>CM074502.1:3612166-4335962 GCA_037389245.1 Oryzias sinensis
AAGGAGCAGCATTGGAAGAGGCAGGTGGGAATGAAACAGAGGGCGTGGGCGACTCAGGCAAGGAGATGAAAGTTGGAACTTGGAAAGGTTTTGCCACATCAAATGTTCTGATCAGGCACTAAGGCTCCCAAGATGATCCTAACCTACGCGCTGGGGCATTGCAGAGTCACCTTCATGCTCCCAATGTTCCAGGCTAGGAGACTCTGAGAACATAACAGTGCACTAGTGGTAGGGCTGCATGATACAGTGGCAGGAGAAAGTTTGGGCACCCCTGATAGTTTCCAAGATCTTTCTTCATAAATCATTGGTTGTGCAGATCATCCACACCACTGTATGAGAAACTCAGGATATGCAAATGATAATGCTGATGGCGGCATAGCTTTCAACATGAACAAATAGCAAAACAACCGTAACAGTTTAATTTAAATAAGAGTCAACAACTTAAATTACCCTCCAAATGACCCTCATCTATAGGAGGCGAGCATCTAACATAAAAGAGCTCTATCCGATTGGTCAAATGCATAAAGGGATTTCTTTCACTCATAAATACTACAAGCTGCCATAAGATTGTTTTAACACGTTAAAGGATACCATTTGTGCAGTTTTTAAGCCAACCTGAGCATCCTGAGTTGATATCGCCATAGTGATAAATTGCGATTTATTTTGCAGGTCTAACTACTGGAGACATGGCCCAGTTCCTGAGATCGTACTTTATTGACATAAAATGTGGAAACCCTCCAACTGAAGGACTGGCAACATCTGCAGGCATCCTGACCTCTGTAAGGCTGGTGGACTTTAAGAAGCAGCTGAAGTTTTTTACCTCACCATGTGTCGTTTTCTAGGACAGTTTCTGCAGTAGTTCATCCACTCCTTCCCATCACCAGTCTGTTGACACGCGCTCCCCCAAGCTTACAGCCCCTCACACCCCCCAACCTTTAGCATTACCAGTGCAACAAAAATAATGAGCCATGGAAGCTATTCAAGCACATAGGGTATTTTTCACACAGATTTCTTTGTCTGCTTCCTATTCACAACAATTTGACAAATGAAAAACTTGAATGTTGGAATTGAATGAAAATTTCATTTCAAATTCAATTTTAACAGTAATTTTCTTCCCATATCCTCCATTATCAGAAAAAATGCTACGAGAAGATGTTGAAAACACAATTTATATTGCAGCGGGTCTGATAGTTAGCATCTAGACAATCTGAGGGCGGATCAACCTGAGCTAATCACCTGAAGGAAGGTGTAGATGTTGCAATGATCATTAGGAAAATCTCAGGTGCTACGTCTAGAGGCATCAACAGATGACAAATGTTTTGTATTTTCAAATAATGTTTATGCTTTATTGAGTAGTGCTTTTTCTTAGCTTACTGAGAATTTTTATTAAGGAAAAAAAGTAAATCAAAACTGTTTACTCCCTTTTCTTCTTTATATAAAACGCCCCTCTCCCTCCCTGGTGGTTTCTCCTCCAAGCTCAGGTCCTCTACCAGAGGCCTGGGAGCTTGAGAGTCCTGCAGTATCTTAGCTGTTCCTAGCACTGCGCTTTTCTGGACTGAGATGTCTGAGGTCTTTCCAGGTATCTGTTGTAGCCACTCCTCCAGCTTGGGGGTTACTGCGAGTGCTCCAATTACCACGGGCACCACTGTCTGCCTTCACTTTCCAGGCTTTCCAGTTCTTCTCTGAGTCCTGGTATTTCTCCAGTTTCTCATGTTCCTTCTTCCTGATGTTCCCATCACTTCCCCATCCACATCCACAACGACTTTCCTCTGTTCTTTATCCACCACTACAATGTCTGCTTGGTTAGCCATTACCATCTATCAGTCTGGATCTGGAAGTCCCACAGGATCTTTTTATTATTTATATATATATATATATATATATATATATATATATAGACAAAAGTGGGATTTTTTTAAATGTCCTCATATGGAAGTAAGCACACCAAAATACAGGAGTGACCAAGCTTTAGATTCTAGATCCTAAAATCCTGAGCAGCTAAACTCAGATCTGACGGATCTTCCATCCTGACGGACGAGGATCTGCCCCGCTGTAAATGCTTGACCGCCTACAGCGGTGATCTCACCCCTTCCTGCTGACAACCAACGGGAAGTTGTGATGCCTCAGCGGCTGCACTCATTTGAACGACAAACCGACTTCAGAGTTTCCCTTTTTGGTCGTTTTCAAAAGGATTGAAGGGTTATTGACTGGAAGGAGGAGATGATGAGGAAACTGCCCACAGATTGACCACACAGAAGCTCCGACTGACTAAAATAAATGAGACACATTTTTAATCGCAAAAGAGAACGTTTCTGTTTCAACTTGGCAGATTTTTTTAATTAAATCTGGTTTCAGATCTGGTTTAGCGCACTGCTTTTGTGATTCCGAGGAAATGCCGTTGGTTTGAGCTGAATCTTAAACAGGCTGCCTGTTGAACATGTTTATTAATTACCCCACACACAGCTCCAACTACCCAAAGCAGTGCGATAAATCAAGTTCAATTTGGGTTTGACTGGGGGAGCGGCTGTGGCGCGGGGGCTCAGCTGAGAGGGAACCAAGAGGCACGGGGAAAGGAAAAGCAGGCGACACGTGGAGCAAGCTGTAATTCAACAACCTCGCTCTCCACTTTTAAATGATTTGATTGTGTGATTTCTTCTGAGTGCTGCTCCTTACTCACCTCTCAGTCTGCTCTTTTCTGACAAAAGCTGAGAGCCTCAATTATCATAAAAAGTCAATAAAACACCGGTCAGTCCTGAATCGCCTTCCCTCTGCTGCCAGCAACACAAATAAAAGGCTAAAGAGACACAAACAAGTGGACTCTAATGAAAAAGCAAAGTACTGAGCATGTCTGAGTGGATGCTGCCTGAGCAGGAGAGTCTCGTCTGCTCTCACAAGCCCACACTGGAAAACAGAAAACCCGGCGGGGGCCCGCAGACCCACTGCTCTCCTACCTGTAGCCCCCGTCTCCTCAGAATGCTGGACTCGTCCATAGCAGACAGCCTCCTCACGCCTCCCTACCGGTACATGTCCATGCTGCGCCGCGCCGCCTGCGCTCTACCTCCTTCGCTCCCTCCCCTCGGGCTAAAGCTGGTCTGAGCAGCTGCTAAACACTTCCATCAGAACTTATCTGATTGGTGGGGGCCGGTCAGCTGACGCCTCCCCTCTCTTGTTCCTCTGTAACTTCAGGAGAGACGGGAGCGGGTAGGGAGGACCACGGAGAAGAGGGGTAGTTCTAATTCAGAGTGGAAAGACGGAGATGGTGGGGGGGGGGGGTGTGTGTGAAAGGAAGCCCCAGGATTCATTTCTGCAAGCGCTTTCTGGCCCCCCGTGAGGAGAGGAGCTCCTTCCCCGGCACCGTTCTGCTGCAGTCCTGACAAACACCTGCAGACGACAGGAACCAGGAGGTGCTACTCTACTTTTTTTTGTTTTTTCTCTTTTTTTGTGACAGGAGGTGTGAGGATGGCGCTCCTTTCCACGCCGGTGGCTCGCTTTAATGCAAATCCTGCATCATTATCACGTCGAAATCAACCGGCAGAACAGAACCTGTCGGGTACACAACTGTACATCCCGTGTCAATTTCCAGCAATTTCACGCACTGCTGCAGTTCAACAGAACTGAGTTTCGAGGCGCTCCGCGAGGATCCCCCCCCCCCCCACCGTCCCCGCCGCATCCTGCGTCGTTAGCATCTGTAAAATAAGTTGCTTCCAAGTGTCACCCTGTAATTTCACATTCTGTTTCTGTTTTCTTAGCGCCCCCCCCCTCCTTCTTTCTTCTTCCTCCTTTCTCACTCATTTCCATTCACTCTGCTCCGTGAATATTAAGTGAGCCCTTTCCACCACCACCACCAACCCCCCCACATCTCCAGCCAAGCTCAAATGATTTTTCAAAGCTGCTCCCACCACACAGGACTGTCAGGCAGGCAGGTGACCACGACGCCACGCTTCCTCCTCTTCCACAAGCGGCGGCGCAGGAAGCAGATGGAGTGTTGCTGGCACTCGTTTGTGTTCCTGTGCTGATAAGGAAGTCCCGACATCTTGTGTCAGAGTTACAGTAATCTTTTGAATGACTCCTTAAGGAACCCCCTCCCCCCCCAACACCACCACCATCAAACCCCCTCCCAGAAGACAGGGATTACAGTAGTCAATGTTTTCAGTTTGAACAATGCCTCCCAGATTACCTGAGAGGATTAAAGAATCCTGTTCTCTTCAACCGACTGGTCTGTAGTCATTTCTCAGCCCGCAGCTGCTTAAAGAACAATTAAGAGAACCCGAGCTCGGAGCCAAACTCAAGGCGAGAGGCTGCAGAAACACCAGGGAGGTGTCAGAGGGTGAGAAAACACCCCCCGACTGGATGAACCTGCTAGAGTATTTAGCTGTAAAATGACAATTATAAGTCATCTTTGGCTTTTCTATAGAGTAAAAACACAAATATTCACATGCAGACAATAATCGGATTAAACAGCTCATTCTGGTTACGTGTGTTGCAGCAGCACAAATATTCCCTCATCTTATTTAGAAAAAAAAGTACTTTTTTTCAGTCCATAATCCTTATGCAAGCCAGGAAAGTGACTGTTATGAACATTTTGAATGAAGTTCTTGAATAGATTAATATCACAACACAAGAACATTATGGACTGTCAAAATCCAAAGTGTTTACATGCAATGAGAGTCAAATAATCTGCATTTTCCTCTCATTTTATTGCCTGGATTTGAATTTTCAGAATGAACGGTTGAACAAAACACGTTTATTTGTGGTAATTAAAAGGAATTGTCTTATTTGGAATTGGACTCATCTATTACTGTAAAACTTTGGGGGGCATAAAGCATAGACATCACGCATCTTTAGGCCAATTTAGGGTCTTTGCCATCATAAAGTCCTGAAAATCAGCCTCAGGTGTGCATAGGTATGATACTGTGAACCATAAACAACAGAGAAATCGCCTTAACAATGTTCTAAAGATGGGTGAACAAGGAAAGTTTTTTACAGTACACATATTGAAAACACTTTTTGTTTTAAATCCCTTAATTTCCAAAATTAAGCTATAGATAGGCTCATATTAAAAAAAACTAGTTATAAGAGGTAAGGCAATAAACCTAAAAAGCAGTCTTACACAAACGTTTAATTTCTTTTTAAGTCTGCGTCTTTTTAACGCAGGAGTTAAAGGGAAATTAGCATTTAAGAACTGAAACATTTGGAACTTCCACATTGATTCACGTTTGGGAACAAAGTGTAAAAAACTCGTTCCAGTCAATGAAAGTGGTCACACCATATCCACGCTGCCGCAACTGAACCGAAGGAATCAGAATCTAAAAGGATCAAGCCGCCCAAAAGTCTGTAAGAGGAAGGTTTCTTTCCCAACAGAACCAAATCCAAAAACAACACAGATTGTGTCTCGTACAGCCACCTTAAGGGACGCCATCAAAATGGAAGGTACCATTGTCGGGGGTGTGGTAAGTGTATCGTGAAGTATTTGTACGCTGATCCAAGTTACAGGCCGGCATTCAGGTGAGGCTGTCGTATGTTGCCTTCATGCCTGACTGCATTTGTAAGTGCCCCTAGGACACCCTTAAGGCCCGTACACACCGGGACGAATGTCGCGCCCGCTATTCTCCGACGTTTAACGCCTCGTGACTAAACAAAGGGCACCGATGTGAGTGTGCACACCGACGCGAAAAACTCCACGCATGAAAGCGTCATTTTCTAAAAAACGCGTCAGGTTCGTTTTTTTGGTTTGACGCGCCGCATCAAAAACTATACGACCAATGAGAATGGCGCTTTTGCACACGTGTCTGGAGCTTCTGAAGTTACAGTAAAAAACAACTTGGGGGCGCTCAAACACAAAACTGTCAAAACACACGGCCAAACGCTGTTCTGGGTTGATTGGTTTACGGTAGTGTGTCTGTTCTTTCGTCAGCGAGGGAGCCAGTTGTTGAAGTAAATTTTCGAACTCACTGACGGCCATTCTAAAATATCCCCGAAAACGCTCATGATACATTTTCAGCTCTTGTACCAGTCCATAAAACTCCCCATGTTCTTCTCTTCTCGTAACTATGGGATGTACCCAAAATTGACGTCTTTCATCATTCAACAGAACAATAATTTCTTCATCGCTGGAACTGGAGCTACTGGTGCTGGAAATATTCATGTTTTCTTTGTTTGATTCTGACAAGCGCGTAAATACTTGCTCTCTTCTTCTGAGTGAAAAGCGACATGTGTAGGGGGTATTTGTGTTTTACATTAAGCGCCTTCTAGTGTCAGGGAATGAAATTTCATGTTGGCTCGTCTCATCATCAGCAAAAATTGCCTGGGTGTGGACACAAAAAACATGGCGAATAACGCTGGCGAATAACGGCTGGCGAAAATTCGTCCCGGTGTGTACGGGCCTGCGAGATGCCCACGATCTTCAATCTGACTGTTCTCACAGTCAAGTGAGAACAGTTTTCAAGTCACTTATTTTAAATGTGAAAAAATTGTCAACAATACAGTTTTTCTGCTTTTGGGTTATGAAAGGCCAAAAATAAACAACTTTCCTCTTAGTTTTATATATCAACATGTGCAATCGTAGTATTGAAAGGTTCACATTTGTTCCGTTTAAATCACTTGTCGGGACAGTTTTTAAAACTAAATAAAATTGGTTTAGAAATTTGTTTTTAGGGTATCTGGAACAAGAAAAAAAGACTTGAATGACATGAGAAATGGTTTCCTTCAAAATAAAATAAAAAGTCTACATTCATTTCTCAATTGATGCACTTCAGAAATTAGTTTTTCTAAGCTAAAACATTCTGGTCAATTCTTTCCGGCAGACGGACCGAGTCAAGCTTCTTTGAAGCGGTCAGATGGCAGATATGAAGGCAGAAAGTTGAGACAGACGGACTTGGAGCAGCACTAAAGTAAAGCCTCTGGGAAAAGTCCAGGAGGTGGTCTGTGACTCATTTTCTGCCCTGAAGGCGGGGAAGCAGAGGTCGTTTCCACCGCCTTTGGAGAAAAAAAAGGGGTTCTGAAAGCATGCAGAGAGAGCTGATTGAGTGACCCACGGCCCCTGCCTCTCTGCTTCGCCCGGGCTTATCAAACCCAGAGGTGACCTGCAGATGCAAGGCAGGAGGAGGAGAAGGAGGGACATGGCCTGTGAAGAGTGCATTACGGAGAAAAAGAGTCCATTCCCTCAGCACAATCAAAAATGCTGCGGTACAAAGTCAAAGGCGTGAAAACAGGCGCCGCCGTCTGCAACACTGTCTCTCTATTCTAAATCCCTGACAACAAGCGCAAAGGTGGAAGCAGAAGGAAACCAAAAGATGCAATGTGCGAAAGCATTCCTGCATTTTTCACTATTAGAAACTAGGGTGTGTGTTGGCCAGAGTCTGGCAATACAACACACATCTCACAATAAAATACGTATCGTGATATTGTACCTGAACCCATTCTTTTTTTTCTTCTTTTTTTTTAAAGATTTTGGCTTAGAAAATAACGCTTATCCGAGTATTGTTTCGCCTTTCATTGTAATAAAATGGTGACATTCATTTTATTTAATAATCACTGCAACTGTATTTCATATACAAGTTGCTTTTAAAATTTTATGCAAACACACAAATGTGGGCGTTTCAGGCTTCAGTGTTCAAAACTGGTGTTCACGAGTCGCTACACACGTTTTCAATAGCATTTAAATGGGCATTGAAAGTTTGCCCAGTTGAACTTTGACCCTTCAGGGACTCGGATTTGCTAGTGACATATTTACGAAACATGGAGGTGCCAACTGTTTGAAAAATGATCATGAAAGATTATCTAACAATTGCTGTTTGTGTCCAACCGCAAATATAGGAAACCAAGTTTTTTTTGTGTACCGGAATAGAGCTGTGAAAGAAAACGCCTGGAGCAACATTTGGGAGATTTGCACCGCTTTGCCAAACCTCTTCCAACTACATGCGCTTGTATGGGGTAGCGACAGAACAGTGTGAACATGCTAAAAGCGGATACAAAAACGTAAGTTCAGTGCATTCTTGAACGCGCCGCCCAAGCACAGCGTGTGCGTAGCATAAGATAGATCAGGTATCCACCTGTGAGAAAATGGAAATGATGTTTTTGGTTGGTTTGCTATTTGTTCATGTATCGCAAGTTATACCTTCATTCCACTATTGATCACTAAATATTGCATATCAGGAGTTTTCCTCATATCGTGCAGCCCTGATTCATGACATTGTTTGTGTACTCCTGAAAGGAATACATTAAATGTTGAAAACTGAAATTACTTTCTATAAGTGTTTTAGAAAAAGAAATAAGATCAAGTTGTAATCTTTTTCATGTAGAAAACGCTCCCTACAGCGACAGAGCTCAAACAAAGGTTATAGATCTGTTTGGGAGTCTCATTCATCACTGAAATGTATTTATCCAGCATCTTAAGGTCTTTTTTTAAAGGAAGGAATATATTGAGTTGCAGAAGCAGAACAAACAATCTGGCAAAAGTGGGATTTTTTTAGATGATTATTTACGGATTTTATAACAGGATACTTAAGGTTTGGCCTGAAACTGGCCAGGGTCAGAGTAAGAGCAGATGCAATCGGTACAAAAAGCAAACCTTCATGTTTGAGATACGAATACTGACCTACTCAAAGTGGCTGTTTGGTACCATCAACATTTACACACTGATCCCCTCCGATTCTAAATGCCAAAAATAAAGCCTGAATTGGGATCAGCACATTTACTCAACCCAACAAATTTCCAAAAATGGATGAATAGGAAACACGAAGTGGGCATGTCATTAAGTTGAAGCACAGACCTGCTAATCCTAGAACAAGCCTTAAACTCTGCACAAAAATGTGCCCCAAGAAAAATCAGCTACAGGGTTAAGAAATAAAAATTCCCTAAAGAAAATATGAAAAATTAGCATCAAATATGTTTTTAAATCTAGACTGTACTTTGTTTGTTGGGCATTGGACATTGCGATTACAAGCCAAGTCTTGACCTAGCACAAAAACACTGATCAAGTATAAAAATGTGTCAAGATTTAAACTTGTTACATTGCATTTTGCAGATTAGAAGCTAAACGTAAAATTCCTTAATTTGATCAAAAATCACCAATGTGTCTTCTGTATTTGTGTTGTTTTAGTAATACTTTGGTAAACTACAAAGCCACACCCCCTGATGGATTGATGGAGCATTATGGGTACTGTAGTCAGGAGCCTGGTGCAGCCAAAAGGGGAGCATTGTTTAGTATTTTACGGAGTGCTGTGATGTGATTCTTTAATTAGTGTGATTATTAATCATGACATGTAATTAATCCAAATAATCTTTTTTAATTTAACCTTTTTTTTGTAAAAGGCCTCATTTTGAGGCTTAATGTGACATAACTGTTTTGTTTCGCTCACTGCATCCTATTTTCTGGTGCCTGAAAAATATGGTAGAAATCTGGAGATGATTACTTGTATTCCAAAAATTATAGAGCAGATATGTCATGATTAACTGCCTTAACCAGTGTTTGTTAAAAGGAACACATTTAACAGAATTTGCTTCCAGTTTCGGTTATAAACGGTAGCTGGCTGGCCTTTTTTATAAGTAAAATAATTTTATTCAAGTAAATCTTATTTAGGAGGTGACTTACCATCAAAAATATGCAAAAAAAAGCTTTAAATAAAACAATTCAACTATGTTTCAATCTCACTTTGACAATTTTGCCATGCTTTAAATTTGTGAACCTCTAAAAAAGGAAAAGAAAACTGAATTTTGGTTATATTTAAATCTCTACAAGACCCTTGAGAATCAACAGTTTTTTCATTAAAATGACCGACTTTAACTTTAATCTATGATCAAGCAAATTTAAATGAAGCAAATAAATCACATTTCTACCCCTTTGCCACATAAATAGTGTAATTGTGTCGCCACAACGGTTTGATTCACTCGTCTAAACCAACAATGGCATGAAATGAAGAGAAAAAGGCATCGTAACTGCTGAAAATATGAACATTAATCATCAGCGGCACGATTAAACAGATTGCAAAACAAATTCATTTATTAACCGTCACACTTTTCAGAAGAATCCTTTTTTTTTTAGCAACATCCTGCACCGACGTGCCTGCAGGGCTCAGATCCTCAGTGGTTTATGACCATCTTAAAGCAGGGAGACGGGTTAGTTGCAGATTTTACCCAAAAAAAGTACTTATTATTGATTGCTGACAAAAGAAATATAAAAAATTTTATGTTTATGCTCATGCACAGTTTTAATCACCTAAAGATTAAAGAATTTCTTCCAATTTTTAAACATTTCTTCCCATCAAAATGCTCAATTTTTGCTGTTCATATTCAAACTGTTTTTGTTTACTTTTTCTTCCTTTGTTACCAATGAACCCCCCCAACAACTGTGATATCAGTGAGGACATCTCTGACAACCACCAGAGAAAATCAGAGTCCACAAAGCCACAACATCGGGATTATGACGGTCTTATCTCCATATCACACCACTAGTGAATTATTGATTTTCTGTCAAAGGGAATCACAATCAAGAGGGACGTGGAAGAGCCATGCATACCCAGGAGCAAAAAGGAGAAGCAAGGAGGGGCTAAAACCGACCTGACGGAGGTTGAACCTGCAGAGAAATGGAGGCAACAACAAAGAAAAACGCGGATAAAACTAAAAAAATACGAATTATCTATTCAATACTGATTTGGTTCGAAGACCAATTTTACGCAATTTAAATAGGTGTCAATTTTGAAAAATGATAAACGCGTCGTTCAACTGTTGATTTAAACTGAACAAAAGGCAGAATTTGAATGACTACAATGGTTAATTAAGAGAATCTGTCAGATATGTTTTTGTTTACTGCACAGAAATGACATAAGCAGTACAAAGATGTCTAGAAAGGCCACAGAGGACTAAAGATTTGACTGCCCTCTGTTAGCAACTTTAAGATTGAAATTAAAATATACGATAGAGTCAAAATATATACATAAAATGTAAAGATCAGTCAGAAAAGTCTTTTGCTAAATGAGGCTTCGACTTTAGTTTTAAAGTCCCACTCCGATCATCTTTTGACCATTTACCGTATGTCTTCTAATGGTAGCCCCAGCGCTTATTCAAAAATATCTGGCATTTAGAGACACATGTATTTGAGATTGACGTTTATTCCATCGCAGACAGCACAGTGATAGCTAGTGGGTTTGTTTGCTGCGACATTCAGTCACAAAATGTAGATCAAAAATTTTCACCTCGGAGTTGTGGGCGGGACTGTTGGCGCTCTGCTCTTGCTCTACAGACCAACTGCCAACAGAATTCAAGACGTTTTGGACAAAAGACGGCAACGGGGTTAACTTTCAATTGCCTGTTGACAAATTACAGTAATTAAATGCAGTAGATGAAGAAGAGAAAAAATCTAAAGTCAATTTTTGGTGGTTCTACGCTTTGGCTAAAAGACAGCATCTGTTTTTCTTTGTACACAGTTTCTGTAGGAACTTGGCTGGAAAGTTCTTCCAACATCTTGCGGAACTAACCACAGATTGTTAGTGGATGTAAGCTTTCTAACATCCCTCTGTCTCTTCATGCAATCCCAGAGGATCATCAGGTTTCAGAGGTGGCCATCACTTCCAATACATCTTGCTCTTCCTTAGACTGAATACAGATCTAATTTGGAGTCGTCATGCTGCAGAATAGTAACTTTGGGTTCCCCTTTTCTGGTGGTGTTGCATGACGGTTATATGTCTGCCTGTGTTTCTCAGCATTGAGAATCCTGACCAAATCTCCAACTCCATTGGCAGAAATGAAGCCTCCAAAGGTTTCGAGGAACCTCCACCATGTTTCACTGTTGCCTGTAGACAGACACTCATCGTACCGCTTTCGAGCCGTCTGAGAACAAACTGGCCTCTGCTAAATATTTCTAATTTGGACTCATTCTGCTGCCATTTTCAGGTGTATTCCTGCATACTTGAGTTGCTTGGCATTGCTTTTTGGCTACAACTTTTCCACGAGGATCACTTCTGGCCAGACTTCTCCAGACAGTGGATGGCTGGTACCCGTGTACCACTCGTTTCTGCCAGCTCTGAGCTGATGGCACTGATAGACATCTTCTAACTTTGGAAGGATAATAAGTTTCAGGTGTCCATCATCTGCTGCACAAAGGTTCCTTGGCTAACCACTGTGTCTACAAATCTCTAGTGTTCTGCTTCTTTGCGCGTCTTCAGAAGAAATGCACATCCTGAAGTGAGTCTGCTTTGAAACCTTTGTCTTTGTTGAAGTATCTCATTATGGCCTGAATCAGTGAGCAACTGCAAGGGCTAGATCGTTCTCACAATTCTTTCTTATTGCGACTTTCTACTCAAGATCTCATTAGCACACACCTAGTACACAAAAAATAAAAATAAAACTATGAATTTTGGGCATAGTGAATGCCAACCCCACCCAAAAAAAAGAAACCTCTCAATTTAAAAAAACAGACGATATCACAGCTGGCAAAACCATCAAACAAAGAGAAGAATGTGGCTAAAATCTCTTATGAGCCCAAAATCACAAAACCCAAAGTCAATATTCAAAGGAAGATTTGAATTTATTATGGGATGGCTAAAGGACCTACGGCTTGGCGAACATGTAGTGGCAAAGTGTGACATTTACAATTTTCACATTTTCTTACAATACGGGGGGGACTTTTGTTAGAGCGATCTTCACATCCAACCAGGTTAAGGCTTCCTCCAAAGCAAAAGCTTTGTTGACCTCTGACCTCAGGAAAAGGCCACCATCTTCAGTTTTCAAATAAATAAATCACCTTTAGTACCTTGTACAAATTTAAGCTCCTTAAAACTTCTATTTATCGCCTCAAGCTTCATAAAGATGCAACCTGGGGGGAAAAAAATGTTTGTTTTAAGGTTTGTAGGTTATGAACGGCATCAGCGTTGCAAGCATGAAAAAATGGCGTTCCTTGTTTTTTTTTGCATGTTTTTTTTACCGAAAATTTAGGACATGAATCATTTGCTCAACATGAAGATATTAGGAATGTGGCCGTGGTTAACAAAAAACCTCTGTTGCCAAGGAAATCAAAAAACGTACCGTACTTTTGCAAATTCTTCTACAAATGACAAACCTGTTCGTCACCCCCAGGCGACCAAAAATTAAAAAGGTTGCTATGGAGATAAAAACAAATAAAATGCAAGGGCAGATAGCGCCATGGAACACCAATCATTAATTTAATGTGCTTTGCTGTATTTTATGAATAAAAACATTTAGCATTCTTTGTCTACAGCATTATTTTCGCACAAGCCCTAAACTTTTCCACAACACTGTAAGCTCATTTCTTTCTAAATCGGCTAATTTGACAAATGCTTTATTCATTCAATTACCAGCAGACACGACATTACCCTAAAATGTCAAAGCATCCCTAAAACAATCCCTTTTTGAAGCATCGTCGGTGTTCCCCTTGAAAATATCCCCACTTTTGAGTGGCTTTCTGAAAATTAAAGCTGCCTGAAGCAACTATCAGAGACATTTTTATAAACCAAGTGCAAAAACGCCAATTACAGAAAATCCCTTCAGACATGAACGTATCCACCGAATCCCACCATCGACAGCTTTGACACTAATGTCATGCTGCAACACAGCTGGCATGCTGGCAGCTTTCCACGCAGTTATTGTCACCGCCTGGCTGCTGTGCTTTACAGCGACATATCAATCACAATGACGAATGCCACGCTGCCAAGAGTAATTGACAAGCACCGTGTGCTTACATCACGCTCGCCTCCATTTGTCCCGTCAGTACGACGAAGAGTCATCGTTTACGGAATGAGGCAAATCTCATCTTTAAAGTGAATTTCAAACTGACAAAACGATATCATCCGTTTAGTGCCAATAAAGTGTATTTTACAGCCCTTTAAACACTTTTTCTTCGGCTTCTTCGGGGAGGCGGAGGGATCCGGTGGCTGTGGAAAATCCACCGAGGCGTCAGAGCAGCCGACTCCAAAAGATACAATTTCCATGAAGAAAAGCGTCGGTTTGTGTCCACACATGACAGCATGAGAGCAGCAGTGACCAGATTTGAATTTCCACATGGTGTTAGGAGCAGTCAAAATGGAAATGCAAACAGTGTGAGAGGTAGAGACGGCCAGATAGCTGCTCAGATGCTGGTATTCAGACGCATCGCGCTCCAATTTACAAAACCAAACCATTCTCTGCTTGACTTAACGACCAACCCCGATGAAAACGGTCTTTTTTCTGTTCTTGTAGCATTTTTCTGATGGAAGACGTGGGAGAAAATGAAGCTCAAAAACTGCATTTCATTTTCTTTATGCAGATGAAAAAATTTGGTTTGAAAAAGAGCTCATTTGTGACGTAGAAAAATACGCTTGCAGAAGCTCCCTGCTCCTCTCCATTCTGATGCATCCACTCGCAGACAAATAGATCCACATACGTCTTGGTTTTCCTCGTCTGAGCTGGAATCTGGATCTAAACTGTAGCTCCAATACTGGTCGCCATTATTGTTGCACCGGCTATGTTGTGTAAGGAAAATCTGCTTTCTGTTTGAAGTTTTTGTTCATCTTACAAATCGGAGAGTTCAGCAGCTTCTGTTGCTAAAAGAGCTCAGAGTTAAAGATGCAATCCACCTAGCAACCAACATTTAGGTCCCTCTGCTGTATTTCCTCAATAACAATGACGATTACCATAATAATAACAATACTGGACATGAGTCTGAGGTAAGTAGAGGTGAAGAAGAAGCTATTCATACATTTCATTTAAAGGAAAAGGCCTGTTTGAATGTTTTCTAAAACATTTCTTTTATTTCAACACCATTCTCTGTTTTCAAAGACAAAAAATAATTAAAATTGCATAGAAATCAACTACCAAGTGTTATTGTTTGTGTGTTTTTTCTTGTAGTCAAAACAAAAAGAAACCCCAAAGCGGCATTTCTGAGTATTCCTCTTAAAACCTGCGTTCCTAGCCCCTCCCAGTCCATGAAAACAGGTGGGTTCTCACATTGTGACATCACAAAGGGAGGAACAGCCCCTTCCAGGAAGAGTCCTTGCTGCCAGCCCCCCCCCCAGACTAACACACAAATACATACACACACACTTTCTCTGTGGAGCTACCAGTGACTGGCTAAACACTTTTATTTTAACATCAGTTAAAATGTTTGTTTCGTGGGCGAGATGCAGACACGCTAGGATGACGTCATGAAATGGGCGGCACCCAAAAGCAGTGAAAGGCGGAGCCTCAGAGATCGAGTCGTCCTTCTTCCGGGTTGAAATTAAAAAAATTTTTTTTTTTTTTGTGTGCTAAAGGTAATATATTATCACATACAAGGATATTGTTGACTACAAAAGGCTTAACTGTAGCATGGGTATAGGCTCTTTAATTTGAATTTAGACCTAAAAAGGCTTAAATAAAGATTGAAGAAAATGAAAATGCAGTCATAAGAAGTGTGATTCAGAGCAACATGCAGATGTTTTCTGATGTCTGCTGGCCTTTGGTCACAGGAACAGCTAACGTCTATGCTAATATCCGATCTAAGGCTGCAGAAACGGCTATAAAAGTTCAGTCAGGCTGCAGCTTCTGTCAAATGACATTTCTCTGAAATCTTTTGGCTAAAGTGTCTTCAATAGGCCCAATCGTGCTCACACTTTCAGAGCGTGATGGAGAGGAATTTGTGTCAGACGGCTGGCTCTCTGTGACTCACACACAGTTGCACATTCATAACCAACTATTAAACCGATGAGATGGAGGGAAAAGATGCTGAGAGTTTCCTTTGCCGTTTCTGAGAAAAGTCGCCTCACATCTTCTACCTCTGGAGCTCTGACCCTTCCTGCAGCGGTTTTCCGGATTAATCTCCGAGAGAATCAGTCCAGAATCTACATCTGTGGGAAATTCAATCCTACTAAAGGACTGTCTCAGGTTTTCAGGCTGTGAAATGCAAATTGAATCAACGCGTGAGCTGAAGGACTTATCCACTGGAGGACAATTATGTTACAGGGAATCATGTAATCATTTACACCGCGGGGCACAATAACCAAAGGGATTCATTTTATGGCTTTTATAAGCTCTGGGCTTCATGTGTTTAAAATCTACAGGCCGGAGATGCAACAGCGCCCCCAAGTGGAGGAAGCCAGATCACAAATAAGCAATTCTGGGAGCTAATTTTCCCATTAAAAAAGAAGTAACAGTGGTTTGATCCAGTTGAATTCAATGCTAGATTTATATATATTTTCAAAGGATATAAAGCTAAAACGACTCAAGAGGATGATGCAGGGTGAAGTTTTCCCCACAAACTGCTGCAGACATGGATCGAGTTACAGCGCATCCCCCCCATCACACCCCGTGTCAGTTATTCTAAAAGCAGCCTCACACATATGAGCACACATGCTTTTATATTGCATTAACCTTCTCTAACCCATATGGAGCACACGCAGGATGACTCATAGCTTCACATCATTGGATTAGCCTCTGCTTTTGATTGCATCTCACTCCTGGGACAATAAGATCACGACAGCCCAGCCGACTATCTGTCAGAGCGATCTGAGAGAACGGCCAGCAGCGCTGAAGGTCATCCTCATGAGCTGGTTGGAGGAGGAGGAGGAGCCACTTGTTTTTCTCTTAAAGCCCACATCTATCTTTCTCCCAAACATGAAACAGGCCAGTAGTGTTTTTTTTTTTTCTTAATCAAACGGTACATGTGAGGAAAGTCAGTCATCGCTGATAAAAAAAGCCGAAGGCTACATCGTGTTTTCTGCCTATGAAAATAATCACATTATAAGGAGTGAAGGTTTTTACCCACAGAGACAGGAGGCATCTACAAAAAAAGCCTTTATGTCAGCAGAGAGTCAACACAATTATGAGGAAATGTTTATCTGGAGTTGTGATTTTTTTGATCGAACTTCAAAAATCCAAGTAAATTTTGCTCTGCAGCTGTTTGTTATTTTATGATTTTCATCATTTAAAAAAAAATTAAATAAGGATTACAAAGCTGCATGCTCTTCATATGATTCAACATTTTCACCTTAAAGATTCATGATCATTCTTCTGTCAGAAAACAAAAAGGTTTGTGCGGAATTAGATTAACATTAGATTTTTTAAAGAAAATTTTCAGAAGCTCTTAAAACATAAAATCTGTCGGTCTAAAAAAAAGTGAAATCCAAAAAACACTTTTTTATTTAAAAAAACAAAAAAACACCAAGCTTGATCAGAGGCTGTGTGTGAACGTCCCATCATTGACTCAAGTGGTTTCTTTTTTGTCCTTACATTTACTTTACATTCAGACAGTTGGGTTGTAAAATAAGTCGAGGCTTCAAGTGTTTAGAAAAGTAAACATTTCACAAAAACATTAAGATTTACAAGAACAATAAGGAAATATGAAACCGTAAAGGAACAATCATTTAAGGCAAATTCACTCACCAAGCTGGAGGTGAGGGAGGGGTCCGACTTTCCCAGGTTCAGCGAACGCATCCGAACAAGGTTTGAAGTGTCGTATGGCAGCTGCAGGGTCGTCTGCGTCTGCGACAGGCTGGGGGGAAGCAGCAGGTATTTTCCTGGAAAAGCAGACAGAATTTCGTAAACCAAAACGATTTTTCCAAAAAATGAAAAATAAATAACAAACCTTTGAGTCAATTACATCAAAAATGCAAACCGAAAACAATAAATTTAGGTTTTGAAAAATACCTGTAGTCTGCAGTGAAATTTGATCTTGAATTCAAGTTTATTCCTGTTTAAACAAACAGGATTGAAGGCCCACTTTCCATTTCTGCACTCTAAGGTCTTAAATTTACAGAATAAGCTGGTTTGTGGCTAAAAATTCAACCAAAGTCTAACAAATAGAAATAAATTCACCGCCAACATTCAAAGTCAATAATTAATAATAAAAAACATGGGGAATCCAGTGTTTCCACGTGAAGTTAACGTCAGCATTTCCTCATACATCTGATTCCACAGCGTTCCACAGAAGAACATTTAAGTTACCTGTTCACATTGCTTCTGTTGTCTGTCAATGAAAAAGGTGATTTTATTTTAGAATATGTAAATATTTTAAAATATAAATAATTTCTGCAACAACCACTTTATTGTATTTTATGGATTTGGCCAGGAAAAACTGAACCTTTCTGTGAGGAAGTTTACAGAATCAAAGCTCAGAGATAACTTTATGAAAATCCTCACCGCTAGATGGCAGTAAATGCTGCCTTTTTTTGTTCTTTTGTCTGAAACTACAAACAATCAACAGCAGTCTGGTTTGTTCTAAAGTGGGAATTTCACTTTCTGTTAAAAAAATAAAATCAAAAAACAAACGAGATGCACAAAAAAAGAGGTTCATATTGAAATCAAAAGCATGTCTTTCTTGATTTCCCCTGATTTTAGCTCCAGATTGAGGTAAGCAAGGCCTTGAATTGTCCTGAAAACAGCAAAAATTTTAGGTACTTTAATTTTTTTCCTTTTGTTTTGTGAGAAAGGAGAAAAAATGAACCTGAAAGAAAAGAAAAAAGCTTCTGTAAACATACAGAAGCATGGCAAAGGTTTAACGAGCATCTCCTAAGAATCTTATCTTGGTTAAAATAAAAGTAAACATCCCTCAGATCTGCCATACATTTTTAATTTGCTCTGCCTTCTACCTCTTCTGCAGACGAACTAAATCTAAGAGATTGTTTTTTTTTAGTGTGGACTTTTTAAGGTTTGTTTTGATAACTGCACAGAAGTGAATGTGAGTGAGGCCGAGCAGGATGAAAAAGAAAAAGAAAAGTTCCTTCCTCACCAGAGCATCACATCCTGGCACAGAGGAAGGAGATGAAACATCATTCAGCTCTTAAAAAGGCAGGTAAAAATGCTGACTTTCATTTACATTTAGCACAGGTTCAGCCCGGGTCACAACTCCCAACAGATCAACTCCAAACTTTTCGACATAAAGCAAGGAAAGGAAATGTGAGATCATCTCTTTGCTGGAGATATTATTCCCCGACTTCCCCTGTAAAGTGGGGCACATTTCTAAGGAACAAGGAATTTAACTGAAATAATTTATGTTTTTTTCTCCAATATGCTGCCCACAAACACACAATGTTTCTCACAAATGTTTTTTTTATTTAAAAGAGAAATAAACATATTTTTTGTACTATGAGTTTGAAACTAACCCTATAAATAATATCCTTAATAAATGTCCTTTACGTGACAATTCAGTAAAAGAGTCAACAAGAAGATTGACATGTAAAACATGAAAGAAGAAAATAAGGTTTCAGTGTAACTCACTCAGAAAAAAAACTCAGAAAGGACCACAGCTGAAGGTTTTAAATCTACTAAACCAATTTTTATTCAATTCAATGCTCTGGAAGTGTACAAAGTAATAGATTCATATTCCTCCTGGCAAGTTTTTCATCCCATTGACACATACCATTATGAAATCATTTCAAACTGAAAAAAAGTTGTAATATTGATATCAGAAAATACCATCAGGATCGAGGCACGGTAGATTTATTTTACTATAAAGTAAACGCAACCATCACAGTAGACAACAAACACTGATCAGTCCATCATTACAGTCCAATGTGTGGAAGCCCTTTGAATTTAGAAAAGATGTGTGACCATCAGCTAGAAAGTTGTGTTTGGATTATTTGGATGTGGAAAAACAACAGTGGGCTGAACTTTAGGAGACTATAACGTGAATGGATTTGACATTCATTCTTGTTTACTTGTTTGGTTGTACACATATTTAATTCACACATATTGCAAGAAATCCATGGAATCGGGAAAACTTCAGTATTTATCTCTGAGTCACACTGGTTGAAGTTTTGGCTAAAGATCGAATTTAGGTCAGCGAATTGGATCGTTCAAAATGAACCAATATCCACTATGAATCGCATAGTCAACCACAAATTATGATATCAAGCGCATCGTTAAAATGAATTGCCAAACCCCTACTATGACCTTAAAATTATTGCCAAAAATTATTTGTTTACGATTGTCATTTTTAGCCAAAATCCAAAAAACCTGCGTCGCTTTCTAAAACATCGTTCAGCCTCTTGAGATGTGGGTGGGACTGTCATCGTGGAGAAATCCCCTTACACTGCCTGTGGCTGAGAGCTCTCTGTTTACACTCTATCCAGTTGTACAGCTTTGACCCAGATGTCCGCTCAGATGAGGGAAACGAAGACATACATGGAGCAGGGAGCTCGTGGCCCACCCAGCTTATTTTCTACACCAAAAATACGCTGTTTTTCTCTTGCTACTCCTGATTCAAAACAATTTCATTAAATATTTAGAAATGGAGTTTCAAAACTAATTTTCTTTGTCAATCAGAAAAACGCCACAAAAACAATTCTCCTTGAAGTTGATCTTTAAGGAAGGAAAAATAAGTCAAAACGTTCGACGACAGCCTATTGGCTTTTTCCTGTAGTAATGTATCTGTATAACTGTAGTCTGCGTCTGATTGACAGTATTTGTAATGGGTAAAAAATGTTTAGATATAAAATTAATCCAAATCGTTCCGACCACAATGTTCAAAGAGTTGCTTTCCTCATTTTCCTTCTAGTTTCATTAGAACCGAAACACATTTTCTGCTTCAAACTGTCAAAAGGTGCTTAAAAACATCTGTGGCTTTGTTTGCAGGAAACACGAGTAAAAACAATGTTTTTCTGTAGACCCCATCCTAAAGGTTAATGCATTTAGTCAGAGCGGCCCCTCTTTCATTAGCTGGAAAGGTCGATGTTTTAATCTGTGAGGCCAAATCCACCATATTGGTGAAATAAACATGATGTTTAAAGCTGTAAACACAAGAGGGTTTCTTTTTTAATTCACTAAACAGAAGCAGAAAAGCTCTGCAGATGTAACAAACAACACTTTCAGCTTCATTTGTCCACATGGGGAATTTATTTATACCTGGAGCTACACATGCCTTTCCTAAAAAACAAACTCTTTTAGAACGTTAACTAAAATCAAAAAGTGCTCTGGTAGCATATTCTCCTGAACGTGAAGGTTGAAACTGTAACGAGTTTAAGCTCATCAGCTCTTCTAACAAGTCAAAGTGCTCAATTTATAAACTTTGCTTTCCCAAAACCCAGAAAATGATGTTTTGTTTATTTGGTAAAACACAAATGAATCCCAAAAAAAAAGGGGTGAAGATTTTTTTTTTCTTTTTTTTTTTAAGAGAAAATTCCCAAAGTGAAGCTTTTTAAGCATTTGACATTTTTGATAAATTGGGATTTACGGGTTGTAGAAACTCAAAATCCAGAGAATCATGCAGCATAGGTTGATTGATCTCTAAATTTTCCCTTGGTAAAAATGCGTGTGGGTCCCTGCGACTGCCAAACAGTAGCTGGGGTAGGCTCCAGCAACCGTGTGACCCCGAAAGGGATTAAACGGGTTTGGAAGACGGATGAATGGATCCCACAGAGAGGACTGACGCTGGAGTCGATGCATTAAAAGTCAACACGCAGGCGTGTGCTATAAATGTCGCATCCCTGGTGTCAAGCCACTCCTGAACCAGAGTCGACGTTAAAAGCTTCTTATCTGGGATTAGGATAAAAAGGAAGTGGACTGGTGTTAAACTGTCGAAAGTCCTTTCTTAGATGAAAGTACATTTTGGCATTTTGTTTTTAAATCTAGAGCAGGGGTGTCAAACTCATTTTGGTTTGTTTTTGCTTTGGTAGCCTAATCACTTATTATTACACATTCATTCACAGAGGCCATTGAAATAAAATGCATTTCACTTTTAAAAAAATGGTTTATTCAATTTTATACAGACTGAATATTTTACATCCGACACTGAAGGAAAATGTAAATGTGCAAATTAATGAAAAATTAAACTAAATTAAACATGCAAACATTCTTGAACATAAGAATTTGGAGTTAACCTCTTTCCCTCCTGAAACTTCACCTGTCCATCAATATCAGGATTCAAAGACCAGACTGACATCACGTGACCAGTTCACTCCAACTATGTCATCAAAAAACTCTGCTGTGACGGTCTGTTCAACACTCCAATTAATATGCACACTTGTATTTATCTGTGATGTCGGTGCTTTCATCAATAGCGACCGAAAATACAGCAAATAAATGGATTCCTTCATTTGGCGTCCAAGTCTCCTCTGAGATGTTGGATCTGATTGTGATCTCTGTCAGACTGCTAGCAAAGGTCGACGGCTTTTTGGGATACGAGACTTCTGCAGCCCTCAGCGTTTTTTCAGCATCTGAAAATGGTTTGGATGTTTGCTCCAACTTGTCTGCAATAAGGTGTCTGTCACTGCTCCGTCACTGACGTCACAGCTGCAGTAAATACAGACGGTTATTTTATCAGTCCAGCTAATGGTTGGTAAATCTTCTCTTTTCTTCCAAATGGTGAAACTTTTCTGTATGGTGAGTCTCATAGTGGAGCTGAATGTTGTATTCTTTGAGCACTGCAACCTGTTGATGACATACCAAGCATGCAGGTTTTGCATTCAGGTCTGTGAACAAATAAAACTCATTCCATTTTTCCTGGAAAGCTCAGCCCTCCACTTCAACCTTTTTTTCTTTTTGATAACATTTTGGTCATTAGGGTGTCACTACTGATCATTCTTATAGCAACGTAACAGCGGTGAGGCTCACGAGGAACCAAACTACATCTTACCCTAGACACAGAGCTGTTAGGTTTGCTTTTGGCACATGCAGAGATATGCTGTTTCACCTGTTTTGCTTTTCCTTTGCTCCCCCTAGTGTATGAATTGCACATTTCGGTTATTTCTTTAAAAAATCTTAACTCGCCACAGGAATGGACTAAAATCCTGCTTTTAAAAATAAATAAAAAAATATCCTTATAATTTTTACTCTTCGACTGGGCCGGACATGGCCCGCGGCCCGTATGTCTGACACCCCTGATCTAGAGCCTTTAGGAGGACTGAAGAAGAAGAACCTAGCTTGAAGTCCAGTAGGAAGTTTCCACAGTCAGTGATGGTTAAGGGTGCCATGTCATCTACTGGTATTGGTCCACTGTGTTTTCTGAAGTCCACAGTCAATGCAGACATCTAGCAGGAAATCCTAGAGCACTCCATCTCTCTGCTGACCAGCTGTGTGGAGATGCTAGTTTTATTTTCCAGCAGGACTTGCCAAATGCAACCAAAGATCCCCTGTGCTCAATCGGACAGCAACTCATCCGATCTGAACCCAACAGAAAAATCTATGAGCTGCCGTCAGAAGGAAGAAGATGAGACTCCAGACCTAACTGTGCAGATGAGCTGCAGGGAACTTTCAAAGCAACCTGAGCTTCTATTGATACTACACAGGCTGCTGATGCAGTCGTTCATGCAGGAGCCCCAACCAAGTATGGAGAGCAGAGAAATGAACAGTTTTCAGTTTGTGCTGAATAACTTTTTATCTGTATTCTGTGACATTTTTTTATGATTTAAAAACCATAACTAAAACAATGTGTTAAATCAAGGATTAAGTTATGTCTATGTGTAATGGTTCCATTTCATTATATGATTTGACAGGTTTCTGTACTTGTAGTTGACGTGAGTTGTCTTTATAGGCTGGTGGTGCTGCTCCTCATTTATTATGACATATGGTTACATATTTTCTCTGCTGATGCTGATGATTATACCAGGGGTCTGCAATCTGAGGCTCTGGAGCCACAGGTGGCTTTTATATCCCTCCATTGTGGCTCTTTGGCTTTGAATAATAATTTGAACAAATAGTAGTTAAGTTGTCACTTATTTTTTGATCTTTAAACTGAGGGGATCTTACATGAGTAAAACATTAACCCCATTTAACAGTCTTGAGAGTTTTACCATTCCTCCAAAAGGCAAACATCAGATAAACTGAGCAAAATTATACTTTGATCTGTTTTCATAAAGAAATATAACACTGTTATAATTCAATTTTTTTAAATATTTAAAAACGTTGTTTTTTTTACATAAATGGATGGCTTAATGGCCACAAAAAAATAAATAAAATATATTTTCATAAATGGTGAAGTGGTACTTTGTAGCTTTTATTGGGTTTTGGTCTGTAAGAAACTGAGCCAAATAGTTCTTAGTGTTGAAGGTTGCAAACCCCTGACGTATGGAATCATTTTTAACCAACACGGTCTACTGTATTGTAAAAATCCAAATATTTTAGAGATTTAATAATTGCTCGACTTGTTTTGTTTTTGACCCATCTTAGTTTATCTGTATCACCCAGAGTTCTGGAAAAGGTGTTGAAGAATAGATGAAAGCTGCCAAACAATCTTGAAAATGTGATAGAATTTACTAGTCAGAGCATCAAAAGGTGTCAGGTTCAAGCGTATCTGGCCTCTATGACCGGGGTAAAAAAGATAAACCTGAACTCAATCTTTATACATCTCTCAAATCCTTGGATCAAATGTTCTTTAAAAGAAATTCAGTGAAAACTCTTCATATCTTATCGTTTTTTTTTACTTAAAGTTCCACCTGGATATGTGAAAACTAGATCATAACTAAAACAAATCATTTTTAGAAAAAAAATATTTAAATTTATTCTTTCCTTGTATTAAATCCAATAAAAAATGAAATTGTGAATAGAAATCTGTATTTTCATCAGTCCATGTTGCGTCTGTGGGTAAAGAAAGCCCACTGTGTCCGTGCTGATTAAGAAACTACCAATGGTTGCACGAAATGCCAACCTGACAACTTTTCCAATTCATTCTAAAATGATGACGCTCAAAAATACTAAAGTTTGCTTCAACTCAGGAAAAGACTTCAGCTGGTCCCGTGTGATTCCTGATGGCAAGAGGGTAAAAGGTTGTTTGGCTTATTTCAAACAAATTTCTGCTATAAAAACAAAGGAAAAAAGAACTGTAAAATAAAAATACATAGATATAGTAAAATCCATATGAGATAATCCTAAATTGATTAGAAAATACTGTTTATAATACATAATAATCCTATATTCTTCATACTATCATTGCTTTAAATCCTGAATAGACATATTTGCACTGATTGAGCATAAGGACTGTAAATTGAAGGTTCAAGTGTCAACAACAGAAACATTTCTCTAAAAATGAACATGGATCGTCCATATGAGGTACATTTGTGCAGTAAAGATTAAAGTCAACACCGGATGCTTTTGGATTCAGACCATTTCTGCAAAAGAAAATATAAATCACTGATCAAAGATAATTAATTCCAACTTGCTTATATTAAATGTTTACCCGTCAGTTGCTATATAAAAGAGAATGCTTTTAAGTTCTAAGGTTTGATTAGTGCTCCGGGCTTTTTTCGCAGAGCGTTGCTTTCAGAAACAGACTTTGGAGCAGCTTCATGTTTAAAGATGAGGAACTTTAAAGAGAAAAAGTGGTTCTGCAAAGACTGGTTTCCAAACGTTTGAGTCAGACTAATCCCAGCGCTCCTTTGAAAAACACAGAGCGTCATACAGTCGGTCTGCCAAAACCGTGAGTCACGGTTTTGACCAGAACGCGTCATCTAAAAAAGCAGACTAACAAGGACAAGCCGCTCCAGAGTTGTCTGCCGTCTGTTGGCGATCAGTTAAAAAGTTAACCATGAAAATCAGAGTGAAACACACCTGTGAGACCGCCGCCCAGGCTCCTCCTGCGGACATACTTTCCGTCATCACTCAGGTGCTGCTTGAACTTGAGAGCAGCACTCAATCCCAGAGTCAGCTCAGGGTTACTGCACTTCCTGAGGGAGGGGGGCGGTGGATACAGGATGTTGTCCATCTGTGGGAAAAGGGAGATTTTAAACGAAAAGGAAAATGTATTGGGGGAAAAAACCCTGTCAAATATAAAATCTTTATCTATAAAGACAAAAACCCTTGCCTGTGGTGAGTTTATGAAATAACTAATTGGGGTTTATTCTGTTTCCATCGACTTTTATACCATTGATCTTTCATAAACTATTACGTATTGCACATTACTATTTTTAACAGAACAAAGCAAAAAAAAAAAAAAAAACAAAGCTTTAAAAATTCCAACATATAAAAAGATGAAAAAACAAATTGTCAGCTTAACTACTACCTTTATTAATTTTAAAAGCACAGATCTTAAAACAACAAAACATGGGGGGAAAAACGCTTTAAAAAGTCATACATTCAGTATTTTTAACCAAATATGGACGAAAAAGAGAGAAGTTTCAGGCTTCAGTGCTTCCCGAGTCACAAAGCCAATACTCTCATTTACTAGGTGGGCAACAAAAATTTGCTCACAAGAGTCTACTGTGACTGAGAAACACAGGAGGATGAAAAATGTAACTGCAAATGTAAAGAAATGTTTGCAGCTACAATAGATCCACTTCAAGGAAAATGGTGTTTTTAACATGTTCTTGTGGCATTTTCTTGCTGATGGAGGACATAAATTAAGAAGATTCAGCTCAAGATTGGATTGCTTTGTATTTTTTTAATTCAAATCATTGTGAATCAAGATCAGAATAAAGATCATCGCTCCATTCTGATGCATCCACTTGTAGACAAATAGATCGGTGTACGTCTGCGTTTTCCTCTTCTGAGCTGGAATCTGGATCTAAACGGTACAGATAGATTTTTGTTGCATCGCTAATGTTACGTTGAGGGTCTAAGGGACTGGGGTTGCCCCCAGTTCATTCTAATGAACTACAACTGCTCTGCAGAAACTACCGTATGTCCTAGATAGCAACACAGATATTTGGATTTTGGCGAAAAGGAGCCTAAACATGATTTAAAGACTACTGGGAACTCTCTGAAAATAGAAAGATTATTGGAGTGGGACTTTAAGAGAATAAATGTTGAAACATAATTATAGGCGGAAGACAAATCTGCCATTTTATTAGTCCAAGAAAGGCACCTTCTATAGAGACAGAAGTTAAAAAGGTTTGCAGAAAAGGTTTCTCCTTAACACCATATTTCACCAATTTGTAGCGAGCCATACATTTAGCAGCACCTTGAACGGAAAACTGAATATTTTTTCTTATAAATTTGGAAAGTAAGTCAAGGATGAAGTTGTTAAACATGCAAGACACGGGGCAGACAGTTGTAGTCCACATACTTTCTGAGAGTCCACTCTTTGCTCGTCTCTTGTCTAAACAGACGAGGATAACTTCCATGAAGCAGCAAAACAAAGGCCAGCAATGAGGAAGAGGCCCTCCCTGAGAACTCGTGTCTGAGAGCAGACAAGGGAAGGAAATGCAGGATCCCTGCACAGCAACAATCACACAAACAACTCTCTGCTGCTAAACTCAAACGGACAAAACCAAAACAAAACGCATCTGATAGCTGCTTGTTTTGGTTCAGGAGCTACTGCTGCAGTTGGGTACAAATCGTGAGGACAGAAAGCTTTCTTTCTTATCCAACGGAGTCTCTCAGGGTTCCAATGTTGAGTCCAACTTCATTCAACAAGATTATAAATGCTATTGCTAAATCCCATATTCATCCATATGCTGATGACACCGTCCTGTTCTAAATAAACTACTTCCAAAATTTTTCTCATCAGCTTATTCCCCCTGGATGTTTTCTGGAATTTATTGACCATTTGGAATCCAGCTGGACAGTCACTGACCAAAACCCATTAGAGGTCTTCTCTACTTATTTAAACTGGCTCTTAATTTCTGCGGACTAATACATAATTGTATCTTAATTTTTTTTGCAAAATCCTTTTTTGGAGAAAAAAACTTTCCGACAGAAATCTAAGTCTTTGTTCGAGCAGCTTCATTCTAAAAGCCTGAAGCTCTGCTGGTCGCTCCCCATTTCAGTTCTCGGCTGCTAAAGACTGGAATTCCTCAACACATCCATATAAGAATGCACTTTAAAGCACTCTTTAGAAGCCGTTGTCAAAGATCCCTGCACATGAAGGAACTGTTCCAATTGTATCACTTGTTTTTGCTAAAGTTGTCGTTTAAAGAACGTCACTCGCTGAACATTGTTTTAATGTTGTTCCTATGCCGGACCTCTGTGCTGCCTCTTGGCCAGGTCATCTTCGTAAATATGGTAGTATAAATATACATTATCATAAGTTATCATCATCATCAAAAAGAAGTAAAACAAAATTGGTCTTTATTGCTATGAAAATAGGAATAAGCATAGTTAGGAGACTCTCGCAACATTATCCAAATTAAAATATATTAAAAACATTCCTGTTGCTTTTCATGTTAGTAGATCAATAATTTGACTCATGTGTCTTGTATGTGTCCACTTTTCTTTGAATAGAGAAATAAATTGTCTGGGTTTGTGGAATCTAGTCGGTTCATCCCACACATCCCTGTGGGTAAAAAAAACCTTCATCCCACTTAAAACGACGGCAAACATTTCTGTCATTGAGATTTTTTTCTGTCATCTTGGATAATCAAACCAAAGCATGAATTTTTTATATTTGTGGTTTAATATTTGTGTTTAATCTGGAGCGAATACTATACAATAATAATGCAGTTGTTCTGTAAACAGATGTACAGGAAAGAAGATCGTGATCGAATTGAAATGAAAACTTTGATTCCCTTTGGAATCACTAAAGATTTTTATGTTTAAAACAAGCAATTTGTTCTGGAATAAAACAATTAAAAACTTTTTTTTACTAAAAAGAAACTTTCTGAATCAGTCAATTTGTGCATTTATACAGGTTTTCTACAGCAAAAAAAATGACTAAATCAACTTATGGTTTTAAAACATTAATTTGTATCCATTTTTTAGATTTAAATGTCGATTTTTCTTTTTTATAACAGTAACAATAACGCATCATATCAGTCTTTGGTCAGATCATCAGAAAAACCTAAAGATTTTAGCATAAAGTGGCTTTGACATCCAAAAACTTATTTTGAAATGTAAGAAAAGGGTATAAAAATATTCCAACAAACATACATTTCTCACAAAACAGGCCTTGTCTGGAGATTTAGAAAAACTCATTTCAAATCTTTAAAGTTAATGCAGACAATTCCTACAAGAATTCCAACTTTGTTGAGAACAATGGAATTTTTTTGCTAAGCAGCTTTAGGGAGGAACAATAATGTGTGTGTGTGTGTGTGTGTGGGGGGGGTTCATTTCAAACCACACAACCGGCCGGGCAAAAACCTTTAAAGTGAAATTGTTGTCTGAGCTGCAAACAACTACACATGGCGAGGGTCAGAAGGAGTCAGCGCCACAATCTTGAGTCATATTTCTATAGAAGCAGAAGAAGTCATCTTTCAAAATAAGAGTCCTGTTGCATTAAGATTTGTGGTTTCTGCTTCATAAGACAACTCAACATCCACCAAACAGATGAATACCGTGTTAACAGGGTCCTGCTATTGTTGATGAAGAGTTATCACGGTTTTAAAACGACTGGGGTCTCTCTGCTGCCGGAGGTTCTCATGCACACTGCAGCCTAAAGAGCACAAAAATGTTCCTTTTGATCAAGATCCGCCAATGTGAATCCAACTGTTCTGAAAAACAAGATGGGTTAAAGGTGAATAAAAACTGAGGTGTGGAAAAATTAAGAATAGCTAGTTGAGGTAGTGAATCCAAATGACATTTAGAGATCAAATCTATGAATGAGTTTTCTGTTGCTTTTCAGCATCCCCAAATAAGGTGCATCAGTTCTTCCTTGATTTGTTGTGCGCTCACCTTTGAAGTACATTTTATTAAAAATGAAATTCATGAGTGAAGCAAATGAACGTAAGACTTTTGGATCGGTTAAAGTCTCACTTTGATCATCTTTTGATCCATTTCAAAAGTGTACCCACTGGTCTCTTTGTGGCCCACCTAGTGTTTTTCTTTGTCACAAATACGATTTTTGGTTGTTTTTTTCCAGCTGCATTTTTGTTTTCCCTCTGCTCCTGATTCACAAAAATTTGAATAAAGAAATACTGAGAAATGCAATTTTTAGGCCTTAATTTTTTTTTTTGGTCTACAGTGTTAGTCCTCCATCAAAAACATGCCACAAAAACACCGTTTTCATCAGAGTGGTCTTTAAGATTTTTATCTCCCTGAGCCGTTTGCGGTAACAAACTCCTATAATTGTTTTCCCAAATAGTCCTGGTGGTTTTCAACATTGTTGCATAAGGACCTTCACCGACAACATTGCTGCAAGATCTTAAAGACTTCCTCCAATAAAAATTTGATTTTTTTTTGGAGTTTTTACCATATTCTCGTGTCTTTTTTTTTATCATGATGAAGGAAATATAAAAAGAATTTAAGATTATTCAAGAGTATTTCTTTATTCAGAGCAGATAACGGTTTGAAAAAGCTCTCAGTTGTGACACAGCTACTGAAATGGGAAAGCCACAAGCTGCCTGCTCTGCTCTCCCTGCTTGCAGATAAATGGATCCATGAACGTTTTCATTTTCCTCGTCCAAGCTGCCGTCTGGCTTATATTGCTCGCCATTTTTGTTGCACAGATTAGGGTTGTGAGTAGCTGTAAGCAAGTAGGTGAGAAGGGATCAAGGGATATCAGTGGACCCCGCCCACAACTCAGAGGCGAGTTTCCGATGAACTCCTGCCGCTTTGCAGAAACTATGTCTTAAAAAAAACAACAACAGGCTATTTGACTGAAATCCTCGTCTTTGGTCCACAGAAACAAAGACAAAGTTTTAGCAGTTACCCTCACTCTGCGTCTCTAAAACCTTCAAATCAAGTCAGAAACCTAGGGGTCAACATGGACTCTGATGTGAACTTTAACAGCCATATCAAGCCTGCAGAATTTGCCATCTTAAGAACATTGCCAACATCAAAAACATAATGTCAAAGCCAGACCCGGAGATACTTATTCGTGCATTTGCCTCCAGTAGGTCAGATTACTGTAACGGCCTGCTCACCAGCCTCCCCAAACAAGCAGCACAACAGCTTCAGTGCATCCAGTGCATCCGCTGCTGCTCGAGTCCCGACCAGAACCAGGAAGTACCAACACATCAGTCCTGTGCTCAGGTCTCTGCACTGGCTTTCTGTGGCTCAAAGAAAAGACTTGAAAGCAACTCTGCTTGTTTACAAGTCTCCATGGCCTTGCACCAAAGCACATCTCTGACACGTTAGCGCCATTTGAACCATCTCGGACTCTGAGGACCTCAGGGACCGTCCTCCTGCGGGTGCCCAGAGTCAGGACTAAAAAAGGGGAACCAGCGTTTCGGTCTTATGCAGCTAAAAGCTGGAACAATTGTGAGACAGGCCTCCACTGTGTTAAGGTTCAATTCTAGATTCAAGACATTTCTGTCAGGGTCCTTATCGACACCTCTTTTCATTTTCTTTTCCCTTTCCTTTCTTTTAAAGCACATTTTTTCATGATTATTTCTGTTTTTAATCTTTGCATTGTTATGTATTGTGATTTTAATGCATTTTCCTGTTTCGTGAAGGACTTTGAATAAATTTGTGTACGAGTTGTGCGATATAAATAAACTCGCCTTGCCTTGATTTCAGCTAAAAACAACAATTATAATTTAAAGACCACTGGGAACTTTTTGAAATAGATCAGAAGTGGTGTGGAACCTGTTCCAAAATTTCTATTAGCCATAGATGTAGGGACTAAAATCCTCATATTTTTTGTAAATATACATCATATTTAAAAGAATATCAAGGTATGATTCCTCAAAAGTGAAGGGAACCTGCTAAAGATCCTGCAGAATTTGACCTTGTGAACAGCTGCTGTGCAGGTGTTTTAAAGGGAAATGCACCGGGCACAAACAAAAAGAATTGGAGCCATTCATGTAATCATGAAGCAAACACACAATAACCAAAAACTCTAGCTTAGCGTCACAGCTAGAGTTCAGACCAGAGATGCTCCTGCATTCTTCTCTGTCACTGTTTAGAGGGCAGAAAAAAACCCAGACAACTGATTTGTGCACAAACATTCTGATGTATGAAGTTTAATTTCAAATAAGTCTTTGAAACATTTTTTGTTTTCCACAGAATATTGCTAAATGTCCAGGAACATGACCCAAGCATCTGCACCGGTGAAGATGTTTCATGAGTTATTTATATTTAAAAATCACTTTCTGCTTATATAAAAGGATAACATGATGAGCTGCCTCTAGTTTAAATGTGTGGAGCACTGAACAGCCTTGGCCTTCATGAGAAAAATTATGATTTTTTCCCCTTCCATTTGCCTGAGCAAAGGCTGTAATTATCAGCCATGAGTCATAGCATAATTAGCCAGCCTGTGTTTCTACTGTGCTCATGTAACCGTGGATGTTTGAGACGTCTGTGTGGGTTTTGAACGTCTCTAAATGACGACAAAACAAAAACCCGTTCCAGCTTTAGCACCAGTCGCGTCCTCATCGCCGCTGTGCTTCACCTGCAGCAGTCAGGTAAGGCGAGGAAACCAGAGAAGACACGCCTCCAGGAGCAACAACACCGCTTTTGTTGCCAAGACAGACGGCAAACCGGTGAATCAAAGCACAAGGATGTGGGTCATCTCAACACTAGATCAATTCAACTTTTTGTTTTTTTCATTTCTGATGTAGTTAAAGTTGAATGTCCATTAGAAGAAGAAAAAAATCTACTTTGAAGAGTTTTGTGTTTTCACACAGTAAATCCCCTCATTCTGGATGGCAATCCTTGTGAGAGACTCTTTATTCAACTCAGACAACGCGGAAGAGTTTAGCCGACGCTGCACAAACCCCGCAGCAACAGTGCGCCCGGCCATTTAAAACCAAAAAAAATAAAAATATGCTAGAAGATCCGATGATCATACAGCACACCTAAGATTTTCTCAACAACCAGAAATAAAACAGTTAAGTTCTGTACGTTGAAGTCTGTTTCCCCTCGTCCACACCCCTCGAACCACCAGCTAGAACGAGGAAGAAGGAAACACCTCACCAAGAAAGTTTAAGGGAACTCATAAAGTAGGGCAGGACTCTACATCACATTTGTTGTGCCAACATAACAGGACCGACGAGGCTTTGAGTTCAAGTGAAATTAAATTCATACAAGACGACAAGAATTTTTTAATCAAACTTTTTTGCATCCAAGCCTCTGACTTCAAATTTAATGCAGGTTTTAGCACTCAAAGTGACTTAAAACGTGTTAATTTTTCTCATATTATTTCCCACAAAAGATACGTTTTCTATTTCGACGATGTTTTCCATTTTTGTGGAATGAACTCCTGCAATCGATCTAGACTCCAACATCACTACGACTATTTAAAAGAGCATCTATAGTTTATGCTGCAACCACCGACGTTGCTTCTAACTTCCCCTCATGCCGTCTCTTATTTAACTGTTCTGTTTTGTTCTGGTAAGTGGGATGAATGTCTTGAGGTAATTGTCCTGCAGAGCAGGATCCTGCAGAAAACCAGTTTTTAAAGTTTGTCAGGCCTGATCGTTTTTAATCTTTTCCTGTTCAACAAATGAATGAATTTGTGGCTTAAATAAAAAAAATGTCAATAAATAACCAGATGCCCGCCTATCATAAAACCATTTAAAATGTTCAAAGTACTTTTTCCTGTTTCAATTTCAATGTACATAAATTGTTTATGATGCTAAAATAGCAGAGCGGTAATCATCCAATAAGAAAATACTCCACAAGGAGCAAAATAAGAGAGGAAGTTTGGGTTTTAATGAAATCAAAAGTAAAAACATGAACAAGTTTAAACATAAACAGTCTTTTCTAGAAAGCAGCTGTAGCTCATTTCCCTTTCCTTGTGGAGGTTCAACAATATTCCTTCCTGCCCAGCAAGAAATTGGAGCAATAATACGAGATTCCTGAAGGAAACGTGTGCAACCTGACTGCAAGTCTGAAACTTACTTGCTTTGTTGGTCCTGGTTCACCTCATAAAACTGAAATTGTGTAAAAGACATTGAGGCAAAATTATAGTTTAAGGAACTTGGTTCCATTGGATGGGGCAGCTTAACTTGGCTAAGTCTGCTTTCACAATGCACTTTTGAGAACCAAGTTAGGGTAAGTGACAAAGTTATCGTAACAACTGCTCGTTAGGAGGTTTGGCATTCTGTCTGCTTTTGATTCAGTTGTTGGGTCAGACAGTAACCGTAGACGTCTGTGCAAACCCGACATAAGTCCTGGGAAGAAGAAAAAAATGTACGTACCAGTCTGTTCTATTCTGATGGCTTTGCTAAAAGTCATTTCGTTGTAATGTTTTGTTTTTAATTCTGTTTTCGTGTGTCTGTAAACCCCGTTGAGCGGGAAAACTGTTGTACAAATAAAGCTTCCGTGTCATTTTTCTCTCTCTGTTTGAAGTGAAAACATGCGTCCATCTGCTCTATGTTGACACGTCAGCCAGCCAACTATTCAATTCAACCGAAGACTTGGAGCTTGAGCGTATAAGGGCAGACGTTTCTGCACACCTGAGGCTTTAGCATCGTTTTAACACGATCCTGCGGAATGCAGATCAGGTTTTCTGGAGAAAATGTCCTCCTGCTGAGAATGTCTTAAGACTTTACTTCCTGAAAGAGAGGAAGACACCGAGCAACAAAAGGAGATCCTTTTCACCAACTCAAGCTATTCTTATGTTGTATTCACACCAGACGCAATTTGCGCATCTAATTCGTGTCTGATTTGCTGCTTAACGCCTTGATGTCCCAACCATTCTGGACTTCATTTGTTTGCCACATCATGGAAAACATGGATGATGTTGAGCGGGTAGCTTGGGTTTATACATTTAGGAGAGCTCTACAGAGGCGCCGGCTAGCACGGCTAGCACGCCGCCGTGTGTGGGTTCACCAGATCATTCAGTGTCTCTCCGGGTGCACTTCTGCCGTGGGAGCTGCACTGGGTAACGGTCATTTTCAAAAATACCTCTGTCTGTCTGTCGTGGCACAGTTTGAGCATTAACCGAAGAGGGGAAAATAAAACTAAGGGATCTTTTCATTTTCATAATTTTCACCCATGGAGGTGGCCGTCAGGGCGGGTCTCCCTCTGCCTGGCAGCCTTCCGCCCAATGAGAGTCCACCGACGCTTGAACACACTATCCCCTTCCTCTGCTCGTTTACTACGCTGAATTGCCACAGACTGTGCCGGTTACTGTTGGGCTGGAAAGGCCCATGGAGCTGGAGCTAGCGAACGCCGCCAGCGCCCAAGGTCCGGCCGGACCGCGGGTGCGGTCGTAGTGGACTCGATTACTGATGACCTGTCCAGGGTGTACCCGCCTATGCCCAACAGTAACTGGAACAGTCTCTGGCAACACCATGATTCCTGCCGCATAAAAATAAATGGATGGAAGTTCAGGAAGAAAATTCTCGCGTCGGGCAGCCATATTGGATTTATTTTTCTACCCTTTGATTGAGTCACTGAAAACGTCACAAGTTTTCAAACGTCACTTCGAGATTTGTTGATGCGCAGCATCAACCTCATCGCCAAATCAATGACGAACACCAACACTGACTTAAGATTCAAACTAGCGTTCAAGTATGTTGCATAACAGTCAGTCATCTATCATGTAAATACCACTAACTGGATCCTTTTTTGGGGGGGGGGGGGGGGGGTTGAAAAAAGAAGAAGTTCAAAGATGGTTGTGCCGATTTCTAGGAACATCATAAACCTTCATGGACTTAAAGTATTTTTATAACATGCAAATAAAGATGGAGAGAATCAGAAGCAAAAGTTCTGCTCATCATTTCTTCAGGACGGACCAATGCGATCTTTGAAAGCCAAAAACAAACTTCTCAGAAGTCTCCAGCACAATGAGTTCAAGTTTACAATCAAACAGGAAGAGAAAGGGCTGTGCATCAAGAGGCATTACACCTTCTTCCAGTTCTCTTTCCTCTCCTGCCATTGTTTCGCTATCATTTCCTCCTGAGAGGAGCATGTTTTCCAGCATCATGAAATCGCCCCTTTTTCCTCTCAGGCAGCAGCCGCTCACACAAAAACAAACGAACAAGAGCACCTTTACAAAAACACAGGTTCTGTAAAGTGTGTGCTTGTGATCAAATTTAAAAGGGAAAAAAAAGTTAACTTGCATTATGGTAAAAATATGATTTTAGATCCAGTCTTGGAAATATACCGATTAGCTTAGCCAGAATGAAGTAGGAAAGATGAGGGATTCTTCTAGCAGGGCTCATTGACAGAGTTTGCAGAGCAAAACTTCTCTAATGTCTCAATTAGTAACTACTAATTTTTTTGTTCAAACCCTGCAGGGCGCTCCACGTGCAAATTACCCAAAAATAAAAAATAAAATCCAGTAAGTTAAGCTCACATTTAGCAGCGACTCAAGAAGACTTCATGCTGGCTTATAGTTCTTCCTACAGTGTTTGATGTGCACCACATTCCTAGTGTAGATTACATTTACGGTAAATCTAAACAACATGTATTTGTACGTTTCTTGGTGTACTCTGACTTCACAATGTAAGGTTTTATTTTTGGCCATTATTGGTCATCCGAGTCCATAAAATGACCACCGTGGTTATGCTGTTCCATGTTATAGAACAAGACTAAAAGAACACATCTTTTGTTAGATCTGATCATTGCTTCATTAAAAAAAAAAAAGCTTCTTCTTTATTCGCCAGTCATCGTGGTTGTGTGTAGTGGTGCTCCAACTGCTCCGACTCTAATGAGTAAAAAATGAAATGACAAAACATGAAGCCCTAACATCTGATTCATCTGAATGTTTCCACTTAAAAATCCAAAACTCAATGTTTTCACAGACTGGCCTAAAAATACACATCATTAAAACGACCACTAACCAGAGAAAAGTCTCAAACTATAAGAGTAAAAAGGGAGAATTTTTTTGTCATTTTCCTTGTTATGTCTTTAGACAGTTAGAAAAACGCAAACATAGCACTGGTTGCCAATTTATCTGGTTTTGTGACAGTCTATTCTGGGTGACCCTTAAATCAGTTCTTGACACTTCTTGGTTTGGGAAAGGCCAAACTGTTATCGCAGCCCCGGACTCTATAGTTTAGGTTGACGGGCAGAAAACAAGCAAAGAATGTGTGCAGTTAAAAAGCAGCAACAAACTTCCTCTTTCTGAAATTCCCCTTCAAGAATTCACAGCTCCAGGGATCTTGTGAGGCCTGGGGGATTCTCAACGGTCGCTGTGAACCGAACGCCTTTTTTCCCCTCAAGGTCGACCTCCGTACAGTAAAATACCATTTTCAGCCAACCCAACATCTGTTTTTTTCAGCTCTCCCCAAATTCCAGTCTGGACTGAACCTCTGCGGCAAAGATCTCTGCTCCCAGGATCGGAGAGTCTCCTCATTAAAACAACAACTAACATAAGGTTACAAAATAAAAGCCTTCCAAATCTAAAACCATCAACTCTTATTGACACAAATCTAACAAAATATTGATTTGAGCTTTTGAACTTTGCCCCTTTTTCACTTGGGAATACAGTTTCCTGTGTTGACAAGATCCAAAATACACTTCCTGTTGTTTTTTTTGCTTTGAGTCTCATGAAAAAATACTCATCTTCTTAGGCATTACAAATAAGTTATGCATAAATGGAATCTCGATTTTCAGCCATTTCACTCAGACTTCATCCAAAAAACAGTTAAATGTGTTTTAATAAGCATCAGATTTCCAATTTAGAATAAAAATCAGAATGAAAACAAACCGTGAAATGGCAACCAAGCATCAATCCAGCCACGTAACCAAGAGTTTAGATTATAAACACTGATCAAGTTTGCCCTACAGCTTCATTCAGGCCTAATTTAGCAAACAGACATTTACAGAATAAACCAGAAAAGCATCAGAGGTGATCTCAGTGCTTTAATCTCACTTCAAAAATTGTTTAAATGATTTCTTGTGATGCACTTATCCCCGTACTTTACAATTTAACTATAAGCCAATAAAATCTATAACTCATTTTGATTAAATCCAATAATAAAAACAGTTAAATGTTAAAAAGTTTCACTCTTTATCAGACAAGCAGTTGGTTGTAGTAAAACGGAACCCTCTGGTTCCATTTTCACTTTCTAGACCAACTACTTCAAAAGGCACACTTGGAGACATGAACGCCAAACACTACAGGAGTTTCAACACAATTTTGATATAGTTTTTTTTGTTCAATTTAAGTAAAAATTTGATTTCTACAAAAAGGAAAATAAATTATGGTCTTAAAAAAGGAAAATACACAGGGATTAATTAGGCTTGGAAGTTAGGTTAATAGAAAAAAAAAAAAGCTTGAAATTCCCCAAGCATCCAGATATGATCAGTTAAATAAATCTCTTACCTTGCCTCCATTGGAAGTCGGAGCCTCGTTTACAGTTAAGTCCTGTCCCTGAGACATTTTGTTTGTATCAACAAAACTTAAACCTCCTGGATTACCATAAACGTGCAGCCATGACAAAAAAAATGGGGATTAAACCCAGACATTCACCCCATAGGAAATGGCAGGAAATAAGAGTCAAAAATCAAGGACAGACCGTGGGCAGACAGCCCTATCATAGGAGTGAAAAGAATCTTAACCAGATTGGGATAATCTTTTTATCCCTAAAGCTTACAATGACACGAGATGTTCTCCGTGGCCCTGCCTGCTTAAATAAACGCCGCTTATTTAGGGGAACAACACAGGTCGACCCACTGCACAGGAGTTAAACATTGTCAGACAGAGGCAAATGTTGATACACAAGCAAAGCTTTGCTGCCGAGTAACGGCTGCCCTTCCATATTCAGGGAACGGCTCCTCAGAGGAAATCAAGCAGCTCCACAGGGGTTACTCAGTGTCAGATGGCATCACATGGATCAAAGAACAATGGAAGGACCATTAACATATTGATTAAAACTAGAAATTTGATTAGGAGCCGTGGTTAAATTTGGATTATTTTAATCATGAAGCTCCAAGTCATAAAATATGTTTTATTAACAGGTTTGGATGGGATCATCCTTCTTTCGATTCTTTTGTCAAAGCTTTCCCAGTGATTGTAATTATGCCATTTTTAGCCAACATCAAAAGCCTAATGTTTGCTAAGCGGCAGGACTGTTGGTGCGGAGTGAGCCTGCCCTCTTTTTCCATCATCCCATCATACCCAACATTGGCGCTGCAAACAATGAATGTGTTGAAAGCTTGAAATAATAGTTTATCCAAAATAAAAACAGAAAAATATCATCCTACTCCCTGCAACCCATTGAGAATAAAAGCTGATGTAAAAATAATTGCATCTTTATTTCATCGTTTTTCCCAGAATTCCTAACTTTCAATCACAAATATGGAAAATGTAATACACAAATTTGACATCAGATGTTCTACTCTGCTCAAGACAAACAAAGCTCATCCACAACAGATGGGGCGAGTCAATGCTCTCTTTTGAAATCTCACTAGACATGTTTTACTTGACTCGATCCCAGGTTCTGGTTGGACCAGTCCAATACAGGATTGTTTTTAAAGCCACTCCTGTTACTTCGGTGTCATCTTTGGAGAGTAACATTCTTTACATCTAAACAACTCTGAGGACAAATGTTTCCACATGACGGAGAAATGCTCAGACGATGGTTATCATCGCATTGTTGGAAAATGAGCCAGTAGTTAAAGGGTTATCAGATAATTGATTTGGATGACATAAAACCAGGCAAACTGTCAAAAATACTTTACCTAAAAGCAGCCTTTACCCAGGTGAATCATTAGTGATTATACAAATTCACATTATATAATCTCTCTCCCTTTCAATGCCTTAACTACTATTTGACAACCATTATATTTAATAAATTCAGTGTTTCATGCACTGTATGTATATGAATATAAGCACATATAATGTCAAGAAAATAGCTTCATTTTATTTTCCTTCTTAATTTATGAATTGATATCTTAAATAGACTTGATGTATCTATGATCTGTTATTTTTAACATATTTTTGCTTTGTTTTGATTGTGAAATTTATTGATATGAACCAAATCAAGAAAAAAATATATTTATATAAAATGACTTTTTTCTTTTGGTGAAGCTCTTTTATGAGTTACCTTTTAGTTCCCACAGTTTTCATCATAGGTGTATACTGGGGCGGCTGTGGTGCAGAGGTACAACATTTCCATTTACATTCTGAGGTTATAATTGGCATAAGCACCACTTCCTGTACCAAATGTCAGCAATAACGCCTCAAAGTCAAGGAAAGAAATAAAAAGATGGCCGCATGTTGCATGGAGTTTGTGGTTAGTCGGTTAAACTGCACGTACAGTTCTTAACTAAACCAGGGGTGTCCAAACTTATCACAAAGAGGGCCAGATTCGGTGAGGTAAAGATGTGCAACCCCTTATAATAGCTTTAAATGCAAAAGAACGACACTTTATTTCAATTTCACACTTGTGGTTTTTTCACATAAAACAGAAGTTTATCCAAATTTATTTTTTACCAAAATTGCTGCGAATTTCATAATTTAAGATCAGAAAAAAATTGGTAATTGATTTTATGACAGGAGCCTTTAGGCCGGTGGAAATGTGGATGTGGGACCACGGGCCGGACTTTGGACATGTCTGAACTAAACAGTTTAAACGAGGGAATCGTAATAGCAATGAGAAATTTCACTAGATACACTGAATAAGTAAAAGTCTTAGAAATTAAAATGTACCACCGACTGGTATTCAAATACACCAAGCTAAAGACGTAAACAGCCTAGAAGCTAACAGTCGACATGATGGGCCCAAAAGTTGACTACATAATGTGACTATACTTAAACAATTTCAGAATGACGCCATTTAATTAGATGCAGTTTCATGAAACCACTTTGGTGGCGAAAACCACAGGCGAAAACCTTCAGCCTGTCAGTTGTAGGAATCGCCCACTAAGGGCGTTTTAGACCAGACAATGTCAATAAAAACATCTTTACCCACAGTCATTACAGTTTTAATCTTCAATTTAGAAGTTTGACCCTTCATTACCAAAGCTTTAGCTCCCGTGTCACCAATTTGACGACAGTTTATGAAATAATTCCAGTCGATACGAAACACTTGATTGCATTTTAAGCAAATTATTCACCAAGCAGGATCATAAATCAAACTTCCCATGAGAGAAAACAATTGATATTTTGAGTCGTCTAACTGTTAGACGACTCGAAGCATCAATTGTTTTCTTTCATCAGTAATTATTGCAGGACAGTACAGCTGGGAACAGGAACTAGGCAAATATTTCAGTTACACAAAGAATAGATCTGTGAGTCATGCATCGCCTAAAGAAACGTTTGCTGCACAACTCTGTTGCATGAGATCCATCAAGTGGCCACAAACGACCTTAAAGCAGAAACAAACACAAACAATGTGTTCTTAGTTTGTTTCAGTACAGAAAAAAAAGGTCATCTGAGTGCAGGAAATCAATATAATAAGGCAATGGACACTTCCCACTTAAAATGAAATACCACCCAAACATAATGGCTGGGTAGGTGGATGGGGGTGGGGCTAATGATCTCCGTCTGCAGCCAGGTCATCTTGTGTTTAGTGGTTGTACGTATAGTCCAAGAACAGTCGTAAAAACTTGCGCAGCACCGCATGAACGTAAAGAGTTTTGAACGCAGAAACCAATGTGGACTTTTCATTAGAAGTGGACACTTTAACACGCATTGCTGAGGGCGGCGTGAAAGTAGCCGAAAAGTTTGCAGAGTAGCAGTTGTTCCATCTCCGCAAACGCCGTCCAACATTTACGATGACATCCTTCCAGCCTCCGTTTCTAACCCTACAGTGTTAACATACAAGGTTTTAATGCCGAATGCTTGCATCTAAACTCACAACAACAGATGTATGACGATTTGTTAGCGTATCCGCTCCATTCGTTATAAAGAAATATTTTTATTCCAGTCCAGGAAAATGTTTCTGAAACAGTAGGTTTAGAAATGATAAATTCATGTTAAACTCTTAGAAAGCTATTTCAGTACATTTTCCAACATGGAAAAATGTCTTCCCTCACTATATTGAACAGTTTATTCTCTTTATAGAGCAGCACCAAGAGTTCTTGCACATTTCATCGTGCCCGAACTATGTAACCAGACGAAAACAGACTACATAAGATCAGCTCCCAGTGGAACGACTGTTCCAAGAACGTCAAGTGCTTCATCCTGTGTGAAACCATAACAAATCTCTGATATAAATTTCCCTCTGAACTCAAAAAGTCATTTCAACAAGACACAAACTGTCTCCATTTGGACTCAAAAGCAGAAAATTTGAACATAGACTTGGATTAAAGCAGCAGCTTTTCACTTGTATGGGTTGAACAGCATTTTCTACTGAAGGCCAAAGGATCACATCCTGGTACTTTGAGTTACATCTGTGGAGAAATGACGGGGCCTGCACAGCAATGTTTACTGTCTAACCAGATGGAAACACATGGGTTGTATAAACAGATCACAAGTGGTACGCGTTCGAAAACCACATCTCAACAATCCACATCTTTATCACCATTAATTCAACCTTCAACCCCACTCACTGCTGTGAATGCTGCAAACTAACTAAAAGTCTGTATTATTAAATAACAAATCAACCTAGTGGTTGGTTCAGTTTTGGATTCAAGCCACTTTCTACCAAATGTTGCAGTTCATCAAATGACCACTGGAGGCTGGTTTCAGAGGGAAGCTGAGAAGTCTCATTTTGCAGCACGCAACCGACATGCGCTGCTGTGACGTCATCCCAAAAGCTACCCTGTAGTTCCTTACGAATTCTAAATTAATGCCTTAACAGCACAAAAATGAGACACAGCAACTCATTGAGATGTGATTGGATGAATTCAGACTCGTTAAAACTACTTTTAAAGTGATCCACATTGCTTCTCACTGTTGTCCTGTCAATCTATATGTCAAAAACACTTATCAGTGTACCTTCTTAACCGTCCTCTTGCCAGTAACCGCCCTGCAGCACGCCTCCACCGGACCAAGAAAGGCGAGTCAAATGTGTTGAGCCTGACGTTGATACAGACGCTCAAAACTTGCGAGGGAAACATAAAGTTTGAATGAACTAAAAGTGCAGGACCTTCCATGATTTTTGCCTCTAGTTGCTTTGCCCCGCCTTTGTAATTGCTGACCAATGACTAGAGAGATCATTAGCCACATGGCTATGTTTACAAGCTTTAGTCTGTTACAGGGAAGTCCGCTTGACGGCAGTCTGAATACAGACCAAACACAAGGTTCAGGACTCGCTCTGGACCAAATTAAGTGGACTGGGTCCAGACCAAACAGTTTTACCAGTCTGAATACACCCTAAGTGTAAAAAAATGTTTTAGGACACTAAAACTCATAAGTGTGAATGATCTGAACTTGAAATAGTGAGTTCAAACTGTCTCAGCAGAGACGTGTCTGCTGTTTAAACAGGGAACAGCTGAGGAGGACGACGACTGCTTAATGTTCTGCTTTTAGGGGAGTGACTTTGGATTAACCAGTAAAATTCTGCCATAAATTACTCAGCTCTATAAAAGTGATGCGCATAAAAAGAAAACAATGAACCGCCCGATCCACAATGGAAAGAAAAGAAGAAGAAAAAGTGGAAAGTGTATGCAATAAATTAATTTTTACATCAAATGATAAAGTTTTTAAAATATTTCACAGGCTTAAACTTTTATGGCATATTTTGAAGGAAAAAAAACTGTTTGCCAGTTGCAATAATTAACGAACTGGTCACCAAATGATTCACAAAAAGGTGCAAGACAATATGTTGTGAAATATTCCTAACAAGCTGAAATTGGCATTTAATTCTCAAATTAAGTAAAATATTTTCAATGCAGCATTTCTCAATCTGCTAAAGCATCAGTTCTGCGTTTTTCAAAAAGGAAACTCCTCTGCTGGAAAAGCCAAGAAGCTTTCATGGGTGTGCAGTGAGTGTTTGTCAAAGATTATGCGGCCAACTGTGGTGCAACAGCTGCACAAACATCTGCAGGCTTTATCAACACAGGGTGTGAACCGCGAACGGCTTTTCTCCTGAACGCCTTTGTGTCAAAGTGATGTGGTCAATCCAGAGATGTTTGGAGGATAATCAGAAAGTTTCTAGATTCAGTATGAAGTCCTGCAAGAAAAAGAAAAGAAAAAGTCTGTAATAAGGAAGAAAGAGACACAGGATTTGTGTTAATGAAGGGATGTAAAAGCAGCAGAAGATGCAATGAAAAGAAGGAAATGTGTACTGTAGGGTCTGATCTTTAACCAGACCTGTAGAAGTATAAGAGCATCTTAAACAGGAAGAATTGCTTTTTAAAACTTAGTGAATTCAATAGTAAATTGGATTATATCAATACAATATAAACTATATTAAACATTAAAGACTATCTTTAGATCTGTAAAAAAAAAAAGTGTTCCCGGTTGTCTTTTAGTTATGATTTTGCCGTGTTTTTAGCCACAATAAAAAAAACTTGTCGTTTTTACTACTCACTACTTGATGAGTTCAACAAATTGTAGTGCTGCCCGGATTTACAATTCCAAAATCCAATGCATTTAAAATTTCCCAGATGTTTCCTCATTTCTCTGTTGTTGTTTTTTTGTTTTTTTGTTTTTTTATAGTGAGCATGGGGTCCAGACAGCTTTAAAAAATCCAGGGGACTGAATAATTCTGCCGCTGTGGGGCAGGCGGTCGACCTCTATTCGGAAACTTGCTTGCTTGATTCCCACCTTGCCCATCCATGTGTCCAAACCGTCCTTGGGCAAGACCTTGAACCTCACTTTGCCTCTGGTGGTTACAGGTTGGCGCCGGTGTTCGGCAGCGGTGTGTGTGAATGGGACTGCAACTGTAAAGCGCTTCGGGCCTTCGTGGACTGTAGAACAGCGCTATACAAGTATACGCCATTTACCCGAGTTTTTCTTTTTTTTTAGTAGTTGGAGTGAGGATAGTCAGACATAGCCTCTGTTTGCGCGCTCTCCCACTAGCTTACAGCCCTCCACAACCCCAACCTAACGTTACAGGTGCAACAAGCAATATTGGAGCTTTCCAGCAGCATGGTTTTCATCCAGAATCCAGCTCAGATGAGGAAAACAACAACATACATGGATCCATTTGTCTGCAAGTGGATGCACCAGAATGTAGCAGAGAGCATATTCTCTACGTCACAATAAAGCTCTTTTTATCGTCTGCTCCCGATTCACAACGATTTGAAATAAAGGCAATTCTAAGCACAATTTTAAATATGTCCTCCATTATCTTGAGGTTAAGGCCACAAGAACATGCTAAAAACACAAAAAAGACCATTTTCAATTGGAGTGGCTCTTTAAACACAACCTTGTTGGATTCAACACAATTCAGGGCTGCTCATGTTCTTGCAAAAACTGACGCACGTCAAGTCTGTGTTCAAAGTAAATTACAGGCTTCAGATTAATAACAGTTGTGCCTTCACGGAGTCACTTCCTGCTGCTCCTGGTGTGGCGGCTCCTTCAGAAAAGGCTCCTGGTTGCATCCGTGAATCTATGAGCCCGGATCCGGACGCAGCCGCCCGCTCGGTTTCTCATTTCCGAGCACCAGTTTATTCACAGTCAATCTTTTACCGATCTGAAACATCAACCCGTTTATCAGCTTCCCGTTCCTGCCAGGTTCAAGAGGGTCCAGGGCAGTCCGTTGCTAGGCAACACGAACAAACATTCTCCAAAATAAACCATAAATAACGGCAGCGGTTCACGGTAGGTGAGTAAAAACGTGTCTTGAAAAGTAATCTGATATGACACCCGTCCTAATTTGTCCTCTCTGCAGATAATACTTGGAGGCAGAGTTGTTGGTGCCCACAACTCTGGACATATTTAGTAGTTGAGCTGCAGTAAAGAAGCAAAACAAAAGGAAGAAGAGGCGGTAAACTCCGGGAAAGAATCCCTAATGGTCCAGCATACGAAGGGAAAAGGCATGCTGAGCCGGTCCCCCTGAGGCGATAGGACGTTTTCTCAGAGGACTTTCCTTTCAGGAGCGAGGCACTAGCAGAAGGTCAGGGTTCCCCGATTAACCCTGAGGTAATGCTGGCCTGCCTTGCGGGGTTGGCGCGGGTGAGAGGAGTCCAACGGCTTAAATTACATCCCTTCCTGTGCGCTCAGCACAAGCTAGGTCACCGGTTTCAGATGAACATCAAACTCACATTTCAAAGGCCGCAGCAGGAAGGGCAGCAGGTTCGCGGTGTAACTATTTTAGGTTCTTTTGGAGAAGCTCCCGTTTGTCAATTGGAACCCAAATTCCATTTAGTTACATTTTAAAATAAAAAAATAAGTATCACATTTAACTGACGCTCAACAGGTTAGATTGTAAATAATTAAATCCGACATTCAGTCGTGGCGTCTCCGCCGTCTCAGGCTAATGAAATGTCAAACTGTCATTCTGCCAAACCAGATTAGTTCAGCGCCGCCGTTACATGACACACTGCAGAGTGTGATCCTCTGATCCATGAAACGAACCGAGGTTCTCTGACACACAAGAGAGTCATGACGTCAAATCCATCGCTACAATCAGCTCCTCTCAGCAGCTGCACAGGTTAACGTGGGTTGTGTCCAAATTCACTCACTATTTAGATTATTATCGGGTGTTAGCCACTTTTTCCAGGTGTCCGCATTGACGCCTATGTCCACATTCCTTCCCTATTATCTACTTACTTAAAAGACAATATATATATATATATCAAAATTGTGCATAATTTGCTTCAGAAATGTGCAAATATATATATACTAATTCACAAAGTAAAACCTAATAAATACAAATATTTTACAAAGACTTTCTATGAATCCACTGTTCTGATGATAAAACTTTGAGGATTTCAAATCATAAATATATATACTTATTTTTTTTCCATATGAAAAATCGTTCAAACGCAGTGCATTGTGGTCTATATTCGCAAATCCAGTTAGCATTGATCCACTGGTTTTTCGCAAAGACTTCTGGGAAATTTCTAGTGCACTAGATTTTGGATTTTGATTCGATTGTGCCCAATAAAAATGCCAAACACTCTTATAGTATAGTGAGTAGGAGGGAATTGGATACAACCTTCAATTCCAAGACCCAGCGCCCTGGATATTTCCCAGAAGTCTCTGCAAACAACTAGTGTGCATGGATGCTACTTAGATTGGAGAATATTGACCAAAATACATTTCGTTTATTTAAAATAAATAAGTAAATAAAATAAGCAAATTATTAGATTTATAAATGATCCAAGTTTTCTTAATCAGAACACAGGACTTTGTAAAATGTTTACATTTATAATGTTTTTATATGTTTTTCTGGTCGTAGAAAGCATATGCCCAAATCATCGGCGCACTGGATGATCCCAAGACTATAGTCTTTTGGGGGTTAGTGAGGGACACAGCCGGTGATCTCTTCCAGAAAACCCAAACATCCTGAATATGAAAGCCACGTGGAACGCATCGAGTTTGATCCTACAATTTCAAAAATTGTCATATTCCTGACTATTGGATTTCAATAAATATGGTGGAACAATTTGATTTTCCGATGGTTTCATAACTTTTTTGATAGAACTAAAATGTGCTTTTTTTTTTTTTTTTTTTTGCTTTAAAAGTGACTGCAGGCCGTTGTGGCTCTTCTTGTAAACTTAAAAAAGTGGGTACTTTTTTTTACTTTGATATTAAAAATCCAGGAAAGTTAAAATAAATCAACTTTTTTTTTTTTTTCCCAGTAGTTCAATAGAATTAAAATGAAAAATAAAACAAAAGCAAGTTATCACATTCAGTCTTAGTAGTAGCATTTTTATTAATTTACAGTTTAATAGTTTATCTTTAAAGTGTTTATTTATGGCAATGCCTAACATCTATGTTCATCAGTACAACCCCAAGATATCCTTTTTTTACTTGAAGGTATTTGTCATTTTTTCACTCAATAACTTCACAATGAACCTAAAACTGCTTGAAAACAAAATCAATTCCAAGTACTTTTTTCTATTATATGTTATAACAGTCCAAACATGTAGAGACAAGAAAAAGGAGAATTCACAATAAAGCAAACGACGATTAAAAAAATAAAGAAAGAAAAAGGTCTTAAAACTGATCAACACTGAAGCAATCTAATGAATAGTACAGAATCCCATCTCTGTTTGTTTCTGTGTCATTCCTACGTCATTGTAAATCAGAATATACTCAAAAAAATGTAAAAAAAAAAAAGGTTTGTTTTTGTTGGTGCACAACGGGTGAAACATACAAGCAATTAGAAAAATATTGTTAGAATAGACACTCCTCCTGCATGAATGCAGCTCAAAGTTCTCCAGTTTATTAAACGTCCACAAACCCATCGCCGTTGTTCTTAGGAGGAGGTGGAAACCTTCAAACGCCGCCCCATCGAAAGCAGCTCTGGGATAATTAGAGCTAGTCAAACCAGTCTGGGTGTCTGGTAAAGTGTTATACAAGCTGCAAAGCTCAGAGTCATTTATGGTGCTTGTTATTTGGGCATTCATGAATAAAGCAGTGTCAGAGGCCTTGATTCTCTTTTGAAAACTATTTTAAGACCACCTGCCTGCAGTGGGAAATTCCTCTTTAAAAAGCCTGGTGGGTTTGTGTTGATGATCTGAAGTGATTAGCTGCGCTTTGCCTTAATTTGTTTCTTGTTTTTTTTTGACAAAGACAGAGAAATGTTAGTGCACTAGAATCTTGCCTTTGCCGTTTCTTAGGACTCAGCCAGTCGTGATAAAGCCCTTTATTGTAGTAATTATTATTATTATACTTTAGAGGTTTAATTACATGATCAGGATGTAAAATGTTCCTCAGAAAAATACATTTTTCTTTATTTGAACTGTTTATAAATCAGCTTGTGTACACAAAACATCTGTCAATCTTTTTTAAAGGGTTTGGATAACAAACATGATGAATAACATATGTAAACATAGTAAAGTTTAGGATAGTTGTGAGTTTAAAGTATTTGTAAACGTGCAGGACGTCACATAGAAATGGTGTCTGCTGCCCAAACCCACTGAGGAAGAGGAGCCGCTTACAAATATTTTGCCGTCCGGGTAAGAGCAAACAATACAGAGTTTATTGTTTGCAGATGACACCGCTGTTTATTTTGGGGATTAAATCTGATCCTAATTTTGCCTCCAAAGCTAAAATCTAAATTCTAGTGACCACTTTTAAATGAAAGTCAATGTAAACTGGTATATGAACGCTTTAACAAACTCTCAATTCACACGCTAGACGTTTCTACGAATTTTTAGACTCTACATACCAAACATGCGTTCATGGATCGTGCACTGAGAGTTAAACCAGGTGGAACTTTGACCATTCAGGAATTTCGATTCGCAGTGACGCGGATGGCCCTTTAATTCTTTAACATTGATCTTCTTTCTACTTCCTCTTTCGCTTTTTCCCATCAGGGGTCGCCACAGCTTAACAAGCCTTATAGGTAAACTTGGCAATGTTTTACGTCGGATGCCTCCTGACGTTAACCTTCTCAAAGCAACCGGTTTGGGACCGCACAGAGGTAGAGAAGGAAATAGGAGCAGCCCGATTCGTTTCATCGACGGAAGGCGCCGCAAACCAGCACGAGTTAAACCGCTCTTCTTTAACATTGATCACTGAGGACAAATTATTAATTGTGGTTTGCATTTAACCAGAATTACGCTATACCAAGTCTTTTATGTATCGGAATAGAGTTGTGACAGAAAAAAAATGAGAGATTTGCGGGATTTCCACTGCTTCAACATTTCGCACTAAGCTGTAGGTGGTAAACAGCAGAAAAGGAGAAGGAAAAAAAAAGAAGAAGCCCCTATTTGCTGCGTGAACACCATATGCTAAACATACATTCAACAACGCACTTAAAGCATGCTCGCCAGAACACAGCTTTAGACCTCGACGTTTTGATTTCTTTTGATTTATCTACAACTTCAGCAATAAAAAACAAAACATAAATTATATCTATTTAAGATGTTAATTCACAAATTGACTGTGAAATTAAGAAAGATTACAAAGTTATATGTTTAAACTTATAAAACACAAAAAAAACCTCATGAACTTAAGATTCCTTCAAATATGATTGTCAAATATAAAGTTATCTTAATTTAACCTTCAAGGGGTTTGCTTGGGGTTCAATTCAAGTAGCCACATTTTTATAGCGCCCTTCTCCAATTTACACTTATTTTTGTAAAACCCTTTAAAAGATTTTGTTTAACTGTAACTTTGTATTTCCCATATCAATCAGGCATATTTTTACAAAATGTCACTCATCTGCACTGAATCAATAAAACCAGTTGTTTGTTTATTTAGGGATCCCCATTAGTATGTATCAATATAAAGAATATTCTTTCCAGGGGTTCAGGAATCTCTAGGATTCACCTTTGAACTGAAAAAACACTGAAGACTAGTTTAAGATAATCAGAAATAAAGTCAGGCATGTAGGAGGTTAAACATTAACAATTAACCTCAATGTTAGAAAGATACTCTTTAAATGGTTAATTTAAAGCTCGTGCCAATAAAATAACTTTTTCAAACATTGAATCAAACTAAAAGAATTACACTTTTTTTTTAATATGTTTTTGCTGCAATATCTTTCACACAACTGATTATTTAAACTGAAACAAATCAAGAGTCAGTATTCAGACGAGGAATTCCTGCAATATTACCAACAAAACTGCTGGAAAAAATAAGAATTTTGCATCTTTTTCATAAATGTTTAGCGTTTTGAAAGTTAAAATAGACTGAATAAAGGTTGTTTTTTAACCCATCCTTAGTTTTGGCACTTAGTTAGGAATGTCAGCCAAAGCCTGAAGGTAAATAAATTTGCATCATAGAGGAAAGTTTTAGTCCTGCTTTTGTCTGCAGGTTTACTGTCCATCCTCCTTAAGTGGTGACGTCATGAAAACAGCTTTAATTTGGTTAGAATATCAATTAGTGACTCATATTTATTAAATAAAAGCAGGGGGTTTGTTGGTTTACCTTTTCCTCCTCCTCCTCCTCCTCCTTTCCTTCTTCATCTTCTGGCGATGCCTCCCTTCCTGCGTCCTCCTTTCGGTTCTCCTCTTCACCTCCGTAAACTTTAACCTCCCCCTCGTCCTCCCCCTGGGACACGGCGTGAGAACCAGACGAGGAGCGACTGCGACTGCAACGCCGCCGCAGCCGCCGCCGCCGCCGCCTCCTCCAGACGCCGTGACCGCCTCGGCTCCATCAACTTCTGAGTTCCTCCAGACCGCAGACCAGCCAGGCGCCTCCTAATTAACCTGCCGCCGCACCTGCCCGGTTCATGGCGTCCGCCGGTGGCCTCAGCGGCGGCGTCCAAAGTTGCCGGTACGGATTCGAACTCTCGCTGGACGGTTGCTGGAACGGCGAGCCCCAAAACCGGCTGTAGTCCCCGCGTCAGCTGGTCGGCCGCTCCATCGCGCCGTCCCTGCCCTTCATACCACACACACGCGCTCAGTCTGCTGTGACCCCGCCCACAACGTGTCAGCGCGACCAATCGCCCGCTCTCCTTTCTTTTTAGATATGCAGCTAAACACGACGTTTAGGAAAAACTTGGAGGCTGCCATGAATAAGAAGTAACTAAAACACCTGTTTGTTTTATTTTTATTTATTTATTTATTTTATTCTTGTATTTGACGCTTAGTGTCCTGGTGTCTATTTTCTCATTGTTTACTCTCATCACAAGAGGCCCCTCTCAAAGGGCCATGTGGTTGGCAACTCAAAGCCCCCTGACAAAATTACTTTTTAGTTATTTTTGACTAATCTTATCTTTAGCTTAATTTAGGATATTTTACAAAAACTGGAAAACTTTCAAATTTAATTTTGAGCAGATCAATATGATTTACCACCAGGACAATCTTAATTGAATGACAAACTATTGAAAACAGTTTTAATCCTCAAAGTGCATCTTTTAAACTTAAAAGAATTACTGAAAATAAATAAAATAAAATAAATGTATGTAAATAGTTGAAGAGTTAAGCAGAAGGTAAGGATTGTTAAGCTAAAGCTTGGGTGTTAAAGGGGTAAAGTATTAATTCCAGTATGTAAACACACCAAGAAAACAATTTAAATGTTTTTAATTTATTTTTTTCTTTTCATTTCCACAAAACAACATAAACAACAGATCTTGCACAAACTCTTAAGTACAACGGACAATTTAAGGATCAGGAAGAAGAAAAGTTGTTTTTTCTGGTTCTTTATATTGTTTAGATAAAACAAAAGAATTTTACAAATTAAAATAAGATATATAGGGAAATATTTTGAATAAACATAAGTGTGGGTACCTGGAATTAAGCAATTAGGTTCATTGATTGAATTATTGAAGCAGTTTGATTATTGGTTGAATGAGGGAAATTGGCGGAAGACCTTTGGGAGCTTGCCTTCTGTTTTTATAGCTTGTGTGTTGCACGCCGCTGGTTACAACCTACAGTAAACACAAAAATACAGAAACCTGAACCGGATCACGCCTTCGCGTCCAGTCCAAACATGGCACTACAAACACCATCCGCTTCCAAACCGGCTAAACCCTTTGGGGTCGCTGGCTGAGCCAACCCAGCTACTGTTGGTTGAAGGCAGGGTACACCCTGGTCAGGCTCGCTGTCTGCTTCTGGAGAGCCACGCAACTAAAAACGCACTCACACCATATGGGAAAGTTTAGAAATACCAAGTAACCTAAAAGCAGGAAACCAGGGAGTTCAGGAAAAATCCGCACAGCTGATTTGAACCAGATCTTCCTGTGGGGTGCTAATCACTACACCACCATGCAGCCTGCAAACAAACAGGAGTTCATCATTTCCCTTGCACATCCCATAGATAGCTCTGTAGTCACTAAAAGACTACAGATGGGCCAACAAAACAGATGAAGGTAAAAACTGAGAATTTTTCTTTCCATTGACATTTCTGGTTAAAACAAATCAAGTTAAAAAAAGCTGTTGATAAAGTCCAATGGGAGGTCTGTGTCATCACATAACTCTGATCCGGTACAATGAGGTAACATTCATTTTAAGGGCTTCTACAGCCCTAAAGTTAGAAGATTTTAGTTCAATTTAGTTTCAGCATTTTCTCTGTCATAAAGGTTTTTTCTTTCTTTTAGGTCAAACCATCCAGCTAAAAGCTTTAAATATTGACCTTGGTAGTCTTGGTTTAATCCAGTATGCATAAAGATTAGCAAACAAAGGTTGCTTCATCAAAAAATAATAACAGTGAATCAATGGAGTCAGCTGTTCAGGTTATTTCATTTCAAGGATTTCTTCTGATTGAACACAGTGTCATCATAAAGTTTGATGATTTTCTTCTTTATTTCACAACATTCCCATCATAAAGTTTGCAGAACAATCCACCCTATCCCCTACTAGATGGTAAAATTGTTTTTTAACGGATAAAAATACTTTTTGAGTTAATGTTTTACTATTAATTCTAAATGCCTGGTTTCCACCTCCTCAGTCAACATGGTGACTAAACACACCTACAACTGGCAGCAGGCTGTCAAGCATGTCAGAAGAGAACTGGACAAAAGTGTCCATTTTTAATCTGCTTTTATTGAGTCTCTCCATGTGTTGCCATGGAAACCCACAGAAAAACAAAGACAAGAAGGTTGTGTGGGTTGTGTCAAATATTGCAGTGGTCCTACTCCTAACAAGGTTTTTAAGGTTTGGTGGCGCTTATAAAAGTGAAATCCACTGAGTCAAAAGTGGCCTTTTCCAAGTTTCAAAACTCATCACGACCACAATTAAAGCGTGCAGAAAATGCACATATAAATAGTAATAAACAATAATACTTTTCAGTTAGAAGGGAATTAGGTTTTTCCCACGGACACCAGAGATTAAACCGATTCAAATACCTGTTATGTCAAAGGAAAGCAGCTTATTTTAATGCGTCTGACACCGTCTCACATGCAATGTTTGCACACAACAGTCGGACACAACCTGCTCACAGAGGGAGGAAACCTCATGAAGAGCAGAAGAGGAAAGGGCCCTCCTCCTCCTCCTCCTCCAGAACCAACAACAAACAACAATGTGCAGTGGAAGGATGTTAAGTGATCACAACATTCCCACGGAAAAAAATATTCCAGCAATGAGTAACAAAATCAGGGAAAGGGACTATTGAGGGGAAACCGAGTCTGAGCGGGGAAAGAAGAATTACCGCACGGTCCTGCCACGCAGAAAGGATTACTCACTGATTTCTCCTGATTTCACTGCTGTTTATTCAATCTTCTCCTTCCCTCTCAAATCTTGCAGCCCATCATGATGGGAGGATACGTACCACTTTAAGTCTGTTATTAAAATGATAAATATCTTTACATACCAGTAAAATGGCCCACACAGTGGCTAGCGGCTTTGCCTCGCAGCAAGAAGGCTCTGGTTCAAATCCCACCTGGGATCTTTCTGTCCGTTGTGCTTCATCGCTCAAGATTTTTCCACAAAACATGCTTTCATGGGTTAATTGGTGTCTCTAAATGGCCCTTAGGTGTGCATTTCAGTGTATGTGGTAATGTAGTCTACAGTCTAGCAACCTGTCCAGGATGTACTCCCCCTGCACCAAACAGTAGCTGGGATAGGCTCCAGCAACCTACTGACTCCCAATTATTTGTAATCCAATTACAAAACCAGGAATATCTGAACGTCTTCTAATACTTTTTTTTTTTACATAAAATAAGTCATTGTACATTTAAAGTGTTATTTTTTAATGACAATCATCCAAAAACATGGACGTGTTTGCATATATGGAAGAGAAACTCTCATTACTTATGCATGGATTAGTAATACAGCATTATTCTATTACTGATCGGTGGAGTAAACAATAACTTGAATATGTTTGGATTGAACTTAGGCAGTCTAAATCTTCTTCCAACATTTTAATGCACAACAATCCTTTCTCTTGTTTTTATTTATTTAACTGCACTGCAAAAAACCCCCAGTCAAAACATTTTCTTTTAAATTCCTTTTTTTAAGAAAAGAAAATCACTAAGAGGTATTTCAAAATCAGACTATTGTGCTATTGAAAACATTATTTTAGATTAACTTTCCCTGCAAAAAAAAGCAAATCATTTTTTATGAAACATGCTTTTTTTTTTTGTTTACTTTTTTTAAGATTCAGTGTTTGCATGTACCAGCTTGCACAGAATCCATGGGCACAAAAACTCCTAACGCTCTTTAATCACAAACTACTGCAGGTTTTACTGCTTTATAAAAGTTCCAGGCCTTTTCAGTGACTATTCTAAGATTGTATAAATGTAAAGCTCCATCCCACACATGGGAGACATTTGTTCGATCAGCTTTTTCAACTTTTTGTCTTTAAAGTTTCTTATTTTTGCAAACGATAAATTGCACGTCATGAGATTAAAAAAGTGTATTTATTTCTTAAATATAAGATTTTTTTCTGCTTTAAAGACAGGAAAACGCTTTAATTTATTTTTATTGATAGACGGAAGGTGTAGGACGCAGGTACACCACTAGTCACACTTGTACGTAGCTTTCCTTTGATAACTGATCTGAAGAGTCACAATATCACATGAACTACACATTGTTAAAGCAAGCAACACAAAAACAACTCTTATTTTTTACACACTGTGACACTGAACCATCACAGACCCAAACGATGTATTCTTCCGAATTCCTTAAATTGCTAAATTATTTCGTTTTTTTAAAAGCTTTTCAAAGATGAACAGTTTTGCTTTTGGAGTGTATTTTTTTCTAAACTTTTGCCTTCAAACTGTTTTATCTATATTTGCTTTTGATGCACTGAAACAGGAGTCACACCCACTAAACGAACACATATTTAATCAGACCAAACAGGTTTACAGCCGTCGGTAAACCCCGTAAACCCTGAGCTGCAGGGACAGTTTGGCCGCCTTTTACAACTCTCTCTGTCCACGCCGAGCTCCATGGAGAAATTTATTTAAGGTGTGATATCAGTTTAACCCTTTTTGTGTTGACTGTGAGCCATGGGAACGTTTGTTCTAATCGGAAAAAGGTTTTCTGTGCCCATGTGCACGGGTGAATTTTAACCCGACCATTGATCCGATCAAGATATTCTGCCCATGTAACCGCGGCTACTGTGTCCGTTGATCAGCTCCAGTCTCAGGATTATCCTAAACTGGAGTACAGATTGTTATTTTTACTTAATTACTTAATTAAATATAGTTGAAAGCTGCAAATAATAGAGATGTGAAATTATATTAACTGAATAAATGCCTTTTTTATGACCAATGGTGCCAACAAGTTATTATTATTAGTTTATTAAAAAGGGGATGGTGTAATTTCTAAGAGCACATGACAACGCATTTATGCTGGTGGTGTGTTTGACTTTATTTGCTTTTATCTTGGGTGTTTATGTTTTTATGGCACTTATTTATACTTTTTTTTAATCTCCTTTGATTGTTTTAATCTTCTAGTTGCTTTGAGCTTTTGACTGTTTGGCGCCTCTTGTCATTTTAAGGCACCATATAAATGAATGGAGTTGAGTAAACATGGTTAACCCTCGGCTATGATGCAAAAAGGCAGAAACTATATATATATATACAATACGATACAAAATACAAACCCTTTCTATCAAACTAGGCCATGATACATCCCGACATATCACATATTTAATCGCAGTTAAAACATTAATCTGAAAAACTGATTTTCGGAGTATCGCATTGTTTCTACAAAAAACAAATTATGTAAAAAAAAAAGAAAGTGATGCAGTTACATCATCTGCTCAGTTGGGGGCGGTGTTTATACAAAACAAACTGATAAAAAAGGAATAAAAATCCTTTGGCTAATGATTTTCACCAGAGTGAGTGGATTAAGATCCTTGTTCTCAGGTGGAACAAGGTTCTGGATCCAGAGTTCAGAAGACTTCTCACTAAAGAACATTTTATAGAAGATATGATACCACACTTGAAATTTAAAAAGATATGAAGAAGGGACTTGAAACATTTTAGTCAGCACGGTAACCTTGCTGACAAATTAAATTCTCCTGCAGGTTTACTTGTTTTTTCTGCACTTTTGTTTCACATCTAAATATCTGATGATTGTGCAAATTCACCTTAACACCTCACTTATGTTACATCAAAAAATAGATTGTTAAAAAAAGAAAAAGTGAAAAAAGAAACCTCGTGAAAAGGAGGTGGAAAAAAAAGGGGTCCCAGTTTAGAACCCTGTGAAACACCACAGTTTAAAAGCAGGGGGGGGGGGGGGGTTGAGAAGGACATTAAATAGACTCTTTTTACCACAAATGTTCTTCATTTCATATAGATTTATCTATTTGTGAATTGGTACTCATTTTGATCTTTCAAAAACAAAAAAATGTGTTTGTGAATAAAAAGGTTATAAAAATCCTCTTTTCTTATATAATTCTTTGCTTTTGAAATACATTTTTTTAATTTGTCTCTTCACTTGATAACATTAATAGAAATCTACTTCAACTGCCATTTGGTTGAATAGTGGATGACATAAACCTTCTGGAGGACCTTTTGATGCAGTTTCCATAGAACTGATTCACAAAGACGTGATATTTGTGACTAAAGGGCTTGTTTGTCATCAGCCCTAAACTACAGACGGTGAAGCACATTCAAGTGGTTTACGAGAAAAACAAATGGAAAAAAATTCGAAGCCAAATTTTACTACAGAAACCCTTCAGAGATGAAATATGCTTCCTGTTATGACTGCTGCTTTTCATGTCAGAGCTTTCTGAATCACTCCGGTCTTTCCTGGTAAGCCTGATCTAATTTTTAGCCTTTCACATGTAGAAGCCTGCTGTTTCTCTGACACTGGCCACGTTTCACCAAGCGCTCTGGGTGCTGCCGACCAGATAGTGCGGCAAAACAAGCGGCTGGTTAACCGGAAGTTGATCTGGAAATGTTCAGTTTGTTGACAGAGTAATGGCTTGAGGAGAACTGGGAGATGGAGAGAAAAAGGGGGTGTTTCTCAATGGAGAAGGGAGGAGGTTACTTAGAGCAGGTTGGGACTTGATCATTGTCATTTAAATAAGTATTTGATGAGCATTTATAAACATCAAACATGGAAATTTTGTATTTCAGCGTCTTCCAAAGGTCATCGTACGCTTAGTAGACATACGGTTGTGGCAGCATTGGGTTTTGTTTGCAATTTTAGGAACCATTCAGACATTTTTACGGGTTGAAAGGGGATTTAAATAAAAAAACAACTGAGTGTCCAATTGTGTTAAATAACAAGGAAAAACTGTTTTGAATTTCTGACATCTGAATATATTAAAAATATGATTTTGAAAACCATAAAAAAGCTGTAAAAGTGATAAACCTTCAGTTACAAATTGGCTCTTTTTGGAATTCTAAAACCGCTATCTCTCTTTCCTCTCTTCCATCAGGTCCAACAAGAAAAGTAGGCAAATATAATTGATATAGTTTAGCCTCAAATACCAAAGGGGTTTATATAAATAAACACCTCGTGTGTCTGAAGAGTCATAATCCCTCATTGTAACATTTGTCCAACTCAAGAGGCCTCCGGCATATTTCTGTTTTGCTCAGCTACTTGACAGGACAAATTAAAAAATAAATAGATAAAAGAAACTAGCGGATTTGACGTTATTGTAATAATAGATCTGCAAACAGAAATCTAATGTTTTTTTTTTTATAAAGATGGAATAAAAAAAGGAAATATTAACAATTCTCAGTAAAGTAGATCCCTCAATTTGAGAATTTTTGTCATACAACAGGCATGTCCAAAGTCCGGCCTGTGGGCCAAATGCAGCCTGTGTTCTAATGCAACCCCCAAAGCTATGTATACGATTTCTTGATTGCGGTTGGCTAAATGTCGTGCGACGCTTCCATGACGCTTTCTTGTTCATTTTTCTAAAACTTAAACTGAAAATACAAATCTAAGGTAGACAGTGAGGGTCACGGCTTCCAGTACAAGTGGAAATTGGCAAAAACATTTGAAATGAAATATGAAACAACTGTGTCTGCCTTCAAGGCCAAGAGACTGTGACTGTTTTTAAGAGGTTCAGATGAGATGAGCTTTCTACAACAAGTCAACTGGGAATGAATGGCACAAAACATCTATGGTCATTTGGATTTTAAATAAATATTTAGACCTCTAACCTGTATTTGTTTCCTATGTGAAGAAATGAAAAGTATGCCATTGCAATGAAATGTTCCTTAAATAGTTCACTTGCATTTTATGTTATTAAAATAGGCCTGCAGACATTTTCACCACACCAAATCTGCAAAAGACTACCAAGTCTTTGCAGAAAGACACCCCCTTCAAAGAACGACAAGCTGTTAGTGGTTCATTTCTGATTGAAATGAATTCTGGATGAATTCGGGAGATGACTGCAGAAATCACTACTGGGATCTCCAAAAAAAAGGTGAGGTTGTAAAACCCCAAAAAGTCCATCAAAGTGCTTTTCAACAAATCGCATGTGCGAATTTTATTAGTCCTCAATTTACACCCAGAACATGCAAAACTAACATCTGAGTATTTTGCAGGTTAAAAAAGTTGCAAGAAAAGACCTCTCAGTTGAAACAATATCTCCAAATTTCGGATCAAATGTCCCCCAAAAAAAAAGTACATTTATGAAACAAACAGAAGGTTAAGCTACAGCGTGTTTAAGCCATGCAGGCGACATGTGAGACACGGCATGCGGCAGATTTTACTGATGATAAGAGCTATGAAGGGGAAATTTAGAGCTGACAAAAACATGAGTAGGCAGACTCTTACACATTTAGCGGAAACAAACTTCCTGTTCAGACTTCATTAAAGAGTCTATCCTAATACGCTTGTTTTTGGTCTGTTGTTTAACTCTTCGGCAGCCTTTAGGTTGCTCAGCGGGCTCCGCCCTTCCCTCGGCAACATGCGCGGCCTTAAGGAACCAAGTCAAAATCAAGATAAGCAGAACGTTGATGGTTTTCAAGTTCACTGACTTTAACCCTGTGAAGTGTGAGGTGAGCTTCCTGTGTGCTCAAAGTTCAGAAAAAGGAACATGCAGCGACAAGTTCACCAAACTTCAGGCTTTCTGACTTTCTCGGTATTACAAGGAGCCAAAAAAAAAGTGTTAAAATCTCCTCTGACAGGTCAAAGGAAACACTTTTCCACTGTTTAATTCCTATTCCTCTCATCAAATAGCAAACAACACCCTAAAAACGGGTGATCCCCTCTGACAGGTTGGAGGAAACACTTGCACCATTTGAGTCCTATTCCTCCTGTGAAATGGCAAAACAAAACCTTTCTTGAAAGAGCTCAAGCAAAAGAAGGAACTTAAGTTTATTTCTGAAAGTGACAAGACTTTATGAAGAGGAACTGACTTTTCTAAGGGAGCCTTGAGGAGCTATGGTTGGTTTCTCTGGCCTGCGTTCACACTGTCCACATTTATCTGGACCTGAGCGCGGATGCCGCTGTTCCACCCCTTTCTATACAGTCATCCTACGCGCTTTTAGCATACGGTGTTCACACTGGACTGTCCGTACCTGGTTCAGTTGGAAGAGGTTTGGTGAAATGTCGGAGCGGTGTCAATCTTGCAAATCTTGCTCTGTTTTTTTCCCCCACAGCTCTGTTCCAATATTTGAAAGACTTGGTGTCATAGAATTCCGGCGGTGCACAAAAACTGTGATAAGTTTTGAAATGGTCGGCAATTGTGTAACACCATCCATACGTGACCACCAAATCAGAGTCCCTGATTGGTCAAAGTTCCACTTGGTTTAACTTTCAATCCGCATTCAATAGCCACGCATTTTGTACGTGCAGTAGAGCCCGGAAATGGACTTAAAAACATAGTGTCCAAAGGTGTTTATGTAAAAATGCATTTACGGACTTAAACATAGACTTTTTGTTGCCAAGGGCGGTACGAACGCAGCATAAGGTGGAGGCAAGAACTCTTTGTTTGTTGCCATCCACTGATAATTGGATGATAAAAAGGCATTTACAAAAAGCTAAGCAGACTTCCATTCTCGGGGTCATAGCTTTGTAAAGTCATGCTGATCCGTTGAAGTGTGCTCCGGTCTTCGTCTTCATCACTAAACAGAGCAAAAACGTTCACCACAAAGAGCTGTGCTAACCCCAACAGCTGCCATTGAACAACGCTCGGCAACGCTCAGCGTTGAACAACAACGGCAAATGTGTTTATTTTTTTGTGTGAAATGACACGAGAGTTGAGATGTTGTTCTTTCCTGCAACCTGCCTCCAGTGGTCATTTGGGAAACTGCAGCATTTTGGTCTTCCTAGGTTTCTGCATCATTGTGTCCATTTATTGTGTGTGCGTTTGCAAGCATGAAGGTGTTCGGGTGTGTTTGTGTGAGTATGTGTGTGGGTGCATTCGTGTTTACGTGTATGAATTTGTCCGTTCGTGTGCATGTGGGTGTTCGTTTGTAACCCAGAAATAACAAAAAAGATGTTTGTTTTTTTTCTGAGTTAACCAAGATCTTTTTTGTTTTTTCTCTTGAAAAAGGTTCAGGAACTATACGGGTCAGTTGATATTCCACTCCATCAGCATTCGGTGAATTGGTTGTGTGATGAGTGTGATGACATTTCCAAAAGCCAAAAGGAAGACAGACAGTTACAGTGGTGGTTTTCACACTGTACATGACGCACACCACCCCACCATGTTTCACCAGCATCGTCCTTCTCTTTTCCCAACAGCGTCTTTCAGGAGAAACGGTTTTCAGAAACCCTCTTGGATTAAGCCAACTTTTAATGACACGTTTTGGAGGAAGATGCCGATCCAGTCATTTCGCTCACATCAAACTGCTCTAAATAAATCATTGTGTTTGTGAAGAGTAAGTTCAAAAAATGAAGGAAGTTCTGATGGTGTGAGATTTTTTTTTTACTGCAAGCCTTCCCTTCTTATGGGAAAGTCCTAGTCATACAAGCTTTAGGTGTGAGAGCTGCATAAGTTTCATACCAGCCTTCCAGGAACTAATCTGTTCCAACAAGTAAATAATCTAAACTTTAGAAAAAAAAGTTGACTAAAAATAAAGTGAAATCTTTTTTCAGTAAGATGTTTTAAAAAATAAATGCCTTAAAACTAATTTAAAGTTTTGTGTTTAAGATGGAAAAAAAAGCTTTTCATCCACAAAGTGCTTTCAAGGATAAAAAACTGTCAAACTTTAACATCTAAAAAAAAGCGTTCACATAAAAGCAAACAAAAGAAACAGAATAAAAATTCCTCTTTCAATCTTTCAATCCTTCAAATGTATTACCACCTATAAACTAATGTTGACATCACTCAAATGTTTGATCTTGAGATAACGAAATTTTCCCCCCTAATTTTAAATAAAAAAATTGTTTGACAGCTAAATAAAAAGAGCCTCTAAATTCACACAATTCTATTTAGACATGTAGAGAGGAAAGAAAATACATATAAGCGAAGTCAGATGCATCTTTATTTAGATTCCAACCGATTAAGAATTGTGACTATCTAACACTTTACCCTTTATCATCCTATTTTTCCTTTTTTTAAATCCAAATTCTTCTGCTAAATAATAAAATCTTATCTTAAAATACTAATTCACTACAAGCCTGGTCAGTGCTGCACAAAGTCTATTTGTGCCATTTCTCTGTTGCTTTTATCTCCATAGCAACTATACTTTTTGTTTGTCTGAAGGTAACAAACAGGTCTATGACAATTTTCTGGAAAAATTGGTAAAAGTACATTTTTAGATTTCCTTGGCAACGGAGGGTTTTTGTTAACCACGCCCACATTCCTTGTCACATTCTGTGTCATGTTGCTGTGTAGACCTTAAGTCAGCCTGTATTACAATTTCACAATATTCTGTTATATTCGGTAAGCAACAAGGGAACGCCAATGTTGCAAACTCGCCATGCTAATGCAGTTCCAAATCTCCGACTTCTAAATCCAACACTTTTTTCTAAAATCTTCTAAAGGATGTTCGAGGAGTCAGGAGGCGGTAAATCAAAATCTCTAGGTGGGCTGTAAATTTGCAGCAGATTTTATTTTTTAAAACCTCGAGACGGCGACCTCTTTTCGAGGTCAAAGGTCAACGAGAGTTTGTTTGTGGTTGGAGACTTGGGAAATTTCGAGGGAAATCGCCCTGACAAAAGTTTTATTTACCCCTGTTGTGTGAAGAGGTTTTATGTTTTTTTTATTCTGATTTTAATCATTTAAAATTCTAATGTGTCATGGTGCCTCTGTCAGTCTCCTCCCCCTCCAGCTCTGCTCTGCTTCTGATCACCGCCAGCTGTCGTCACTCAGCTCATCAACCTCTTCTGCTCAAAAGGAGACCCAATTCCAACATTCAGCGCCAGTTCGTTACCCCTTATGGTGACGACGCCTGGTCAAAGTCTTTTTCATGATCTTGCTCTGTCTAGTCTGGCCTTGCACTAACTCTGTTGTCCTACCTCAGGAAAAATCATCTCAGGAGTGACGTCAGTTGGAACCTCCATCAAGACCCTGGAAAACCCGAAGACCTCTTTCCTACGCTGACCACGCCAACTCCTCCAGCCACGCTACAGCCAAGCGCTCCAGCCACGCCACAGCCTCTGTCCTGCCTGGACCTCAGCTAACTCCATATCAAAACATCCTGGAAGAAATAAATCATTTCTTACATGCCACTTACCTGTTGTATTTCATGGTTCCAGTATCTGGCTTCGCCACGCTCTGAAAATCATGACAAAATGACTGTCTTGTGTTTTTCTGTAACTCCTTTTTTTAATTTTTCAAAAGGCCTTTTTGTTCTTTTTTTGCTTAGAAGGTTAAACAGATTAAATTAATAAATAAATGTGAAATTCGCCAAACATTATGGGATGGCCGCATCCCATAATAATTTTAAAACGTCCCGTGGATACATCCAACATGTGTTTTGTTTTCATTAGTGGTTTTTGAACTGTTTCTTTTTTTCCCCCCCAGGCCCAGAAGAGATTTTGGCCCCGTGGACGGTTTTCTCGACGGTTTCTCTCGCTGTGATGTCATCAGTTTTTGGAGGGGTCATCCTCTATGTCCATTATTATTATTTTGCAGGGGTAACATGTTTTCTCAAAGGTGCAGTGTTGCAAAAAAACTAGAGGTCCAGGACTTCTGCAGGACTAAAGTGCCTCCCTAGTTTTAATGACTTTATTTTTTCGTCTTTTTCAAAAGGTTAAACCTGGAAAGTTCCCTCTTCTACTCATTTTGATGGAAGGGTTGTAGCTTGACCCTCACAGTGTGTGGTGTCCTCTCAGTTCTTGGAAATCTAAATAATTTGTCAGCTCTGGAGTCCCAGAGGTTATCAGTCATTGGTGACGATGAATGGAGGACTTCCAGCAGAGCGGAGGGATCTGCTGACCTGGGCCTGCAGAGGGGCCTCAAGGGCTGAACAGATCTATAAGTGGAAAAGAAGAAGTAAAAACAGAGTGATCATTTCTGCAAACTGCCGTTTGTCAGTCGCTTAACCCCTCGTGGGAAAACTCGTCCCCGCCTCTTCGACGCACCGAGCGTAAAACTCCCTGATAGTTTCCTGGCTGCTCATTTTCATGAGCAGCTTCAGTGAGCATCCTGGCTGAATGACTGCAGCTCGTGGGCGTGAGATTACCTCAAACCCACCTTCTTGGTTTCAGTTGTTCAGGCAGCCGCAGGCAGCATGTTGAGCCGAGCCGCTCAGCTGGATTCAAAGAGTGGAGGTTCTCTGAGTTTCCTCATTTTTGGTGAGAATCTGACCATCAGCTTCTGTTTGACATGAGCTGCTACTCTGGGAGGAACAATGTAACCGGTTGATCCTTTTCACTGAAGGTTTGATGCTGATCATTTGCTCCGTGTTCTGCCCTCCTTCCCAGGCTTCAACAGGTATGTCTGACTTGTATTCTTCACACTAAAGATAAAAGTTGTCCCCCCTTTCAGAGGTTTGCCTCATGAAACGTATCTGTAAAACCTATTGACCTATTTCTGAAACATTGGTGATTTCCAGAGAGCTGCAAAAAGGTCAACCCAACGTTTGGCAGTTTTCAGCACTGTAGGAATCACCCAGGTACAGAAAACACCGAGTCGGGACTCGTCGACTGGTCAGCTGTTCGGTCTGAGACATGAAAAGTGACTCGTTGTGTCCGCAGACGGAGTCCGGGACTTGGACTGCTTTAGTCGCCATTACCAACCAACATACAACTGTACGTGGAGGCCGGGACGCAACGCAACTCGCAATACGTACACACTCGTTGTCACACAAAAGTAAGAAAGCACATCTTTCGTAAACGCTGGGCCGCTGACGTTGTCCTTCGGGCTTTAACAGAAAAAGAAACTGGTTGCCATGGCAACAACTGGCAGAAAAAAAACTGTGACCCCCCCCCCCGAAAAGGCTAAACTGTGCAGGATGACCTAGTGCCCTGGAATATAACGCAACAACTTTATTTTTACGTCGCCCAATTGCTAGCGTGACATAATAACATTTTATTAAGACTGTGTATGAATCAACTGTGTTCTGACAATGACAACGTAGAGGATTTATGTAAATTGTCCAAACGCAATGCATCATGGTCTATATTTGCCAATCTAGTGAGCAACGGTGAAGCCTAGTTCTTCACAGACAATTCTGGAACGTTTCTAGGGGTCTGGATTTTGAAACTGTAACTTTGTACACCCAGAAGAAAAAGGCGTTAGACGAATTGTTCAAACGCAGTGCATTATGGTCTGTATTCAGCAATCAAGTGAGGATCATGTAAAGCTAGTCTTATTAAGGCAGTGCCCTCTGGGAAATGTCAAGGGTGCTGAATTTTGGAATGTAAATTCAAACACTCTGAAAAAAAGGATAAACAGTCGTTACAGTGCACTAAGTAGTGAGATAATACAGACACACGACCCAGAGGACTTCTCGCATCAGTACCTGAACCAAAACGTCATCACCTTTGACCCATATAGAGAAGATAAAGGGCATTATGCTGCTTTTTTTGTTTTTACTTTGTCCTGTATGATTACTCCAAAAGATGAGGCAACATATTCTTTACCTTTGATGCGATATATTTACGATAAACTCTCCTTTTTTTGTCTCAACAGAAGCAAAAAGATCTTTCAGAATATTTCTAATTTTCATCAAACAATCCGCAGACAAAAAAACACAAATTTGAGTGTGGAGATCTTTGAGAACCTGCACTCTGACCACTGCACAACAGCCGTTTTCCACGGTTCTCCAAAGAGCCTGTGTAAGTCCTTACACTGTTTTTTTAATCATTTTTTTTATAGCTTTAACAAGAACTTCTTTGGTTATTTCAGTGCGTTGTGAGCCTCCGGTAAATGTGAGCTTCAGCCGCAGCGATGGAGAGCTACATGTGGCCGTAACCTGGAGGCAGGAGGACGCAAAGCTAATCAACAAGTTTGCTGTCAGATATAAAGTCCTGGACAGTCCTTCCTGGGATGAGGTCAGAAGAAAACTTTGACTTGATTTTGGAATTTGGATTTGGCTCATTTCAAGCAATCAAACCACTGAAGAAGACAAACAAAACATAGATACCGGTACCGGTAAATTTTAGAAGTAAATGACGATGCATATCCACATAATACATCCACATATACATATCCATGACACCATTATGATAAGTAGTTATCAGAGATGGACATATTTGTACTTAGAGATACAATACCTGACACATTGTATCCATTAAAGGTAAAGTTTGTCAAAAATAATGTCATTATTTGCTTGAAAAGGAAGTGAAAGAAGTGAACTTGTATATTTCAGCCTCTATTTGCTTTACCTAACTATTTTACTAATTTTTTTTTAATGATATTTGGCTTTTGGTTTGACACAGTATCCATTTAATGCATCTTCCAAAGATACAAAACTACCAACAATGCATTTAATCCAAATTAAAAAATAAATAGAACAAAACAACAAAGTATTTTTTAAATATATTTAGATTTCCTAAAGCCAGTACAGTCCAAATGTCATAAGGAACATGTCAAAAATACTAACTTTTTCGGCAGTTTTCAAGTGAATATATGTGACATTTTTTGTTCCGAATGTTTGTAATCATTGAAATGTATTTGCACATTCTTTTAAAGTTTTACTCTGATGATATAGAAACAAATTTGCCTCCAAGCGATCTGACCAACATGATGTTAAACGGTGTACTCAGACTGGTAAAAGCGTTTGGTTTGATCCAGATTCCCGTCAAGCCGACTTTCCTGTTCCTGACTAAAGCTCGTAAACAAAAGATCTCTTCAGTCATTGGTCATGAATTACGAAGGCGGGGCAAAGTAACTAGAGTCAGAAATGATGAAAGTCAGGCATTTTTTAGTTCATTCCAACTTTATATTTCCCTCACAAGTTTTGAACGTCTGTCTCAACGTCAGAATCAACACATTTTACTCGCTGTCTTGGTCCGGTGGAGGTGAGCTGCAGGGCGGTTACTGGCAGGAGGGCGGTTAGGAAGGTGCACTGATGAGTGTTTCTCACATATAGATTGACAGGAAAACAGTGAGAAGCAATGTGGATCACTTTAAAAGTCGATTAATGAGTCTGAATTCATCCGATCACATTTCAATAAGTTGCTGTGTCTCATCGTTAAGTGACGTTAAGGGCATTAATTTTTTTTTTTTTAAACTTTCTTTTTATTGCTTTTTAAACACAGTTAAACATACAACAAAAAGCAGAGGGAACAGTAAAAGTATACAAAGCAAAACAACAAAAGAAACAAGTAATGCCTTGGGTTGCCTTGACTCTATAGATTTTTTACAGCATTGTCCATGTATAAGTCCTTATAATGTCGCTTTGTAGTTAGTCCATTTCTCCCATCTTTTTTGACAAAGATCTTCTTGAGTTCTTATCCTATGGTTCAACACTTCCATCACATATATTTCTTCCACAATTTTTCCCCATTTCTGCTGTGTTGGTGAATCTGTTGTGTACCATTGTCTCGTGATTGTTTTCTTGCCTGCAGCAAGAAAAATTTTGACTAAATATCTGTCATTTTTTAGAACATTTTCTGATATATTGCCCAGATACAAAAACAAACATGTATTTGGTATATTGTAGCCCAGGACCTTGGTTATGATCTGGTGAATATTCTTCCAAAAGGGATTAGCTTTGGGACAAGACCAAAAAATGTGGGAATGATCTACATTTATGTCTCCACATTTTCTCCAACAATGCTGGGGTAGCGCAGTGTGCTTGTTTGTGATTTTTGGTGTTATAAAATATCTAATTATGTTTTTCCAACAATGCAGTCTCCATGTCCGTGATGAAGTGGATGTATTCTGTGTTTGCCAAATTTGGAGCCAATCATCATCTGATATTTTTATATCCAGTTCCCTTTCCCATTTCTTTTTAATATACATGGTGTTTTTCCTTTTTTTTTCCATTAGATTTTTATAGAGCGTTGATATAATTCTGTGTTTTTTAGAATTGTAAGTTTCAACAATAGTTCTAATTATTCCATCTTCATCTAAATTTATATTATTTCTAATTTCTTTGTCAAAGTAATCTTTTATCTGTAAAAATCTAAAGTGGTCATGATTAGTCAAGTTAAATTTCTGTTTCAAAGTTTCAAAATTTAGGAAATTTTTATTTTTTAGCAATGTGCACATCACTGTTATGCCCTTTCGGTTCCATTCTAAAAAATTCTTGTCGTGAGAGCCTGGAACGAAGTCCTTATCATAGGTTATCCACCGGAGAATCCTAAGCTCTTTCTCCAGTTTCTGTTTTCTCACAACCTTGTACCACAATTTTATCGTAAATTTTGTAACTTTTCCCATTTGGCTAAATATATTCAGGGCTTCTTGTCTATCTCCAATAAAACTATGAATTTTCCTGTCCTTTATGAATTGCTCCACATTTTTCCATTTTGATACAAACTTGTCATCACACCAACAGATTACCGGTCTAAGTTGTGCAGCATTGAAGTATTCCCTAAGATTTGGTAGTGCCATGCCTCCTTTATCTTTACTTATTTGTAAAGTATCAAATTTAATTCTTGGTCTACGTCCATTCCAAATGTATCTGGAAATAATTGTGTCCCACAATCTATATTGCTTCTCTGGTATTTCAACGGGCAGGGATTGGAATAAGTACAAGAGTCGGGGCAGGACACTCATCTTTATGGTTTCTATCCTTGAACCCATATCCAATGAAAGAACATTCCACCTGTCCAGATCATTTTTTATTTCCCTATTTAATTTGGTGTAGTTGGCATCATATAGATCTTCCAGTGTTCTTGTTAACGTCACTCCAAGATAAGTCAATTTGTTTTTTTTCCAATTCAGATTGTATCTCAGTTGTAAGTTGTTGGATGGTGAGAAATTAAATGTTAAAACTTGTGTCTTTGCCAAGTTAAGTTTATACCCAGAGCAAAAACCAAAGGCTTCTAACTGATCAATCAAGACTGGGATTTCTGTCTCTGGCTGTTCTAGAAAACAAATTACATCATCGGCAAAAAGTCCAATAATGTGTTCCTCTTCCCCAATCCTAACTCCTTTGAGGTCTTGATTTTCCCTGATTGCTTGTGCTAAGGGTTCGATAAATAATGCAAACAGTGTTGGGGACAGACAGCAGCCTTGTCTTGTAGATCGTTCTAAATGTATACTTTCAGTGAGGCTCCCATTTATTTTGATTCTCGCAGTGGGATTTTGGTAAAGTGTTTTAATACATTTAACAGCTTTTGTACTGAAACCAAATTTTTCGAGTACTAGATATAAAAATGTCCAATTCACGCTGTCAAATGCTTTTTCTGCATCGAGACCTATGAGGACTGCACTTGTGTTGTTTCTTTGGATATGGTCAATAACATGTAGCGTTCTTCTTATACTATCTTGGGTTTGACGCCCCTTGATGAAACCTGTTTGGTCTTCATCAATAATGTCACCAATAAAAGATTCATATCGTTTGGAAATAATGGAGGTATAAAGTTTATAATCTACATTAAGAAGGGATATGGGACGGTAGTCCGAGCAGGTTTGGCTATTGCTTTTTTTGGGGATTACTGTTATCACCGCTTCTTTCCACGACGGAGGAATTTCTCCATGTTCAAGTGTATGATTAAATGTTCGTTCCAGAAGTGGGATAAGATGTTCGCTAAAGGTTTTATACCATTCCGTTGGTAAGCCATCACTACCAGGAGATTTGTTAGATTTGAGTCTCCCCAATGCTTTCTCTATTTCCAGCTTTGTGATTGGGGAGGTTAATTTTTCATTCTGTATTTCTCCAATTGTTGGCAGATCTAGTTTTTCCAGAAAAACTTTCATTTGATTTAGATTTGCACAGTTTGGTTGCTTATACAACTGTTTATAATAATTTATAAACTTATTTTCAATCTCCTTGGGGTCATTTACGTATTGATTTGTATCTGGGTCTAATATCTTGTGAATTGTCCGATCCACTTGCTGTTTTCTCAATCTTTTTGCTAATAATTTACTTGCTCGTGGGCCTACTTCATTATAAGATTGTTTCAAAAATCTGGTCTTTTTTTCCACGTCCTCCATTAGTTGTTTATCTAAATTAGCTCTGATTTCTTTCATTCTTTGGAGCAGCTGGGGATCTTGTGTGGCTTTATGTTGTTGTTCGATTTCTAATAATTTATTTTTCTCCTCTTTATATTTTTGTTCTTTAGCTTTTTTATTGGCAGACATTTTTGTTATAAGTTTTCCTCTCATTACTGCTTTGAGTGCATCCCACAGAATGACAGGTGTGACTTCTCCATTGTCATTATCTTCTAAATAGAGGCTTATGTCTTTCTTCAACTCCTCAACTGTGTTTTTGTTATTCAATATTCCCGTGTTTAGTCTCCATTGTGTTTTCTTTGTTTAAGGGCATTAATTTAAGAGAATTCTGTAAAGGAAACTACAAGGTTTCTGTCTGATACCACGACAATCGATTTGTTGCTACATTCCTACTCAGTTTACGTCGGCTACGGTGGCTGTTTTGGTTCAGTTGTTCCGCTCCGGGAACAGATTGAATTCAGACTGAGGAACCTCATAGGGAACTGAAGCTCAGACCCATTGGAAACGAACCGAGACCACCGCCAAAGATGGGTCCGAGAGCGGTTCCTGGTCCTGGATCAGGGTCCACTTGGGTGTATTTAGACTGAAAATTTGTCCCGGATTATTGGAGGAAATTAAATGTGGTTCACTTTAAGCGGACCAAATGTGTCCAGTCTGAATCCACACTTAGTCAAACTTCCCTTCTGTAAGAAAACAAACTGTAAGAAAAACAAAACAGATTTAAATGAGCATAAAAGGAGATCCAGTAAGGAACAGTGCTGAAGCATCTATGTACAAAACAAGTCTTATTTTGAAAAGTTACTTTTAAATCTGTAGAAACTTTTACTACAAGCTTATTCACAAATATTTTATGGCAACAGTTTCACCAATGATTCAAATAAAACTCATAAGGTTGTGTTGGTTTGTTTGTGCTTTGTTTGCAGTCGATTGTGGAGTGCCTCGATGCAAACACGTGCAGAGTGATGAACCTGAACACCTCGCTGGTTTATGCTGTGCAGACCCGATGTGTCACTAATGAGAAGTGCTCTCAGTGTCCGTGGAGCAGCGTTTACATCGTCCCCAGGGGTAGGAGGCTGGTTTTTGTCCGAAAGAGGAGTTCAGTCCAGTTCCAGAGCTGATGTGAATGTGGGGATTGGAAAAGAAGACTAACCAAAATGTAAAAATAGAAAGAAAATGACCAGGAGATTGGAATCATGTGGTTTTGTGGTTTTAACCACTGACTGTATACGGGTACTGGACTGAGTGATGTCATCCATATGGTTTACTTCCGGGTCCAATGAAATCAATCCAGTCAGCATTTTGCTACGATATTCCGCCAGGTTGGAGCCTGATGTCGTCATTAAGCAGTGATTGGTCCAAGTCGGTCTGAGTCAACGTTTCTATGGTAACCACTCTCACAAATCAGGAGGGAACTTGTTGGAAGGCCACAGCCCACCACTTGAAAGCGGGCTCGGGAGAATCTGTCAATCAAACTTTGGCCAGCAGGCTCCATCTACTTGTATCGAGGTCTCCGATTGGCCAGTTCATGACTTGAATGACTTGAAATGAAGAAAAATATATGGTGAAAAAAATGAGGATTATCAAGAACATGTTGTAAAAATGTATCAGATCAAGAATGGTTCCTCTGACCAATAGAAAGACTGAGGAACAGCTGTTCATTTCTCTATAGAAGTCTATGGGATTTTGGCTTCTTGGAGCCAGCAGGTATTCCCTGTTTGGAACACGAGGGGGAAGATATTACTTAGTCCAGTTCTCATATACAGTCAATGGTTTCAACAAAATCTAAAGAAGCAATTTGCACCCTTGGACATTCAGATTGGTCAGTTTGGTCACATGATGTCGATGGGATGGTGAAGGAGGTAGGATAATGGTATGGGCTGATCGCACTACCCTGCTTGTTTTTCATGAATACACTGCCCGTCTGTGGCTGATTTACTACATCTGATGATTTCGGTCTCTGAGACACTGAACAAACCTGATCCAGGTATTTAGCAGCAGGTAGGGTAGGGAGAGCTGGAACCCAGGCGGGATTACAGTCACTAGAACCAGGATTTGGTGCAAGGCCCAGGTGCTAATACGTCTAATGATACAGATATTTTAGACATTGCAAAACCTTAATCTGTTGTTTTAAGTACATACATTGACATAAAGCAAGAAGGTGTTAATATTTTATGAAAATCTTCTCAGGAAGAGAAATAATGTTTGACTCCGGTTTTGTTGGACTAAGAAAATGTCCCCAAACCCTTTTTTTTCTATGTCAAATGACCAAAGAGTAAATAATAGATAAAAAAATGTATAAAAGCAGGCTGATAATTAGCTAGTCTGAGCAAGAAATGATTGAATGAAGCTGTGAACTTGGTGGGTGTGAAAGACGAGAATTAAAAAAAAGCCCTGAAACTCGTCTGATACCAAAAAACTAAAAAGAAAACAAAAAACCCAAAATGTAGATTGCTTTATGAGACAACCCCAGAAGATCAAAGAAAAACCAAACCACTGAAATCAATCAATACTTTTATCTCTAACAAGGAAAATTCTTATTGAGTAATGCGGTCTTTCAGAGCTCACAACTCAGCACGCTGTCGTCAGCATCAAAGAAACGGACATTCCTGAGGAAACAGGCCAAAGGCTGATCTCTGCAGCCTTCAAGGTATTTGTTGTTTTAACTCAAGGAAATAGCATCAGAAGCAAGTCTAATCTGATCGTATCCGTCTTTTTGGTGTTCTGCTGAACAGCTACATGATTGCCACCGCCTGACCATCGGGAAAGTGTCGGGAGAGCCCCCACGCCAGCAGGTGGACACCTGTCAGTCGGATTTCCGGTTAATCCTCTCATATTCAGCCTATCAGATCAACATCAGCACGTACAACCATGCAAGCGTCTCTACACCCGTGAGCCACATCATTCCAGAGAGGGAGACCATGCACGGTTGGTACACCTGCATCTCAGGGCTTACAGGACTTTGCAATCATCAGGCTAAATACTTCGAAAACTTTAGACTTCAGCCTCTACCGCTTAGAATGGATCAACGATGACAGGAACTGGTTCTGAACAAACTTTTCCTCCTTAAATAAAGACGACAGGAGGCTGAATGTGACGGTCCACAACAGCACAGCTTTTTCCATCCGCTGGAAGCCAGACGTCCTCAAAATGTCCATCTGCTATTCAGTGGAGTGGAAGGGAAGTGGGCAAGCAGCGCGCTACAGGTCCTTTTATGAGGACATCAACAACTATAAGACCTTATCTCCTTTACCAGGTGGGTAGATTGTAAAAAAAATTGGACCCAGACTACGTAACATGCAGGAGCTGTTCTTGTGTTAGCAGTTTATACTGAAGAGCGATATATTTAAATAGACTCCTCCCTGGGCACTCATCCCTGGCGACGGAATTGACTTAATTTGGTTGGAGCCGAAAATAAACAAATTTTATTGGATGACATCACACTCATTGGGTCCGGTTCTCAGACACAGTCAACCAAACAAGCAGACTGTGATCTGCCTGATAGGGGGGATAGATCTGTAGTCTGTGGAAGGACCAATAAGGGTAAAGATCATCTCCACCAGTCAGTCAGTTCTTCTTCCTTGTAGCTTTGGTGGCGACACACGCGGTTTGCTGTCAAACTGGATCATAAAGCTGTTGCAAAAAACAAATGCAGTCTGGCAGCATAAAACTTGAGTCAAACTGATCAAATTAAAACTGCAGGTCCCAGGAGCAAAGAGGATAAACAAACCCTGTGGTTGGTTTATCTTAGCTGTGGGATCTTTGAGGTTCTCAAAAGAGAGTTCCCATATTTCCGTCTGAAATTTGCTTGAAGATTATGACCATGTCGCAGTCAAAACAAGCTCGAAACTCGTTTTTTATCCTTTGTCATTGACATCCCACAAATGAGTCTCATATTTCTTCTCACCCACAAGGGCTGAAGCAGCTCAAGGCGGCTATAAGATGCTACTGTTTGTTCCTCAAACGTTTCCGGTCCTTTTTTCAATTTTGGTTCCTAATCTGTCACCAAGAGCTCTAGCCCAAGACATTTAGGGGGGTTATTTTACATATCATCTTGAGTTTGTGTAGTTATGCCTATAGATAGATAGATAGATAGATAGATAGATAGATAGATAGATAGATAGATAGATAGATAGATAGATAGATAGATAGATAGATAGATAGATAGATAGATCTTAAAGGAGAAATAAATAATATTTGTTTCCTCCTATGGATCAGATCTGGCATGTTTTACAAATACATTCAATATTTTCCATATTTTAGAGGAGAGGTCAGGCTGGAGATTGTAACTATAGAAACTTAATAACAAATTTTTTCCAGTTGGTGTGATTATTTGATGATTTTTGTCTGTGGTACTCAGAGCCTCTGGAGCCTTACAAAAGATACAGCATCGTTCTGCACACCAGACCCGATAAGGACACCTGCAACATGAAAAAGGTCAACAACAGTGAGAGCACCTATGGGAGGACGTACGTTTATTTCCTGGAAGGCTGTGAGTCCCCCATCGTAACGTGTTCTAACATTACCGGCCACTCAGCGGCTGCAACCCACTGGTGGTTCTGTGTCCTGACAGCTCCTGTGGGGGCTCCTGCAAACATCAGCAGCCACAGCGTGACGCTGAATTCAGCGGTGGTGCGGTGGTCGCCCATCCCTGAGGAGCAGGTCAGAGGATTTCTGCGTGGTTACATCCTTCACTTCGCCCACAGCAACCAGAGAGGAGTGAGGACAGAGACCAGTAAGCCAACGAAGTCTTATTTGTAAAATCCAGGCAACAGTGAACCAAGCTCTCCACTGCCTCACAGCCTTCATTGTTATTTTGATCTGTGGAGTTCCTGCTCACCATCAGCAAAGATCTACGAGACCCAAGCAGTCAAACCAAAGAGGTTTTACAGAGAGCACACCTTAAAACACATGTTTTATCAGCATGAACAGAGTTCAACTGTGGTGGTACACTGAACAAACCAGCAAGTACAGTTAGATTCAAAAACTTTCTTGCATTACATCCCAATTAAATTGCTTAAAATTTGGACTTTGGAATTTAGAATTTAGAATTTGAAATTTAGAATTAAGACTTTGGACTTTGGAATTTGGAATTTAGAATTTAGAATTTGGACTTTGGAATTTAGAATTTGGAATTTAGAATATGGAATTTAGAAATTGGAATTTAAACTTTAGACTTTGAAATTTAGAATTCAGACTTTGGAATTTGGCATTTACTATTTCAGACTTTGGAATACAGAGCTGATAGTGATGTGATCCGGCTTTTATCCTCCAGCTAAGTTCAGGAGCGAAAACACCTGCAGGTTTCATAAAAAAGCATGAGAACTTTCTCTAAACAATTTCAGAAACCCAGTTGAGAGTCACTACTTACAAATGGAGAAACGTGAAACTCTGGAGAAGCCAGACGACATCAGTAAACAGTAATTGGTCCGAGTGAGTGAACGTTTCTATGGCAACCACTATTGCCAATCAGGAGGGAACTTGTTGGAAGTTCACACCACTGCCACGGAAAGTAGCCGAAAACCTGTCAAACGTTTTGAACGGTGGAGGTGGGGGCCAGCAGACTCCACCTACTTTTATTGAGACATCTGATTGTTATTAGGCATCGGTTTAAAACCTAAATAACTTGCAAAAATAGAGAAGAAATAAGAGGATTGGAGAGAACACGTTAGAGCAAGTGTGGTTACCCAGTCCAGTTTTCGAATAGAGTCAATGTCTGGAGCCTTTAGAAAAAGAATATCAGGGCAACTGTCAAATATGGTGGTGGTAGAGTGATTATGTGGTTGCAACCAAATACCTGAAAGGACATCCTAGGAGGGGATGAATTTATAGATTCTGATCCTAAACATACAGCTTAATTTGTGACTCAAGAGAAGTTAAGTTCTGCAGCACAACAATGATCTGAACAACCGACTCCATTAGGACCACATGTAAATTCATTTACTGTAGTCCACAACAATGTTTGGCCTTAATCAGACAGTCTCTAATAATCTACAGACACATGGAGCGCTGGAAACCCTTCCAAAGTGAATCAGGAGTTATGTTTTTCCAATTGGTATAGAAAATAGTTTAATCTCTTATTTTAAAAGTTAATAAATAAAACAAAAGTTGGAACTCAATGGGACACAGAGTTCTGTCCAATAGCACTGATAGTGCAAGAGGTTACAAAAACCAAACAAAACCCAAAGATCTTGTTTTTGTCATTTTAGTCCCTGATAAGTTCAGGTGTTGTTTTTAACTTTCAGCACATTGTCATCTCTTCACAGACATAACAGTGGGTCCTACCTTTAACAGCTGCAAACTGCAGGAGCTCAAAGTCGACACCATGTACCAGGTCCAGGTGTCCGGTTTCACCTCTGCTGGTGCAGGAGTCAGAAGTGCAACAATCTTTTTTAAGACACATCATGAAGGTTTTATCAGCTCAAACACGTTTCCACCAGTCATGGTAAAAAAAATAAAAAAAGTAGCTTACCTCGGATGTTTGCCCTCTTTCTTTGCATAGGACATTTCCATTTCAGAAATGTCATCACAGTTCTTGCAGTTGTGATCACTGTTGCGATTGTTGGAACCCCGATACTAAAAAGGTAAAGCTCAGGTGTAAATGGGAAGTGAAGTACTACTATAAATCATCTAACTGTGTCTGGTCCTTCATCTCCATCCAGAGCCAAATCTGTGTTTTGGCCAAACATACCAAACCCTGGAAACAGCAGCGCTGTGCAGAAAATAGAGGGTTCCTGTCAGCTGGTGAGCATCCATTTCCCCCCTCGGCATCCTAGTTTTCTTGCAGAAGATGCTCCATGTTGACCGTTGACTGTCCTCTACTCAGGAACTTCTTGGAATACTTGCCACTCTGAAGGTAGAAGAATGGGACACGGAGAGTCTCCAGATTCTTGAAAATGACTCTTTGGTCCCTGCTTGCACATTCGCCACGGTGTTGCCACCCCTCGGTGCCTTCGAGCTGGAGGGAGACCCACCAGAAATGACCTCCAAGTGGAGCCAGAAGGACCTACAAGATGGAGACCTCTCACCTGTTCTAGAGGCGGATACATTTCTGGAGAAGCGACAGACAGACTGCTTGGGACCTCCGGTGGCTTTTCCAAGTGACTACACCACCATGGAAATGTTCCAGCAAATGATGCCAGAGACTCCGGCACATGAGGGGATGAAAAACAAGTCAGAGGACGTTACAGTGGTCCGAACAAAACTAGACTATGTACGGCAGTTTAGCACCGGTTCGACGTCAGACTCTCAACAGATGTTCACCATTTTTTGACAGAAGCGGGACGGCAAACAAACACTACGACACTGCAACCTATAAAATGATTCTTATAGAGTCAGAGCCAAACTACAAACATGTATTTATAAAGAATAACACGTTTTTTATTTGATTTATGGACTGCAAATGATTCAACAACCAGCTGGTTGTTGGCAACTTTTCCTATTCCACCAATATTCCGGAAAATGAGCAAGAAGCATGGCAGGTTTTACAGTTGTGCACACTTATGGACTTTCTTTGTGATGTTGTTCTCCGTGAACTTCCTGTTTGTAGCAGTCCTCATATTAAATGAGGAACGAGTGGACGACAAAAAAAAAAGAGGAAGCAAAGAAAGTTTTTAACAGGACTGATGATTGGGTTCTGCTTTGAAAAAATATGCTTAAAGGAAGAGTTAGGTCAGAAAGTGAAAAACGAAAATGGAAACTGGCATGGAAGCACAGCCATTTATTGGTTGGGCTGGTGGAGGAGGGAACACAATTTGAACAAAATCTAAAAAAAGGATGGCAACAAAACAGGAGGTGTTAAAGGGAACAAACATGAATCCACACAACAATAAAACAAGCAGAATACTAACCAAACCAAAAATACCCCTCCCCAAATACTACAATTGATGAAATGTCCAACTATCCAAGAAACCTGAAGAGGAATTTGAACAAGAGCTACTACAATCCTAACCAAACGATAAGGGTTAATCAATAGTAAACTAAAGGAATGGTACGAAGACCACAAGTAGAAAAACCAGAGATAAACTAGAGAACTACAGGAATTTGACAGGAAAAGATCAGGGGGGAGCAGAGTGGGCCGGTCAGTCCTGGAAATGAATGTCTTCCTGGTGTGAGTAGTTGCATGTTCTCTCCAAGTGTGTTATGGTGATTGGATCCGGCGTCTTCCTGTGTTAAGATTTGCAGGATCTTTTGTGTGTTCAAGAGTCTGCCAGCAATGAACCATAACAAACAATTTCCTTCTAGTTCAGTGCTAGATTCAGGGCTGCGTGGCAGTGTGGTTGTGTTGGACAATGGTTATAAAACAATCGATGAATTATGCACACGCTTTAAAAGCTCTCTAAAAGCTCTTTAAAGTTAATATTTTTCACGTTAAAAACAAACATTCTAAATGTGTGTTCATATATTTGATGTTAGTCATTTTTTTGTGTAAACTGTAGCTGATCTGCAGGTTCTCACATCAATTTTCTAAAAGTTTCTATTTCTAATTCCGCTTTTTCTCCTTCTAAAACATGCAGATATTTGTTAACTAACTAATCCTAAACACAAAAGTTAACAAAACCAAACATTTGTATTTTATGCCAACCGAAATTAGCAACATATTTTGTATACCAAATTGCTAATCAACGAAACTCCTAAGACAGGGCTGATCATTTTTAAATTAGGAGATAAATTGTACTATTTTTACATTTAGTGTGACATTTCTTGAAATATATCTCAAAGGCAACATTGGGTTTGAATGAGACAACCTTATTAAAGAGGATGCTTAAAAGATGGTAAAATGCAATTATGTTTATATATGTATATATATATATTCATTTTTTTCACTGAAAAAATGTTTCCAAATGGTTAAGCTCAACTCTTAACGTTTCCCATTCTTTCTTTTTGGTAGTTCTGAACACTGCTGGTGTAATACACTTTTTCACCACAAACGAGATTTTGGGGGCGCTGTTTCCACATCGCCTTAGGAGTAAGGCGATAGTGTACAGAAAGAGAAAACAACAACATTTGCGGTCAGATTAGATCCGATCGCTGTTAAAACACAATAGCACAAGTTAAAGTCTGATGTAAATAAAATAAAAAAATGACAGGACAAAGTTTCAAATTTGATGACATTTCTCTTCCCGTCATTGTTGAACATGAGGACTGAAACTCCAGCGGTGATGATAACAGCTGGGATGAGAGGAAGGTCTTCAAACTTTGTCCAGTAAAGTGTGTGTGTGTGTGTGTGTTTGAGGTGCACAGGGGTTACATTACATTGTCTATGCTATTTTTATTATGCAGGGGTTACAGTATTTCATTCTGCATTTAATGGATTACATATATGCAGGTATGTTGTATTGCAGGAATATGCAAAATTAGAGATCTGAGAAACTATTTAGCTGAAAGATCAGTGGAGCCACCTTCGAGCATTGAGGACAACCAGCTGGTTGGATTGGGTGTGCATTCTAAGAAGACCTGGAGGGATGTCTGGGAGAAAAGAGAAGATGGATATGCAGCCTTTATCCTCAGGAAACAGGGGGGTTCAGACACTAAAATGTCCTCCAGCAGTACCTGAAGAAAAAAAGAGGCTCAGACTCAGAGTTCTGCAGAACCTGCTCTTCCTAAACCTTCTTCCAGTCCTCCAGGTCTGTGGCAGACTAGACGTTCATGCTGACGTCAGTAAACATGCTAGAAATGATGTCTCCCATCTTTTCAGTGTCTTCTTTAGAGATGGAAGACACTGAAGAGCTGGAGAGAATGATGCTGTCTGTCTCTCCATCCAAACTACTTCCGATTCCAGCCTGATTCTTTTACTAAAGAGCAGGGAGATGTAGTGAAGATGACAGGACCAACATGTTTACCGACAATCCCAACCCAACCAAGTGAGCAGCACAAACGTGCACACATCATGCATCACGTGTCATGTTTCTGTATGCAGAATAGTAGTACTTGTAGTTGTAAAACTGATACTAGACTACATGTTGGTCTAAGATCAGTCCTTTCTTTACACTAAGCACTTATAAACGTGTCTGTTCAAATACAAGCGTATTCATATGCTTTATTTTTTCTTTCAGGTTCACTGAGTAAAGATCTAGCCGCCGCCGATGTAAACCAGGATCACCGTTTCCTTTCTTCTGTTTGCTGGTCGGCCACGTTCTGTTCTGATGCAGGTGTTTTGTTTGATTGCTTTTGTGATGCTGAAGGTATTCATTGTTCATCCTCGAGGATAAATACAGAATCATTTTATTTGCATGGGTTTTGTATGAAAATGATTGAAAGAAGCCCGTCTTAAAGAAGCAGAATTACAACAAAAGTACACGTCTCAACACGTCAGAGTGAAGTGGTTACACGTGGATTATTACATCATAATGGTACCTTTCCTGGTCGATCAAAAAAATGAAACTAATGATTCATTTATTGATTTTCATACCAATTTCTTGAGCATATTTTCTTACATATTTTACATATTTTCTTACAGTTTTTTGCACAATTACTACCAAAGAACTGTAAATGAGTTGGGCTTTAGTGATGGATATGTGTGTTTATCTGAATCCAGACCAGCCAGCTGTCCTGCTGCTACACATGCAGGTGAGTGTTGAGGATCATTTGTCAGCTGTGCTGCAGCGTCCTGCCTGTTTCTGACTGTCTTTTTTCACCAGTTTCTTCTGCTCCCGTGAAGACTCCTCTGCTTTGGAACTGTCCCAAAGTAGAACGGTGCCATCTTTAAGAAGAGTGCAGGATAAAACCTACAGTCAGTGCAATAAGTCTTGACAAAAGTACTACATTTATTTGGACTTTGTGATCATATTTAATTCAACAACTCGTGTTATTTTTGCAGCAGTGGTTGGAAGAACCTCAGCTCTGTCTGCCGCTCCTCCTCCTGCCCACTTTCAGCCAACGCCTGCTGCTCCACCACTTCCATGCTGTGACCCAGATGTCAGCAGCTGGAACTGCTCTCCCCAGCAGAGGATCTGGATGAAAACACAGATGGAAGCCTTGGGACTGTGGCCTGGGTCTCCACCTGTGAGGCGTGCCATGAACACGATCTCCTTGGGGCATAACCCACCTCAGAACATCCTTTACCGTACAGCTTTTGGAGACCCAGCAGCTGTGGCTCACTCAAGGAAGGGAAACTGTCACTGTGCCAGCTGTGACCCCCCCCCCACCCCCACCCCCAACAGTAAACCAGATGAAGCTCCTCTAACTAAGACTGCCGTTGAACAAACAGTGAGGGTTGATTGTAGGTGTGCAGCAACAACAGCAGAAACCCGGAACAAAGACGACACACAACTGTCTTGCTTGTGGGCAGCCTCGTTACCATGGTGATGGATCTTCTGTTCATTTTATGTTATCAGTCTGGGGATGTGAAATACCTCTACTGCTCCCAAAACGTACACCAGATCTATGCAGCGGAAGGCCTCACCAACCCCCCAGGTTTAAATGAGCAGACTTTGCCGTCAGGCCATTTTTTGACAGAGGTAAAGGCTGCATTCATGGTCACACACACTGATTATGATAGGACTCCTGATGTTCTCCTTCAATGTGAAAATATTTGTAACCGAGTTTGTGAAATCTATTTTGTGAATGCGGTTTTCTTACATTTTTTTTCTTGAATTAGTTTTGATAGAAAAAGCAAAATACATTTACTCCTTCCTCAATTCATTTTACATCTTTAAAGTGCTTGTATTAATTTTTTGCATGTTTAAATCCTTCTGCCCTTTAGCTGTAAATACATGGTTGAACATGTGGATACCATTTGTGTTGAATACTGTTTATTTATTTATTGCACGTTAATTTCTTCAGCTTAACAAAAATAGCATTTATTACGCGTTTTCCAAAAACGTCTGACTGACTTCACTAACCGGGGTTCGAACTCGGTACCGAAGGATTTCATCACCTTGGACAGCGTTACACAAGCTGCAATTTGATTGGCTGTTCCGTGTTACAGGTATATATATATACGGCTGGCCTTCGCACGTGAGGCGAACGTGATGACCACTACACTACGGAAACGGCTCGTACCGCCGCGCTCACATTCTCGCTCTGTATGGTACGTCTCAACGCTAGAGAGATTTAGGCGGCGCTGATAAAACACAAGAGTAATCTCTTCGATTCCAAGTCAAAAAAACAAAAATGTAATATTTACAAGTCAAAGTCTGACGTCTTTAAAAAAAAAATCAACTGGACAAAGTCACTGCCCGTCATTGCTGGCCATCAAAGGACTGAAAGGACTTCTAGAGTTCATTCACTGGTAAATAATCGAGTACAAATGAAGACAAATCATCCGTAGAGAAAATGGTCTTTATTGGTTTTGTGGAAACAGGTTTATAGTTTGCACATACATCTAACAAGCGGGTCAAACCGTTCCCACTTCAGAGCATCTTCAAACACGGTTTTTCAGATTTTGTTGATATTAAAAGTTTAATTCTTCACAGACTATCAGTCGTCCTAAAAGCATTTTTTCTCCCAAAATGTCCAAGTATTATCCCCCCTCCAAAAAAGAAAAGAAATTAGGGAAAATGTATTTTCAAATATAAATTAAAGAAATATTGATTCGAATCCACTGGACACAAAACATAAAAAAAAACACATTTAAAATCTATTCTGCCATTAACGACAACTTACAATACTTTAATATAACCTTTCATACGTTTTTTTTCTGTTTAACATCCAACATAAGTCTCAATATTTTATTCCACTCTTCTGTACAATCGTAGTCGAGGCACTTTTGACCTTTCACCTCTGTCCTGCTTCCCTCAGATCTCTGCCGCCGTCTTCACATGAGCGTGAGAACGATGACCCACAAACACACACCGCAGCAACGCGATCAGATCCAGTCCCAAAGCAAAGGAAATGCAGTAAAGTAAAGTCAATCAGGAAAGGAGAGACGCTTCCCGAAACTTTTCTCCAAAATGACGGAGGAACCACCGATTGATCCTGGAGCAGCTTTCTGAGCTCAAACCGAGGAATGGATGGAGGGAACGTCTTTTAAAAGGTTCATAGGAGACACTTTTCGTTAAGAAATGAGCTCCAATTTGCTCAATTTGTAACTTTTCGTTCATGATGAATCCAACAGGAAATGTAAAAACACCAAAATAAAAGCATTTGTTTCTAATCTGAAAACTATCAACGTCAGTATAACTTTGGATGGGAGGGTGACACTTTTATTTACTGATAGTTCATTTTAAACTTGGAGTGAAGCTTTTTACTTTGTCGTGTTTGGCCGCATGTTCGCTCCGAGCTCCGGATCCGATCAAGCTTCCCTCCACCGACAGGAATGAAGACGTCTCCGAGCGCACGACGGAGTCCGAGGGCCCGAGCGTTACGACTGATCTCTGTGGTGTTTGTAACAGATCTCCTCGGTCAGAGCTGAACCCAGCAGATGAACCTGCAGCAGCTTCAACGCTCCAGAGTTTTACAGCATGATCATTCCGCTTTCTTCGGATTCCTTCCGAGTGTTTGGATAACAATGAGGGTGTTGGTGGGTGATGTGGAGACGGAGGAGCTGCTGGAAGTGGTTGTTCCGTTTATCTACGCACACGACGCCTACCCGCTTCTCTGGAGGGGGGAGGGGTCACTTGCTGCCGTCTTCGCTCCTTGTCTTGTAGCTGCCGTTGTGCTGGACGCAGGGGGGCGGAGTCATGTCCTCGCTGTGTGAGGGGGAGTCCTCTCTGTCGCTCCCATACGCCTTCGTGGCTCGGCTGTAGTTTTCCTCCACCTGAAAAGACGCCAGACGTTCACGCCAGACGTTCACGCCTTCCTGACCGCGTGGAAAACCCAGCAGGAATATTTCGGCTAGTTTGGGTCTGTGACGCGTGCTTTCATGTTGGTTTTTTAAAGGTTAAAAACACACAAAAATACAACATTTCTGCTTATTTCCTTGACCATGAATACACCAGACGTTCAAGAAAATCATAATTTTATCGTCTGATCGTATAAAACGAGCAAAATCCACCTCTGGGTGCCGCTTTTTTTCAAGCCGTCCCAGACGTTTATCTAGATCGACCTGCCCTCTTTAGGCCCAACCAGAAACTCGCTTTGCATAAACAGACTGGAGGTAAGTTTCCTGCAGCGTTTCTGAAATGAGGAGGAAGCTGCTTTAATGAGCAGGCCGGTCCGGGACATTTCAAACGTGTCTAAACGCCGTCTGAAGCGACCAGCTGAGCTTTAGCCGACACAGCAGTCTGCATCTGAAGAAGCTCTTCATGCTTTGTCTCGGATAAAGATTTTTTTTTTGCGTTTTTTTCACATGTTCTTGTGGCTGTTTTCTGTTGGATGACATATAATAAGAATTTCTTTGTTCAAACTGTTGGAAGTGAGTAGAAAATAATCTGGGCGGCTCTAAACGTCTTGCAAAGAGGCCCAACCAATCAGCCTGCATTCCTTGACTCTTAATAGCAACATTAAATGCAAATGAACTCCTTAATTTATTTTTTTATGTGATACTGTTTGATTTCTCTACATAGAACAGAACCACATTTAACCACATGACATGACTGTAAATGTCACATTTGAAGACCTGAAATAAAACAAAGAAAAAGTCTTTTTATGAAGTAAAAAACCTTTCGTCAACATTAAATGCTAGTTATTATTCACTGTTAAATTCTCACTGTAAACTTCTATATGTCAACAGCAAAATAGGAACCAAGAGTTTGTCTTATTCCGAGGTACAAACCAATGTGGTTTTGATCAGGGAATAAATGAAATTGTAGTTTTCAGAAAGTTGAACCCGGGCCAGACTTTGGACATGCCTGATGTAAACGGAGAGTGAGGGGAAAGGAGGGCGGGGTTGCTCCATGCCAATGGTCCCGCCCACAACTCAGAGGAGAATTTTCAGGGACCTACTACTGCTCTGAAGACACTATGTCAGGTTTTTCCAAAAGATGACAGGAGTGGGATTATAAGATCTACTACCATCCGGCCTGCTCTGGATTTGGTTCCGTTTTTCCCCCTTTATTTCCCGAGTTGCCAGACAGGCTGGACTAACGCACACATCCTCCGTCTGCACCTCTAACCACAATCAGTCCATTTCACTGTGAGTCAAAACCTCCTGAATTTAAATTCAAAGATCACGGAGAAGCGCTTTGGTGCAAACGACCAACAGTGAAGATCTGAGACCAGTTCTTCCAAATCCTGCAGCGGCGTTTCAGCTCACATCTGAGCGAATCTTCAGTTTAGTAAAAACAGACAAACTTCAGTGACTTCGGTGCAAAACCAGAAACAACCTGGACCCTTCGAGGAAAACGACGAGCGTTTCAGATTCAACCTAAAACGACTTCCTGTTTTTTATTGATCAGAAAACAAACTAAAAATGGGGCCAAATTTCAAGAAACACGCAGAACCTCTCAGCTTGAACAAAAACATTCGGGTTGCTTCACCACTTCCAGAGGCTGAGAAACAGCAGAATGTGACAAAAGGTGTCAGCAAAACGAACGCTTATCAAGATTACGCCGCCTTTGTTTAGGCATCAAACGAGCGTTCAGATTTTTATCAACAGAAGAAAGAAAATAGAGCGCGATAAGCCTGAACACCTTTTATCTCACACCTTTCTGGCAGGCTGCAAACTGAGGACGAATGGAAACTTTTTCACAAAAAGAATCAGCTAAATGTGATGCGAGAACCTGCAGATCGGCTCGATTTCACACAAAACACGACTCGTGAATACAAAAAAGCATGAATAAACATCCACTTATGGACAAAACTCACCAAATTCTGCATCTAAAGGGCAGCAATTCCACCGTAACACTAAATCTGGCACAAACTGATCATTTCTGGAGCCTCCCACCTTCATCTCAGATCTTCGAAAATCCCCCTGAGCGGCTGCAGATCTTTTTAAGGATTATCAATAAAGGTATGCAGATCTGAACTGACCTCAACCTGAACTCTTGACACAGATCTTTTCTGATAGTCGGCCTGTTTTTGATGCAAACTTTTTCTCAAGCCCCCAGAAAGCGGGTTGCTCGTTTGTTTCCCGCAGGATTCTCAGATGTTTTGCTGCATTTTCATCAGAGACGAAGCAGCTTTTCTTTTCTGTAGTGCTGAACCGCTAATCTTAAACTCCAAAGAAAAGTGTGTTTTTGGAGTTTCTCTGATGATGGAGGACACGTACAAAAAGAAAATTCAGCCTAAAATTGGGTTTTCGAGTATTTCTTTATGCAAATCATTGTGAATCAGGAGCAGACGAAAAAAGCTTTCAGGAAAGGGGGTGGGGCTGCTCTTTGCCAAAGGTCCCGCCCACAACTCAGACGTGGATTTCTAATGAAAAATCCTAGAAAACAAAACCATTTTGTTGGGACTAAAAACGGCAAAGACATAGTTAGACCCCTGGGAACACTTTGAAAATAGATTAAAAGATTATCCGAGTGGAACTTTAAACATGAAAAATGTTTATTTACAAAAGAAAATTGTGTATAAAAGCGTTTATCTATCAAACTCTGATTGCAGGCATGTTCCTCCACCTTATTAGTGTCACGCAGAATTCAGGGTCAGTTCATGGTATTTTATTTTGAAAGTCACCAGCCTCTGCCTCACAAAAAGCTTGTTTTTTTTATTTATTTACTGAAGATAAAATATGGAGTTTAAGACTAAATCCAGGCAAAATCTTTCTGAGAAATTAAAAGTTTAGGTAGAATTTGCTTTTTTTGTGTTTTTTTAAATAAGGAACTTGTAGTTTTTATTGGTGTAAAACCTTCATTTTTTTTTTGAAAACTTCTCTTAAGGTGGGAACATCTCAACCTATTTATGTCTTACTGCTTTAAATCTATATTTAGGGGTGAATAGGAGAAGTTTGGTTCACGTCTTCGACGACTCCTGACAGATTTCAGATCCTGAATTTAATGTTTACGACTAAACTTAATTCTGCTGCAAACTTTGAATTTATTTCACTGGTTCACAGCATCAAAGTCACATTTCCTACTTCCATGTATTTAGTTTAAACCTTCCATATGCTCGACAATTCAGGTTTGATTCCTGTGATCTTCGCTGTTTTTCTTCTTCTAAATCCTCTTCAGTTTTTTGGTTTTCTATATTTCAGGCGTGAGCGTCAGCACCTTGGCCGTTTTGGGTCTGTTCTTCATCCTGTCGCCGTCTCTGCGGCTCCTCTTCCTGGACGTGGAGCGCTCCTTCCTGTCCCGGCTGCGCTCCCTCCTCTTCTCCCTCTTACCGCTTCACGCAAAAAAACACAAGGACAACGTCACAGACGGCGTCTCTGAAGCACAGAGCACGGCTGAGAAGATGGACGCTGATGGTGTTTGTAGAGCTGATGGCTTGTGGTGCGTTTACCGTTTGGGTGAGGGGGATCTGGGTTTCCTTCTGGGGCTCCTGGACCGCTCCTTACTCCTCCTTTTGTGGCCTCTGCCCAGAAAAAAATAAATAAAGAAACTTCTTAAAAGCATTTACTGATGCTTTACAGCCAAAAAAGCAGTTGGACAGACGTGTGGAGAGATGGTTTCCACATGGGTTTGTTTTATATTTTCACTCACATTCAACTTTGCAGATCAAAGCTGTCATGTTTTCAGAAAGAAACACATTTCTCAGTGCTTTCATGTTTATAGGAATTGCAATAAGATATATTTAGTGGAGGCCCTCTGCTGGAAAGTTTGAGAAATTTTCCAAAATGTTTATTCAACTAAAAATAAAAAAGTTTATCCTTAATTTTGTGTTTAACTTAAAACAGTCCTAATCAGGAAATTAAGAAAATAAATGTTTCTCATTCACTCATGGATTGTACGTCATGGCTTAAAATTTGCAACCATTTAATTTACACGATGTGTTTAAAAGCCTTAAAGCAGATAGATGACGTATTTAAGGACTTTTAACTGAGAGCTTTTTGTTTTGACCATCAGTCTTATTCAGGCAAACTGTACATTACATTTTCTTTAGAGCATGGCGACCCCTACTGGCAGAACCAGGAACAGCAGGATATCTAAACATTTTAATAAAGTACAATCTAAAAATTTGTAAAAAAGTTGGGATATAATTAAACATCATTTGCAAACCTGGAGCGACTCCGGGCGTGCCTTTTGTCTTTAGAGCGAGAGCGCCGCCTGTGGCCGCTTCTGGAACTGCGAGTGTCCCCGCCTTGCCACGACCTCTGTGAAGATCTGCTCCGGGGGGGTTAAATAAAAGCCGTTATTTACCGGACAAACGGAGCATTTCTCTACACAACAAGAGAACGCGGCGCTCACCGGTGTTTCGAACGAGACCTCTTCCTGTGTGATCTCGAGTGCGAGTGTGAGCGCGAACGGGAGCGCCGCATCCTCGGACAGCGACCGGACGAGTGCGTCTTTGCCTCTGTGAGCAGCGGAGCGCCAGCATCAGCAGCTGAACACCTTCACCACCGTGCAGCAGATCTGGATTCCGTACCTGGCTCTATGGCAGCGGCGATGGTGGACTGAGCTTCCCTCACCCTCTTCATCACGCTCTCCAGTTCCTTGGCGGCAGCCTGTGGCGTCAGCTCTGGAGGCTTCACGATGGCGTTGTTGGAATGATTGACCCTGCAGGGAGAAGCCACACTGAACTCCAGGGCTCGGCCCAAACCCTTTTCCTAAAGGAAGGCGATCTCCTACTTGAGAGGTCTGTCTCCAAACATGACTCCGTTGAAGGTCAGGGCTCTGGCCACGGAGTCCTGCTCCACGAACTCAACGAAGGCGAAGCGCGTCGGTTGGGTCTCGTCTCCGGCCATCCGCACAAACTTCACATCTCCCACCTGCTTGAAGAACTCCAGCAGCTGGTCTGCGGTGGTCGTCTGCAGGGGAGAAGCAGAAGCCTTTATATGTGAGTTTAGAAATACAAAGAAGGAAAAGCAGCAAATCAGAAAAGTTTTTCCTCACCTGTAATGGATGTAAACATCTTTTTAACAGAAAAAAAAATCTCCTTAACTGTAAATCTTTGGTCAAAGTTGCCACAGGCGGTTTTTTCCACCATTTAAGGTGGAATTGCCCCTTTTCCTTACCTGTAACGCAGCCCAGTGTTTACCTGTGAGTTCAAGTTGCCGACATAAACTGTCCTCCTGATCTCATCGACTTTGGAGGGATCGACGTTTCCCATGAGAGGCGGCTGGGCGATCACCGAAGACGTGGGGCTGAGGCCAGCGGAGATGCGATTCACTAAAGGGAGGTTTAGCTGGAAAAAGAAATCACAGCACGAGTTTTAAGGAGGCCTTGCATGTATTTTTACGCCAAATAACATGCTGTTATTTTATATGTTTACAGCAAACACGGTCTGAAGAACAAAATCAGACTTTTATGCGTTTTTGAATGAGTTTGCAACGCCGTTTTAAAATGGCCTTGTTCTGAATAGTGTTTTTTTCCTGTGTGTAGGACGTTTTTTTAGGGGTGGGGAATGGCTTTGTGAATAAAACTAAAAACTGGATTGACAAAAAGGATGTCTGTTTACCCTTTAAATTCAAATTCAAATTAATTGTATTTATGTAGCACCTTTCATGACAAGAAAGACAGCTCAAGGTGCTGTACATAAAAACAAAAGCAATAAAATACATTAAATTAGCCCAGCACAATAAAACACACAAAGACAAACACCAGTGGAATATAAGTGAATAAAATAAAGAGAAACCCGAGGGCGCCGTCTGCCCTGCCCTCCTATTGGCAGGGGTGTCAGTATAGACCCAAACACCCCAGCCGAGGGTGAGAAAACACTCGTAAACAGTCTAATTTGAAAAAAAATAAATATGTGTTAAAATATCATAAAAAGTACACAAGTAAAATTCTAAATTAAACAGATATGTATGTCAAAAAATAATTCTAGATTAAGCAAATAAAATGCTAAAATGATAAAACGTAAAAAGAATGAAGAATAAATATATATGTGATAAAAATATCATAAAATATGAGAGTAAAAAATAGTAGATTAAACAAGTAAAAGGCTAAAATAATGTAATAAAACATGCTAAAACATAAAAAGACATAAAATCTAATTAAAAGCTAATTTAAAAAGGTCTTTTTAAAAACCTCCACAGTAGATGATAGGGTCAGCGATGCCTCCACGAACATCAGCGCAAACGCTTTTCTCCGCAACAGAACCAGCTGGTTTGTGTTGATTGCATGAATACTTTGCTACTGTGAAGTGTTGCATATCAGCGCAAGACGGCTTCTCTCTGCTTCAGAATCTGCTGAAATCGAAGGTGTATTCAAAAGTCCGTTGGTTCCGGACAGAGTTCTGAACCTCGCAAATCGGTCTGTATTCAGACTGCCGTCAACCGGACATTTCTGTTTCAAACCTAAAACCTGTAAACACAACCACGCGAGTAAAGATGTCGTCGGTCATTTGGGGGCGGGGCAAAGCGACGAGAGAAAGACTAACAGAAGTCCGACAATCCTTCTTGGGCTAGTTCAGGTGATAAAATGTCAAGCCGGCGTTTAATTTAAGGGGTAAACTTTAGCCGCCAGAAGTCCGCTTGAAGAAACAGCGAGTCTACACCTTCCTCGATGTGTTAAGCGTGGAGGGAAAGGCACGCTATGATTCCGTTTATTTACAAACCAACGTCATCTGAAAGCGCAGCAGTGAAGCGACGCTGACATGAGAAGCCGACATCTACCCCGGCCCTCTCCAGGGTTAAACGGTTAGAGGTAAAATATATGAGGAAAACTCACGATTTGCAGTATTTGTTATATTGCAAAACAACCAAAAACTTGATATCCATTTTAACTGCAACAGAGTAATTTAAATAAGAGTCAACATAACTTGAATTACACTCCAAATGACCCTCGTCTTCATAGGAGGCGAGCATCTAACATAAAAGGGCTCCACCCGATTGGTCACATGCATAAAAGGGATTTCTTTGATCGGTTAAACACTTCGAGCTGCCGTAAGATTGTTTTAGCACATTTACGATGACTTTTGATTGCGCGACAAAAGGATAAATTTGCGATTTATCTTCCAGGCCTTACTCTTCAGCTAGACTGACCGGCGGACACACGACGACAGTTTCTCACATTTTGAAGGGGACTTGGAGTCGGAATTGGCAGCAAACCTCCGCCAGGAATCAGACTGGGCACGGGGGGGACGGGTGCCAAGAGAGACAGAGCCTTGGCCTCTTCTGGGATTTTTCCTGCAGGACAAATTGGATATTAGAGTGGGCAGAAGAGCCATTTTCCTCTAAAGTCTCCTCTATATCTGCACAATTAGCCCACTGTATTCTAGAGAGAAAAAAGCACATAAACCTCCCCCACACAAGTCTTATGCTGTCTAATACTCAAGCCGATTATTATTTTGGCTTTAAATACTCTTCTGTGAAACTAACATGGTGTGATTTAAAAAAAAGAAGCTTTTTTAGAAACAAACAGGAGCTCAGTTTTGTCCTTGAACTCTTTTCATTAAGTAAGACAAAGCAGAGAATGAGTCAACACTTTGATGCATGGGTCACCTGTACTGGAAACATATTGGGTCATGAACCATACGATATCAAGCATGGGCGCTTTCTTTTCCGCGGGGCGATCGTTTCGCAGTGTTGGAAAGGTGTGCAACACAACAACCCCAATGGCTGCATCACTAATAGCACACAGGACATCAGATACAGAAAACAAAAAAAAACAACAACAATTTTAAGAACTGTGGGAAATGTTAGCCATGACTTAGCTATGTAAGAAATCAATCAAATTCTGATCAAATGTGTTTTTCTCATGTCAATCTGCCTCCTTGCAGGAGAGGAAGACAAAAAGAGCAGAGCTGCAGAGATTTAGCTTAACTTTCTATCTAACAAGTTTCCCTCTATAGAGAGCTGTGGGAACCATCTTTCAAAACAAAACATTGGCATTAAAGACCCCCTCCGGTTAAGAAAATGTGCCATTTTTCTGATGATGAATGGAGATAATTCACCTTAAAAATAAAAATTTTCAATATTCATTCCAATCGTGAATCAGGAGCAAACTATTTTTCAAACGGCCGGCACTTCTGTGACTTGAAAAGAACGCCAAATCAGAGTCCCTGATTGGTCAAAGGTCAACTGGTTTTGTGCTTAGATCCTGCAAATGGGTCTAAAAACACGCAGAGCGACGCGTGAACACCAGAATTTTGAACGCAGAAGCCTGAAACACCCATATATGCGAGTTTACATAGACTTCGAGCTCGGTTGCACCAGTAATGAAAGGCTGTGGGTGTGAGGGGCTGTAAACTAGCGGGAGAGCATGTAAACAGAGAACTCTCAGTAACGGGGAGGGGAGGCGGGGCTCTCCGCTCAGAGGTGAATTCCTAAGGAACTAATGCTGCCCTGCAGAAACTATGTCCTAGAAAACCATACGCTTATTGATTTTGGCTAAAAGAAATGGCATAATTATACCTAAAAGAACACTGGGAACACTTTAAATACGATTGGAGAGGGTCTTTAAAAAAATAAATAAAACAATATAGCATGTGTTATTATGAGCTGATCAGTTCTGTATTGGAAAACCTGGTTCTTAGTGCAAATATGAAGTACAGATTAAAAGATGCTTCCAACACTAGTCCTCCACTACAACAACAGTCGCAGGAGAACAACAGTTAGCCGTCCTCCTAGCCCTCCTTGTGTGCCACACATCCCAGCGATGTGTCGTAGCAACCCGGACAGAACTCAACCACACACAAGCTGCAGCAGAAAGAGAGAGGGGAGGGGAGGGGGTTGGACAACAACCAAAATAACAAACAAAAATAACAAAGATAAACACAGCGCTACAGATCAGCAAAAACTGTAGTTTCTATATAGAGACAGTAGAGAGTGGACAAAATGGAATAGTATGAAAGTAAACAAACTGAAAATAAAAAAAAAAAGAGACAAGGTGTCCATCTTGGAAGGTTCAGCTGGCTATTCTCCGGGTCACATTCCCCCTTGAAGGCTGCGTTGGCCCGATCGGGGGGTAGTGGCTTGGAAAACAATGCCTGACTCAGGCTAGTGTAGTGTAACAGCTGGGCCAGTCTAGTCATCTGATATGCACACATAATCACACAGAAAAAACATACAGAACCAAATTAATAAACTCTGTAGCCATCCAGCACCAAGATACGAGGACAAAAAGCATCAGGTTAGTGGTGACATCATTGTGACTGTACAAAAGTGGAACAGTGGCACCCAGAAGGATGGGGAGACTATTAAAAAGGAGCACCGTAATGACTGGAAGATGGGTTGAGTGTTGGTAATGACTTGAAATTTTTTTTAAAAATCACAATCTCTATGTTTAATCAGTCAGAACCACCTTGTGACACCAAAACAAGAACCTTTTCTGGGTGCTCTGAGAAACTAGCTGCTAGCCATAAAAAACCCATCACCTGTGTCAGATTCTAAATATTTTGGTGACATAATTGCCCACCTGGCTGTACGCACGAACCACCCCCATAAAAAAAAACACCGAGGTAAAAAGAGAGTCATCTGAGATTGACACTCACCTTCAGCACATGGGACTACTATCAAAGCTCTGTCAATAAAAACAGTGTTGGTCAGATGTTGCGCCACACCAACACTGGAAGGCTCTCGATACTTTATGTAACACACTTTGGATGAAAAATTCAGAGTTGTGTTGCTGTTGATAAATAAAGGAGAAGAAATAAAAAGACATGTTACTGAAAAAAAATCACAACTCAGCGTTCTTAGCTAAAGTAGTAGGGCGGACTTGCGATTAGGCCACGCATCCGCGATGTTGCCTGACTCCTCAGGCCGAGGAAGGACGCACTCACTCGGGCGGATAGAGGCGCAGCTCCTCGATGTCTCCTAAAAAACCGAACAGGGTTCGCATTTGCTCGCTGCTCACAGCCGAGGACAGATTGGTGACCTGGACGACGGTAGTCCCAGATATTCCGCTCATTGTAAAAATAAAAATAAATACGTTATATTTAGGTCTGTCGGAATTCTTTATTTTCTACCTTTTCTCAATTAGCCTTTTGGGCACAGCGCACCCTGTAGGGTGAAGCGGGAAATGTCACTCTTCGTCGTGGGTTTAAGCAACAACCCAACTAGCTGTGAGGCTCACCAGCTCCCCCTAGAGGTCGACATGCCTCATAGCTGCACTTTGAGTTAAAAAAATGTGTCACAGCAGCAATTTAAAATACACAAAAATACATTTATTTATAGGGTCATTTGTAAATTTGTCATTGTAAATAACAAATGTTTTCTGCAAAGGAGACAACACAAAACACTTGTTAGATGTGGTCACAACTGAACGATCAAAACTAAAAATGTGATTTGATGGGGGGGGGGGAATCTAGACAAAGCAACATTTATGATCTTTGGTCGTCGAAACACAACGGTTGAAGGGATGATTAAGGACATATCAGAAGAGTGGATGAGATTAAATTCATCTGTAATGTAACTGACCACAAAATTAAGATGGAAATGTTAAAAATGTTGCTAAAAATATTGTAACGATCCAGCCGGACCGTCACTTTCGTGGGGTAGCTAGAACCAACTGCTAATTTAGATGGCTATGTTGGAGAGCTGACCGTGCCCCATACACCGCACGACCCTGGTCAGTCTCAAGAAGAAATAAACAGGAAGAGAGGCAAAGTTTCCTTTTGAGCATCTAGCCCGTTTATTTCTAGTACACACAGCCCAAACAGCATGGAGGGTCACTTCAGCTTCCAGCCCTCTGACTCAAGGTTTCACCCTAAGCTCCCCACTTCCCATGAGCCTTAGGAGCTGAAGGTGGGGCTAACCCCCAGGTCGCTACACTGCCCCCACCTAAGAGGGTTAGTTAATGTCCCCACAACCCTCACATAACTGCACCGAATAACACAACACAACAGCAAATACTGGAACACACTGGCTGTAGACTCCGTCGCACAATCCTGGTTTTGTCCGCCACTGTGTACAGTCCTCCTCTTAACTAGCCGGGTTAGCACATCTGCAACCGACAGTCCCATGTCAGCATGTGCCCAGCCAGAGAATCCACTTCGCCCCGTGGAAGCACCGCCATCAGGGTGCACGTCACCATGGGGGAGCAGACTCTCTCCGAGCGAAGAGCTGCACATCAGCAGCGAAGGTCCCCAGGCATTCCCAGGCGTCTGCCAAGCCACAGCGGGCGAGGTCGAGCTGCTGTCGGTTTGGTTCTCACAACCCTGCTTCCCAAAGCTTAAGCTCTGCTGTCCGCGTCGACAGGTCTTGTAACCCCAGGTGGGAGGTCCAGCAGTGCTACACGAGTGTGGCGCCTTCAACGCCAGGCCCGGCTTCATTTGCCCCGCCGACTCAAGCCAGGTGGTGTGTGTTCCGCTTATTGCGCCATGAGTTCAGCTGGCCGCGCACCATCACTGTCCACTATTGGACACGCAGGTGGCGTGAGGACCCGACTTCTCCTTTGTCCCAAACCGTCACAGGATCAGCTGCTCCATCTCTTCCTCCATGACGTTGCTCTCCATGGTGTAGCAGCGGCTAAGCATCCCACTTCTGACATCAATGTAACGGTCCAGCCGGACCGTCACTTTCGTGGGGTAGCTAGAACCAACTGCTAATTTAGATGGTTTGAGAGCTGACCGCGCCCTATACACCGCACGACCCCGGTCAGTCTCAAGAAGAAATAAACAGGAAGAGAGGCAAAGTTTCCTTTTGAGCATCTAGCCCGTTTATTTCCAGTACACACAGCCCAAACAGCATGGAGGGTCACCAGCTTCCAGCCCTTCTGACTCAAGGTTTCACCTCAAGCTCCTACTTCCCATGAGCCTTAGAGCTGGAAGGTGGGGCCAACTCTCAGGTCGCTACAATATCATTAGGCAAAAGTAAACATTTTTCAAATTGTTACTATATATCATATATATTCCGTTTATTTACAAACCAACGTCATCTGAAAGCGCAACAGTGATGCGACGCTGACATGAGAAGCCGACATCTGTTGATTGATGTTGATCACTTAAACGGTTGACATATATATATGTGTGTGTGTATATATATACTATACATATATGTATATTTATATATACATACACATATATATATATATATATATATATATATATATATATATATATATATATATATATATATATATATATATATATATATATATATGTATATATATATACACATACACACATATATATATATATATATATATATATGTATATATATATATATACACATACACACATATATATATATATACACACATATATATATATATATATATACACATATATATATATATATATATATATATTAGGTCAGAATAAAATGCAGGAAAGTAAAAAATACGAAAAGTGTGATAATTAAAAAATATACAAACTGAACATTTGTAGAGGTATAAATTAGAAAGGAGAGTCTAAATGGGACGATTATAGAGGAAAACTATGAATTGTTCTTGTTGGTAATATTTCTTTAATTTTTTTTTGTTTTATGAGGAAAAATGGTTATATAATTATGTGTAAAAGCATATGCATCGTAAGACTGCGTGGAATTAAGAATTTTCATAACTCCTTTTTTGAGTACGTAATCACTTTTGTGTTACTTGTTTTTAAGTATTTTACTTTGAATTTAAAAATGAAAGGACATCAGTAAATCAAACAATTTGGTTTTAAATTACATTAAATTAATCCAAACCAATGACAAGAGACTAAATATATCTAAAAACTGAAGGTAATCAGATTACTGCCACTTAATTACTGTAACGCTATTTTAATGGCCCAAGTCCTTCACAAGAAAATGTTCAGTTTATAAATATAAAAACTTAACGCCTTTTTCTTCTTGCCTGCTTAGACATTGTTTAACTTTGTATTGTGTTTTTTCCTCTTCTAGAATTGTCCAACACATATTATAGATCTGTAAAATAAAATGCACGTTTCTTCTGAACTACACGATGCATAAATAATTACAAATCTTCATATTAGCGCTTTAAAATAACCTTTCGGAATGAAAAAGTGGAATTGCTTGAATAAATATTCAAAACTTTGCATTATTTTGCACTCATCAGAAAAATGTAAGTAATATACGTTTTGGTGCCGCGGGCTTTCAGTCGCCTTTCTTAATCTGTCCTCATAGCCATAATTTAAATGTGTATCCGGATTGTAGTTTTTTGCTTTTTATCATAACCTGGGACTGTATTGTTTTTTTTCTTCTTCTGACTGATGGAACTACAAGTCCAGACAAGGAGCTGCACTTTCCAGAAGAAATGCCATACAGCTGAATGAAAATGGAACTTAAAGGATACAATTAGCAAAACTAAAGAAAGAAATGAGCAAAGTTGACTATAAATAACGTAAAAAAAAAAATCACAATAACAAAAAAGATACGTTTGTGAAAAAGGCCCGCGACCGGTTTCAAACTGGTAACCTGTGCACCACGGGTTCACGCCATCATGCTGAAGCTGGAAAGAGCTTGAACATTTTAATAGTTGAATGGTTAAAGAATAACTGAAAAATTGTAGGAGTGAAGCGCCAAAAAAATGGAGGAAGATACTTTAATAAAGAAATAATAAAAGAGCAACAGGAAAACAATGGGTTGAATGCCGTATAGCATTATAGATGTATAGCATTCAACCAAATAAATTGCAGCAACATTGTTTGCAAAATCCCATTTTATTCATAAGAGATAAACCAAATAAAGGAAACAACAGACAAGAATCACTGTTAAACAGAATTAGTTTATTTCCCACAGGTTATTCTTGAAACGGATACTTCTGTACAAAATCTGGAATGTTGGGTAAACTTAAACCAATCATTTCATTGTGACCGTTTCTGCAGAAACCTTAAAAACTCTAGCTTTACATTGAATTTGGCGCCCCTGCTTTGCTATTTATTGCTGCTTTTACAATCGCAAGTCACTAATGCCATATTTGACACATCATTTTTTTCATTTAAAAAGAAAAGAGTATTTACAATTTGATTAGTAAGGTCTAATACCCACATACGTCTGCTAAATAAATACAAAGTGGGGGCTTAAGAAACAAACCAAAGTGGAACATTTAACAGAATATTTTATCTCCCATAATTGTCTAAAATAATCAGACAGTTGTTTTTTTTTAACTGTCATGAATATAAAGTGACTGTAAACCCAGAAATGAATCTCCCTAGTCTTAAAAAGTTAAAACTAATCAGACCATGACGTGAAAAATCATGTTTCTTCTGTGTAAAAATGCACATCCTGTCATTTGCTCTGGATATTTATCATTCGCCACACTTCATTAAAACCAGCTCCCTTTCCACAACTCTAAAAACAAAATGTTAAAAAGAATCTCCACAGTGTTTTTAGTCAGATTTGACAGTGGCTTAAAAAAAGCAGAAGACATAATCTCCTTTGGATTAAGTCTGCTCCGTTTATACTGAACAACGGGAGCAAGATGCGCTGCTGGATTTTGAACTAGCTACGAAAAAAATCAAAAGAAGTTCGGAAACAAGCCCCACCCACTCAAAGCCCGGCTGGTTTGTCTCAGCCAATCCAAAAGCAGCTCCGCGTTTGCATTTCCTCCCAAAGTTACACAACACATCCGGCACTCGACAACAATCAGTGAACGTGTCGACATGTATAGATTTACCTTTAAAGCACTACTTTACATGATCATGTGCCATTTCGTTACAAAAAAAGGAGTAATTTCACAGTATAAATTCATGTAAAATTATCAGGTTTTTTTAAAAATCATGTGTGAATTAAAATAAAGTTTTTTTAAAGTATTGCTCTCTGCTGCTGACGTACTGTGGAGTATTGCTCGGGTCGTAGGGGGTCACGCGTCCTCCCCGGTTTGAACAGTTCGAGGTCTATGGCACTTTGCGTCTCCCAATGGTTCTGTGCGGCGACAGGAAAACAAAAAAGCTGCTCAAGAAGTGAGGCGTGATCACACTTTTTAGAGACGAAAAATTAAAAAAGGCAACCTGTGGTCTCTTCCCATGCAAAAAAAAACAAAACTGCCAGTCACTTAATGATGTCTTTCCTAACCAATCAACCTCTTACCTTCGCTTTCAAAGCTTCACCAATTTCTTTTTTTGTGTGTGGAGAAAACTTGTTTTGCTGGGAGGGATGGTAAAAGCGACCCCAACCCTCTGCTACATCGGACGGGTTTGAGGTCCAGGTGTGTTCTTGGAGCTGAAGCGAGGCTCAGGCGCGCCGCAGGATTTTCACAGAAGACTGAACGGATTTCCACAGAACCAAAACGCCTCCATGATCTACATTCGTCTCCTCCACACAGATGACTTGACACAGTCCTCCAGAAGAGGCTGCCGGACAAACCAGAAACTTGTTTCCACTCCTCAAAACTCAAAACTGAAGAAAAAAAAAAAGGCAAACTGGAAGAGAATCAAGGGAGCTCTGCCCCCTAGTGGTCAGCATCAAATCCATCTGATGTAAAAATAAAAATAAAAATGTGGTTTTGGACAAAAAGCATGATCTGTACAGAGACCACAGTTGAGTCTTTGCATCAGAGCATGTCATATCTTCAGCTTCTTTGTATAAAAAATATATATGTATATATATTTATATACACCACAGTGACGGCCTTCTGAGGACTCGTGCTCGCAGGTGTTTGCTGCGTTCGCGCTTAGATTCACTTCACGCAGTGGTTTCTCCCGTTAGATCGGTTCCACAGAGACGTTTGCGCGTCTCCACTTTGAATAGTCCCAAAAGGTGCCGGACGAGTCTTTTGTGTGTACAAAAATGCGAATGTCGACCCCCCCCGCCCCCATCCCCCCACGATCCGGTCAAGTCTATGCTTGCACTTCCCGTACGATCAATAAATCCACAGTGGTTGGAAATGTTTTCAGGAGGGAAACGGCGATCCCGTGATCGATATTCACAAAGCTGTATCCGTTAGCCTGCAAGACAAGAAAACGGGTTTATTTCTCGTTAAAAAGCAGACAAAACGTTGGTGTAAACTGTCGTTACCCACCCTGTACCCAATATTAACCACTGACTGTATATGAGAACTGGACTGAGTGACCCCTCCCTCCCGGCGTTCCAAACTGGCTCCAAGAAGCTAAAATCCCATTGACCTCTATAGAGAAATAAATGGTTATTCTATTATTAACCATTCTTGCTCTGATGGCTTTTTTTTAACATGTTCTTGATGTTCCTCAATTTATTTTATATTCTATTTTCTGTAGCACAGCTTATTTAAGTTATGAAGTGGCCAATCAGATGCCACAATCAGAGTAGGTGGAGCCTGTTGGCCCCCCACATCCAACGTTGAAAGACACATTTGTGTAGCCCGCTTTCAAGTGGTAGGGGTGAGGACTTCCAAAAAGCTCCCTCCTGATATAGCAAGAGTGGTTGCCATAGAAACTCAGACCGGCAATGCTGCTTACTGAAGCCGTCTGGCTCCAAAGTGGAGACGACCGCATCACGAAAAAAACAAAACAAAAAGGCGACTGAATTGAGGTGATTTGGTTGGAACCAGAAGTTTCTGTGGGTGATGTCACACTCGCTCACTCCAGTTCTCATATACAGTCACTGGTGAAACCGCAAAGCAGGATACCTGAAGGATTTTGTCTCCAGGCTGAAGGACTTTTGAAGCTGGGCCCTCAGGTTGAACCCTTGTCACAAAAATGCCCTGCAATTAAACAGAACAGAGATTTCCATTTACGTTCTTATCTTAAAACAAACAAAAACAAAGCAGAATCTAAGGCGAGAGTTTACATTATCATCAGGACGAAAGGGGTTTCCCCGGCCTCCTACTCCACCTGAAATACTGAAACCCAGCTCTGGATTCTTCTCCACTTTCACACGGATCTGAAACGACACCCACACAGCTTTTAGCAGCCATCGCTTTAGAAACTTTCCCACGTCAGGGGGAAGCGAGAGGACACGGCGCATGCCGGCAATAATTACAGAAAAAATATATATATATATATTAAAAAAGTCTGTAGAAGTTCCCACACTGAGGTTTAAGGAGAGGCTTAAGAAATGATAAAAAGCCTCAGAGGAAATGGAGAAAATCTCAAAGTAAAAGGTTAACAAATAACAGGAAGCTAATAAAACAATATCTGTTGCTCAATTTTATACAACAAAATACCTTAAATATATATACTTACATATATACATATACACACATACATATACATATATATACATATACATACACACATATTATATATGTACATATGTATATCCTAAAGGACTTGTGGACTTCGTTACCCACAAGGCTTTGGAATCCTATTAGGACAAATTGTTTTAGCTTCTTTCTTTGACAGTTTCAGACGATAAACTGTGGCATTAGAAAAATTCAGCACCTTTTTGCTTTTGTGAAAATGTGAGGAAATCATTTTTTGGAATGCTATAAAATTTCCAAACCTGAAAAAAATGCTTCCAGGCGCTCCTCACCTCCATGTGAGTTTATGCAAATAGGCTTTCACACTCAAGGCATTGAAGTATTTCACCCAGGAATGGAACCAGTAACCCTGGAGCTGGGCGACAACCGCTCCATCTTGTTCTAGTCATCTTGAGGCCTTTTTAAGGTGGCCTGACCAGAACCCTCCTATGGGGTTTGGCCTCAGATGAACCGTTCTCCAACCTGCTGCTCGTGAACCCAAATTCGGGCATCCCTGCTCATTTCTCACTTCAGAGTTTGGATAGTTGGTTCCTCTTCTCAACACAAACAAACAACATGATCGCGGCTTTCTGTGCCTCTCGGACCTTTTCACGCAACAAAAAAGTTTTGAGCATCAAAATGTAGACCTATCATTTAAATGGCTTTTAAAAACGTTTTAGTTGTTGATTTGTAAAAAGTGGAAGTGTATAGTATTCAATTAAAAAAAAAAAATAGGGGGAGCACGCAGAATCATAATTGGAAGCAAACACAGCCCCCCCCCCCCCACACACACACATCCAGTGGATCATTTTGTTTTCTCTAAATTTAGAAAAAATTTGGGAAATTTTTCAATGTTTGGTCCACCTTTATTAATGAGTTCGCAAAAAACAGTTTTTTTTTTCATTTTTATTTCTTCTTCTACATTGTTCTAATTTTTTTCTTTCCATAAATTGTTCTTGTAATCTGTTAGTGCTGTCTATTTTGAGAATATGTTAAAAACTCAATAAAAATAAATAAATAATAAATGGGGGGGTTCTTGCTAATTTTTTAAGAACTGAGAGCTACAAACAGGCCGAGCACTAACCTCACCTGCTGATGAAAACAATAACATGAGCTGCAATCAAAGGCTTTAAAGCCACATTGTGTTTGCGTCACACACGTGATCCATTTTTGTTTATGCAAGTCACAGTATCTCCAGTCTGCTTTGCTCTTCCTACTTATTTACACAGCAAAACATCAGGGAAGGTTTAGTTACATTTATCAGCATGAACAGTTGATTTTTGTTAGTGGTGATGCAGAAAATGAGTTATTGTTGGGCGTTTGCGTTATTCTAAAGTTTGATGGCCATATGTTGCTGCAAATGAATATCAGCGGATCGGCCCGGGAATAAGCACACGGGTTGATCGCTGGCGCCGACGTCGGGATGGGTACAGAGGAACACGGGAGCGCTCTTCACCTCCTGCTGCCGCGTGTCGTGGGGGTAACGGGGAGGCGCCTGGGGTTGAGAGACTTTCAGCATCAGGTAGTCGATGAGCTGCTCTCTGGACGGGTGGCGGCCCATGGATGTTGGAGCTCGAACCGACGGGCCCATCTGGCCGTTCATCAAAGGCACCTGGGAAAGAAAAGCACACGATTCATCATTGTAATCAGGGATTATATTGATTTTTAACCTTCTACTGATGTGATTTTATTATGATCTAATGCCTTATTCAACGTTCTTGTTTATTTGTTATGGGTGTAAATTAGCGTTATTGCTATAATCCCATCACTGTGTGGATTGGGGGGATATTCAACTTCCAAAAATCTGCTTTTTATTCATACTTTTCTGTGTGGGTCCATGGTGTAGCTTTGCCCACCCTGGACAGGAAAACCATCATCCTATAAAAAAAAAAAAAGAGAAATATACACATATTATCAGAAAAAACAAGTTTGGAATCTTTTAAAGTGTCGTTCAGTAGCAAAGTGGGGGTGTAGTAGATGACAGCTGAAGGAAAAGGCCCATTTCTGTGGATTCTGTAATCTCATTGGTCACTTCATTTAGGTACACTTTGACATAAACATCCAATCAGCCAATCAAATGACAAAAAAAACAAAAAAAAATTAGGCGACAGCGTCCATCTCAGTTCAAACTATTTTTTTTAGGGCGGCACAGTAAAAGACAATATACTCACAAAAGCAGAATTGGTCCATATATGTGTCAACTGCATTCATGTGGTGGGACTATAATGGTATGGGAAATCAGATGATCATTAAATAATTTCCAACGGTTCTGCAGGATGGTTTTTTTTTATGTTCTGCAGCATCTTCCATGAATTTATGGAAACTGTAAAGCCAAATGGGGCTGAGCCTAGCATCGTTAAAGTGTCCCAAATGACCAAAGTGACCAATTGGTATAATTATAATGCACTAATAAAGTGAGAGCTTTTTTTGTGTTATTACTAAATAAAGTCAGAGGTTATGACGTGATTTAATAATTACTTAGCGAATTAGATTCTACTGCAGTTAGAAGAAAGGAAATGTTGAATATTTGACGACGAAAAAAGCAAACGGAATAACGATCAAAACCTTTAATATACAAGTCTGGTTAAAGCAACAAATGTCTAATATGTTAGATATTCCTGTCACTTTGATATATTTGGGGAAAAATCAGCAACTCTAAGAGGACTTTATCAAAGATTATGGAAAAATAAACCAAATTAGTCTTCATTATAAGAACCTTTGAAGCAGCTTAAACTTCAGTTATATGAATAAATATATTCATGCAAATAACACTCATATTTGGTTTGCTAATTCTATTTAAACTAAGGATGCTCAGGGAACATTTCTGTTTTTCAAACTTAAACAGTTGGAGCAGCTTTCATGCAACTTAAAAACAAAAACAATAAAAATTGGAAAAAGTCCCTTTTCTACTTTTAAACTCTAAACAACTTTTGAACGAATGTTTAAAGATTCCCTCCGAGGAAAATTGTAGTTTTTAACTTGTTCTCATTTTTCTGATGACGGAGAACATAAATAAAAATATGTAAAAAATGCAGCCGAAGTTTGCATTTCCGGGTATCCCTTTATTCAAATCGTTGTGAATCATCAGCAGACTAAGCTTTCTGGTTCCAGCTCTCAGCAACGGCGAGGGGAAGGGGGGAGGGGTTGCTCCACACTGACTGTCCTGCCCACAACTCTGAGGCCAATTTCTAATGAACTACTGCCGCTCTGCAGAAACTACGTCCTAAAAAAACGCCACAGGTTTTTTGATTTAGGCTAAAACGGAATCATCAGAGTTTAAGATCACTGGGAAGGCTTTAAAAAAACTGATCAAAGGGTAATATAGAAGTAGGGAATTAATGTACGAGTACAAAAAGAACAACCTACAAATATTTAACAGCTGTGGATTTATGTTGAGAGAAATCGGTAAATCTGAGGTCTTTACTGAAGGACACTGCATAAAATATTGTTGAAAAAGAAAATTAACCAAATGACTGATGCATTTTAAGAACAATACCCTTCAAACCAACTTAACCTGGAATTTACTATTCATTTTTATTAATATTTAGTGCAAAAAATACCCATAGTCTGTCTTTTAGAGTAGATTAATTAGGTTTTGGAAAACAGAAATATTGTCTTTTTAGTTGCAGCAACCTCTAAAAGTGTTTTTTTTTTAAAACAAAAAGGTGAAAAAATATGTTGTTTTTTTAAACTTTTACACCAAAAAAAGAAGGAAATGTTTTCCAGCGAAGGCAATAAAGTTTAATAGTTTCAAAATTTTCATAGAGAACATTTCAAAATAAAAGCACCATCTCTTGCTGTAACCTTGTTTCAGTTAATATTTAACTAAAGGTTAAAAACAGAAATGATTTGCAGTGCTAAAAACATTTATTACGACTGGGAGATTTGATTCGAAGGTCGTGAAAGGTCAAATGAAGAGAAGTGAAAGATGGCTTCTGTTGATCTGATGGGGGAACGGGACAAAAGGGAAACATGCATTTCCGTAAAGGAAGTGAAACAAAGAGGAAGAGGAGGTTCCTGGGTAGTTTGGAGCACCAGGATGGAACCGCAGAGGCTGTCGGTACTCACACAGAAGCTCAGGTAGGGCTGTCCATCCCTGCCACTAAACACCAGGGAGCCTTGGCTGGCATGCATGTCCCTATAGTTTCCGTCCTGAGACCAGCTCAGTGGGAAGTTATTGAAATGATAGGAGCGAGACAGAGCATTCTGACCACACACAACAACCGGCAGCAGGAGAGGTGACCATGCAATCCAACCAAACGAGTCACACAAACAGAAAACACACAAACATGCAGTTAGTTGTGGTTAGTCTTGTTTTGTTTTTTTGCACAGAAACTTTGGAGCTGAAACTGTTTTAACTGTTAGTCTGGAGCTGAACTCTAAAAACTCATCTTTCAACTGTTTCGGTTAGGTACAGACTGAAGTAATTTGCTCACAGAAAGTTTGATCCCGCTTTACCTTTTCGATCTTCTTGGCCTCGATGTGCCGCATCACCTGGTCTCTCCAGTCTGCGGGGACTCTTCCCGGGCCCGGCCCGTCCAGCAGCGAGTGCTCGGACTTGACCCTGGCGTTGGGCCGCTTGCTGGGGCTGATTTGCTGGTAGTTGAAATCGCTCACAGACATGGTCCGCTCTGGGAGCTCGTGTGGGAGTGGCCTGGCGCTGACGGGCCTGGACGCCCCGTGACCGTCGATGCTGTAGGTGCGGGCTGAGAAGGGCCTCTGTGCCGCCATGGCCAGGGGGCCCCTGGGGAGGGCGTGGATGTCCCTGTACGTCATGTACTCCCCCTCGGCCGGCTGCATGCGCCTCATCTCGCCGATGGAGGCGCCGCTGCTTTGCCTCTGCAGAGTGCTGCTCCTCACCTGGCCGCCAGCAGAATAAAGTCTTTCCTTGGTCCAGTCGCCTTTGGGGGCCATTGGGGGCCCCTTCTGCTGCTGCAGCTGCAGGGGGTACTGGGGCGCCTGGTTTCGGTTTGAGAAGTTGGTGTTGGCGAGCGAGTGTGGTGGATGGGAGAAGTAGCCCTGTTGCTCCGGAGGAGCCGGTGACCTCTGAGCCCACATGTTCTCCTTTGGCATGGCACTGCTTGTGTACTGCATGTTGTACTGAGGGGGCGGAGCTCCGACGCTGGAGGAAGCGGGATACCTGCCGCTGGTGGCAGGAGGCATGGAGGACAGCAGGTCTGAGGAGGACGTGGAGGAGCTGTTGTAGACGTGGAGAGGCTGGTCGTTGAGTAGCTGGCTGGCTGATTTGCTCCTCACGATGGTCTGGGCCTGAGTCCCCGCTCCTGGGCCCACCCCCACCATTCTGCCCATCACAGCTCCATCTTCATCTCCATCCAAGGAGTACAGCTTCATGCCTCCTGCTTCTATGTTGCTGATGCTGTGCGACTTCATCACCTGCGGCAGGTAGGACCTTTTCTCTGGAGACAGCTCCTCCGTGCTGCGGGACAGAGACAGCTCGCTGCCCGCGGCCGAGGTGGCGGCATGTACTGAGGAGGTCTCCGCCCTCTGCCCCCCCACGCCCTCACTTCGGTTCTGATTCCCATTCTGGATGTGATCCGCGTACTGCTGGCCGTTCAGGTCCCCCTGGGGTATCGGGCCGTTCTTGGGCTTGTCCGGCCCTTCCAGATGGTACGCTTCGTAGCTCGGCAGCTTGGTCACGTTCATGTTGATCTGGTCCCACTTGCTGTACGCCAGCCTGTTCTCCATGCACAGATCGTAGTCCGGCAGCGGCGGCTGGGTCCTCAGGAGGGAGGGGAGGGACGTCTCAGAGCCGTTGCCATTGTGGAGGAGAGGGGTGGTGTCCCCGGGCGGGTTCATGTTCTCATCTTCTTCCCTTAAGCAAGAATGTCAGAGGCGAAAGGAGGAAATCAGAATCATGAAACACAGTTTTGCAGAGTCATCCGTTCACATCTGAGGGTTGGTCTCCGTAACCCTTTAACACTGGAGGTGTCGCCGGCGACACCAAACATAAAGTTGAGCATTTTTAGGTAAGTTATGGCAGTCAAAAGAATGTCAACACTGGAGATATGGCCCTGGTGTTCAAGCTTTCGTCATTGTTACATCTACAAACATGCTTCTCTCTTTAGTCTGACGACAGATGTGCCAGTGTTTTTCTTTCTGTCCATCTCTGTTCCATCAGATTTTCGGTTCTGCGGTAAATTTCTTCTCTCCAGTCTCCAGATAAAAGAACGATTGGAAATGTCCTATTCTGTTGAGTCTCCACTAAGTTAAGAACACGAAATCACAGACCTAAAGGTGTGCTAAAATAGTACTGACCGGCTTCTAGGCAGGAAAGGCATCCTGGCCTCCCTCTCAGGCGTGCACAGAGAGTTGTCCTGACTGCTGTCCGTGGTCAGAGAGACGGAGTCGGACATGCGGGACGGGGATGAACAGTTGCTGTTGTTCTGGTTGCTGTTGGCAACAGTGTCATCCAGCAAGGAGTCGGCATCTTTCCCATCATCTGACGGATGCAAAATCGATAGTAAGGCGCTACGCTTCATAGTTAAACCTCCAGTAATTACTCCAATCCCATGGTTACCTTTTTTGTCTTTACTTAAAGTCACCACTTTAGGCTGGTTGATGGAAATCTCAATGAGAGGCGGCCTCATCTCTGCGATTCTCATGTCCACCTCTTCATCCGTTAGCTCCTCGGGATACTGAAAATCAGAATCCTTCATTTACTGCGTTTCTTGTTGAGGAAACACGAAGGCGCTAAAAGTCAAAGTACCTCCAGAGTGTCCTCGTGGTTCATCGTGGAGGCCTCTGAAGACTTCATCTGAGCTTTCTGTGAACTAACAGATTCAGAAATGTCTTTTGAGTCCTCTGCAGAAGGATTCTGAGCTTCGGTGCTGGTCGAAACCGGGGATTCGGTGTCTGATGCTACGCCGTTGGGACAGGGGGCCTCAATGACCTGTTACAGATAACAGGCCATGTTAATGTAGGAAATACTAGTGATCCTTTTCTCCTGAAATGAAGATGAAGCTGACCTTCACGCCGACATCCTGCACTCCGATGTGGTTCCGCTCGGCTGGTGCCTTCCCTGAGTCGTCACTGGACTCACTCAGCCTGTGAGCCACCGACTGGGCTGTCTTTACCATGTTCTTCAGCTCGTCTGGGTATGGCGTCGGATATCGTTTCAGGTTTCCCTCCTGAATGTGCACAAACACACGCAAAACTGAGTTAGAGACGAGGATGCAAAGATGTTTGTGGTTTGAAACACTTTAACAAGCTGCATCCTGTTTTACTTTCTGAGAAGTTCGGTTCAGCAGAAGCTCCGTTCGTAAAACAGATGAACAGAGCCATGTGTGGTGAGATTTTCGGGCAAATACCTCCTTCCATCAGTGGGAACATTAATAACGAAACATGCTTGGATATTCCACAAAAATCCCAAACACATTGCCATGGCACCAAAAAAGTGACTATGTAAAAATAATTTCAAGGTTCTGGAGTGTTCTAGTCAGTCTCTGGACCACAATCAAATTGAGAATCTGCAGGGAGTTGGCAGTCTGTGTTGCCCAACAGAAGACTCCAAAACATCATAGCTATTGAGAAGATCTGCGAGGAGGAATGGACCAAAATAGCAGCAACAGTGTGTGCAAACCTTTGACCTACGTCATTGACAATCAGTATTACATTACTGTTGTTCTTGACCAAATCCTTATTTTCTGCTCCATCGTACAAATAAATACTTTAAAAGAAAAAAACTAAATGTGATATTCTGGATTTTTTTTCTTATTTGATTTTTCTCTGTTGAATTGTTTCTATGATGAACATTACAGACCAAACTAAACTTTTTAGGGAAGAACTTGTAGAATCGGTGAATGAGGACATATAATAATACATTGTAATACATTGTATTTTATCCCACGAAGGGAACTTCATTTGACCCATCCCCAAGGGGGAAGCCGAAACCGCGCTCGGGAGGCAGTAGTGTTAAGGGTCTTGCCTAAGGACCCTCACTGGGTGATGTTAACTGCTCGCCATTGATATGGTAATTGCCCCCAGTACCATTGGACGGCGTGACACTCACCCACAGGAGCTGACTCCATTTGAGTCTTTTCATCGCTCTTTATCTGATCGTCTTCCTCTGGTACTGGGTACCATCATTCACCTCCGGGAATCGAACCCTGGTTTCCTGCATGGTAGCTTCCCACCTTACCAACCGAGCTACCCAGCCACATCAACATTCATTCATCATATATAAAGATAAGTAAGATTTAAATTGTTTTTCTTAATTCAAACCGTTGTGAATCAAGAGCAGAAACTGCAGAAACTATGTCGTAGAGAACAAAACAGTTTTTTTGATTTGGGCTAAAAATGACAAGTAAAGGCCCGTACACACCGGGACGAATATCGGCGCACGTTATTCGCCAGCGTTTTTTAACACGTTATTTGTGTTCACACCGAAGTGATTTTCGCTGACGATGAGCCGAGTGAACATGCAAATTCATTCCCTGACATTAGATGGCGCTTAATGTAAAACAGAAATACCCCTGTACACAAGGTGGCGCTGCACAACTTCATGCTTCTTTAAGTCGCTTTTCACTCAGAAGAAGAGAGCAAGTATTTACGCGCTTGTCAGAATCATACAAAGAAAACAGGAATATTTCCAGCACCAGTAGCTCTAGATCCAGCGATGAAGAAATGATTGTTCTGTTGAATTATGAAAGACGCCGGAAAAGACGTCGATTTTGGGTACATCCCATAGTTACGAGAAGAGAAGAACATGGGGAGTTTTATCAACTGGTACAGGAGCTGAAAATGTATCATGAGCGTTTTCGGGGATATTTTAGAATGTCCGTCAGTGAGTGCATCGTCTTCGTCTTATTTCTTCGCGGCAGTGTAGACGCTACTCGGCGTATATCTTCTTCGCCGTGACGTATGTGTGCTCAGCAAGGCAGTTTTGTGTTTGAGCGCCCCCAAGTTGTGTTTTACTGTAACTTCAGAAGCTCCAGACACGTGTGCAAAAGCGCCGTTCTCATTGGTCGTATAGTTTTTGACGCGGCGCGTCAAACCAAGAAAACGAACCCGAGGCGTTTTTTTAAAAAATGACTATTTCACGCGTGGCGTTTTTCGCGTCGGTGTGCACACTCACATTGGTGCTCTTTGTGTAGTCACAAGGCGTTAAACGTCGGCGAATATCGCGCACGAAATTCGTCCCGGTGTGTACGGGCCTTACGTTTCATACTCTCTCTCCCCCTAGCTTACAGCCCCTTCACAATCCCAACCTAACATTAGCGGTGAAAGAAAAATTGCAAGAGATATTGGAGCCGTCCCGCCGTAGGGTTTTTAGCCAGATGCCAGTTCAGACACATCAAACAAACACATACATGGATGAAATCGACTGAAAGTGGGTGGATCAGAATGGAGCGGAGCAGCGAGACTTTGGCTCGACCATTTCAATTGCCACGCCACACCTGACAGCTTTTTAAAACTGCTGTTTTTTTATCCTGATCCATCACGATTTGAAGCAAGAAACTCTCAGAAATGCAGATTAAAATCTTAAGTTCTTTTATACATGTCCTCCTTCCTAAGAAAAATGTTACAAGGACATGTCAAAACCACCAAAAACAACATTTTTGGGATAAGATCAAGACACGATTGGGGTAATTTAATCTGCCGTGATGATCTGTAAATAAAGCAGAGATTGCTGCTGGAGCTGATTGAACGGATCAGAGCTGCAGACCACAGAGGAAGAAGTCTTTACAGGAAGAGGAATTGTGCTTCAGCTGCAGTCAAAATTGCTGTGTAACAAGCATGGAGCGAGTCATTATTCCCCTGATTCTACCACCTACAGTGTCTTAAAGAGCTCTTTAACATTCGCTCTGCAGCATGTGAGGTGTGACAGCCTTTCAGCTCAGACCACATTTCTTCCACTTCCTCTGTTTTTAGACTGAAAACCTTCAGTTTCAAAAGCTAGAATCAGCACTTTGTTTTTTTATTTACATTTTTAAACTATGAATCCTGGAAAACTTTTTAAATTTTAAGGGAATATTTTTGATTAGCTTTAAAAGCTTTGCCTAAAGTCTGAAAATCAATCAAACAAGTGATTGATTTGGAGATTTTATCAGAAGGAAGAGTTGATAAACTGTTAAAACATTAATAATCTGCAAAGCTTCTGTCAGAGCAGATGACAGAAATTCCACTTTATTTCTAAAAAGAAGGGCAAGGTGAAGCTTCTCCGCATGTTGTAGCGTTTCAAAATAAAAGTGCGGGTGTGTTACTAACCCTCGGGGGGGCTTCTCTCTCATCCTTGTCTTCGTCGCACTCGAAGGCCACCTGAGCTCGCTGCTTTCGCTGCTCCTCCCAGAGCGCCGGATTGAAGCTCTCGGAATCAGAGTTGGGGATGTCTGGAATCAAAAACAGGTCCTGCTTTAGACCACTAGATGGAGCTGAAGCCGCACGAGGAGACGGAGGAAGCTGTGGAGCAGCTGGGAGAGGATGAACCCTTTAAAATGCAGCTGGTTTCTAGAAATTAAAATAGATTTTGGTGATCATTTACAGAGTAGAAAACATGTTGCTGAACCTAAAAGTTTTACTTTGAAGAGCAGTTTGTGGCAGTACACCTGTGATTATAATAAAAAATGCTTTTGCATTAGTTTATTTATTCTATGCGGTTACCCCAATTTCTAGAAGAAATTTTTCTAATACCTACTTGCTTTTTTATACCTCTAAGAAAAAGCAAGAAACATTAACTGAAATGCACATGCAATGTAAAGCTTCACTTTGACTTTAAGGTAGTAATCTGTGTGGTTTCCTGTATGAAAGTTCTTTAGAACCCCTTATACGTTTTTTATGCGAGGTTTTTGCCTCCAAAGCGGATTGCCGTGTCAGAAGTAACCTTTATAAAGAAGCCTGGTTCAGTAAAACACAGCAAATGAGTCACCTGCGTGCAATTGTAAAACATAATCGCACTTGTGCTGTGACGGATTCAAAAGAAATGAAGAGAACGCAGCAGGAAGTGCTAGATTTCAGGAAAATCAAGCAGCCGACTCGCCACCTCCGTAGAAGCTCCTGAACCCGTAATTACGGGGAACCCAAGATGCAACAGGTGAGCGCGAACCTTCTGCTGTAAAGGAAACCCAGAGCGGACCAACAGATGGATGCTCAACATGAAGTGGGTTAGGATTTCGCGTGGAGAATCAGGTGACAAAACCTCATAAAATATGCAGCCGGGGATCCTTGTAGGTCACCTGGACGCCGGTGATAAAGATGAGAAAGCTGTGTTTTTTTTCTTTGGTTTTTGTTTCTTTAAATGGGGCGTCCGAGGACGGGTCTCTGCGTACTCACACTCATCCGTCCTGGTCTGCTGCGGGAACATGTAGTTGGTGAGGGTTACTTTGTGGGTCTTCGGGTCCTCGTCTTTCTGCAGAGGGATGAGGGGTTTGGACTGGAGGAGACAGAAAGAGGGTCTGAGAGTCTGATATCCAAGACAAATAACAACTTTCCAACTTTCTATTTTGGCCTGAAACGATGAGCAGATAACAGAAAACATAAGTGTGAAAACACATTGTCTTAATGAAAATCTATCCTCATGCCTTAAATTTACTCTGAAGGGGTAAAGTTCAGATCTGCATTTCTTAGCTGAAGGACACCAGCAGCTAAAATCTGTGAAAACATTTGAATTCTGAGTCAAATTTCTCCCAAAATTAAGCCAATCTCAATCACTTCCATCAAGCTGAGGTCAGTCCTGCGATTACTATGTCAAGAACTGCATTAATAAAACAAACTAAAGTAATATAACGTCTGTCATGTGATGAGAGGCACAGGAGAAAGGATCAAAATATATGCAAAGAAAATCCTCCTGCAGGCTTTGAGCACCCTGCGGTCTGCACGACCCGGCTTCGTCTTACCTGCCTGACCTTCCACGACCTACAGCTCCTGAGCGTCCCTCAGACTTACCCCGGTTCAGGTTTGCTCCTTTATTATTAAAAATATGCAGTGGAAGCTCCAACATCAAACAAGAGCATGTTCTTTGTTCTTAGCTTCACTAATGAAGCTGCGCGAATAGTTCCTTTCATTCTGTCCCGTAGTCGTCCCGGACTGCAAGGAGTGAAACCCACATGCTAAAAAACGCACCCTGGTAAAGAGGAAGTTTGGACATTTTGAAAAACCCCTCCATCCACCCCACCCCCCAAAAGAAAAACACCTTTAGTGCTTAAGTACATATTTTAACTACTCCTAGGGATTTCAAACTATTACCCCCTGGGGCATCATCGGGAAGCTTCTTGGGGGAAAAATGTTGGTTTTAAAGCTTGTAGATTTTGAACGGCGTTAGCATGGCGAGCTCGTAATTTTGTAAAAACTAAATACATGAATCCTTGACTTAAGATGAACGAAACAATATGACACATGCTATGACCATGTAAGGAATGTGGGCGTGGTTAACAAAAAAAAAAGATTCAAAAACGTACTTTTGACGATTCTTCTAAAAATGACCTAGACCTGCTTGCCGCTCCTAAGCAATCAAAAAAATAAAATGGTTGCCGTGGAGCGAAAACAAACAGAGAAGCCGCCATTTTGAAAAACGTGAGAGTGAGGGGCGTGTAGCGGCTGCTCAGCCAGTGAGGGCGTGTCCCAAAAGGGGGCAGCGAGGGCAGGTACCACGCCGCTCGCAGGTCTAATTCTTAAATGTTTTTTTATAATGTTTGACTGCAAACGTACATTTTGTTTGGGATAAATACAGACTTGCTTTGAGCTGTTAGGCTGTTGTTGTTGATGCTCACATTTGTTTTTTGGAAGGATAACCATTTCCTGTGCTTTACCTAAAACAAACGTCTATTTAAATTGTTTGAAAAAGAGATTGCTGTTTTTATCTACATGCTGGGCTTTCATAATAAACCGGGAGTGTTTTTATGAAGAGTTTTTCTGTCATTCCTCAGGCTAAAGTCAAACATCTCTGCCTTTCGGTGTGCATGTGCACTTCTCAGGTATAAGCCGTTTTAGAAATAAAGATAGATTAAATGGATATGTTGCCATGGGAATCAAAGGAATGAGGTCTTATGTCAGAAGATCCCGGATAAGATAAACTGCCTCCAGTTCAAAACATCCACACGGGCTGAAATTCTGAGATGCATCGCTTCTTAAGAGCAAAAATCATCTGAAGACCTTAACTGATGTTCCACTCGGGGATTCATTCCTCATGTTATGCAGACGTTTCCAAGCCATTCTTCAAATATGCTCATATTAAAAGCCCTCATGTCAAGCAGACTGTCTTCACCTCTAATCTGCTTGGACTCGGACACCCGTGGGACTTTTTTCTGTCTGCCGTTCCTGCGTGAAGCTGCAGGAGGCCTCGCCTAAACCCCACCTGTAAGCCCACAGCAGCACGTGTGAGGCAGCAGAGGCGCCCTATAGATGACATTTATTCACTTTCGATTACTAATTGGAAGGACAGAGGAGATGGCTGCTTCTCCACGCGGCTCCGTTTGATGCATATCTGAACCTCCTCAAGGACGAACTATCAAAGCAGAGGAGCGGAGGAGGTGGAGCTTTGGTCTCCTCTGAACGCCCGATCTCTTTCATTCGTGCCGGAGAGAGACAGAGGACGGCGTGACACTCGCCCACAGGAGCTGACTCCATTTGAGTCTTTTCATCGCTCTTTATCTGATCGTCTTCCTCTGCTTCACCATCGTCCACACAACAGATCTCAGAGCGTCTGTCTCAATTACCACTCTGTTCTCATTAAACAATTAAGTACATCACTTTTTGACATGAACTAGGATCCTTTTCCACTTTAAGAGCAGAGTAGTGTGTGTCATCCCCGCCTGACCTGCCCTGCTATTTGGCGTGTTCTGCTCAAATGTCCTGGACGTGCTTTTACTGCATTTTAGATGGGTTTGCCTGTCAGCTACTGGCCCTTTCTGATTCTGGCGCTGAGGTGCAGCAGGTTTTTTATTTACCTGGTTTTCAGAGAGCCACATTGCCGTCATCTCGCTGAGTTTGGTGAAGCTGTACGGAAGATTCTTCAACCTGCAAGCAAGACGGTCTCGGTCACACAGGTTCACGAAAACAAGTTTGAAACCACAAATAAGATCCTGAAAGTTTGAAACAGGATTTGGCATGAAGCTTATTTTCAGGAGGAAATGATTCTGCTGTGAAGAGTTTGGAACAGCTGAAAAGTGAAAACCCCAATCAGCTTCCAAAGCAGAACTTGGTCATAATGTTGTAAGTACTGTCACAATATTTTACGCTTTAAAAATCGCCCAGGGACTGCTTTTATTTATATGTTTACTGTTTGCATTGGTGTTTACAGCAGGACTGTCTAAATGACTGCAACTGGACATAAAGATGGTCTGTAATATGGGTAAGCAACCTTCAACACAAAAAAATGTTTGCATATTGTATATTCAACATTAATTCTACCATACTTCCAGTATTGTAAAGACATTTGGGGAAGTATAAACAAAATAAATATTAATTCAATAATTAAACTTCAAAAAGAGAGCAATTGGGAAAACTCAAAGTTAGTTTTCAGGAATCTAAAATACTGGAAAATGTAATTGTTTATAAGTTAACATGTATGAATATGTATTGAGTATTTTACTTTGGTGATTGAGGGGTAAAAGAGCCACAATAGAGGGGTAAAAGAGCCACAATAGAGGGGTAAAAGAGCCACAATAGAGGGGTAGAAGAGCCGCAATGGACGGGTAAAAGAGCCACAATAGAGGGGTAAAAGAGCCGCAATAGAGGGGTAAAACAGCCACAACAGAGGGGTAAAAGAGCCGCAATAGAGGGGTAAAACAGCCGCAATAGAGGGGTAAAAGAGCCGCAATAGAGGGGTAAAACAGCTGCAATAGATGGGTAAAGAGCCGCAATAGAGGGGTAAAAGAGCCGCAATAGAGGGGTAAAAGAGCCGCATTGGAAGGATAGATGAACCAAAATGGATGTGTTCACAGGCACACATGGCTCTGGTCTTTCAGATTTCATTGAGTTTGATAAGTTAAATTTTTTGTTTGATTAAATGTGGGTCTACGATGACTATATAAACTGTTGATATTATCTATTTCAGTTTTCATTTTATCCAAAAAGAAATTAAGTGTTAATCTAAATTTGATTGGTTTCAATAGAAAACACTTTTAATCCAGTTTTTGACTGAACCTGATGCAACATTTTAACTTTCTTTATTCAGTTTGGGCAAAGAGTTATTTAAATAAAAACTTTCTTTACTTCTTGAGTCTTTTCTAGGTGAAAGTATTTAGCAAAAAAAAAAAAAAACAAAAAAAAAAGAATCAGAGGATTACAAATGAGAATGTAAAAGGAGCACGCAGACACAAAACAAATTAAGAAGACTTATTTTAAGAGTTGGAGCTGAGGCTCAGAGCAAAGACTCACTTGTTGTTGCTCAGATTGATGACTTTGAGTTTCTGCATGTCGCCCATCTCCTCAGGCAAAGACTCCAGCTTGTTGGAGTGTAGGAACAGCACAGTTAAGTTCTTCCAGTTGCCCATCTGTGAAAGACACCCAAGACGTTCAAGCCAAAAAGGATGTTGGCCGAGCATTCGGACTGTCCCGCGGGCGTGCTCACCTCAGGGGGAAGCTCAGTCAGGAAATTGTGATCGGCCGCAAAGGTTCGGATGGCAACCCACTGGCCGATGGAGGAGGGCAAGGCTTCGATTTCATTAAAACTGCAGTCCAGCTCATCGATAGCGGTCAGCCTGACGGAGGAGGGCGGAGGAGAACTTTAAGTTGTTGGCGGGACCACTGGAAAGAATCAACCCCTCCCGATTGCTGTGTTTACACACTCTCCTGATAGATAATAGCCCCACCCTAACATTACCAGTGCAGAAAAACTGGTAAACAATGTTCGATATCCAGCTGTGCAGTTTTGAGCCAGATGCTGGCTTGGACAAGGAAAAAAAAAAGACATTTATCAATCTGGTCGTCTACAAGTGCATCAGCATGGAGGGGAGCAGGAAGCTTGAGACACGACCATCACACATACACAGGATGTTTTTGTCTGCTCCTGATTCACAGTGATTTGAATAAAATACTCAGAAATGCAATTTTATCTTTTAATATTTAATATAATATATTATTTTTTCTTTTAATATGCCCACATCATCAGAAAATTTCCAAAAGAAAATGTTAAAAACACCAGAAAAGACCATTTTCATGTTAGTGGGTCTTTTATTTAGTGCATCTGTTCTGTCGCAGCTGTGCTTTTAAACAAAGGACGTCCTTCTCTTTTAGAAGAAAAGGGTGAAGATTGCTTCCAAAAAATCTTGATTTATGGAGAGACTGAAGAAAAAATAAACGCGTACCAAGCAGCGTTTCTGCTGAAAGGTAAATAAAGACACTCAATGGAAAATCCAGTGAGGCCAAAACCAAAACCTGAATTTAATAAGGTCCCACTAAAACACAGGAAGCCCATTGAAAGCACTGAATTATATAAACCAAGGATAAATAAAAAGGAGAGCTAGATCAGTCTACAACCCTTGAACGGGATTAAGATCAACCCGTGTTTAGTGACATAATCTGAGTGGAAGGAAGCGCGTTGTGATATAAGGGATCGTTGAGGGTGTTTGGAAACAAGTCTGGGCGGCTGCAGTTGTTTTTGTTGATAAAAGGTGATTGGTCTGCTTCGCTTCCAGAAATAGAACTTGTTAAAAACAAAAAACAGATTAAATGAAGCTTAATCTGTTTTTGTTAGGCCAGAGTGATGGCCGGCGTGCGGCCGGCTTCCACGCGCGTCGGGAGCAGACAGCTGCTGGATTTATGCGCCTGCTGTGGGAAAGATCAGGCTGAGATGAGCCGTGGCTGATTTAGCTAATGGCATATATGCGTCTGCACACCATGAGAAATGACCACAAAACTGTAGAATAAGAAAAAAAAAATATATAAAACCCTTCTATTCAGCTTTTATGACCCGTCGACAGAGTTATGAGGGACTGGATATCTTCCACTTCAGACAGAATCCTGTCTGATCAATCACAGATGCCTCATATGACGAAAAAAAAAACTCATTATTGACGAATGTCTGGCTTTTTTTGTTTGTTTGTTTCAATCCTCACCCTCCAACGGAGTCTGGCAAATACATCAGCTGGTTTTCATCCACTTTCAGCGCCGTCAGTTTCTTCAGTGAGCCTGCAAACGAAGACGCCGATTAGACGGATAAATCCAGCACAGCGGGACATTTATTGATTCTCGCTTGCAGTTGAACCACAGAACGGGATAGCCGGTTAGGGGAGTTAATTAGATTCATTATTACCCGCATCAATAAGCCTGGTCGTAATGAACTCTGATGGTGACAAACCTGAACTGAGCTGATTTTATCACCCTGGCCTAACCTCATTTTGCCCGGGGGAATTGAAAACGTAAGTGCTCTTAAAGAAGCATGCTGTGTTGTTACGGACACGTCTGTCTTAACGCCATCATTTAAGTGCAACACATGACCGATCAGGCCTTTTCACAGCTGGAGTGACGGATTCAATCTCACTAGATTAAGAATAGCACCTGTGGAGCAGTGTGTTCTGAACTCTGAGCAATCCAAGTGATTTTTAACTAACATTTAAAAAATGACCATTTAAAAAAGGTTAAAAAAAATGTATCTGGAGTAGAATCTGAATCAGCATACAGTGAAGGGGAAAAGCAATAAAAAAAAAAAACAGTTTTAAAACTCTAAACCTTTGCAAACTTTGAAAAATAAAACAGTAAACTTGAAAAACTAAAATTTTAAAACAGAAAGAAGGTATACAGATTTGAAGAAAAAAAAGGAAATTTGAAACTTCAATGAAAAAGAAAGAAAGATAAACTTTAAACTGTTACCAAAAAAAACATGTTTATTTGTAAAAGCTGCTCTTTTGTACTTCAATTGTTACTTTCTTGTTTCTCTCCCTCTTCGCTTTCTGTCCTCCAATTACAGTTTCCATTCATTCCATTGATCCTTATTTTAAATGGGGGCGGGGCTTTGATCCGCTAAGCAACATGATTGACAGCGTCTGTGGTTGGCGCCGCCTGCGTCATCCCTCCTCTGATGTTGGATACAGTAGTGACAATGCCCCCCCCCCCCCCCCCAAGTGTCAATCATGTCTCGGTAGCCCATGAGCTCAAAGCCCCGCCCCAAGAGAACTTAGAATCAACTCCGTAAACGAAAAGTCTGAATTGAAACTGTAAATTGCGAAACTGAAAGCAATGAAAAGCAAAAGTTGAAAATCTAACACATTATATTTTATTTGGTAACATTTAAGGCTTTATAGTTTTTTTTTTTAAAATCACGTTTTAAAATGTTCTAATTTTTAAAGATGTTTTCAATACTTCTTTCAAGTTTAAAATGTGTCCTTTGTAGTTCCAAACTCTTTTTCACTTTTTTTTAAAACTGAAATTTACAGTCTGGTTCTTCATTTACTGTGGCTGACTCTGATATTCTCCCACAGAGTTCTGACATTCAGCAGACTAGAAAGTTAGCAAAGGTCTGCAACGTTGCTGAAGACATTCTTTTGAACGTCTGTTATGAAAAGCGAAACATCAGTTCCCGGGAAACGAAAACACGAAATGACAAATGACCCAGAAACTTATAGATACTTGGCAGGAGCTGAAGGCATAAAAGTGAGGTGTTGCATAAGAGAATTTCCTATAATGAGGTGTGTGTGTGTCGCAGCGAGCGGGATTCTTCACCGATGGAGGCGGGGAGCTGTGTGAGGGCGTTATTGGAGAGGAGGAGGTCCTGCAGGTTCTCACAGCCGCTGATTTGCTCGTCCACCATTTCCAGGTTGTTCTTTGACATGTCCAGATATTCCAGATTTTTTAGCTTCCCCACCATCTGGACAGATAAACAAACAAACACAAAAAAAAGGTTCAGCTGCTGGAATGACCGTGGGTCGCGGGTTCTGATGTCTTGGGTTAAAGTTGAGGTGGAAAACACGTTTTTAATGGAGGGTTTTGTCTGCGGTTACAGCTGATGCCGCAGAAATGCTGGCAGCAGAGCTAATGCGCTGACCCAGATTCAGTATAAGCAGGATGGAAAAAAGGGACATTTTGATCACATATCATCAGAATAATTACAGCAGATTGATTAAGACAGATATTTTTGGAATGATTTATTGATAGAGTTCAAGCAATTTTGAAAGGGAGATAAAAGACAATAACAATAAAACTACATCGATATATCAAATCCTTTTTCAGATATTAATTAATAAATTGATCTTGACATAACACTGATCATGATATTATTGTTCCAAATCATATATAGACATATTGCACTTATACATACAGTACATATAATCCATCCATCCATCATTTTAATCAGCTTTATCACTTTTGTGGTTGGGGAACCCGTCCCAGCTACTGTTGGGTGAAGACGGGGTGTATAAATATATTTATATATTTATAATCCCACCTCTGTTTTGATCTGTCTAGCCTTTTTCTGCTGTTATTTGGTTGCCATAAACCATTTAACATGTGTTAGAAGTTAATAAAGACCTACTCCAAAGAAAATCTGAGTTTTTAACCTGTGCTTGCACATTTTTCTAATATTGGAGGACATATATAAAGAAAATTAAGCCTAAAATTGCATTTTAAGTAGCTGCTGCTACCTTTTGCTGTGGCTGGCTGTATTTGAAATGCCAACTTGTCATCCAGAGATCCTTTTTCGCTGTTCCGACCAAAAGCCTGAGCAGAGTAAACACTTAACTGGCCTTTGGGCCTGGTTTTTATTCCCTTCACCTTTTGGATCCAGTTACCTCTACAGCATTGGATGGCGAGCTACCCACTGAACTGCACTGTGGGGTTGTGAAACTTAAATCCACCACTGAAATCCGGCAAAATTAATAACCATACATCATTCTGGAACTCTAAACAAGAGAAAACAGTTTATCTTGGAAGTTGAACAATAACTGGACTCAACAAAGGGTCCATTTATTTCCTTATTTCAATTTTTTAATACAATCGTTTGTATGTTTTTTACCCAGTGTCTGGCGGCGTGTCCGTTCACACACACCTCTGACTCATTGAGACTCTTCTGTGTGGTCAAAGCGCCTAGCCTTAGTTTATTTCTATATTCAAACTGTTGGTAATCAGGAGCAGACATAAAAAAAAAAAAACGCTGTTTGAAAAATAGCGTATTAGAGACGAGGTAAACATGCCGGTTGGGCCACAAGTTCCCTGCTCTAAACTCTTAGAAAAAGGGAGAGGAAGGGGGGCGGGGTTGCTCTCCGCCAAGACTCCCGCCCACAACATTCCGAAGTGAATTTCTAAAGAACTCCTGCCGCTCTGCAGAAACTATGTCCTAGAAAACGACACAGGATTTTGGCTGGGAACACTTTTAAATAGATCATGATTGAAGTGGGTCTTCAATACATTTTCAGTTCATGTGCAGATTATCTATCAAACAACAAAGATAACGTTATTGTTGGTTATCATCAAAACATATTACAAATCATATCAATATGCTTATTGATTATCATCAATTTTAAATTTTATTTTAAAAGACTGTTTGTTTGTTTTGATGAAGACTGAAGAAAACAAAGTTATGAGGGGTCAAAGAAAATGACCTGAAGATGATTTATTAGAGTCCCTGAAAGTAAGAAAGAGCCTAAATCTCACCGCAGGTAAAACCGTCAGCTTGTTCCCGTCCATCCAAAGTTCCTTGATTCCAGACAGGTGCTCCAACACCTCAGGCTAAAAGGCACAGAGGAGACAGAGAGCGCTGAGCGGGGCAACTAACCAAGAGGCTTTGCAAGAAAAAAAAAAACTATCTTTTCAACATTCAGGAGAGGAAAAGTAAGCACATTAAAGAGGGATGACAGAAGGTCACCTCAGGAGAGGTGCAGCGCTCTGGGCGGGCGTCCAGATACTCACCACTTCAGTGAACTCATTACTCCCCAGGTCCAGCCTCTCCAGCTGCGTGAGCTTCTGCATGCTCCTGCAGAAACACGAGCAGAACCAGACTTAGAAAAACAAAAAATGAACTTGAGCAACCTGCATTTAAAAAGAATGGAAAACTTTTGGAGAACGATAATGTTTCCCTACTGCTATGAAAAACAGGCCAGGACAAATCAAGAAAGCCTGTCAGTTTCCATACGTGAACCTCCGGATCCTTCTAGAAAGCATGCATGCACAACATAAATTATTTTGGAGCTGAAGGGTGAGAGAGGGATGCTACAGGCTCAAAGTTCTCTTCCTTTGGTTTCAGCGGGTTTTTACTTCAACATCCCGGGTAACCGAGGACCAAAATCTCAGCTGGGCGACCCAATAGTGAAGGCATGGCACGAGGCGTTGAGCCGCTCTTTCTGACAAACCAGAGATTGACTGAATCCCTGGAGCTGTTTTTTTTTATGCAGTCCCTCGTAAAATAATAATTAAAAAAAAATCTACATAGGATTTACAACCTTCGGTGATTTGGAGTACAAAGTTGGGCGAGAATCAGCCTCGCTGGCACGCCGAGAAAGAAAGTGAATTCACCAGAAACCGAACTCCAAGGCATCTGACCTCAAGCTGCGGGGAAAACGGCGGTTCTCTTTAGTCTATGCAACCGCTGCGGGTATGTCTATGTGCTGGGACAAAGAGGGCCTTCCATACGGAGGGCCCTGAAAAGATTTGCCGCACTCCTTTTGTGCGCACACACATTTGTTTACATCTCGGGGATGCTTGTGTGTTGCTCTGGCAACCTTCCCGACCATTAGTCCATCTTTTTGTCAGGGCTCCAGCTTTTAACTGGTCTGGCTTGTGTCACATAAACACGGCGGCAGACGAAAGGGAAATCTTTGAGGCTCGCTGGCTTCTCAGCGGCAGAAGGAGGGAAATGAAGAAGATGAGGCGCGGTTTTAAAGACCCACTCTGATTAAAATTGTGTTTTTGTTGTTTTTAACATGTTCTTGTAGCATTTGTCGGCTGATGGAAGACATATTGTGAAGAAAATACAGCAGGAGAAGTCGCACTTTAGGGGGATATTTATTTTAAAAATAAAGGAACCGACATGTCATCTAAAAAGGCAAATCATAATAACAGAAAAGATGACAATTATACACTGCATATGGTAAATGGGGGGGGGGGGGTCGACCGCCCTACCACCGCCTCCTATATGCACACTTCACTACCGTAACATAGTGATGCTTATAAACAGAGAGCTCTCAACAAAGGGAAGGGAAAAGGGGGGCGGGGTCGAATTTCTGATGAAGTACTACCACCCTGGAAAAGCCAAGTCCTGGACAATGACGGGTTTTTGGATTTTGCCTAAAAATGGCAAAATAGTAATGAAAAGACCACTGGGAAGGGTTTAAAAAATAGATCAAAAGATGCTCGGAGTGGGTCTTTAAAGAGGAATTGAGAGAAGGCATTTGCATCAATGGAAGAACAGAAAAATAAAACCTTCTATAAAAGCACCTGAAGCTTTATTCCCCTCATATTTATGGGATGTTCTGCCTGCTTGCGCAAATGGGGAAATAACCGTTGCCACTGCGAGTTAGATGAGGATTATAAAACCTGTCACAGAAAGCAGCCAAGTGTGTAAGTGTGTGTGTGGATAGAAGGGTGTTATATAACTGAGAAATTTAATACCAAAGTCGGAGGTGCAGACAAAAAAAAAACAAACAAAAATGCATGGAGGACAGAGATATTTACAGGTGCTGCAACAGGAAAGCAACCAGGAAACCGGTAGAGAACTTCTCCACGCGCTTCCTCAGCTGTTCTGTCATGAAAGCAAACATCCTGAGTGTCTGATGAGCGCCACGCGTGAGGGTGAAGAAAACCTACTTTGGCAGATTCTGTAACTGGTTTTCCCTCAGCTCCAGGATCTGCAGCTTGGCCAACCTGCAAGCAGGAAGCAGTCGCTTTTACACTGACAATACATCCAGCTTTTAGACAGTTTCAGAGGAAACGGATGTTCAAACGCATCAGACTGATGTGTGCCGCCAGCCGATTTGGCCATTTTCCACTCGATGGTGAGAAGAAGAAAAAAAAAACCTGCGGGAGTGAAGATGTGTGATAAACAGAACGCGATGGGTTTCACTGAACAGAACCTTCATTCATTAAACCTAATATGGCCGTTCTTTAACCAATATGATGAAGGATGAAAACTCAAATGGATTTCTCTAATCACTACACTAAATTATTCAAACAAAGTAAAGTATAGAGACTTTATTCAATTTTATATGAGAAAGTATTGATTATTACAGACCTGATGTTTTAGGTTTAACTTAACAATGAATAATTCTTTTTTACCAGCAACAACAGGCCCCCTAGAAATGGGTCAAGAATTCTTAAAATTTGAAAATTGTTCTTTAAAAATTTCAAAAAAATTAAAAATCTGCATACTGGGGTAAATATTGTTTTTTTTAAAAAGAGAAAAAATTCTAGTCACTAAACCAAGTTTGTTTTTGTTATTGAAAAGATTTCCTGATAGGAATATTTTTCTTGCAAAACAGAAAATGCGACAATTTTTCTCAAAACAAAAATCGTCTCACTGTCGTAAGATTCAGTTCTTGCTGTGCCAAATTATTAAAATCAAAACTTTATCAAGTCAAAAATCGTGACTTTTTTACACTTCAATATAGCAGCAATGACAGGAAGTAAAAACAGGATTTATAAATTAAAAATGGAATCTACATGGAAAGTATGCAAGAGCATTTAATTACGTGATGAACAAACAGATTTTTCACCACAAAGTGTTCATAATAAACTATTTTAAACTTTCTTTGAACAACAAAAACAAGGTTTTGTTGCACTTCAGTGGTTGTTGATGTGTTGTTTTCATATTTTGATTGATCAAACAAGAAAAAAAAGTATCCGCAAAGACAATCAAAGAAAAAAAGAATGCGATCTGATGGGATTTTTTTTTATCTCAAATTGACAGGATTGAAGAGTTTTCTGTACATTCTTCTAGAACTGAGTGATGCTGGCAGTGTGGATCTGCAGGCTGACGTATATGATGAGGTTCAGAAACCAACACCTGGTTTCATTTCTGCTGAGAGCCACACAAGGCTTTGCTGAAACAATATTAAGTTATCACGATTTAGGAAAAACTAACATATTATGTATTGATCATTTCTATAATTTATGGGGGGAAAAGATATTTTCAGAAACCTATACCATTTTACGAGAAATTGCAGAAATAAATGTATGCATGACAATAATTTGATCAACTTTGACTCTGGAGTTTGGGGGCGTTTGGTGCTCCCAAACCCGCAGGCAGAACAACAGACCGACCTGCCGAAGCTGGCTGGTAGGAACTCCAGGTAGCCGTCGTTCAGGTAGAGCTGTGTCAGGTTCAGGAGCAGCGTGAAGCCTTCTGGGAGCCTGACCAGACGAAAGCGAAAACACCTCAACGTCAGATTTTGCCTCTCATACTCCAAAGAAAAAAGGTAAGGGGTAAGTTCGCTCACTTTGGCATGCGGTTCACACTAGCCTCAACAATTGTAAGGCCTTTGCAGTTCTTGATGCTATCTGGAAACTCTTGGATACCTGGAGAAAGGTTTGCAGAAATAATGTGTGGGTAACCAATGTTTGAGCGTCTACCTGTTACAGCAAACAGGTGAGAAGAAATGTTGGACAGTTGGCAAGCAAACTCATGAAGTTTCAGCTGGAGGACAGAGGACGTGACCAAATCTGAAGGTTTACTTCCTGCCTTCTTTTCCTTTCATGGCCACAAAGCGCAGAGAGCTTTGAGCTTGTAGGCATTTATGAAGTAAAAGAGCGCAAATACAACTCACAAAGAACCGACATAGCTCTGAAAATCAGACTTTCTGCAGGAAAGTTGAAGTAGAAAACATGACTTTCTCCCACTCTGAGAAATCACTGAACATTTAGTGCACGTCATCTGCGAGCACCAGGTAAGAATAGGAAAAAGGAAACAAATCAACACACGGCTCCAATCTAGAGATGATGTTCAGCGTGCTGCAGGTCTGGACTTGTCCACTCTTTATCCATCGCATCAGAGGCTTTCAGAAATGCTGCAATGACACATCTGCCAATCCAAACACAAAGCAAAAAAAAAAAAAAAAACGCATCTCCTCTTCTTGGGTCACGTCTTTTACTGACAGATGCCAGAAGGTGTCGCTGCGCGTCGGAGTGGGCGGGACTTAAGCTCTTATCTGGATGCCGACGTTTGAGGTGACCACTGGCGAACCCGTTAGATTTAACGCGAGTGAAGGTTTCCTCTTTACCGTTTTTGCTGACATCAAGCTCCCTGAGATTGATGAGGTTTGCGATGGCTGCCGGCAACACTGCAAGGTCATTATCTGGCACGCTCAGTCGGTTGAGTAACTGACAGTTGAACAGTTGCTGGCGAAAGAGAAAACAACAAGCAGCACATTTAGTCGTTTCAGTGAAGCTGTGATCAAATGGAAAGTGTTTAAGAGGCACCGCGTCTACTCATTTGAACGACTTAATCACTTTAAACCATTTTTGCTTATGAAATTAACAGCCTGAGTGAAGAATTTGATTAAATTGGGTCACAGTTCTCAAATATAGAAAAACATTAGATCAGGGATCTGCAAACCTGCAGCTCCGGAGTGACGAAGCTCTATTTAGGGATGTCCCTATTTGACTTTTTTGGCCCCAATCCGATGCAGAGTCACTGGACTTTGAGAATCTGCAGATACAGAGTCCCAATCCAATACCTTTGTAATATCTTTTTATTTATTTACCTTATTTTATTAATTAACACTTGGTGACCCACTCAGAGGAAAATTGTTTTCTGTATTTTTAACATGTTTTTGTGACCTTTTTCTGATGATGTAGGACATATATGCAGAAAATGAAGCTAAAAATTTCATTTCTGAGTTCTCCCTTGTGGAACGGAAGCAGACGAAAGATTGCTGTTTGGAAAACGCTTGTAGTTGTGCCTAAATGAGACAGGTTTGTCATTTTGATATAAATCTTTTTAAACCTGAGATGCATTCCATTCTTTTGGAGACTGCAGATTATTGACGGAATAGGAAAACTGGACCGAATGACTAAACAGGAAGTACCCGCTAGTTCCAAGATACCGAAACCCCATAGACTTAAATAGAAATAAAACAACTATTACTCAGTCATTCTATTTGTCAGCATAACAATTTTGGCTCTCATACATTTTTCAATGTTTTCTTTTTTAACCTAATCGGAATTTCTGTATTGCAAGTTATTCATACTGGCCAATCAGAAGCCTTAAAGTTTGACAGATTCGCCTGAGCCTGCCTTTCAGCGGTAAGGGTGTGGAGTTCGAACAAGCTCACTCCTGATTGGCAAGAGCGGTTACCATAGAGACGATGACTCAGACCGATTCGGATCCACCACTGCTCATTTACAATTTTCTTACCTCGGCGGTATCCGTATCGCGAAAAAATGGGACTAAATGGACTTCATTTCATTGGCGCTGGAATGAAGCTGTTTTCTATGGGTGACGTCACACTCGCTCAGTCCAGTTCTCAGATACAGTCAATGCTGCTGACATTACACTTAATGAAGACACGCTGTGGGTTTTACCTCTCCTCCAAAATACTCACGTCAGATAACTAAGCAAAAGGACGGCAAAAAATCTTGTTTTTTTATGAGAAAACTTTCTTTTCTTCTGCATCTCAAATGTGTCCAATTGCTGTTCAGGAGAAAAGTCCTTAAAAGTCAATCATTGCTTTATGATTATAGTAGCAAGGAAATTGGCAGCAGGATTCTCTTCTTTGAGATTGGGTGCATTTTATTTTGAAAGGAACTTTTATGTGCTGCTGTTAAAAGTACGAGGAAGTTAACGTTCTTACTTATAGAAAATATAACACTATTAAAATTCAATTGTTGTAAACAAAACAGCTACATTCTTATAAACGAATGGCTTGATGGTCACACAGGGTATTTTTCTAGAAGGTGAAGTGGTGGTTCTCGCTTGGCTTTGATCAGTAAGAAACTGGACCAAATGGCTTTTTCAGAGCTAAAGGTTGCAGAACCCTGCACTAGACCAATGACTGGATTGACCTTTGACTCTACTTTGGTTTTCAAAGATCAGGAATTTTATATTTTGCAGGAGAAGAAGGAAGGTCTTCGGAGACTTTATCTTAAACATATAGAAAGCTGAAAAAGATAATACAAATAAATCTTACTTTAGGGAGTTCCTCGATCTGATTGGCATCGAGGTACAGTTCCTGCAGGGTCTTCTCGAAGCTGAAAATCTCCTTGGGAACAGTCTCCAGGCTGCAATGGGAGTAGTCCAGCGATGTTACCACCTCCTCCTCACCGCGCAGGCAGCGGCACGGCACCAGCCGAACAAAAAAACTCCGCTTGGACATCCTCAGGCACTGCGGATGGAAAACATAGGAATGGGGCTTTAGACGCCGGAAGGGTTCAAAGGTAGACATCTGCTGTAAGGATTTACATTTTAGAGGACGTGAAAAACTAACTGTTCTGTTTAAAGTTTAGCATAATGTCTGCACAAATTTGATGCGACTTAACCCATCGCCTAAGACAATCAGCAGAAACGAAAACAAAAAAAAGTAAAAAATAAACTGGGTGAAAGGTCACCAAATACATCACTGTTTAACTTTATGGAATATAATGATTTCACAGTGGGCTGTTGGTACAAAAACCATTTAGTCAGCAAGAAGACGCTTTTATTAGGAGGAAAACCTTCCGGCTGGAGACAGAAAGGCCCACAAACAAACAGCAACTGAAAGCCGCTGCAGTAAAGGCCTGGCTGAGCATTCAGAAGGAGAAAACCAGCATCTGCTGATGTCCATGAGTTCAAGACTTCAGGCTGTCATTGCCAACAAAGGCTTTTCAACCTAATATTAGTAAAGACCATTTTGTTTTCAGTTATTTAATTTGTCCAATTACTTACCAGCCCATGAAATGAAGGGATAGGGTTTAAAACATGCTTTAGTTTTTAATATTTTATGCAATCTTTTTGTTCAACCCATGAAAAAAAGCTGATAGTCTGCACTTCAATGGCATCTGAGTTGTTTTATTTAAAATTCACTGTGGTAATGTACAGACACTAAATGAGAAAGAATGTGTCGCAGTCCAAATATTTATGGTCCTGACTGTGTGAAATATTCATCAAAAACAAAATCTGTTTGCTGATGAAGAAACAGTTTTCACATAACTTGTCATTTAAACTCAACAACACTTTTCCAAGAAATCTTTCAATTTCTACTTGAGAAATTTTTCAATTTCTACTAAAGAAACAAAACAAAAAAAAGTATTTTTGCTTAAAACAGGTTTTTCTTAAAAGGAAATGTGGTTGATGGATTTGGTGAATAAAAATGTACACATTTCTTAACTGTTATCAGATGGTTTAGTGTTTTCAAAAGATCTGCACAGATAACTACAGTTGCTAAAGAGCACTTCAAAAGCACTAAACAAACATCGCTCATACAAACGTGGCTCATGCATGACCAGGAGAGCATCTAATGGTAACATGTACTGCACTACTGGTGCAGCTTCTTTGTGAAGAGGAAACAGCAGAAGAAGACGTCTTGAATGGTTTTAAATTGAGCTAATGTGCAAGAAAACTGCTGGAAAATGTGAATATAAACAGAAGATTTGGCAAATGAAAGAAGACAAATGTGAACAAAGTAACAGGATAATGCCGTGACTCCACTGTTTCCATTTCCTCACCACCATAGATAGAAACCAATCTGTGTGTTTACTCCTCAGAATATTAACAGTTCTTGAGCAGAGGGTAGTGCTTCTGTTTCATCCTGATCCAAATATTGCTGCTGCACATAAACCCACAGATCAACTATTGACTCAACCTGTCTTTTTGATGTGAAATATTCATTTTAATGGAAATCACATGAGAAATAAATGCTGAGCTGGGTATTCAGCCAGGTAAAAACTGCAGTGCACCATTACAATGTTAAGCAAGATAGAGGCGTTTCAAAGGAAGAAATAGTTCTTTATCTTTTAAATAAAGAGCTTGTGTTCAATCCTGCAAAGAAAATACATTTTTTTACAAAATGTCTCAACTTTAGAATAGCTAATGAAAGATGTGCAGCTGGTGGAGAGATTTGGAAGTGCGATCACATTAGGGAGTCCTCAAAAACCCACATCCACCCAGATACACACATGCAACAATACCATAGTGGTTTGGTTACATATGCTGCTATATATAAATCATTCTTTTCAATAATTTTGGTCACAATAAAATGTAGCGCACAATATAGACTGGCACAGAGTCTATTCTGCATTAGAATCACGTATGTTTGTATGGTAAACATAGGTTCTGAGAAAATCTACCAAAATCAGACAAGCCACACTAATCCCAGAGCATGTTCCATACCAAACTACAGTATGTATAGCTAGTATAAACCCTCCCCTTCAGTGATCAGACAACACTAAAAGCCCAAATTGTAAAGCAGAACTAGGAAAAACGCATTGTGTCCTGTGCCTAGACCTCAAAACAGCTTGGCACAGTACCACAAGTAAAAAAACTAAACAAAAACTCTAATAATCCTGTTTCCTAGACTATAGCGTACACATTTCCATCTAGGATCTATTTGCTTAAAACCCATTTCTAAATGCACACCGTTTTTTCCATCTTTTAATTTATTCATTGACAGTGGAGCTTGGGAGACATAATTCAAAATGTACATTTACGCCTATTTCAAATATTGAAACAAAGTCCATCCCTCCATTTAACCCAAAATTACAGATTATTTAGTTTCTGTGATCGCTCTGGTTGCATTCTGTTGCACAGACGACAAAACAAGACAGTATGACAAACCCCTTCCAAATACAACAAAAGGAGGTCAGTCTGGTCTGTAGCAGATTTAAATGTACTAGATTTCTGTGTCAACAAGACAATCCAGGGCCTTCTTGACGAAACGCACAAAAATATGCAGATGAATGCCAAAATTCACAGTGCCCCAAATTAATAATGATGATTTATTGATGGTCAAGATTGTCTTGGTGGTATAGATAAGGCAGGACTTGACCCGCAGCTGACAGAGGTAAACATCTCCACGACTGCATCAGTGTTTTTATTAGCAGTTTTTGAGCATTGGTGGTAAACGTTTTTAAGTGTTGCCAGGAGGACGGGCGATTGTTCCCTCCTGGCGTGCATCGCATGTGCCACCCCAAATTGAAATCATAAAATAAGTATTTCATTTTTCAGAATCAAAAAACTCCACAATTTCATGTGCATGGTGCAGGACGGCGCCCAAGCTCAGGCCCAATGGTAACAGACATTGCGACCGCTAGCCAGGGTTACGGGAAAACATTGACGCTCTGGCACGTTTGGAGCTAACATATTAATCCAATGGGCATTGTCAGACATGAGACATATACACAGGTCAAAACTAGGGTTATGGCACAGGATTTCAACAAATACAGTGGGCGACGTGGAATGTGCCGTTGTCAACAGAGGCTTTGTTCTTTGTAGCATGTAGAGAATGTGGCTTCTCCTCCCGCTTGTCTTAACCTGAACCCTGCCAAAGTGCATAATCTACCTCATTCAATGCATCTTGAGTTGTAAAACTGTGATAACATTCATCTGAGGGCAGAAACCATAAAACCTTCTCTAAAAAGTTACTCAAACTGTGATTTTCTAGACATACCATTTCCTTTGTATATGTACTTTTATAATATTTACAATTTTCACAGCCCCTTTTCACTAGTTATCTCGGGGAAGGAGGAATAGGTAATTCCTCAAACTCATTAATACTGAGCTCTTTTATGCTCTCAACCACATTCATGAGGTATGCGCAATAAGAGGGCTGTCAACCTCCCACGCAACCTTTGCCATAGAAGCAGACAGCTTGTGTATAAATACTCTGGGTAATCGCGTTTATCACCAGAGGGTCTGACACAGAGCTTGGCTCCATTTACCCAGAGAAAGGAGAACTGAGCATATGGATGACGCAGGCAATTCAGAATGAAAAGAGAGGAGGGGAGGCTGGAAGCAGTGGAGAGAGCCACACATAAATGGTGTAGTTGTGGGTTATCCTGAGCCATGCCAAAAAAAATAACATAAACTGCAATCAAAAGGAAAAACAGAAGCTGTCATGAGAAAATGTGTGGGGTATCTCTTAGAGACTATACAGGAAATATGAACAGTAAAAAATGTCACCTCAGGGAGTAAACTCTGAAAAGAAATAATCAAAAAGTGCTTTGAGCTAAATGGCCTTTCTCACAACTGCCCCTTACGACTAGAAAGGGTCTGTCTGGGGGCGAAAAATGGGCAAACCTGTGTGGTTCACACAGACAAGGGTGGCCCGTGTGAAAAATGAAGATTGTAGGTAAGGTGAAAATGTTTGTGCGTACTTGTTTCCCTTAAATTCCTGTAAACTGCTAAATGACCCCGTGAATACTGTTCACGTGATAAGTGCAGCCTCCTAGCGCAGTGATTGCAGCCTGTTAGAAATTAGGAAATTGGACAATCAGAGTGTAGTTTATGTGGACATCCTTTGTCCTATGGGCACCTACGAGCCACGTGCACACCCCGTGCGTCCAGCATTCACACACGGTCAGTAAGGGGCCCGTACTCGCATCTTACCAACGACCAGAGTGTGGCAAGAGGGCACTATACGACAGCATCACCCGTACGTCATACGTGCCCTCAACTTACATTAGCCCTACAATTACTTCGCAATGCACATAACCACATGTGCGACAATGTTATGTACTATTGTGGTGGCTGCACAAGTCTTAAGGAAATTGCAGCGGATGCTGCCGCTCTGCTCTACGGCCCTCCACAGGCCCGGACAACCCAAAAAGATTGCAGCACACGTATGCTGTATTGAACAATAAAACAATAAAAATATAAAAGCAAATAGGCCTCTCTGCATTTCAGAAGAACATGCAGGATAAAGAACCCTGTAAGGTGTTGGAACTTATCCAGTGAGGTCAATAAATGGCAAAGAAAAAAAAAAAGAAAAAATAGCCTGCTAATCAAAAGGCCAAAATGTTGGTTGAATTAAAATAACAAGATTTCTGAAAAGAAAAAGAAAAAAATCAACTACCTCCAGTTTTGCTGAATATACAGCAGTCACAGATTCTGCAAGTTGCCCCACTTATAAAGATGAGTTTGATCTGTAATGATCCTCATGGAAATACTTAAACCTTGAGAGACAAAAATGTAAAAGAAAAGAATCCAGGGAAATTCCACTTTGTGATCTTTAAAGAATATTCTGTTGTGAAGTTGGGCTGATTTACTTTACAATCAACTGGATTCATCTTGTAAGCTAGTGGTCACCTAATCTGGATCCAGTTACTTTTCTCTTCAAAATTGCCTCAAACAGGAAGGCAAAGATTTGGTTTAATAATATTACAACAGTTTTGTATTTTGTAAGTCTCTCTTATTTCATGAGTTATCTCACAAACTTGAGTCTGTGTCTTTTTTCAAAAATGTGTAGCATCCTCGAGTCAAAAAATCACGTACTAGGGATTAAGATAAAACTTGTTGGTTTTCCAGGATGTTTACTTTTTTTTTTTTTACAGAATTTCTAAAATTATTACCAGAACCAATTTTCTTGAGATCAATTTCGTATTGCAATTTTAAAGAATTCTCTAACAAATTACAAGTTGTTGTTTTAACAGAAAAATTGTAAGAATAATATATGTCAGCATTGTTTAGGATGTGACTAACAATATGCAAAAAGACCAGCTCATCAGCATGGTCAACGTTTTGAGTGACCAAATTCTGATGCCCAACCAGATGACTGCACTATCTACCACAAACTTGTAAAGCGTCAGCAATCTGCAAACATCAGAAGGACATAAGCTTCCACATAAAGTATATTTTTCATTTTGGTTGATAAGCTGCACCCTCAGATAAATACTATGGTGCTTTTCAAATGTGCTTTATATTTCCCCTCTACAAAGTAATCCACCATTTCTCTGTTTTTTTGTTTTGGTCTTTTCCATCTCTGAAATCCCAAACAATGGTTGAGTGACTTGATGGTTTCTGTAGATGACCAAGAAGTTAATAGACCAACTGCTGGCAAGTTTTTGAAAACACAAACTGTATTCACAGACTGTGCTCTTTCCATCAAAGGGCCAAAAAGCTTTTGTGCAGACGAACACACACCGGAGTGTTTCTCAAACACTCCGTTTTGTCCTGATGACATAAGGGATAAAGGCAAATGTGGGCTCCTTAAACCCAAAAACCAGGCAAAGAAGCAAACTGCAGAAAGTCTTGACAGGTTATGAATTAGTTATTTGCAAAAGAAACAGTTTCTTCAGAATTGTTTGCAATGTGCAAGGAAAACCGGTCCCAAGTCAGTCCAGTGGGTGAGATGGTGTTTAAGACGCCTACCGGTAACTCAAAGGAGCCGATTGTCATTAGTTACTTGAGTACATGTAAATGCCACCACTGTGATCTTTCAGTGACTCAACCCAAAAGACGAAGAGTCTTCGGCTAAGTTACCCTCACACACTTGATCTTCTACCCCAACCAAACTCAATCAGCACAGAAGCCTGAGAAGAAAAACTGCTGATAAGGCATTTTCAAACAACGACATCCTCTGCAGGTAAACAAGCTTTATGGGTTACAACAGGGGTGCTCTTTCGGTCAATCTTCAAGGACATGAGGGGTAGATCGCAGGCGTTACCAGAACCCAGTGTGAGCACCCCTGGGTTACAACAACAGCCCCCAGACTACATTCAATTTAGTAGTGGAAGATCGAAGAGTGAAGCTTAAAGGGACTTTAAGGTCCCCAAAACAAAATGCAATGTAATTGTACAACAGAGCTTTGTGAAATTATCACACAAAAAAAATCCAGGTTCAAATTTGTTGAAAATGTGTAAAAGACTAACTTAGAATTCATCCAAAAAATAAATAACTACAGATTTGATTTGATAAATCCAGTTTTGTTTGGCTATAAAAAATCAGTTTTTGCATTTGTGGCCAAAATAAAAAATAAACTAAAAACCAAAGGAAAAGCTGTATTTTCTTGAAAAGAACCGCAATTTGTTGCAGTTTTAATTAAACCAAAGCACACGGCTCCAAAACACTAATGTATGCGCTTTTCCAACATATGTTGGTCAAACAGAAAAAAGTCCCTATGCAGCATTTTCATTTGATACCACCTTTACTTTTGCTTATCCATCTGCAACAACAAAGCTTACCTCCATCATGTAAAATGAAGACAAATAGCCTGAATAACTGCCAACGCCAGCCTGAACATTCAAAGCAACCCTGGATAGTAATCTAACAGGCAGCACACTTGTTATAACTGCACATAGATGCATCCTCTGACCTACATGTAACCGGAATGATGGCTGACTCCACTCACACAGCTTTTCACTTACAAAGCAAGGAAATTCAAGACATGCAACAGAGCTTCCAAACGTCTTAAGCTCTGATCAGAGATTTGCCTTCTTAGCCTACTTCTTTAAGCAAAACATCATTAAGCAGTGAGATTGTAAAAAGCGGAAACCCAACTAATAAAACATCAAGAGCTTAAAATGCTCTTGTGGTCTTTTCTGCATAAAAATAACAGCACAACGAGTTTCAACTATATTTTAGACTATGTGGTCAATACTGCTGGCCAAAAGGGGAAGCACTGTTCAAATGCAAGTGGAGCTGGATGTGTTTTATATGTAACCTCTAATCGAAAGTCAACAGAGAAAGCACATTTTTGCAGGTCCTTGTATAAAGTTACAGTAAATAACCACTCAATTATTCGAGATGCAAGGGATCACAATGGCAAATAGACACGCGTGTACATTTTGCTAGAGGCAGGTTATGAATTCAGCAGAACAAACACACACTAGTCCATCTTTGCCATTGACGGTCAGTTCGGATTTCAGCCAGATTGAAAACGTGGCACAACTTGGTGTTAAATTAACTTTGATTAAGAAGTGGACGACACTAAAATGTAGGGCTGGGCGATATGGCCTAAAAATAAAATCTCCGATTTTATTTTTTCTAATTCGATTTCCGATTTTTTCCCGATTTTTTCCCCCCCACCAAACTTAAGGAAAGCAATAAGTACAAACGGCAGACAAGTTCAAGCAAATGTTACTTTTATTTAATCAAACCCAAGACAAATGTAACCCCCATTTCTGGTATGAATAATAGATAAATGAACACGCTTTTGGAATCAAAGTTAAGTATAAGATTTTTCTTCTTACTCCCTTTTTGGACTTGTGTTTAAATAATTGTGTCTTGTTTTATATGACTTTTTTCTTGTTTTTGTCCGATTTAGTTATTCTAAACTTGTTTTCACTTATCCAAAATAAAAAGGTTACTTCCTTACTTAAAGTCCCAGCTGTGTTTTAAGTCCCACTTTGTAGTCTAGACTAAAACAGGAAAAACATTCACCTTGACAGTAGCACCATTTTTTAAAGGATTAACAATACAGCTGATATCTGGGCTCTAAGGTTTTAATTAAATTAAGAAACCCCGTCTTCTCCACGGAGAAGATGATTAAGCGTCCTCCCCGTGGCCGTGTCCTCCGAAAACAAAATCCTACGTCGGCTGCGTCGCAAATGAATATATCGGTACAAGTAATAATTACAACGCAGTATTCTTTATTAAAAAATAAACAAATAACAAACTTCCCGCTGTCACCGGTAGCCATGCTGTCGCTAGTTGCTTCATGCGTCGATTGTCGCGCCGCCGCTACGGAAGCTCTGGTGAGCCAAAAATGCGCCACATAAAAACTCGATTTAGTTATTTTTGAAATCGCCCGTAACAAAAAATTCGAATTAATTCATTTGATCGATTTATCGCCCAGGCCTACTAAAATGTTGTTTTTGGGAGAAACCATTGACTGTAAAAACAATGGACAGCTCAAACCCTCCCTTCTCGTGTTATTGTTATTGTGTTATTGTGTAACTGTCACCATTGCCATAAATATGATGACTCAGATCGACTCGGACCAATAACTGTCGATTGGTTTCAACACGGTGGCACCCGTATCAGGAAACAATGGTGAGGAATTTTGCCTTATTTCGCGAGTGCCGGAGGTAAAACATTTTCTTTGGGTGACGTCACACCTCGATTCGTCCATTGATTTTACACTCTATGGGACAAACCCACTCTCAAACCTGATATCTAAAATAGCATTTGTTTTATCCTATTAAGTGCTTGTTTATTTATATGGTGACTTAACTGGACCGCAGTCAAAAAAGGCGCTGTACATTAAAAGTTAAAAACATTATAACAACAACTAAAAGGTTAAACACAAACATTGGGAGCAACAGACGAGCAGCCACGCACACCGCTGTCATCTATTTTGTTTATACGGGAATCAAAACAGCAAAGGTTTGCTTTTAATCCTTAAAATGTTGTTGTAAAACACTGATTTAATTTCTAGACAAAGAAACTTGGGCAAATCTTATGCATCTAAAGCGTTATGCACAACTGTCCTCATGGATACAGGATACATGGATACAGGGAGACGGTGGGCTAGAAATCGGCAAACCTTTACTGAACACGCAGGTGTCCCACATGGATTAGCAAGGTTGAAGATCGCTCAGTGAGCCCACAAATGTTCATGCATATTTTTCTATGGGAATGCTGGAGGTAACAGGTTGTAGAAAACACTTATACAACACAAGGGGTAATATTGTTAGGATCCAGGCATTTTATATGGAGTCTGATTTGTGTAGACTGCACAAGGGGACCGTCAGCGATGTTCACAGGATAAGAACGGGCTCCTTGTGCGCAGCGGACTCTTCATTTGTGTGGACGTCCTATGGGCACTTGCGTACCACGTGCACACCCCGTGCATGCAGTACTTGCACGCAGTCAGCAAGTACCCATTACTTTCACCATACTTAGGACTGTATAGTGTGGCGTAAGGGCACCGTACATTACATTTTGATAAAGTCCCTTAAGGCGGCCATATGAGCCTAAAGGAAACTGGAAGACACACCTGCGCTCCCCTTCAGATTTGGCCGCTCCTCTCTACGACCTTCCACAGGCCGGAACAGCCCAAAAACCAGCAGCACACACGACAGACGTGATAGAAATGACGCGACCAACAAAAGTAGAGTATGCCAAAAGTGAAACTCAACAAAGCTCTTCCATTGAAACCCTAATATTAATGAAGTTCAGACAGAATCAAACATAAAATTACAATCTAGAATTCATAAAGTATACTTCATTCATAAAAAACTTCCAAAGCTCCTTAAAACAACCAGAGGACCAAGATAAACATATATTCTTTTTACCCTGAACAGCTGATGGCAGACGATGAAGCTTATTAGTGAGCATTGAGAATCAGCTGTTCTTCACATTCTCACAGTCTGTTATACAACAGTACACTTCGGGCAAAAGAGGAATTTTCTCTAAAATGACAAATATTTTATTTAAATAAAGACACTCATGAAGCCTAAGGCATATTGGTCTACATTATACAAAGTTTTCTTGCTCAAGAACAGGATGAGTACACTGAAACAGAGGCTTTACTTGTTCATACATTTTTTTTAAATGTGTGGGATTGTGAGAATTGCAAGCATGTGACTCTGCTGCAGCCTAGCAATGAACCTTGCAGCTTCCCTCGTACGACAGTGAATGAAATAGTCCAGAGGGCGAGCCACTCAGATTCCACTTCATTCTCCTCCTCAGCCAGAAAACCAGTTTCCTTTTTCAAATCTCTGCAACTCAAGCGTCTCCTGGGTCAGAGAAGTTATGGTCAAGGGTAGAACAAGCCCTTTAACATCAGAATCGCCAGGATATTGATTCTCCATTAAGCCAACCAAGGGATCCTTTTTACCCCCTGAAAAAGCAACAATGTTTTGACCAGTTCCTTCTACAAAATAACAGTAAATTGCAATCCCAAAATATGACCTTATGAGATATTATTGTTTATTTACAAGCGTAAAAGTATTGACAGTTGTTTTTTTTTTTTAATAAATACTTATACACATCAACATTAACAATTTATTTACCAGTAAGCCATGCAGGGTCAATTAAAAAGTGCACAACAAAACTATGTGATAGAAGAATTTAACAGGTGAAATGAGAAATGCACTGGTGAGGGAAATGGAACAAAGTATGTAACCACGACAACCAGCAGCAAGACACATAAGCTTAGCAAGTTTGTTATTTTAGATTTTAAAAAAAACAACAAGTTATGCGTGTCATTTTTTTAGATGCTAAATTTGTAAAACTTCATTAAAACTGTTTAAGTATGTGGTATTGAGTTTTTAAACAGAGTAACAGGAAACAACGGTAAATTAGGTTCAAATCTATGGACTAGTCATACCAAAGACTCTAAAAATGGTACCCAAAGCCTCCCTTCTTGACACTCAGCATTAAGGGGTTGGATTGGGGGGTTAGACTATCAAAGGTTCCCGAGCACGGCTGCGTCCCACCGTTCCCTCAGGGGATGGGTCAAATGCAGAGAATGAGACATTAACTTTAACCAAAAGGCAACTCAAAATAATAAACAGTTGAATTTGGATATGAACTACATTTCCCACTTAACTCCCAAGCTAAATAAAGTAAAACTTTGAATCAAATTAAACCCCTAGTTCACCTCTCATTTTGGGTTTTTAGGACATTTTTAGCTTTAGGTTTATGGCTGACTAAGCGAAATTATTTATAACCAAACAAATGAACAGTCTTTGTAAGGACGCATGTTACCGTTGAGGTCTGTAAGTCACTGAAACAAGCACATCCTTTGACAGCTTGCTTTATTTATAGGACTCATCTGGTTGATATGCCAGAATGGGATTAGGACGCAATGGCTCGTGTTTTATGAGAACAGATTTTGATCCGGATTGTGTGGCCTGTAAAAGGATTGGTGGGCTGCAGCAGAAATTTTAAATTACAGATTATGGCAACAACAACAATGGAGGAAGAAAAAGACACACCAGTGCCCTCTTAGCCTCTTAGTTTCCTCTGTGTGAAGAAAGAAGAAAATGTCATTAAGTTCACTAAACACTGAATAATCTAGAGTATGACTTGAGTCTTCTCGAAATTGATTAAATTGACCTTAATTTGGAACGGAACCGCTTTAGCGCCGATTGAGTTTTTGGTAATTTACCAAAAGTGTTAGGTTTGTGTGGAACCTCAAATGACAGGATGCTCAAAGAGAAAATAAGTGTGTTCTTGGCTCAAAAATGCAATTAATCAAGACAGTGAGTCTGGAACTTTTCAGGGGTTCTTCCAGCAAGCAGAGAGCAGTCTGGGCAAGATCATGAGCAGAAGGGGGACTGAAATGCTGCATATACTAGATAAGGAGTGATGGGTGAAGGACAACAGGTGGCCTGAGGGTAGAAGCAGGAAGCTGACTGAATGCAGAGGAAAGTAATGAGAGCTGGCGGCTGCTGGTTCTTAAGTCGGGTGGTTTCTACTGAGGAACAGGTGGTGTTGCTTGGCGCTCCTTAAATAGTCCAAGATAATCCATCCGTAGAAATCCAAACAAAATCAATCCATAAAATGATTCCAGATCCAAACACAGAAAACGAAGTCTGAATAACTACCGGTAATTTGGTCAGGTCATGGTGGAAAAATGGGTCAAAATCCAAACGTATAGGTAGGAGAACAATCCAGCACAAGGAAACTGACAGAGGGAGAACATGTGGAGTTTCACTATTAAGGAGTTAAAAAGGGAAGCACTGGAGCACAATCATGACAAAAAGGTGGATTTTTGAGATCAGACTTGACATAAATCTTTGCAATATAAAAATCAAAGGCTCTTATTTTGATTATTAGTTATAAGTATTGGCTAAACATGGAAAATGAAAAGCAGGACTGCAAAAATGAAACCCTTAACTACCAGCTCAGTGGCCGTGTGGTTGGAGTGTCGGCCCTGAGACTGGAAGGTTGTGGGTTTGAACCACTTCATACCAAAGACTTTAAAGCAAAATGGGACCCAATGCCTCCCTGCTTGGCACTCAGCATTAAAGGGTTGGATTGGTTGGATTAAATCCACCCGAGCGTGGCTGTGTCTGCAGCTCACCGCTCCCCCAGGGGTTGGGTCAAACGTGGAGAAGAAATTTCACACACCTAGGTGTGTCATAGATAGTGTGATTTAATTAATTTAATGTATACACTTCTAAATTGTATGTAAAAGCAAGATGTAAAAAACAAAACAAAAAAACCATACAGTTTTCAAGCCAGACTTTTCTTTATTTTAACAATTTTTGTCCACACACGGACCAAATTTATTTTAGTCTTTAGTTTAGTAAAAATAATCAACCTTGAAACATCCAATGAAACAAATGTGAACTTTTCTGGATATTTCCCCTAAATAAGTTTTTTTTTGTTTGTTTTTAAAGTTGGGTTGCTGTGAGATTTTATTGTAGTCATAAGGTAGAAACCTTTTCTGAGGAAGTGAAAACTTGAGCAGCATCACAGCCCACTCCAGCTGGCACAACACAAGCAGTTCTACTTTTTAATAATACAGTGGGATATTGGGTTAAAACAACAGAACAGCAGCAAAGCCACTCAGAGCCATGTTTATACAGGAAACACTATGGCTGACATACACTTTTTTTTTAGTTACAACTGCAAGCAGCCAAATGCATTTGTTTCACCTAAAAATGGAGATTCACAAAAAAAAAAAACGGGGAAAAAAACGTTTTTCCTGAAAATAGTCAAGTAATGCCGGCTGGAAACATCAGGTAGCAAGACCAGCCTGTTTTTAGTATCACTAACAGGGAGTGTAGCGGAGCGGAACCTGATGTTCCAGTTTTGTTTTCACCAGTGAGCTCTGGTCTCAGTGGTCTGGTGCGATTTAAAACAAACCCAACATTGTTTTCTTTGGCTATGTGGTGAAATGAGGGCAAGTAATCCGATCTGCATCCAACCACTTTTTTTTTTTTTACAGCATCTTCCCGATTTCCCTTTTCTCAACACACAGACTCTATATAAAAACCCTTCATTCAGAGGAGTTCACATTTTAAACAGGCTTGATTTTTGGATGTTACCTACAAATATAATTTATATATATTCATAAATGTAACTATCCTTAAAGACCCATAACAATAACTGTTGCTTTGATTGAAAAATGTGGTTAAACAGTATGTGTAATAGTCTGATACATGAGACCTGATGCCTTTTCTAAGAAATTCTGACCGAAAAAGATTTTTTTCTGTTCATCTGCACTATAATCACTTAAATCAAAAACATTCTTAATCTGTAATGAAAAATAGTGCTTTTGCAGAATAAATGAAGGTGAAAATAAACAATATAAAGTGAGCGAAAAGTGAAAAGTTAAGAGTCTGGCATGGAAAAAGTTGTGGTTTGTCCCTCTAAGAAGTGTTGATGCGTTGCGTGATAACTTTGCTGTAGTGAGACATGCAGTGTCTGCACACAGGAGGTGAACTTTTGACAAAAAGAAATGTGGTCAGAATGTCAGAATCCAGGGTAAAGAGGCCGTCTCACATTTACATCACTAGCTGTGCGCTCATCTGTCTGCTGAGCACAGAAGCTTGTATTTTGCTGACATCCTTGTTTCTTGTCTATTTAAGGTGACAGGTAAAAACATATGCTACAAAGTCATTTGTTGAGCAAAAATGGTAAAACTACCATTAAATGTCTTTAAAAATGTGATAAAAGTTAATTTTACAACATTGTGATTGAAGGACACAATCAATTTGGTTCAGAGAAGAGGGGATTGATGATCTGAATCAAGGACACGCTCGGTTCAGTCCTGTTTAAGATGCCCATTGTGATTACTCTAATGAATTATTCCCATGTTATCTTTAGACGTAGTAGCAAGTTAATGCAGCTTTGTTTTAAGTTAATTAGTTTAGGCTTTGCTCTTAATGTTAGAAATATGATGGATCACCTAAAGGCAAATGTGGTAACACAAATAAAAAAGTCTCTGGTGAGTCACGAAACATCCTGCTAGAGATTATACAAAAATTGTTTGACGAGCCTCCAGGTTTGTAAAGATTCTTGAGAATTAATCTGAGCTGTGAAGTATAAGTATTGATAGAGGAAGATAAGATCAAAGCCAATAAGCCATAAGAGGTGTTTCTGAATCTGATTTATAAAGACAACAAGTGAATGATGCAGAAGAATTCACAGACAAACCAGAGGAAAAGGCCGTAAATAACATCACCGTTCAATTTAGGAGCCAATATGAGCCCCGACTCGGATGGCGTCAAGGTGAATTATGCAAGCTTCCTGATCAAAACCTCAGTCTCAATCTGACGTACCTGCTTTTGTCTCTGAAAACCACTTCCTGGCTAAATGAAGACTTACAACAGTTCTGCAGAGACGTTCAACTTCAGGCTAATCTTTTGGGGAAGCTTACCATGGCTGTCAAACTGATTTACAGGATAAACGTTATCTTTTTAAAACTGTTCTCTGCAACTGAAAATAATGGAAAAACAAGTTGTACCAATTGAAATACAAATGTTGACCTTAAACTAAACAACTTTAACTTTAGACTACCTCAAACATCCCATCTATCCTGCTGGGTACCACTTTTAACCCCATTTGTTTACCAGCCGCAAAGGATTAAAAGCTTAGACATTATTTAGTTCACATCAAATGAGACATTTTTGAAGGCCAGCTACATTTATGCATAAACACCAAACCAGGTAAAGGAAAGGGAAATTCCTTAATTCTAGTCTACCGTTAAATCTCCTTCATTACCTCCTTAAGGAAACGAGATCCAGTAAATTATCAATGACTGGTGATCACATCTTTCTATCAATTACTAACTACTTAAAACTTTAAAGTAATTTCACATTTTAAATGTTTATTCAGTTTGGAAAAAAAGCCTCCTATTATTTATAAAACAGCTTAGCAGGTAAACTACAGCCGACCCGAGCAGCTCCCTGTGAAAACAAGACAATGTCCCCTGATCTACAAAGAAAACAACAGGAGCTACATGTTTTGGATTAGAAATACATAAAGAAAAACAGACAGCTGGAATTAGCACTTTAATTACTTTAATGCGTTTCTATTCCGTTTCTAAGATACTAATTATTAAATGCACCAAAAGGGAAGAGTAATATCTTTAAAGGAAAAATAAGAGGAAAATGTTGATTCACGTTGAATTTAAGAGACTTCAAACATAATCTTTTAACCCCAGATCTGTCCTTTTACTATGTCGCCCCATTTCAGTTTGTTTATAGTTAAATATAAGGTCAAGTTAAATACAAAAGACAGCAAAGGTAACCTCTGTCAATATTTCCAGAGATTATAAATTTATAAGTCATTATCTTGAGGAAACAAAGGATGTATTTCCCAGATAAAAACTTTAACAACAGAAACATTTTGTCTTACATCGGAGATCACTGAATGTTGTTAATCTTTTTGTCAAATGGCCGGCTATTTTGAAAGCTATTTATGGCCGACAACATTAACACAATTTACTAAGGTAATAATGATTTTTAGAGTACAATGTCACCATAGATTATATCGTTTTACGTTCATGCTGGGCTGTTTTGTTTTGACGCGTTTTTGTAAAGGAACAGAGCCATTTTGGTTTTCTAGACATAACAAGATTTTAATTTGCCATTTCCAGAAAACAAGCTGGGGGGGAAAAAACTGTAAACATGACCGTTTTTATCTTAAAGAAAACATCTTGAAATAAAGTGTGATGCCCTTCACTCGTTTATGCAATTAAAATAATTTGAAGTGTGGACAAGCAGCATAATCTTATTATTTTCTCAGCTTCAGAATCTGTTGGAATTAAGTTAATTGCGTAAATGGTTGAAGAGTTGGGGTAGTTTGAAGGCTGCCAAATTTAGTAGAAATATAACAAGGCTTTTTGATGTTTTGAACTAATTCATCTTACAATGATCTTAAAAAAATTCTGCTTATGACCATGGCCTATCCTCGAGAATAAAGGAAACCAAGTCATCGTTTCACACATAAACCACACGACTTTTGTAATCCTGAAATCCTGATCACAATAAAGTATGCAAATCATTAAAAAGGAAATGTGCATCTTTCCCAGTAAACAGGCATTGTTCAAGGCATCTGCTCGTTTATTTTGTGCATTTGTCCACATAAGTCAGAAAGACAGGGGAAATCAATTAGCCACGTCTCAATAACCAGGTGAGACACATTTGGGTCAAAACTCATGCATCCATGAGCAAACATGACATTTTTGCAATGTTTATCTTGTAGATAACTGAAACGGTTGACATTTCCCCTCATTAAGACGTTGTCGTTAAATGAAACTCAACAGTAGCAGACAAATAAAACAAACTATTATATATATTATTAATATACATATATATATAATTATATATATTGGAACAAAGAGAAGTAAATGATACTATAAGGGTGAATGTTTTGGATGCATTAATTAAAGATTTGAGGTCGTTTGCTGTCATAAATTGTCACAAAATAAAAATCTTGACCTTCACAACAAGAAATAATGAAAACATTGCTTTGACCAATTTTAACTGCACCGTGAAGACGGAAAAAACTCCACTTAGCTTGTTCTTCCATTTTTTTCCTAGATGTCCCTATTGACAAATGTCTCCTGTTATATTAAAAAAAGTTGCTGGTTGAAGCCTCAAAACAAGCACTAGATCGTATTGAACATTGTGATGATTCAAGTACAGCAAGGTGGCGTAAAAGGATAAACATGTGTGTGACAACGCATAAAGATGCTTCAAAAAGATAGGGCATAACACCCACTCTGCAGACGACTAGTTACAGCTGTTACGCTCATTTTCTCTCCTTTTGAAGCCCAGAATGAAACTATGAATCCTTTGAGTTCTGCCAAATAAGTTCCCAAGGTTAAGCTCTTGCAGAAAATGTTGCCATCAGTGGAGCTCATATTTCAATTAATCATTGTTCTCTGAGAGGCTGAAAAAAAGGGCCTGGCTGGAGAGAGTTTGGACACTATCACAAACTAATGGAATTTTTATGTTTGGCCTTGAGAGCACAAGTCATGGACTCAGAAACAACATGGAAGTCGCCTTAACTTTCTGAAAATATAAGAAAACAACCAGTTTCTAGAGGCAAACAAGCAAATGTGTAATCTACTTACTTTTTTAAAGTTTAACAGTGTTTCAAATATGGTCAGGGCTGTTAAAAATGAACTCTCATGAAAATAATCAATGTTTTTGCGCTTCTTGACAAGCTAAATCAAGTATGTAATACTAAACTGAAAGTTTGTATCAGGCCAGGGCAGGACACGTTCAATCATCAAAGCCGAACATGTGCGCACATTCAAAAGCTCCATCATAATAATGCGGCAGTCCATCATCTTGTGCTTCGTGTAATGTGGCGATTCTATTATGAACATGAGGACGATTGCTAACTTCAATGCAGGTCTGAATTGAAAGTTAGATGAACACTGTGGGGGCATTTCATGCAAAGGCTAAAAGTTCAAGGCAATGCAGTCAAACAGGAAAATGTTACCATCAGGACAAAAGAGAAATGCCACAGGCTCGAAAGCAAAAGCCATCATGACTAGAATTCAAATACACAACAGAAGCCTCTTTCAGCTACTGCGGAAAAAATCTCCAGTGAATACAGTACTGTGGATCAGAAAAAATGAACAAAAATGCATAGAAAAGCAAGCGTGTTCTAAAACTGCCAATAATCTACAGAAACAGCTGCCAAATACCAATTTTCAGAGCTTATTGGAGCCTAAAGGGCCTGTATTCTTAAGCCTTTCAGAGGAAACTATATCCATAGATATGATAATATATTAACCTTTGGCACACTAAAGAACGACTTTTTAATGAAATATAAGTTATTTTTGTGAGCTCTTTTCCTACCTGAGAGTAAAAAGACTATCTCTGAGGCTCCGCCTTTCAGTTCAGTAGTCGCCTCTTATAGCCGTTTCTCCTTCTTACGGTAATACTGTATACAAGGTCACCATTGTTAAATTGCTTTTGAACATGTGGCCATAAATACACTACCCTACCGTGTTTTACTGTGTACCCTGCTTGCACATTCTGTTTTGGCGGCAAATAATAGCTAGTCTCCAACGAGCTTTTTAAAGAGTTTTAAAAGATTGTCGGTCTCTTTTAAACACTTGGCCGTCCAAATACATTGTTGAATAAAGGCCAGGGCTACTATAGGAGACTATTTGGTAAATATATTTAAAGTCACAAAAGCTTTATAAAAAGCCTTATACCTAAAACAGTTTAGACCTTTTCTGATAATTGTTTAAGATGGTTTACTTTCTCTGAAAGGGATTAATACAGTGTAATAGAATTAAGGCACTGATGTGGACTGTATACCAAAGACACAGCTGGATTGAGTAGAAAATAAAAACTTGTGATGCAATAAAAAATAAAAAACTCAACTTAAGTGAATATTTGCTTTACATACCTTGTCATTTATGACTTATGTGCCAGGATTCCAGTGGATGGTAGATCCAACAAACTTTATCTAAAAAAACAAAAATAAAACACCAGGTTAGAACCTTAATAGTTAAAATGTCAATTGTAGTTTTCTCAATTTAAATAAATGTATGTGAATGTCTATAAAGAATGCAGTGTAGCATTACGAAGTACTTTAATCTTCTGTCAGCCATCTTAAACATTGCCATACAGAGGTTTTGTAGTATTAATAACCATCCTTTTCTGATTTAGGAGACTCCTATGTTATCAATCGAAGACAAGGAATTGAGTTCTACTTTGTGGAACTGCAGCCCATTCCTGATAGCGGTTATTAAAAGAATTTCTAAACTAATAAAGATATTCTTATTACTATTAACATACTGTAATTACATCCATGTTTACATCCAGTTTTGTACAAATAAAAAATAAAAACAAATAAAAAGCTAAACAAACTGTTAAAAGGGCAGAAGAATGCTGATAACCTTCAAACTTTCAATCGGTTCGTTTGCTTTTAACCCTTGTGCTATCTCAGATGACCCCACCCTTGCATTGACGTGTTCTCCCTACCAAGACAAAGGTGGATAAAGGTGGAAAGATTTCATGTAATCCATGGACACCAGTGAGGATCACAAATCATTGAAGGAAAAAGGTTCAGTGCACTGTCTAGTGGGTCTAGATGACCCAACTCCCAAAGTTAAAAGTGCCTAGGATAGCACAAGGGTTACACACAACAGAATAAAACCAAAGATTGGCAATTGCCACACTGACTGCTAAATGATGCAGCTCCAACAGCAGCTCAATTGGAGGCAGTATTGGTAAGGACAGACAGAGAGAACTGGTAAGTCCTCTCACTAACAAATATTTATAAGGAACAGCACTCCCTCAGTACACCACAAGACATTTTCCAAAGTATCGAGGATAAAGCACATTCACGCTTCGTAAGACTAATTATTTTTTTTCTTTTGCTTCTTGTCTGAAACTACCACACACAGTAGGTAAGGCCCAGCAGTGCTCTACTTCCTGAGAATACTCAGGAGGATCAACCTGGAGAAGAAGCTGCTGGTGACTTTCTACAGAGCCACCATAGAGAGCATTCAAACGTACTCCATCACAGTGTGGTATACAGGATGCTCGAGCGCTGGAGAGGGTGATCGACTCGGCCCAGAAGATCACAGGCTCCTCTCTGCCCAGCCTAGAGGACATCGCTAGTTCTCGCTATATAAGAATAGCTCAACACAAACCAAGGACTCCCTCCATCCCAACCACCACCTGTTTCAGCTGCTGCCCTCAGGCCGCCGGTACAGATCTTGCAAGGCTCGCAACAACAGACTCAAGAACAGTTTCTTCCCCAGAACAGTCAAACTTTGTGCAGCAATGACAATAAAAGGATTTCTCTAATGCACAATGGTTAGGACTTTATCACCTCTTGTCCATTTCTTTCTACTCTGACAGGTCTTTCTGCTTTCACACTAACGTGAACTGCATCAGAGTACACTAAGAACTTACTCACAGCACACCAGTTGGGCCGTGCCAGAGTCCAAAAACCCCTCTTCTGGTGATCTGGTAACTTTCTGGGTACTAGTCTACTTGGAGAGCTGTGCAACTGCACCGATCCAAAACTCAAGAATGGTATAGTGGTGCTTTAGGTTCAAGGCCTGGCAAATCTAGTGGCTGATAGAAGAAGCAACGTTGCAGAAATGTAAACGTTGTAGAATGTAAAATTCTGGTATCTACGGCAGTGGCTCAGGCGGTTGAGCAGGTTGTCCTATGATCCAAGGGTCGGAGGTTTGATCCCTGTTCCCCCCAGTCAACTGGGCAAGACACTTCACCCTCCCTGCCTTCAGTGTGGCTCCATTGGTGTATGAATGTCCTGGTGATGCTCAGAGGGATCGTAGGAGTGGACCTTTAGCCATGATGCCTCTGTCATCACCAAGTATAAATGAGGAGTGAATAATGAATTGGACACATTGTAAGCACTTTGAGCGTCTGGAAAAGTGTGGATAAATCTAATCCATTAACATTATTATTATTATTAATATTATTATTATATTTCTTTAGTACATTACTCAAAGACATCTTTAGTACAATAACTTTGCCACACTGTCCGTTTGTCTTTGCAAGAGACTACTAGACAAAGGCACACTCAGACCTGCATTTAACAGTGCTGTAAAAAGGGGTTATATTAAGGGCAACCTATTTGACACATTTCCTGTGTCAAGTCAAGTAACGCCTAAAGCCTGGGAGCAATTGTTTACAAAGAAATTGATTCTTTCAATCGAGTTGCAAGATTAGAGTTTATCAATCTTTTCTGGAGATACTGAGATAGAAAAGTTCCTGCAATGACACACAAACAGAAAACCTAGAAATTCTCTTTCTACAACCTAGACAATAAAAAATACACCAAAATGGATACAAGACAAAAGATGAGCAAGTGAAGCAAAAACCTGCCACTTTCTCAACACATCACCTTAAACCAATCCTGAACAACAAGCTAAAAAAGAAGGAAGAGAATAGAAGACAGCACAACAGTTTTGTCACTGAATATCTGGATAAGTGTTAGTTTTTCCAGCAAATGCAAGAAACAAAGCAGCAAAAAAGACAGGATCACTCCTCCTCTGCCCTCAATGAGTACAATAGATCTATACACCAGGGGAGAATGAGAGAAAGACGAGGCAAAAGGGGAGCGACAGAATAGAGCAGATCCTTTCACTTCTTCCCAGCACATCCAAATCAGCTGCAAACACACTGGACTGTACAGACTCTCATTAGTTGCTGCCCTACTTCCTCTTGGGTGCCTTTATTCTCATCATTTCCGTTTGTGATATTGTCCGTAGCCAAAGCAAAGTTCTTTCCGCCATATGGCGACATGAAAGTGAACAAGATTCAGTTTCGTGTTGGGGCAGTTTCACTACATACATCGTCTTTCTTTGCAGTCTGTCATTTTTTCTCATTATGAATACATTTTGGAGGGAATTCACCTTAAAGGTGTTTCCATTAACTCTGAAACGTCAATGCATTTTAAGATTTTATTTTTTAGATCACAAACCAAACATTGAATTAGACTTTCAAATGAACAAATACAATATAAATATTTTATTGAATTAGCAATATCAGTGGTTGTTTTAGCTCCCAAAGAACATAACAAAATCCTGAAAAAAAAAAAAATTATTTCACATTCTGATTAAAACTTGAATCAACCTTTACAACTATTGATAAGGATGTCAATAACACAGATTTTACAAAGTAATAAAACAGTGCTGTTTGTTTTGTTTACCGTGGTAATACTGCCGTTATTTGACATGACAAGGCTCGTCACTCCATAACAAACTAATATTTGAACTCTAGTTCAGTCCCATCTGTTAGTCTGTGCTGTACTAATTCACCCTTAAAAATCTACATTAATTATATCTGACTTGGAGTTAAAATTGACAACAAAGGACATGAGAAGCCTGGTCTGCTTCTCACTGTACAACAAAGTGTTTTAAAGTCACGTGTCGAAAAAGAAACTTTACCTTTTTGACCAAAGGTAACACATGTGAGAGAAAAGCACACCAAAACGGCAGTGGATCACATGACTTTCATGAGCCGGCAATAGTGAAATGGGGTCAGTAACCGAGGTTGGGAACGGCTTGTGCCAGTTCAAATCACAGCCCACTGCAGTGATTGAAGGCTAACATAGACCTACTCTGATTCTCTAAACCTCAACCTGTGAGCACGGCTAAACGTCTGCATCCCTTATTGTAAAATAAAGACTAAATTGTTTTAAAAACCTACATCTATTTTAATTAAGACAATCAGATATGATTCCGACACAAACTAAAATAAACAAAAAAATTGAATGAGGATAACAACAATCATTATTATAAGTCTATTTTGGGGAGGAGGAATGTTGTTACTGTAACTCAAGAGGTACAACTATTTAAAGAATATAAAACAGGAACCAGAAACCTAATCGTTTTTTTGAGAATATACAGTTTGCATGACAGAAAAACCCAAACATCAAATACTGTTAATAGTTCAATTAACATTATTCATTTCACTAAAATTGTATTGGTAAAAACTAAAAAGGTATAAAATTGGCTAACTTTGTCAGTTTGTCTTCCTGTTGTGTCTCTATTGCCTTTTGTTTTTTATGTACACGTGATGCAAACAAAAAGACATCCAATCACAAGGGGTGTGTGTTGTGTTCACTAAACATATGATAACCCTTTTTATTAACAGCACTTCATACAATAACTGAATAAATTAAAAGTACTTTTTTTCACAAAGAACAAAAGTATAAAAGACCCAAAATTGCAGGTTTAAATGCTTGAAGCTGTTATGTCCTAAAGACATTTTGTTTTTGTTAATTAAAATAAAAAGTACCAATAAGAAAAAAAGGGTTTCAGCTAAAATTTTGCTTGGTCACCTTCAAACAAGCAAGATTAACAGTTAACATATACAGACACTTTATTGAACCAAAATAGAACTTTTTGTTAAGAATTCTACTATTCATCTTTGGAGGAAAAAGATCCCGGTTTTGTCATTATTTTGTGTTTTTTTAACCAACCAAATCATCACTTTTAGCTGAAAGAAGTGTGAACACAATGCAAGCTATGTGAGCTACATCTTGTAACACAATCGAGCAGAGGAACCGCAAAATTCTGTGGATATTACAACAGACGATTTCTTACGTTAACTTCTAAGAAACCTTTTTGCCCCCCAATAGATTCCGCAAAACATTGTGAAACTGTTCTGTTCTAAACTAAGACTAGCTTTCCTACTTTGCTAAATATATTTCTTAGTTATATTTGTGAGGACTGAAAACCCTGAGGTGGAGCAAAGCATGGGCAGATGCTTTGGTAAGTGGGTCATAAGAGCAGACCAATCGTAAAAGGAAGCAGAAAAAGGCTGCATGTCAAAACACTAGCATGACATACTGAAAATTGGTCAACACACACTCATCGAGCTTGTTATGAGTCACTCTTCACACCTTATATGCAACTCACTCCATATTTGTATCATTACTCAGCATCAGCTGCTAGTAAAAAAAAAAACATCTAAAAATGTTCAAGCGTGTGACAAAATGATTCAGCTTTACTTTGTACGAAGGACAAAGGATTAAATGAGACTCGATGAGTTTACAACTTAATTACCGGTACATCAAGAGCACTTTGGCTTTGAATGAGTCTGGACGTTTTTTTTTTGCTTAGGGAGCGAGTTAGGTCAGTTGGATTGAAATCTGACATAAATTATGAATATCGGTTCAGGATGTCCCCGCTCTGAGAATAGCCTGCTCCAGATCTCAAGCTGCCTCAATTACTGCAACAATTTGCAGGGATGGTTAGACTGCCACCACGGGAACGTTCCATTTGCCGACTAAAGCTGAGCGCTGGTAATGCCTCAGAAAATAAGTCTGTCTGATTCGTGAAAAAAAGCAAACCTTAATATTGTCGGTGCGATCGAAGCAACAGTTGGACACCATCTAGTGATACTTGAGTTACTAATCTCTAAACTCTTCAGCAACAAGATGATACGTGACAGGGTAATACAGCCATTGCATACAATGAAACCATGTTATCTGTGCGGCAAGCTTTTACATGCTTTGGAGAACTCTTGCAGCCAAACATTTTTGCTTCTAAGCTTGCTTATGCAAATATTCTTGTCGTGGTGTGCAACCTAGGATATTATTATTTTTATACTATCCATAAATATTGGTGCTTTGTTTTCGATTTAGATTGAATTTTTTTAATAAAGATTTCCATGTGTAAAAACACATCTTTATTTCTTTGTTTCACAGCCAAACTTTCCAGTTCATATTTAAAGACTTACGCGGGTCATCTTTTGATCTATTTTGAAAGTGTTCCCAGTGGTCTTATAATTATGATTATGCTGTTTTTAGCCAAAATCATAAAATCCTGTTTCGTTTTCTAGGACATAGTTTCTGCAGAGTGGCAGGAGTTCATTTGAAATTCGCCTCTGAGTTGAGGTGGAACAGTTGGTGTAGAGCAACCCCACCCCCCTTCCCTTTACCCATAACTGAGAACCATTGGTTTACTCACCCTATCGCGAGCTTACAGCCCCTCTCACCCCCAAGCTAACCTTGCAGGTGCAACAAAAATGGCGAGCAATAGTGGAGTCAGCCAGCTGTCCGGTTTCCCCCAGATGTCCGCTCAGATGAGGAAATCAGGGACGGTCATGGATCTAGCCGTGTACAGATAGAATCAGAACGGAGCGGAACGGGGAGCTTGTGGGCCGCCCAGAGAATTTTCTACGTCACAAATACCGGTAGGTTCTTTCAAACGGCGTTGTTTTGTCTAAATAAAATAACATAATCATGATTTACAATGATTTGACTAAAGAAATACTTAATTTTGTTTGTACGTGTCCATCATCAGAAAAATACCACAAGATCATGTTAAAATGACCAAAACACTTTTGCTATTTTTTTTAATCGGAGTGGGTCTTTTAAGGACTGTACACCAGCTTGGAACCGGTCTCTGGCTCCTATGAAGATTTACCATTTCAAATCAATACACACATTTTGCATTAAGGGGGTAAAGCACACTTCACATTGCATCTTCATATAGAAAGCTGTCAGCACTTGCTGCTGTCTGAGAACTATGTGGAAAAACTGATTCTGCACTTTACTCTGGCTTTTCTTTGTGTTGTTGTGTTTCTTAAGCGGAACTCACTTTGTTGAACTAAGCTGCAGCCAAACATACGTTTCTGCTTCTCAACCTTTCCAAGAAGAGGGCAGCTTTGGGTGTAAAGTCTGCAACAATAATATGCTTTAGTGTCTTTAATTCTTCTGTGAGCTTTAGAGAAACCCCAAGGAGGAGGAGGAGGAGGAGGAGGAGGAGACCAACACAAGGAGAATCAATAAAGGACGCTCAATAAAGCGGCTGATTTGTGGGAAAACCAACAAGAGCGGGATTTCTTATCAGCAGTGATTTCTCTTTTATCTCACAGAATTGACTATGATTAAAGCCCTCACACTTTTTTTCAGAGAGCAGAAACCAAAAAAAAAGATGAGAAACAGGATTCTTAAAATGAGAAATAAGTCAAAACTTTTCATAGCATAAAACGAAAAGCTTCTGAGACGACACTAAAACACTTCCTAATCCTGCTTTTTTAGACAGCCCCGCTCTACAAGTTTGACGTGTTTTCCGCCGCTGACACGTTGATGCAAACGGTTCTTTCGTGTTTAGCTTCGGCTCAGGCTTGATGAAGTGTTTATGGGCTGAAAAAAAAAATAACAGCAAAATCTGAAAAGAAGGATTGAAAAACGGCTCTAAATGGATAATATAATGCAAAAAAATATCAACATGGAAACGTAAAAGCCGTCATTTTTGGAGCTTTAATGTAGCGTCTCACTGGCTGGAGAACAGAATCAGCTCCCCTCATTTTGAAGAATTAAAGAAAAAAATAATAGGCAGTCAATCCCCTGGCATTGTTGTAACCAGGCAAACATCTAGATCCCACAGAGTAGAGGCAGACGCAGAAACCAACCACGCCTCTTGGATTGCAGCATGCAGGTATGTCGAGAGAAAGGAGTAACTGGAGAGGGAACATCACCAGCGGGAAAGCACAAAAGAAAAGTGTGGGGGGAGAGAGAAGGGAATCATTAGAGAGGCTTTTTTTTTTATTACAATTTCTGTGGGAAACAGTGCAGAAAATCAGTGATCTTCACTTGGCTTGGCGTGGGAAAAGTGAAGTGTGTACAGCACAACGTGCAGCAGCAGCCTTCAAGAAAATCACTGACTCCATTAGTACCAGTTAAAAAACAAAAATGGTTTTAATATCTGTGAGTAACATGACATAACACAGTAGCTTTTCTGTCCAAAAAAAAAATATATTACTCAAGCAAATCAAAATGAACCCCTAAATAGTAACAACTAAATGTTTCGCAAGAAGCAAATTCCCGCACTGACATGAGTGACGAGAAAAATATGCATCATCAACAATTTGATGAGTATTTTAAGTCCCCGACAGCCTGATTTTGGATCTGCGTTTGCCCTTATCTGCTCCAAAAGCGGAGTGACGGAGGAAATGAGCACTTGTTGGGTCACGCATGTGTTCCCTCAGACATACAGCACGTTCACTTCCTCACACAACACATTCTGAGAACAAAACCATGAAACAACGCAATGCGATCATATTCCATCAGCAACAAAAACTCCAGCCATTAAAGCTCATCTTCAGTCAACCGTGACGTTTGCAACGAGGGGCCACATGACTTAAGATTCCCACGGGCTTCTGGAGAGCCTAGCCTCAAAACCCAGCTTTCCGGAGAGCATTTCTTAGCAAGAATTGACTTTTCTTTTGCTTCGTCTCCATGTAGTAAACGGCAAACAAAAACTGGTGAGCAAGTTTCAAACCACAGCCAGAACAGAACAGCTAGAAACTCCTCAGCTCAGGTTGATCTAATCTTTAGATAAGGAGTGTTGTAAATGATCATACAGGGAGCTTAAAGGAAGTTAAATACAAACTTAGGCTTTACACACCTCACTGAACACTTGGTGGCCTTCTATAAAAGCACAACTCTACTTTATATAGAGAAACAACCATCTAACTCCACTGACAAATAAGGTCTGAATGCAAACACAACTTCCATAGGTAAATATTATCATAAAAATCAGTTTTACAACCACTTTTAAACCAAAGGTCCCGAACAATTGCCTTTTGTTTATGTTTTACGGCTGAAGGATGGCCTTTGAAAGCCAATCAGACAGAGTATCCCTTTAACTGCATGTTAATTCCAGTCATCAGATTAAAGGCTTTGGTTTTAAGGTAGCTGTAACAGTCAAGTTGGGGGCAATAATCTCTTTAAATGAGATCACTGTTGGTATTTACACGTCCAATGTCCGTCTGGACTCCATGTCTGTTGTGCAACAGTTGTGCTTCCAGCAGTAGGTAGCACAAATCAATGCAATAGAAGTGTTCTTGACATACTTAATGGCAGATTGTAATGACTATTTTTTCATTCAAAACATAAAAAACGTCTAAAACCAACTATTTTTTTTTTATTTGCATTCAACTATGTTAATGTTTTTTTTTTAAAGCTATTATCAGGGGGGTCCAAGCGTTTTGACAGGACGACCAGGTTTGGGGAGGTGGAAATGTGTGAGTGATGACCATTCAGCTTGACATTCTTAATAACATATACCAATAACAAAAATAACCAACACCATTTTATTGAAATGACATAGTTTTCATGTCTTGCCATAGAACCTTAACACATCGACACAGAATTCCTGTCAATTTGCGGATGATGATAACCTGAAACAATTTTTCGCAGTGTTCATTCCCAAAAAGCACGTCTTGTCTGCCTCTTGATATTATACTCCATGAAAACAGGCAGTCTCTTGGCATAGTAGGTAGACTCCATTGTTTTATATTCCAATAAAAAATATATGCCAATTTCCACTTGTCCTGGAAGCATCTTGACTATCACAACTTCTCTTTTTATTTTTATTTTCAGGTGACATTTTAGAAATAGGCTACAAAGCATCATGGAATTGTCCCACAACAGTGTTGCCAGCCACAGGTTTAGGACCTAAAGTCCGATCATCTTTAAATCTATTTTTTTAAAGCGTTCCAATGGGACTTTTAAATACGATTGTCGTTTTTATAGCCAAAACCAAAAACCTGTGTTGTTTTCTAGGACAGCTTCTGCAGAGCGGCAGTAGTTCATCAGAAATTTGCCCTCCGCGATGTTGGCAGAACGCCCCCCCAGTTCCCGTCATCACCCAGTTTACGCGCTCTCCCGCTAGTTTACAGCCCCTCACAACCCCAACTACACATTACAGCTGCAACAAAAATGGCGGGCGATATCAGCTGTCCAGTTTCGGGCCAGATGCCAGAGTAAGATAAAGGAAGATAAAGATGTTAACTGATCTAGTCGTCCACAAGCGGATGCTTCGGAATTAAGCAGAGCAGGGAGCTTCTACGTCACAGCTATGAGCTTTTTCCAACAACATCATTCGAATAATGAAATACTAAAGATCAATTTTCTTTATATACATGTCCTCCATCATGGAAAAAAAGCCATAAGAATACAATAAACACACCATTTTCAATAGAGTGAGTGTTTTATTTAGCCAACCACAATCAACTGATTTTCTGAAAGGTGCCTTGTCAATCTAAACACGGCCCTACTTTGGACATGCCAACTATGAAGCTTTAGGATGATAGAAATTCACATGTCCTTTCTTTGCTTTTTTTTATATGAGGCAAAAGGTTTATTGAAAGCTACAGATAAATTTAGAGTTTTTAGTGTCATGGTAATTGAAGTGGGAACAAACGAGATTTTATTTTATTTTTTGCCTTCAGCTGAATCCCCAAACATTTCCAAGGAGACAGAAAAAAACACAGGAGCAATGTGGACCGACTGGTTGAATCTAAATAAGAGATAAAGATCCAGTTCCATCCCTTGCTCTGGAGCGCTTAATCACGTAACACGCGCGGCGCTTGGAAGCGGATGATAATCTGATTAGCAGAGTGGCAAGAAAATGAAAACGCCGATTATGTGAAGGGTCAAGATAATCCCGTCCGTGGAGGGGAGGGGGCTCCACAACAATGGATGCCGCAGCTATTAGATTAATGACTGTATAGGGTGACAGCTTTAACGTGTTCGACATTGTTTACGTTGGAATGCGCACTAGAGGCAGAGCAGCACAGATGTTGTTGATGCGGAGTAAATCCTTCCCCAAAAACACTGCATATAAATGTGATAAATCCAGTGTCGTTGAAGGAATATATACACTTAAAGATCAGATTAGCTAATGGAAGGTTTAAGATAACAGCTTGAAACATAAAATCAATTGAATCAACAAACAGTATCAGCACGGACGGGACCAAAAGCGGCGGTGATGCTATTGCTAGCAGTACTGTTAGCATACCCGGTGAAGATAGACGGCAAAAAAAAAGCAAATCAGGGGAAATATAAACTCACCTTAATTGACGCCGAATTTTATTCAATGGTGTCCAGATTGTAGAAAATGCGTAGTTATCCAAGAAAACGGGAAAACAGCCGAGCACGAGCTGGCGTCACCTTAATTCTTCGGGGGAGTCGAATGGACTTCGGCTAATGCTAGCAAGAATTAGCTAACGCTCCCCACTTAAAGAGCAGCTCAAAACTGGCCCAGTGCGCACATTTTACCCTCAAGTTCTTCAACGTTTCCAACTGTTTTCACACTCATAACTATAATTCATGTCTAAAAAAGAAACTCCAGGTTAAGGAAATTCATGCCAAAACAAACTGGCCGTAATTCTTGGTGCGAGGTAATCAAACGGAACATTAAAGAAATTCCAAAATGTCCACGACAATCATCATCAGCAAGGAAATGCAGAAGGCAAAAAGCGTACGACCTCCGCCACGGCAAAGCCTTTCTCTTCTTCGTCGTCTCCAGAGAGCCGCGCCCAGATGTTTTTCCTCATTATTTCATCGCGTATCACCGTAAAAAACCACAGCAGAGCATAGATGAGCGGAGCGACACAGAGGCTGGAGTGCAGCGGTGGATTTGTCCCCGACCTCTGCGGTGAAAGGGGGCTGTCCGCCAGAAAGTCGCTTTCCTTCCCAGCCTCTCACCGGGAGCCCCTCGGTCAGTGATGCTTTCACTATCTCCCGCCGACAGATCCGCTGCTATCTGCCCCGGCGCGCGAGCCCGGCGGTGTTTGCCTTTCAAATGAGCAGGGCGCGTTTTACCACACAAGACAAACAATAACTCAACCAACCAGGAAATACAAGACTGTTTTCTTACTGTTTAAACATGTACCAAACAGATGCACAGATGCTGCGTCGATGTTATGGCGCCCCCTGGTGTCGATCCACCTGATAAAGTCAGAATTGTCTAAAAATTATGAATAAATACTTTTTTTTATTTATTTATTTGACTTTAAACTTACGACGGAGTATTAGGGCCACCAAAAAAAAAAAAAAAAAAGTTAAATTACGACTTTTTATCTCGTAAATTTAGGAGATAAAAAGTCGTAAATTTAGGAGATAAAAACTCGTAAATTTATGAGAAAAAAACTCGTAAATTAATGAGAAAAAAACTCGTAAATTTACAAGATTTTAATTTTAAGTCGTAAATTTATGATTAAAGTGGAAGTGAGCATGCAGAGCAGCAGGTGAACGCCGCACAGCAGCAGAGCCGACCCACTAAACTTTGTTAAACAGGCGAGATGAATGTTCATTGATAACGTTCCTAATGTCTGGAAGCTCATTTGTTTTATTTACAATTTATTAAAGTTTTATTTATTGATGGGTGGTTTGCAGGATCTCTGCAGCTCGATGAAGCCATCGTCAGTATTCCTGCAGCTGTCCACGTCAATCCTTACTTCTTCCACCAAAGACAAATCTCTACATTTGTGTGACGCTTCCGCCGAGGAGAAGCACTTATTTGTCATTTTCAACGTTCTAATGCTAATATAAAAGACTATTTTCATTCCTCTTTATTGTTTTATGCTGAAACGGGACGTTTCATCTGCAGAAGGGGCCGTATGGAACACTGTTTACTTCCGCATTGGTGTTAAGATGACAGGTTCATGACGTCAGTTGACAAATGAACTTCAGGGTGTGAATGAAAAGCAGAATAAAGGCTGCAGCGATCCTTTGCATCCAAACGTGTCTCTGAGCTCCTTATTTTACGCATTAAACTCTGCTTTACTGACACTGAACCCCGGAAAGACGGTTACACTGACAATAATCTGATTTTGAGTCATCAAAAGGTTCAGAATCTCTTTGTTTTTAAAACCTGTAATCCGGAAATAAAGCTTCACAAAGGCTCCACGTATTTCATCGTCAAGATAGGCTCCGATAAACGGACAACTTCGGTGTTTTCTATTTGTTAATCTACGACTTTTTTCTCGTAAATCTATGAGATTTTAAGTCGTAAATTTACGAGATAAAAACTCGTAAATTTACGAGATAAAATCTCGTAATTTAACTTTTTTTTTTTTTTTTTTTTTGGTGGCCCTAATACTCCGTCGTATAAACTAATTATGTATTATTCATTAAAAGTTGGGATTTTATATTAATGTCTATCCACATAAACGTTTTGAATTTACTTGTTTTTGTCCTCACAGATTAAACTTTTACTTTTTTATCTTTATTTTTAATTTTTTGGTTGCATTTCTCTGTTTTTTTATTTAAAATATTTTCTATTTATGCAATTTCAAAGTGTATTAATAAAGATAAGGCAGAGAAAGTCCTACAAAGACGTTTACTAAAGTGAAATGTGGCATAAAACATCCCAAATATATGCAATAATATTTGTAATATACTGATCATTATCATTCATTTTTTTAATGCAAAATGGAAAAAAAGAGAAAGGATTAGATTGAGTAAACTAATTGCATTGTCTGTAATGAATATTGTCATCCAAACAGTTATTTTAATTAATTAAATTATTAATCGAATTATTAAACAGCGTTTGTAATTTAAAAATAATCAATGTATGGAGATAAAAAAAAGGTAGGCAGAATCCAGTTTCTAAAAGAATTTGAAACGGAGGAAGAGAAAAGGCAATAAATAATTACTTAGGATTAACCTTTTTTTAAATCTGGTAAATTTTATTTTAGAAGTTTTTTTTTTAAATCAAAACAGAATAAAACAAAAAAAGATATAGTTTTCTGTTTAAAAACTGTATAACCACATACATTTTTAAACAAACTGTTTCTTAATAGGTTAACAATAAATACTCAATCATTTTTTAAATGGTTTATTATAAAACAATTTTCCTTATAATTAATTTAATTATATTTTAATTGTATGTTTTGGTCATCAAACAGCTTTAGCTCTGTTTTAAAGACACTTCTTTTCCTACATAACAATGTGGGGTGTGGTTACACATAAATAAAAATACACACTACAGAATACATTTATTTGGATTTTATGTTTCTAAAACCCAAATAAGTGAATTTATTCTTTCAACTATTTAAATCCATCCAAGCTAGTGTGAACTTGCACTGATTTCCACTGACATCCAGTAAAAATGAAGCAAAAAAAGACGACCAGAAACAAGTACAAAAGACAGATTTAGCTTTTATTTTAGACTGAATGTTTATTTTATAGTTGACACAAAATCCCAGCTCTTATCCTTGTTTACATGGTTTGTGTTCCTTCTGACCTAATGAGTCCCTTGCACTCGAAGAAGGCCTCCTGCTGAGGTTCACGTCTGAGGAAGGACTTCAGCATCTCCATTCCATCCACAGATCCCCCCGCCTCCAAAACCATCTTCCTGTACTCCTTTCCGACCTGCTCCAAACCACATACACGTCAATGTCTTCAAATAATTGAAAATATATTTAAAAAAAAAAAAACATCACAATGACCCACCTTTGGATTCATAATACCTTCCTTCTTGAAACGACTGAAAAAAATGTCCATGGAGAAAACTTCGCTCCACAGATAGCTGTAGTACTGACCGTCATATCCTCCAGCCAAGTGGCTGAAACTGGCCGTCATGTTGGTACCTAATGACCACAGATGTTATTTTGGAACCAAAATAAAATATCATTTTCTATTATCTGCCCCACTGGCTATGGCTGAGGAGGAAGGACAGTTCATGGGGAAAAGATGGGTCCTAAGGGCAGCTGCGGGGGGCGGCAGGGAGACGTCTCTGCCGTTGCTCCACCACCGTGAGATGTTCCGGGATTAATGGAGCAAAGCATCAATGAAAGGTGGCTCCCCGGCTGATGACCCTGCAGCTGCCCTACTGGCACCTTCGGAGGTGCGGAAACGCCATGCAGGTATCTTTTACCTGTGCTTATACCTAGAGTAGCCACAGAGTTGCTTCTTAAAACACTGAGCGCTTTAACCCTTTACAACCTAAGCTTGAACTCCAGTGTTGACATGCTTTCAACTACCGTAACTCGTCAACTGCTGACGCAATTTACGTCATTCCAGCTGATCCTGAAGCAGAAAAAAGCAGCTTTGCACTCATATTCAAATTTAAATTGATAAATTAAAACATTTAAATTTTTTTTTTTAATAATTCAAGTTGAAACTCAAATTCAAACAGAAGTTTTAAAATATTGCTCTACATTTACGTTCGGCCAAGAGTATTTGTAAATAGTTCTATAGATATGAACCAATCAGAAGGATTCATAATTGGTTGATGCGAGTTTATGATATGCCTGTTAAATTAAATAAATTCAATGCCAACAATCCAGATACTTGGTCAAAATGCAATGAGGATAAAGGCACACCTTTTCACTTTATATGGGACTGTAGAATAAAATAAAAAAAAACAGTATTGGTCTGTGATCGGTAAAACTATTAAACCAATTATCTTAAAAGAAATAACACTAGAACCATCCTTTTTTATTTTGGGAATCTATCCCTAAAACAATAGATATACAAGATCAGAAAAAAATCATTTATAGATACCCGCTCTCTATGATGTAATAATTTATAGATGTGTGTTCATTACTGGCTAAAAGATCAATTAAGTGGGCAAATTGCACCAACACTTAAATAATGGACTAAACTGATGTTAAAGGTTCTGCCGATGAAACGTATAGCATTTTTGTTAAAAGGGAAAAATAACTTGTTTTAATCTGTGATGATGTTTTAAACTTTAGCCTGTATTCTGTATTTTTACTTATTTTCAAAAAAGTCTCTCTTGTAGGATGTATATCAAGGTTCTGTGACAAACAGCAAAGGGTGTCCGAGAGAAAAATTTGTTTTTTTTCTTTTTCTTTAATTCTTGCTTGTTTGCGCATGGGTGTTGTAATGCAAAAAAACAAAAACAAATAAACATATTGTTGGAAAAATGGTTGTTATAGATGAGGATGGCGCAAAAAGAGATCAGTGTAGAATTAAAATGAGCTTTTCATACAGAAAATTAGTGCTGCTATGAAAAAACGTATCATTGGAACTAGAAACCGCATTTTCAGCAGAAAATGCAGGGTTGAATGCTATATTGCTGAATGAAATCACACTTAAAGGGTAATGATTGGCAAAAAATAAATTAAAAAAAGAAATGATCAAAGTTGACCATAAATAAAGTGAAAACAGCAGAATAACAAAAAATAATGTCTGTGAAAAATGCGAGAGTCGGGTATCGAACCAGCACCACAGAAAGAAGCAAAGGTTTTTAAGGACTCCCTATGTATTTCAAAGAGGCAAAAATCCTGGAATATCTTGAAAAGTTCAAAGTATTTGAATTACCAAAAGTCATAGCTGGAAAGAGCTGAACATTTATTTTAATAGTTGAATGGTTAAAATAGGTGTAGGAGTTAGCCGCCAAAAAATGGCAGAAGATACTTTAATCAAGAAAGAGAAACAGGACAACCATCACAAAAGTATTGTGTCGTAATTGAAAATACTAGTTATGTGGTGTGCTGAATTATATTTTAAATACTTATTATTTTACTGACCTGGAGTAGCTGGAACCCCCAGGATGTCCTGGTGGAGCTTTGCAAAGACTTCCGCTGTATCTGCACTTTTACTGGAGTGGAGTGTCTGGTCCACTTTACTGAGGACCACCTGACGCAGATTCATCAGGCCTGTGGAGGAGATACCTACATCATCTTCGGTGCTTTACTCAACTTTTCCAACTTTTCATGTTTTTTAAGCGAAGCAGAGACCTGTGTTGGCTACCCTGGAAGCGATGAGTTTGTCCAGCAGTTCGTCCGGGATGGGCGTCCCGTCTTTGTAGTGGCGAGACATGCGCCTCAGAGGCTCCTTCTCCCAAACCCAGTTCTCCAGCATTTGAGAGGGAACCTCCACAAAGTCCGTCTCCACCTGAGTTCCACTGAATTCTGAAAACGTGGTCTGCATTAAAACAGAAGGAACATTTCAGCCTCTCCTATCCACATTCCAGTACTGCGAATCCATGAAACTACCTTGGAGCAGATTTCATGCATGACGTGACCAAACTCGTGAAAGTACGTCTCCACCTCATGATGCTGGAGGAGAGACGGCCAGCCTTTGCTGGGTTTGGTAAAATTTGCCACCATAGCTGCTACGGGAAGCCTTCGCTTCCCATCGGGGCCTCTGCATCCCGGCTGCAGGCCAAAGCAAGCAGCATGGCCGTACTTCCCTTCCCTGGTAAAGGTAGAAACGTTTCAGGTTTCTGCCAGAGTTCATTTGAGGGGGACATCACTCATCTCTACCTTGGATGAAGGTCCAGGTAAAACTGTCCAACCTGCTCCCCCGTCTCAGAGTCGCAGGCGGAGTAAAGCTTCACATTTTCATGCCACACGTCACCGGCGTGCTCCACCTGAGTGAAGGTGAGGCCCAGCAGCTCCTGGTAGATGCCAAACAGCCCTTCTGTCACCACCTCCAGTGGGAAGTACTCGATCAGCTTGTCCTTGTTCACGGCAAACTTGCACTGCTCCACTTGGTTCATGTAGTAGGGTAAATCCCAGGCGTTGATCTGCCCGTCAAACTTAAGGCCCTTCATCAAGCACTCCCTCTTCTTCAGAGCCAAAATGTATTTCCTCTCCTTGATTCCCACGGGCTTCAGCCGCTGGTAGAAAGCATCTGTGAAGACCAGAAGACGATCACATGACGTTGACAATACCATCCATGTTTCAGGTCTGACTCCTCCCCCATGAGTGCATAAATACCAGCTCTTTTACCAGCTAATTCAGAATTGTTTAAGATGTGAAACGCCTTCTAACTTCAAAAACTAAGTCCAGATGACAGCCCCTAATAAACCTGCTACTATGACGGAGCTGCAAATCTATCAACAGGAACTTGATCATCATTGAATAAAGCTTTATTGATTCAACAACGGGACGGTTGGGTCAGCGATCCCATGTGGTGCAATGCGATAGGATACTCTATGATTATAAGATAAATAATATAATGAAATGCAATATAACTTTTTTTAAAAGTTAAAAGGTAAAGAAAAAAAATCTAAGTATTTCATTTTGATCTGCCCAAAATGGAATCAATAGATGGCAGCATTAAAAAACAGATTTTTTTTTTTTTGGTTAAATTCACAAAACCATAACTTAACTTTAAAATTCTTCCAATCATTTTTTTTCTGCTTATTGAATTTTAAGCTAATTTTATAATTCAGATTTTATTTAGAAATATTTTACATTCATTTTTTAACTTGTATTTTAAACACCTATAATCCCGTAAATTGAAAGAATATAAAGTACTTTCCATTTACTTAAATTCCCCATAAATAATACTTATTATTAAAACAAACAGAAAAAAAGATCAGGATTTCTTTTTTATTATAAATAATTTATCTTAATTTTTCTTACATTTTGCACATTTATGAAGTAGCACATTGAGTGTATTAATCATTAAAATGTTAGTTTTAAAACGAGGTCTTATGTGATTCTTTTTTTCATGTTCATGCCAAAAAAACAGCCTTTATGCAGTAAAAGGTTAAACATTTCCCAGCATGCTTGAGGACAACTGGGTCACATGCTGGGTCACGCAGAACTGCAAGCAGACCTTTTTCTTCTTTTTTTTTTTATTAGTTCCTGCTTCTATTGTCAGTTTTAGACGCGAGTCTAACCAACTGTGGCTTGTCTGCTATTTTAAATGAAGATTAATGGCATCCGTCTGGTTTCTGTCTGGAGTCGCGTACAAAAGGTTCACTTAAAAGTCAACTGTGAACCCTTTTACACTTGAAACTGCCCCTGGATTGTGTTTTGATTGGATTATGGTCAAATATTTGAGTTGGATCACTCTGTACTACAATATGACATAAGTTAGAGTCAATAAAAGATGTCTGATGGTTTCCTGTCTCTGACTGAATGTGTGAGGGGACGCATCAGAGGACTCTGACCGATAAACTCAGACACCCTGCTTGCGGTTTTGGCCATGTTCATCTCCAGCACATAGTCCGCGTGGCTGCCGTAACCCAGTAGGTCTGCGACCTTTGCCCTGAGTTGTATCAGCTGTTCGAGGATCGCTGTGTTCGCCTGCAGGAAAAAAAAAAAAAAAAACAGCTCGTTTCACGTCTACGACAGGTGCTGCTTTCCCTGGGACTTCAGTTCCGGCTTATTATGAGGCCCAGGCTGGTTTCATGCAGAGTAACATGACAGGTCTGAGAAAATCCACGGCGGCTTCCTGAGCAGCAACTGCCGGAAACTCGACACCGCAGCAGCTGCTGGTTCTGCGGCCTCGCCCCGCCGCCGACTGTAGATGCGGCGGTTTTACTGCAGATGGAGCCGTCCTCCACAGGCCGGCTCTCAAGTCGACCTCGGATCCCACAGTCACAGATTTATGAGTCTCAGGGAAGCCTGAAGTGAAGCTTCAGAGATGTAAATCAACAGACATGTTGGATGAATGTGACAAAAGAGAAGTTAACTGCCTGCTAATGGAGAAGCAGCCAATAAAAGGGGGGGGGGGACAAACATTTAGGGTAATTTGATTAAAACTGAACCCCCCTAAAACACTATAAAGTGCTGGACTATCTAGAGCTCTGGATTTGAATGCAGTTCTGACACATGCCCACCACTTTTTTTTTAAACACAGAATATGATGTCATCCATTTATCAAAGTATAAACCAAATAAATATGAACATTTTACAAATTCTATATATGAATCCACTGTGTTCTGATGATGAAAACTTGGATGCTTTCTGAAAAAATACAATGATAACCGTTCAAATGCATTGCGGTCTAGATCCACCAATCATTGATGCACACTGGCTTTTTCCAGGGCTCTGGATTTTTTAAATTGTAGATTCAAACACAACAAACAATGACAAACGCCCAATAAGGTGCACTAAGTAATGAATAGTGAGGGAATTCAAACAAAGCTTAAGACACATTTTCACAAAAAATATTCATTAAACTTTTTTTTTGTTTTGTTTGGCAGTTTTTAGATGCCTAGAAATACTTAAAGATTAAAAATTGTTCTCATAAATTACATTTTGTTTTCAAGGAAAAGCAATTACCGTAATTTCCGGACTACAAGCCGCTACTTTTTTCCTGCGCTTACAGCCCTGCGGCTTATTAGGTGATGCGGCCAATTTGTGGATTTAATTGGCGGCCGCCATGTACGTACTCTCAGGCTTGGTGAATGGTTTGAATTCTCCATCTCACATCAAACACAAGTCATTTGATTTGTAACACACTTCTAAACAGCCAAACAGCATGGATGTCACTTCAGGTCTTAGACACTTCAGTCATGGTTCAACAAAAAGAAACACGCATGCCCGGCCGCATCCCAGAATCCTTTGGTGCCATTAGACCCAACGTGCACGTGATCGCCGCTACAATATAATGAAGCTTTCAAGTTAAAAGCAATCGTTAAAAGCAGCGTGAAAAAATCCCCCATCAGTAAATGGAAATGCCGGTCAGCTGCGTGACGGAGAGAACAGCGCATGCTCAGGAGTGTATTTACCTCTAAGTCATAGTGACTCGGCTGGCTGCACGTAAATATGTGTGAATAACATCAGCCTTTATTTTGTCGGGACACGACTGGAAACACAAATCCATGTGAGGAATTTTGCATTGAAAAGCTCACAGCCGCCGTGTGAGCTTTTCGGAGAGGAAGGGGGGGGAAAGGAGCCCGCTTGGCGAGCGCGAAGCGCAGAGGCGTTGTTGTGAAGGGAAACTTCTGACGAACGCGCCGTGCTGAGGCGCGCGTATCGCGCTGAGGCGCGCGTATCGTGCTGAGGCGCGCGCTTTTCAGTCGCCGATGCTTTATTTTACTGGTTTTTTAACCAGCCCCGTTAGTACCATAATGCTGCCGCGACACAAGCGGAAGGAGAGCTGTTCCCGTTCACCCCTCCATGCACTGCTGCTCCTTGCTCATTCTTAAACACGTACAACAGCGTGGCGAGCCGGTCGCTGGCCCCGCCTTTAGCCCCTAAGACTCATGGGAAATGGGGGATCGCGGATGTAAATTTCCTCATCATAACTGAGGGATGTAATGTTGATTATATGGTTACTGTTAGTAATTTTATGTATGATACCTAGATTGTCAATAAGTAAAAAAAAAAAAAAAAAAAAAAACATAACTGAGGAACTTGTGAACAGAATAGAGCTGCATGCTGTTTCAGACGTGGGTGCACTTGAATACATGAGCTTGAGCTAAGACAGTACCCGCCCATGCTGGGAGTCAGGACGAGCTTTGTCGAGACAGCGGCTTGTATTCTGATGCGGCTTGTGTATGTACAATAATAAATAAGCACATGAAAACAGGTGGGTGCGGCTTGAAATCGGGTGCGCTTTGTAACCCGGAATTTACGGTAATGATTCAGTTTTGATCGGTTTATTTTTAACGGTTTACTTTTTGTTAAATTACAAACTAAGTGTAAATGAAGAAAGAAAGAAAACACAATTCTGTCTCTCTCCTTTTTAGATTTTCATCTAGATTTTCTCTAATATTTACTGTAAAAACGGCATAATCATAATTAAAAGACAACTTGGAACGATTTTACAATAGAACAAAATATAAATGGGGTGGGACTTAAAGCTTTTATTAGGGGGAAGTTAGAGTTTTAGGGTTTATTGCCAAAAAAACAGCAATATATTGGGAGTTGTGGGAGAATTACAGTTTGACTCTTTTAGGTCATGTGACATATGAAGTGCTGCTGGTGTCTGTTCACCTCTTTACACCTGCTGTGAAAAGCCGTTTCCATCTTCCTCCTGGTCTCAGGGTTGTGACACCTCTTCATCAGCGGGAAGTAATGAGGATATTCCAGCGTCACCTTGTAGCGGCCCTCTGCCGTCCTCTCCAGGCCGTTGAGGTAGCTGTCGGCGAGCCCACCTGCACACGGAGAACAAGTCAAAACGGTTCCGGCGAGTTCGCGCTGCAAAGGGCCAGTGGAGACCAGCTTACCCAGTTCCCACTCAGAAAACACTAGAGAGGTGATGTCCTCATTCAGGTTCTTGTTGAACTCTATGGAGAGCTCACTGATGAGCTTAGAGCTTCTTTTTATTTCCTAAATTTAAAAAAAAGGACATAAAAACGCAGTGGAAGAAACAGAGTGAATGTAACACAAAAGAAAGAAAAGCACCACTAATGATTGTTTTTGGTGTCTCTAACATTTTCTTGTAGCATGGATGGAGGACAAAAATATTAAGAAAATTAAGCCAAAATTGCATTTCTAAATATTTATTTTTTGAAATTGTTGTAGATAAAAAAATTACAGTTTGAAAAAGAGCTTATTTGCTAAATAGAAAATAGACTGGGTGGGATACAAGCTCCCTGCTCCGCTTCATTTTGATGCATCTAGTTGCAGACGACCAGATCCATGCACGTCTTCAGTTCCCTCGTCTTAGCTGGAATCTGGATCTAAACTGTCCGGTTCGATAGCTTCAATGTTGCTCGGTGCACTGGTAATGTTAAATTGGGGGTTTGAGGGACTGTAAGGTAGCGGCATAAATGCAGAGTTTTCATTAATGTGGAGGGGAAAATGGGCAGGAATCAGTCCCACCCATAACTCAGAGGTGAATTTCTAATGGACTCCTGCAGCTCTGCAGAAACTTTGTCCTAGAAAAAGAACATGGTTCTTTGGTTTTGAGAAAAAAGCAACAACAGCATGATCATAAAGAAAAGACCACTGGGAACGCTTTGAGGATGGATCAAAAGATGATTAGAGTGGGTCTTTCAGGGAAACAACCTGAAGAATGAGTAAAGGATAAACACTTTTCTGCCCTACTTTACGTCAGGAAAAAACTCTGTGAAGCAGGATAAGAGGGACGTTTGGATTTCTGCCCTTGTGAGCCGATCCAAAAAAAGCACAAGATAAACAATTTATTAGGTGAATGTCAAAAATGTGTTTTTTCCATTGTACAGTCCAGTTTTTTATTCTTTATTTCACCGTTTGAGTCACGTGACAGGTTTAATTGTAGCAGGTTATTTCCTTTGTGAATAAACCAGTTTAGTTATTATCCTGCATTTTTTAAACACCAGATGAGGATTTAAACTTGGTTTGACAGAGGGGATTTTATAACATTGAACTTTTACCTTCAGGACGGCGGTGCACTGCAGAGCAATAAGAACAGAAACAAGCAGGTTAAGAAACAGTTTCTATCCCACAACTATCCCTACACTCAACAACAATAACACACACAAGCAGGGCTGCTGAAACAAACTAGCTGTGCAATCAGTGGACTATTTTGTGCAATAAACGGACTAATTTGGGCAATAAGTGGACTAATATGAGAAGGGTGTTTGTGTTTTAAAACTTGCCTTAAATGGTACTTTAACATCATGTAATTCGTTTACTTTTTCGGGACTGTAAGGACACTTGTGGAATTTGGTTGTGCATGCACGTCACAATGATAATAAGTGTTGTGTTGTATTGTATTGTATTCTAACACAAGGATGGAGAAGTAAAAGACTGAAAGCTAACCCCCAAACCTCCAACTTCTTAGTGATTAGAAACTTCTAATCGAGATGATCAGCAGATATCTGAAAAACAGGAAGGACATTCCTGAAAGTTGTAGTAGTTGAAGAGATCACCTCCTGTGTATCCTTTGGAAGATGCAGCCCTTTCCTCTGACCCAACGTAACAAGTCTGTCCAAGAATCTCTTCTCTTCCCCAGAAAGATCGCTGAGATGTTTTTTCTGTCAAATGCCAAAAAATATATATATTTATATAAATCATTTTCATAAAAACATTTGCAACTTCTTCATATTTCTTAAAGACTGTTAGATCAGGCAGACCTGATTTTTTGAAGAATGATGGCGATCGTACCTGTAAGGCAGTGATCCGTTTGAAAACATCTTCCCTCATGCTGATCTCTACATCAAAGTCACACAGCTTCTTGTCTGCCTCTGTGCTCGCCGAGCGCACGTCCTTACGAGGACTTACGTACTGAGGGAAGTCGAGGACGTGCCGCGACGCTGGGGTAAGCAGAGTTCAAGTTTAAGATGAATATTTATGTGTATGAAGAATACAAGGCAAACAATGCATGAAAACTGGTCATTCTTGCAATTGTGCAATTTTCTAATGCAAAAAGTCAATATAAAATACATGTATCTAAATGATTATTCAGAAATCTAGTAATTGAAACAAAAATGCTGTAAATTTTCTCCACTGCTTGTGTTGCTGCGTCTTCTCTCCTTGTGGTGGCGCTGAACATACAAACAAAATAATTTAAAAAATGAAAGTCACAAATTTTCCATCAGAATTAAGTACAAAACCTCAAATAACTTTAATTTATCAGTTTTTACAGTCAGTACAGTAATTTAAGTATTTTATCACAGATTATACAGTATATCATATTTTTCAAACGCATCAGTTGAAAATAAAATAACTTGAACTAGTTGCCATTCGAAAGGGAATCTTATTACTCTAATTAAAAATGATTCAAAGCTACAACACCATTAAAAAAGTATTCCAGTCTTCAAAAACCTTTTTTTCTGACTGTCTGTTAACTTTTATAAACGTATAATCAATGTACAGCCATTGACTGTAAATGAGGACTGGAGTGAGTTGTGACATCATCACCCATAGAAAATGGTTTATTTCCGGCTCCAATAAATTCAAGTCGATTCAGTCGCCATCTTGTCACAATATTGATTGACACTGCCATGTTGGAACCAGACAACGTCACTAAGCAGTGATTGTTCAAAGTCGGTCTGGTTCAACGTTGCCATAGCAACCACTATCACCAGCCAGGAGCGATCTTGTTGGGAGACCGCACTTTCACTACTTAAAAGTGAGCTAGGGGGAATCTGTCAGTCAAACATGTCAAACGTTGGATGTGGGGTCAGCAGGCACCACATACTTTTATTGGGACATTTGATTGGTCAGTTTATATTTTTACTTCAGTTTAAAAATATAGGGGAAAATATAGGATCACCAAGAACATGTTGAGAAAAAGGTAGCAGAGCAAGAATAGATTTTCTGACAAATGGAATAACTAACAACTATTTCTCTATAGAAGTCTATGGAATCTTGGCTTCTTGGAGCCAGTAGGTGCTTCCTGTTTGAAGCACATGGGGGGGGGGGGGGGGGTCACTCAGTCCAATGCTCATAAACAGTCAATGTTCTGCTCCTAGTTTTCGAACCTGAAACTAGTTTCTTTATTCAGATAAGAATGAACATTCATCAAGAACAGTTCTCCTCAGAAGGCTTACATGCATAATCCAGCCTGACATCCGCCAGCACCTTCAGAGTGTTTTCAACTGAGACATTCTCCACGTTCAGAGATCCGACCTCATCGTACACCTTCTGAACTCTGTCCATCAGGCTGTCTGTCATGGATCTGATCTCCTCCGGAGTCAGGTCCCACCTCAGGGTGTTCCTGGTCCTGGCAGCCTGACAGCAGTCTCTGGATGACGTTACTGAGTCATGTGGGATGGTCATTCTGTCACAGTGCTTAGAGAACCTGAAAGAAAGGGTTCGGGTTCCATAATTTTGGGTTACCTTAACAAAAAGAATCAGCTTCTTGTTTCCATGGTGATGGACAAACTGACAGATGAGGTTATCTTTGTGGATCGTGATGTTTGCAGATGACACCGTAATCTATAGTGAGAGCAGGGAGCAGAGGGGGGAACATCTAGAGAAGTGGAAGTTTGCTTTGGACACAGTATTTGTGTGTGGATGAGAGGAACTCAAGTAAAACGGTAAGGTTACAGGGAGCAGAGGGGGAGAAGGTGGAGGACTGTAAGGACTGAGAGTGTGCAACCCATGTGCAAACAGGTTGGAACGGGTTTGAAGAAGGTCTCAGGTGTGACTAAAGAGTGACATCAAATTGAAAGAAAAGGTGTAGAGGACTCTAAGAGAGCAGACATGTTGCTGGTTTAGATACTCTGGAAAAGAGAGCGTAAGCAGAGCTGGAGGTAGAAGACATGAAGATGTTGAGTTTCTCTTTGGGAGTGACCAGGATGGATAGAATCAATCAGTGTCAATCTGTGTAAAACCCTGATCAAAAAAATAGTCTTTTTCACTTGTGAGAACTGGAAGTTAAGTTAAAAGAGTTCCCAAACTGGGATTCCTGTAATCCTAGTCAATCATCAGACAAGAAGCTCTTCTTCTGTTTTATTTATTTTTTTGGCTTTTTTCTGTGAAAAGAAACTTTTGTTAGTTGTTAACTTGGGGGTTTCAGTTCAGCGGTCGGAGTAGCCACTTTAAGAAAGTAGCGGATGTGTTTTTCAACGTCAGCGAGCGGCTTGGTACCAAGTGTTCCACGGTCCGGTACCAGTCCGCATCCCAGCGGTTGGAGACCACTAGTTTAGAGTATTTAATAACCCGGTAGTGAATTTACTTCGTATATTCATATTTCCCAAAGTCATTTAGTCTGGCAGCACTCAAAAACCGTGAAACTCTAACTGGACAAACACTTTTAATTTAAGTAAAATGTTTTCTGAAAATTTTTCTTTTTAGGTCAATCATGGTTTCTTTCTTCTCCTTATTGTTCATAAAAACACATAATAACCTGGAAGTTTTTTTTTTGTTTTAGCAACAGCTCAGAGAACGGATGGGCAATATATCGGTGCCGGTATCTGCAAATATCGCCTATTGGCCACAGTTGCAGGGGAGATATCGGTTACCTAGCTCAGATTTCATCCCTGGTATTCAGCAGGAGCAGTAAATCTTCCACAAACCCACAACGTGCTTCAGATGTTTTTCATGCTAAGCAGAAGCTATCAGCCTGTCAGTTGACCCCCTTCACCCACACACAAAACTTCAAATCCATGATAGATGTTACAAAAATGAGCAGTCTGGATAATTAACAAAGTAGAGTACTTTAAGTATAAAAACCAGGTCTAGACGGTCTTGTAGGATGTCATATTATACTAATATCATATAAAGAATATATAGGGGAGCCGGTTAGGTTGATAATTCCAACACATCGTGCATTCTGCGGTACAAGCACCAAATTTGGCAGGGCTGTATCTTAGCATCCCCTCTTTTAGAAAAGCATGTTAACCATGAGAAAAATCCAAAATGCCAGCTATATTTGTAAAGAAGGCGGCCGTACGCTCAATTGTTGCAAAAACACTTAGTGTCTGTTTTCCCCAGTGTCAATCACATGGGCTGTGCATGCATAAAACGCAGTAGTTAAACTATATAACACACTACGATATGTATATTAGATATATGAAATATATATTTGAAAATTTTGGATTTTCTTGTGGCTAACATCTTTTTTTTTTAAAAGAGGGATCCTAAGTAATGCACGGTTATTTTAATAACTGGCTCAGCTAACTACTACTACTACTTATCGACGTAACATCCAGAAATCATTTAAAGAAGGGAAAAATCCCCCAAACCTAAAAAGGAAATTGAAAATTGAAGCGTTTGAAAAATAAGGAATGGACAGGGGTTTGAACAAATACAAAGTTTGCATAGTAAACATGCAATCATTTATTAAAAGAAATATACAAATGTTGTTGTTACTATTATTATTATTTTATCTTGATAATAAACACAATAAGGTTTGTAAAATTACAATTATTATACAATTAGACATACCTACTCCCTTTTTGACATGTTTTGCATTATTATTATTAATATGTTATTGCTTTTACTATTATTATTAATGAGTTTGGATAATGTTGATTGTATTGTAATTTTCAACATGTTTGAAACAAATCGAATTTTTAACAAAATTCAGAAAACATTTATTTGAGACTTATAGTTATTGGATAAAGTTGGATAAACAGACCTAAATTTAACCCCAAATGTAGTCTGGCTTTTGTCACTCTTGTCTACTTTCTGGACTTCTTTTTGCTCTTTTACACCTGGAGAAGTATGGAATGGTTATTTTATAACAACCATATATCTTTTATGATTATTTTATGTCATTATTTTATATAATTAAATTTTTTATATATAACTGATTTAACAAATGAGGCAAAAACATAACTGATTTTGGTAATCTCTGGTTTCTGAAAAGCATCTAAACTGGTGTCAGGTGGAATTACTGCGGTGATCCGGTTTCTGTGGTGGTGTAAACAGGCTAAGTGGGCAGAGCAGCTTCTCGCAGCCAGGAAGGAACCACAGCAGCCAAATGTGTCTCAGGCGGCGAGCGCACGTGCCATCCTGAAATCTGTTCAAGGTCGAACAAACAGCGTCATACCTGCGAAGCGTTCTGCAAAACACCACCCTGAGCGCACACATGGCTCATGCGCGTCGTCGTGCATAAATCAGTGCGTAAAAACCTTCTTTCTTCCGCCTTACTGCCACTGGGAACCAGAGAGAGAGAGGATGATCGAAATGCGTGGCTCTCTTCACGTGCGTAGGGGAAACTTACCGCGCATGCGCAGTTTGCCTCATGACGCGGCCACACACAGCTGAGGAGCTCAGGTAGGTGGGCGCGCGGGGGGCACTAACAGCATCCTTTCACCTGCTGATCTTCATCTTAAATCTCTCACGGCTGTTGTCTTGAGTTGCGTTTGTGCTCTCTCCGTTTTTTCTGACTACATTTGTGTTTCTATCGTGTCAGCTTAGGCTTCAAAAATCTCGAATGAGCCTCTCTGCGTGGGGATTTTTTTTCTATATAACGTATGTATGATATACCGTATGTGCTGTGGTGGATCCGGTTACATCACAGCTCCCGCATGCACACGCAGGGAGGAGTGGCTGCAGAGCTCGGAGACACGAGGATGCGTTTGTGTCCGCTGCCAGCGGGGAAATCTGCGGCCTTATTTTTTTTTATTTTGATTTTTTTTGTTACCTAAGATCGCGCGCGCACATCCCGCATCTAACAGGAGACGCTCGCGGCGCGGAGTCCCTTTCTCTCATCCGGCTGTCAGTTGTCTTGGAAACAAGACAATTCAAAGTTGTGATCAAATCGTAACAGTGTTGTGATTCAGTCTCCAGGGAGGGTTAGGTCACTATTCAACGTTGTTATTTATTTATTTTACCACTGCACAATCCTTCATTTAGACCTCTGTCGATTATTATCATTATTAAATGTTATTATTTATTTATTATTCATTCATCCGTCCATCCATGGATTCGGGTCACATGACTTTATCTTTTCGAGATGTCACTGGTCCTAAGTTCACACTCGACCACACCATAAACACACATATTTTTAAAAAAAATGCCAATAGAATCACCAGAGAACCCATGGAAAATGTGATAAAAAAAGATGATGTATAGTATAATAGTTGCTATTAATAGTATTTTTAAACAATTATAAAACAAAACAGAATTAGATGGAAAATGCTTGAAAATAATATAAAAAAAGAAGAAAACACCTGTTTTCTGCAGTCTCAAGGTATTATTTTTTTTGCCTTGAAAATCCATAACTAAATATAAATGTATTTAAAAGATCTTGTTTGTCTTTAGATTTATAAAAAAAACAGGTTAAAATATATTCTTTAAAATCCAAACCATATTTTTACAGTAATGAAGCATTCACAAATAAAAAGGCAGTTTTGTTTCCAAACATGTTTTTAATTTTGTTTTACATTGGAATTACTTTGTTTCATATTTTTTCTTGTTTTTTTTTACAGTCTTTTTCCATAAATTTGTACAAACTCAAAAATTTGCATTAAGCAAGATGTAGCTGAGCTCCATCAAAGGGGTTAACTGTTTCTGATTGTTTCTGGTTCTTATTTATTAAACTACTTTTTTCTTTTGTTTTGTTTTCTACATTCTAAAATATTCTACATTTTAAAATAAAAGTGTGTGGACTTAAAGTGAGAGTGACATGAGTGGAGAGGGGGCGCTGGGAAAAGTAGAACTGACGTGTGTGAGCTGATCTTAGACTGGAAAGAAAGCTTTTCTTATTTAATAATGAATAAAATATGCATTTAACAATAAAGAAAAACTTCTAGTTTGTTGTTCATAAATGTACAAAAAAAAATCACCAACATCAGAAAGTTTTTATCCATGTTTGTAGACATTTGCATAGAATCTCCCAGCAGTGCATTAAAAAAACTTTATTATAAAGCGGTATTTTAGATTTTATCTAAAAATTACAAAAAAAATTATTTTCCTGTCTTAACATTTCCTGTTGAAGTAGCTCTACCTTCATGATTCATCACGTGCTCACCGGGCGCCGTCCTGTTTATGCCAACAGATTTTAGATGAAAAATGGCGGTGGAGAAGCGCCTGGCGTTGGCTGTTGTTCAGTTCCTCCGAGATCAAACGCACTGTGGAGCTTTGAATTCTGACGAACAGGAGAGCCTGGAGGGTGAGCCCACTCGCTGCCTGTGTTTATCTCTGGAAATGACCCATAATTCCTCTCTGTCCTCACTAGAATAAACATCTCCAAATCTGTTTTCAGTTTCTGGATGTTGAAACCTTAAAATATAACCATAAACTGAGTTCAGATGAGTTCCAGGTGTTGTTCTTCCTGTTTAACTGAAAACACAGTGATTTAGTTTGGATTTCTTTGTGGGAAAGTTTGATGTTTTGGATTATATTTTTGGCATTTTTCTGATTCTCCCCCTTCAGTTGCCATTCAGTGCTTGGAGACAACTTTCAAAATTAGTTCCAGTGATGGTCACCTCGCCGTCTCACAGCCCCTTAGAGAGATTTTTCTCAACGCTCTGCTCAAGGTGGGTTCTGCGGTGCACATCAACATGTTCACAGATGCTTCTGTCAAAGAAAAAAATATAGAAAGAATGAAGAATAATAACTGCCAGATCAAGCTGCGCTGCAGAATCTCCAATAATCTGTGAGTTAGTATTAAAAAAAAAGCAGAATGAATAAAACTGAAGTGGAAACAATCATCAAAATTGAAAAACAAAAGTGTTTTTCCAAAAAACACACAAAGAAGGGGTAAAGGCATGTCTGCCAATAACTGGTTAGAAAGTGCTTTACAGTCACAGCGCCATTCATAATGGCGGCTCTGCTGCCGAACACCGACGCCAACCCATAACCACCAGGAGTAATGTGGCAAGTCATACGACTACAACTGAAGTTGAACTTTTTTGGGGAAAAGGCAGCCATCGTGAATTTTTTACGATGGCTTTTATGAACCTTTAGTACCCTTTCCAAATTTAGATTTCTTTTCGGGATTTCAATCTAATGCCTCCTGACTCCTCGAGCTCCATTGGAAATTTTACCCAGGCAACCAAAAAAAAACTAAAAAGAAAAAGGTTGCTATGGAGATAAAACCAACAAAAAGCTGCCATTATGATCATTTTAACATAGGGTGTTTGGGCTAAAAATTGAGCCTCTAAGGAAGGCAAAAGAAAACCAAAAAAACCCTGATAACACCCCTCACCACACAAAGTTAATAACATTTTCAAACTTAAAAAAAAAAATCCAAGCTTCATCTAATTGATTAAGTTGTTTTCACACCTAAATTCAAGCATTTTATATCACTATCTACACTTTCCCCCTTTTAAAGTGTTCCTATTTGTTTACACTGAAGTTAATCGCACCAGAGTTCACTTGCAAGTAAACCCAGACTTTTATTTTTAGGTGGATTAGGGTTCTCCTGTTTGTCTGCAACAGAGATTTCTTTTTTTTTTTCCTCTGATAGAGACCATCAGAAAACACCAAATTTAGTCAAATTAAACAGCCCAATGTGAAAAGGCTCTAAATGTAAAAGTAAAGAGCGCCTTTCTGGGTTAAATAATCCATATTAGTTCATAGATTTGCTGAGTTTCCATCACAGAGAGTTTCTTTGGTGATATGAATGCGCCTCTCTTTTCTATTGACGTTTCTCTTGTTTTGTGTTCAAGCAGAACGGCAACAGCACCTCACCAGAAACGCCCCCATCTCCGGAGGACATGGAACGAGCAGAGCAGCTGAAGAACGAAGGTCATTTCCTCTTTCAGTCCAGACACCTTCGGTTACCACCGAAGTCACATCCTCTTCCTACTGTTAGGCTGTTTAAAACAAAAACAACATTAAAATTTGAAGGAAAAACCAGCAATAAGGGTCCCTGACTTCTGCTAAAATAAATTGTAATTAAAGAAAAAAAGGTAAAAGTAGTAAATGCTAAACATTTTAGAGAAAGATTTGACCGAGCAGAGAAGTAGAAAAAGATAAAACCGTGAAATTAGCAATGAAGGGATCTTACAGCTCTGCTGAGCGGATCAGATCCTCTTTGTGCTGCAGGGATGGATCCCTGATCAATACCAAGCTGTGATCCAGAAAGGAGGATCAGCGTCTTTGCTGCAGTTCTAAGTCCCTCAAAATACTTTGGTCTGTAGTATTTGAAGTTTGATCTTTATGAATCTGAAGACGAACTGATGCCAGACAGGAAATAATCTGTACTTATTTACATTTTCATTTTTTTCTCCAAAGTTTAAGCCAAAAATCAAGTTAAAAATCATTTTGTTTTTAGTATTTTTAATTTCTCTGAAAGAAATTTTCTACATGTTGTTACATACTTTAAAAAGACGTTTTGTTTAATACAATTTCATGGCAAGATTTCCGCTCCTCTTATTTATATTTAAAACAGTTTTTCCCCCCTTTTTTTAATTTCATAGTCATGTTTTACAATAAAATGAAGCAGGATTTATACGATCAATTGAAAAGATTTCCATAGATATATTAAACTCTCAGAAGTAAAATACAGACTCAAGATTTTATAAAGAATTATTTACATTTTTTTTTGGTCCTTTTTTATTTTAATCAGTATAATGTTTTTCTTCACATTTATGCTAAAAAGTCTGACTTTTACAAAATGTTCAGAGAAAAAAGTCACGATTGTGCCCTTTGTTAAATAATTGATAATACTATCATGTTTACAAAAAGTATTTCTCTAACTGTTATGAGAAAAGTCAGAATTCTCCATTTTTATTTGCACTCAAAAATGTTACTTTTTGCATTGTGAATTCAAATTTAGTTCCTATTATGAATCATGAAAAGCCTCAGTCAAGTAGAATAAAACACATTTAAAAGAAACTTGAAGAGGATTTCAGATTCTCATTTTTACTTTTGTTGTTGTGTTGTGTTTTTTTTTCATGAATATGCCTATTTTTTCTAATAAAAGCATAATTTCATGTAATCCTGAGCTCAACAAGCTCCAAGTTTGTGCTTTTTTTGTTGTTCATTGCGATAAAATCTATATTTTGTTTTAACTGTCAGGGAACAATCACATGAAGGAGGAAAACTACAGGTGTGCGTTGGACTGCTACACACAGGCCATTGATCTGGACCTGAGAAACGCCGTGTATTACTGCAACAGGTAATTTGGAGTCTGATTCCTGCACTTGTGCAGTTTCAGGCTGCAGGTTGTCATATTTTGATGGGATAAAACGTCCTTGCAGGGCTGCAGCTCACAGCAAACTGGGGAACTACACTGAAGCCACAAGCGACTGTGAAAGAGCCATCGGCATCGACCCCACCTACAGCAAAGCGTACGGCAGGATGGGGTGAGCGTCTCTCCTGCTAACCGGAATGAGTGGCGAAAAATAGCTTCTTGGTCTGAAGGATTTCTGGGTTTTTTTTCTGCAGTTTGGCTTTGACAGCTATGAACAAGTATCCTGAAGCAATCTCCTACTTTAAGAAAGCCTTAGTGTTGGACCCTGATAACGACACCTACAAGTCCAACCTGAAGATAGCGGAGCAGAAACAGAGGGAAGCGTCCAGCCCGGTGAGTTCCAACCCATTATTTTGTCTTCCACCCTCAACTTAAGCATCACATTTCTGTAAACGTGTGCTGCAGATAGCGGCTGGACTGGGGTTCGACATGGCCAGTTTGATCAACAACCCTGCCTTCATTAGCATGGTAAGAGCTCTTGTGCGGTTTTTAAACATTCCCGAGAGACGCCACGAGCTGGAGCTGCGTTTGTTGTTGTTGTCCGCAGGCGGCGAGCGTGATGCAGAACCAGCAGGTGCAACAACTGTGAGTTCCCTTCTCAGAAAATGTTGGTCTTAGATGGAGTTCAGCAAACGCTGACTCACTGCCGATGTGTGCTCAGCATGTCAGGAATGATGTCCAACGCGGTCAGGGGTCCTGGTGCCGGAGTGGGGGGAATGTCGGACATTTCCAGCTTGATTGAGGCGTAAGTACCCCGCCCTCGAATCCAAATAAGATTTCAGACAGTGTTCGGACAACACTTAAGGGTCGAAGACTTAACCCTTGTGCTATCCTAGGCACTTTAACATTGGGAGTTGGGTCATCTAGACCCACTAGACAGTGCTCTGAACCTTTTTACTTTGATGATTTGTGATCTTCACTGGTGTCCATGGATTACATGAAATCTTTCCACCTTTATCCACCTTTGTCATGGTAGAGAGAACACGTCAATGGAAGGGTGGGGTCATCTAAGATAGCACAAGGGTTAAATTCAAATATGAAGAACATTTTTTTTTTTTTTGCAGCTTTGTTTTAACAGTTTGGCAATAAACTACTATGAAGCTCCGCCTTAGTAACACCACAGCTGTCTGCAGCGACACCCCCTTAAATAACGTACGCTCCGAACTACCGAAACTCCTCAACCATTTATGCAATGAATGACATTTCCACAGACTGTTCATGAAGGCGCATCATAATTAAAAGACCACTTGGAATGGAAGTGTGTCTTCAGGAAATAATCTGGGCTCATTCCAAGTTTTCCTGAACCCGTTTTTCTCTGGGTTTTTAAAAAAAAAAACAAATCCTCTTGATATTAAGTTCGATGAGACTTTCCTGTAAAATAATCCCCTCTAAGCTGAATTGTTCACTCCAGTTTAGTGTTAATGCTCTTATAATTACAATGGGTTTTAAACTGATTTGTCTACAACTTAATGTCGTCGTTTTTCCTTTAAAGTTTTTCCACATTTGTCAGGAAGCATCAGGTCAACAGATCCTCTGCTCTCTTGTTCAGGGGACAACAGTTTGCCCAGCAGATCCAGCAGCAGAACCCGGAGCTGATCGAGCAGCTGAGGAACCACATCAGGAGCCGCTCCTTTAGCGGCAGCGCTGAGGAGCACTCATGATCCATGCAGGTACATTTCAAGCCGAACTCTTCCCCGACCAAACCAAAACACAAGGAACCTGAAACTTCCAACGTTTTTTTTCAGTCCCAACTTTCCTTCTTCCTAAAAGAGCAACCATACGGCGCCAAAACAATCTCAACACCCATTTCTTTAAGTCAAATCCCCGGCTTAGCTGGAACGAAGAGACGAGGAAGGGGTTGAAGGAACTTTGACTGAAGGCTCTCAAGAGAAGGCTGGAGAGCCTGGTGACAGAAGAAAGAGCCTAGAACTCATCAGCCCACTGACAGAACCCAGCGAGATCCCTTCACGTGTTTGACGTGTGCCGAAGCTGCCGCCCTCTTCACTCTTCATGACCAAGAGGCGTTTCTCACACGAATTCTGCTCAATTCCGGTTGGTTTGTGACATTTATGTCATTTTTGTAGACAGAACTGTAATTTAACGCAAAACCATCCCTGAACTGGTGGGACTTGTTGCTTCACATTGCGCATCACTTTTAATCCAGGCAACTGCCGACGTGTATTGCAGTATTTGCAGCCTGTTGTTCTGTTGTTTTTAGCACTTTAGCAAGAAAAGAACTGCTGTCCCCTTTGAGCCAATCTATTCAGTTATCCGGTTTGTATGCATGCTCTTTAATCTGGTGTTTGGGATCAGATGGATAAAGGTGTGCAGAGGCTGGATCGGGTTGATTGAAGACGCACAAATAAACGTTTTCAAATCGAACTCCTCCTCAAGTGCTTATTTAATTCAAATGATACCACCGTCCGGGTGAATACTCGTTTCTGATTGGCTGCCGGGTTTTACATAGCCCAAATGTTCTATATCACCGCGCTGGCTTCCTTAAAACAAACTTTTTCTTCATCATCTGGACAATATCAAGCGGCAAGAGATGAACTTTCTCTCTGAACGGATGCTTTTCCTTTTGACGCTGCAGTCGAGGCTGGTGACGGTCAGCCGTTACCATGGCAACGCGCCACACCACACATCAAATACTCCACTTTTTGTGAGAAGCGTGTTTAACCGAAAAAAAAATGACAAGAACAAAGTTTTTTTTAAAAATGGATCGAACATTGATTTATTTTGTAGGTGACCATAGCGTAAAAGGGATATCATCAGAAATTGACGCACTTCTGCATCGTACGTCAATTTCTGATAATTTATTATCCCATATTTAAAGGTCCTATATCATGCAAAATCACCTTTTTTATTTAGCTTTTAAGTGTTTTATAATGTTCATTTGTCACAAAAAAACCCCAATCCATTCACGCATTTCTGAGTGGTCTCTGTAGTCCGAGCACCAGCCCCTCCCAATCCACAAAAACAAGTGGGTCCTCACAGTGTGATGTCACAAAGTGAGGAACAGCCCCTTCTAAGAAGAACCTGCGCTGCCAGCTCCACCCCCAGGCCAACATACACGCCCACTTTTTTTTCCATGGAGCTAGCGGTGATCGGCGAAACGCTTTCCTTTTATTTGCACATCCATCCAAAAGTTCGGATATTTTTTGTTTTCGTGGGTGAAACGCGGACACACTGCCGAGGCCGGCTCTAGGTTGAGGTCATGAAAAGGGGCGGCACCCACGCGGAGCGAAAGGCGGAGCCTCAGAGATCACGTCGTCTTACTTTCAAATAGTAAAATGAGCGGCAAAAACTCGTATTTAATATAAAAATTGTTCTTTAATGTGCCAGAATGTTATCATAAACACGGATATTTCACGAACATTTTCAAAGTGATTCTGTGGCACAAAACAAGAGCAAAGGAAAGTTCACAGAGAATTTATTAACACTTATTACACATTTACATGATTTTGTTTAAGGAAAAAAAAGTTTATATAATTCACAATTCATTTTAAAATACAGTATCATCCCCTTAGCTTGCACAAAGAGTCAAATATGAAGTGCAGAGTTCCACAGTTGGTCCATTCTAAAATGCAAAAAAAAAAAAAAGTCAAAGTCACTAGCATTCGTTGGAGGTGTACGGACAAATCACGCACACTTGTGCGATGTCATCGTATTCGTAGGTCCTCTTTAGAAACGTGTCGGTGAGTCTGAGTCCAGAAATGCTCTGAAACAAAGAGGAAGGAGTCAGAATTTGAGGAGAACAGCTGGAACGCTGCTGTGGAGCGTTTGGATCGTACCTGCAGGCCCTGAACGGAGGAGAAGATGGTGAGGGGCACTAAGAGGGAGCCGCCCGGGCTGAGTTTACCCAGCTGGCGCCCCGATATACCGCACCAATGGATCGACCGCGTGTTGCACATTTCTACCACCAGATCCATGGTTCTCTCGCTGGAAGAGGACATTACAGAAAAGGAAACAGTTTTTGTTTTTAAGGAAAAATATTCAGCGCTGAAAAAGAAGCTGCTGAACTTCCCTCAACTCTGAAGATGTTTTTTCCCTACACTCCGTATGGGTTGGTACATTTCGAATTTAAACGGCACAGATTTTTATCTATAAAAAGCAAAATGTAAACCTGAAAAAGCTAGAAATCGATGAAAATGCAGCCAAAAGCATTTATTGGCTGGTCGCAGTGGAGAACCTCTAAAGACATTTATTTGATCCGCTGTACTTTCACACTGCACTCTTGATAGTGGTTCATTCCCTCCCAATGTAAATAACACTTTCATCTTTAATGAAACTTATCATTTTGTTGGACTTTTGTGACCAACGCTGAACCTAAAAACAAGCTCTTTGACCTACCAACTCTTGATGGGATCGATGTGAATCAGCGGATTTTGACGCAGAGAGAAGCTGCTTTGCATCACTAAAGGCCAGCGTTGCATTTCGGCGTAAAGCTGTTTTTTCTGCGCCTCAGAGTCCACTGAAGTTGTGCTAGTCACGTTATGGTAGTCGAAAGAACGTCAACAGTTGAGGTAAACTTTCTGAGTTAAAGTGTTAATTAAAGGAACGATTACTTAAATATTTAGCAGTTGAACAGAAAGACGGTTTCATCTCAGAGATTCCTTCTAATCCATTTTTTAAAAAATGGGTCAAATCTGTACATGTGTGACTGCATGCATGACACAATCCAGATTCTTCTCTTTATGCAGTGACCGGCGTTCACACTGCACTGAAACATACGAGTGTTCACTTGCAAGCAAACTGTGATCTTCGATTTTAGATGCACTTCTATAAAAATAGAACGTAAACAGTTTTTTATTGAACCATTGACTGTATTTAAGAACTGTACAGAGCGAGTGAGTGTGACTCCACCCATAGAAATGTTTTACTTTAATTTAGTCACCATTTTTGAGTGACGTGGCCTTGTTGGAGCCAGCCGTCGTCAGTTAGCAGCGATTTGTCTGAGTCACCATTTCTACGGCAGCCACTCTCACCAATCAGGAGTGAGCTTGTTGGAAGTTCACACCCCTATGACTGAGTAACAGCTGTTTCTATGGGATTTTGGCTTTCTGGAGCCAGCAGGTACTTCCTGTTTGGAAGGCCAGGAGAGGAGGAGTCACTCAGTCCAGTTCTCAGATACAGTCAATGGTTTCACCCGATCGTTTTGTCGTTCGTTCACTCGGGACTCTTGAGAAGCTGAGCACACATGCTGCTAAAATCTAGAACTCGCTTTCTGATGATGTCATTTACAAGCCTCCACTTAAGCCCCGCCTACAAACTACTCTTTTAGCTCACCAATTTACAGCTGAATCTTTTCATCAGCTCTTTTCTCTATTGATCTTATTTTAATACGGTTTTCAATTATAATGCATAATTTTCCTGTTGTTTGTGATTTTAATTCATCTTCTTAAAATTTTCCAACATTTTTAATTGCCCCATACCGATACACCTGCCTCATCTCTTCTTGATGACTGAGTGCTTTTGTGAAAAAGCAGCCTTCTCAAAGGGATTTGCACCTGCAGTTTGTGATTTTACAAACTATGTCGAAAGGTTCCTCCAGGTTTACGGTGTCTGGGATGATCTCCAAGGACAGCCTGATGTCTCCGTACCCCGGAGCCTGCGGGACATCCAAGAGCGGAGAGTGTTAGGATGAGTGAACAGGACGTCCCGCAGTAGATCAGGCCTCGCCACTGATACCATTCTCTGCAGCTGACTTGTCTGCAGCCTCCCCTTCTCCCCGAGGTTGGTCCTCCACACAATGTCCAGCTTGCCAATCATGGTGACGCCCTTGATGACGCCGGCCTTCTCCGCATACTCTGCCTTCGGTTTCAGGCAGTACAGGTACTGCCGCGTGTCCATCGGCTGCAGGTAGGACATTTTCCCAAACGTCGACTCTCTGAGGGGCAAAAAAAAATGCAGGTTGGCATCGAAATGAGTTTACTTTTGAGTTGTTAATAGCAAGGAAAAGGTTGTTTTTTTTTTACCCATCGTCTCCACTGGCGACTGTGTTGAGCTCTGTAACGTTGTACATAATAGTGGGTTCTAGAGACACTTTCTCCATGAACATGGGCGAGGTGGTGATGTTCTGAATCTGGGCTTCCAGAAACACTTCGTCTGTCTGGAGCGCAGGGGTTGGAAGGAGGAGAATCACTCTAGAATCATGACTCACAGACGTTAGACGTTTTTTTACCTCTGTGCCTCAAAGGATAAGTTCACTGTTTTGGAAGTAGGTCACATGATCAGGAGCTGATTTTACAGCTGTCTGGATGACAAGATGAGCCAACATTTGAAATTGTGAATCTTTAGATGATCTTTCTAAAGAAAAGCCAAATGAGTCTTAAAAATCTTGGAGAAAACTGACAGGGAAACATGAATGTATCCTTTGAGCTACTCTTCAGGTGATGTGAGAGTCCTTTAGTGAACAAAGTCAAGACAAACATTCACAGGTAATGACACATGAATTAGATCCTCTTTGAGGTCGTGTTAGTACAAGTGCCGTGCTGCAGGACAGAGTAGAGGCTGCACTTCTGTTTACCAACATTAACAATAGAGTCTCCAGCATCCATTCATTGTGTTTCTTGGATTTTGATCCTGGTCATATGTGCAGAACATGAGAGCATTGGAGTTCATTTAGCCAATGATTGTCCAGACGGAAATGTCCAATCTGTGCCAAAATTAGCAAACTCAACATTTTATTGGAAATTTTGTTTCCAGAAAATTTGGTGACTTGTGTTTATTCAAATATAGAAGTTAGACTTGTTAGGATTGTTCAGCATCATGAGGTTTTTTTCTAGTCATTGAAAACGTTCTTTTTCATTTTAGGAGTGGATTTGGATTATTTTTGGCATTGCTTAACCAAAATAAACATTTACATTTTTTATTTATTTAAAATTAATCAGTAATTTAAAAACATTCTTGGAACTTTTAGTCAATTTTACATAAGTTATCTCTTTAACTTTAGGAGTTTATTTGGTTTAGTTTGGCAGTGCTGATCTAGAATTTTTTATTTAGCATTATTGAGCAATTAAAAAAAGATTCTTGGGACTTTTAGACAATGTTTCACCATTTATCTAATCAATTTCAGGAGTTACTTTGTGTTTGTTTTGTCCATTGATGACCCAAAATAAAAGTTTATTTTATTTAGCAATATTCAGTTATGTTCTTAAACACTGTAGGACTCTGATCTTCAGCATTTTTAGTTTTTAAAGCGTTTAGCCTTGTTCTACATTATTTAACTTTTTTTTCTATTGTTTAGGCTTTTTGTTCATGAGATCTACGCATCAAACATTCAGGATTGTTCATTATTCAGCTCTTTTTTTAACTATTTCAAACATACTAGGACTTGTTTTGAAAAGTGTAACATCTAGTGGTGACATTTTTAACAATCCCAAGAATCCCTTACGATTAAAACATTATTAATTCTTCTTCTAGTCTAGATTTTAGCATTAAAATGAGGCACTTTCTTATGTTATTAAATGTTCTTTAGCTAAATTATTATGTAGCTATGATCTACATTGAGACTTTACTTTGTGACATCAAGGAAAGGCATCTTTCTTTTCTTAGTAACATTTCACAGTTTAACCAGGACACTTTAAAAGGTTGAAATCACTACAAATACAATCCCTTTAAAAGGAACCTAAAGTTTTTATTCCAGGTTAAAAGTTAAAACCAAAAGATGTTTCATTAAAAAATAAAATAAAACCTTTACTTGGAGTTTTAATATGAAGTTAAATAAAAATGTCTGTGTGTTTGAGACGGTCTGGCCGATGCTTAAGGAGACAAACGGCGTTTTTTTTTTTTTAAAGTTTCTCGGTGCAACTTCTACATAAGCCTTGAACTGAACAAGAGAAAAAGCAGAGATTAGTTCATGCCTGCAGCTTTTTGGAAAGCATCTGACCCTCTTGGGAGTGAATAAATGTCACAGAGCTTTTCGACTCAGAGCAAAGTCATTTATAAGGTTCGACATGATTAAATAGGGTGTGTGTTATATTTTTTATAACAGAGAAATAAGCAAATCTTTGGAGTTTGACAGTAATTTTTAAGGATAAGAAGGTAAATCTGTGGCCACATTCCCCAAAGCAACACCCACCAGTCAGATTAAGCCATATGTCAGGATAATTTGAGTCGTATTAACATCGGATGTGATGTATGGCGTCCTTTTCCCCAGTGATTTCTGTGTCCACACACCGCAAACAACCAAGAGTCCAAGCCCCGTGAAAGCTGCGAAAGACACGAGCAACCACGGAAAGAGCGAAAGAAAAACCACTGGAAGGTCGGGTCAACGTCGCCTCCAGAGTTTCCCCCCTTTTTTTCGTTTTTTTGAGCTCAGAAAGATGAAAGGTCTGCTGCTCCGAAAAGGATGGAGAGCCAACTTTGAGCCGTGACAACAGAAGAAAGAATTACCACAGAACTGAGGTCGCTCTAATGGAGAAAATAAAATACAAAGACATCATGAACAAATGGAGTTACATGCAAAAAGTTGATGACAATGAATATGCGCATAAACAAAAATAAAGCTACGGATATGAAAATGAGGAAAAGCGTAAAAGGGAAAACTCTTCACCTCCAGCTTTTACATCACAAGACATATGAGAATAGAAGAATCAAACATGTCTGGAGCTCCAAGAGTTTTCCAGGAGGTCTAATCTAACCACGCATGTGGAAATGTTCCAGACTAAAACCCAAAGTCAGGTGGGTGTCACTTTACCTCTGCGTTGTAGAACTTGGTCTTCACATCCAGCGGCTTCAAAACCTGATTGAGAAAAGATTGAAAGCTGAAGCTCTTTTCGCTCTGTGACGCCATTCCACCGGAAAGCAAAGAGAGCCAGGAGAGTGAAGCTTCGACTGGAAGTCACTCCACACTGAGGCGGGAGACTGCGTTCGCCCCCGTGGCGGCATTTCTCAAGTGGCCTCCAGCTTCAAACACAGCCGTGCTAATGAGACACGCCCAACATGTTTACCTGGAATTTGAAAAACTTGCGAAAATAGAGCTTCTCCCCAAGCTGCGTGGTGTAGCTGACTGCACAAACTAAACTGGAAGAGGAAAAAAGGCAAAGTTTCAGTCATTTCTTTAAGAGGTTACATTTAAAGACCCACTCTGATCACCCTTGAGCTATTTTAAATATAATTAAGCCATTTTAGCCCAACTTGTGTCGTTTTCTGGGACATCGTTTGTGCAGAGCTGCAGTAGTTCAACAAAATATTCGGAAAGTCATTAATTTTCTTAATACCTCCATCAGAACGATCCCATAAGAGCATGTTAAAGACACCATTGTCATCAGAGTGGGTCTATAAATGACAGCATGGAGGAGGTTTTAGGGCGGAGGCGGGCTCACATATGTGTGCCGATTTCTTTAACTTCGTGGTGGATGACGTCGTCGATGCAGCACTCGGGTTTGAGCTCCGCGACAGCGGAGTTTGACGCCGAGAGGTTCAGCCTCTGCGAGCTCGTCTGCAGGTCTGCCTGCCGGAAATCAAGTCATAAAAGATGTTTCGAAAAGTGCAAAAAAAACGAATAATAAATACATGAATAAAAAGCATCAAAGACGCTTGTTTCCTCCTTACTTTCACTAGAATTTCTTTCACAATCTGGGTGCTGTCGTTATGAACACTGATGTAGCTGGAGAACGTCTCCCCAAGAAAAATGTTTCTGCAAATAAATGGGTTTTGTAAATGCTAATTTAGTCGGATTTGAAGGAAAAAAGCTGCTGGGGTGTGATTACCCAAAGTTCTGGGGGAGTGTGAGCATCTCTCCCAGCATCAGGGTCTCTGCTCCTTTGATGGTGGATGGGTCCTGCCTCATCAGCTGACCAAACAAATCTCCTGCACAGACAGAAAAAAGCAAAAAAAACACGTCTAAAGAAATAAAAATTAAAAAAAGACAATGAAAGTTTGCCCTGCTTTGTTCATCCATGGGTTTGTTCACAGAAAATCTTTCTCTCCTTCAGTCAGTTGATCCCTCGAACACAGAGAGGTCGGCCACATGGGTTCGGTTTCTCCATTTTCCACAGTCGTCTGCATCAGATTTTGCTGCAAAGAATCTCTTTAGCGTCTATTGAGGCAGTTTGCGGCAGAGTGTGAGGCGGCTGGGATGAGAGTCAGCAGCGCCAAATCTGAGGTCATAGCTCTTGACCGGAGAAAGGTAGTTTGCCATCTCCACTCTGGGTGGAGTGTCCTTGCCCCAGATGGAGGGGTTTAAATATCTGGGGGTCTTGTTCATGATTGAGGGAAGCCGTGAGATTGACCGGCGGATCAGAGCAGCGTCCGTAGCTGTAATGGCCTGTTGTGGTGAAGAGGGAGCTGAGCCAGAAAGCAAAGCTCTCAATTTACTGGTCGATCTTCGTTCCAGTACTCACCTATGGTCATGAGCTCTGGGTCATGACATAAAGAACGATACAAGCGGCTGAAATGAGCTTCCTCCGCAGGGTGGCTGGGTGCTCCCTTAGAGATAGGGTGAGAAGCTCGGTCACCCGTGGAGAGCTCGGAGTAGAACCGCTTCTCCTCCACATCCGAAGGAGCCAGTTGAGGTGGCTCGGGCATCTAGTCCTCCTGGACGCCTCCCTGGGGAGGTTTTCCGGGCCTGTCCCACTGGGTGGAGGACAAAGGGAAGACCCAGGACAGGCAGGAGAGACTACATCTCTGGGCTGGCCCGAGAACGCCTCAGGGTCCCCCCAGAGGAGCTGGAGGAAGTGGCCGGGAAGAGGGGAGTCTGGGCATCTCTGCTTAGACTGCTGCCCCCACGACCCGGTCCCGGATGCGTGGAACAAGATGCCCTCTCCTCTTCTGCTGACCTTGACTACATCATCCTTACAGATCTGCGTCATAATTTCGTTTAGTGTCCTCGCCATATTCTTCCAGAAGAATGAGTCCGTACCACCTCATTCTTGCTTCGCACATCTTCTCCATTTCTCCCACACCTGTCCTCATTGTGTTTCTTTTCTTTTAACATGAATCCTAGAATCCGGCCCATCATCTTCATTTCTGTTCTTCCGAGCAGTTCCTCTTCCTTTTGTGTCCATGCTTCTGCACCGTTTATCAGGAGCGGCCTTACACCTTTCCTTTTCCACCAACTGGCATACGTCTATCACACAACGCACCAGTTAAATCACACAAAAAACTGCAATTTTCAAAGCGGATAAGCAGTAAAATGAATTCTTTGCAAGGATAAAATGTGGACAGCTGATCCTGATACGATGTTGGTGTGTTTTCAAGAGCTGAAGGAAAGTTAAGCAGCTGAAATACAATCAAACACTTCTGTGCTTTTTCTTCAAACCATTGAAATCAACTTTAGTATTAATACTTTCTATACCGATATATAAATAAATTCTTAAAAAAAAAAGGTTCCAATGTGATTTTCGGAATTATTTTTTTACGTTCTGTCCGTCACACTTGAAGTGTTCCCATGATGACATTACAGACTAAACTCAGATTTTAACTTACAGAATCAATAACTGACAAATACGGTTTTGCCTCATTGCAAAAAAAGAAAAAGAAAAAAGTTTTTATGAATCCTCTAATCTCCCAAATATGAAGCAAAAAGATTTGGTTCGACAAATCAAAACTTTTTTTTTTGCACATGTGGACAGAGTCAAAACTTAAAGCCCATTTCATGCTGTTTCAGTCCTTCTTACTCTAATTACCATATATTTGCTTTTAGTTTACACCAGGGGTCTGCAACCTTCAACACTTAAAGAACCATTCAGCTCAATTTTCTACCGACTATAACCCAGTGGGAGCTACAAAGTCTCATTTTTTACGTCACCCTTTAGAACAATAAGACAGTAATTTGTACTTATATTATTGTTACAATTATGTTAAATGGAAACAAAATATTTGGGCATAAATAAAACAAACATGAAGAAAAAAATATCTTTAAAAAAAATATTAAATAGATTACAACTTTTGACAAATGTTCACATGACTTCCTTTCAAAATAAAAGACAACCTGCTGAACCTACTGGGTGTAGGTTCATCTCCATGCAGCAAGTTATTAGCATGTAGTTTCGTGTCAACAGTAACAACAAAAACATTAAGTTGATTTTACAGTTTGTGGCGAATCTAAGCCAGAAATCTAACAAACTAAAATAAATCAGAGCTAATTAAGTGACTTTTACTGTATTTTTTGAATTATAAAGCACACTTAAAATCCTTGAATTTATTTAAAAATAGAAAATACACGGCACAGTCTGGTGCAACTAAATTATGAATTCTGGTTGGGCTTACTGACCCCAAATGCATTTTCTGTGGTACCAGGTGCTCAAAGATCTGTCAAAAATATTCTAGCTTGACTATGGTAAACTATAACGCTGTTGAATTGCTAGAGCATTATGGGTACTGTAGTCAAAAACCTTGAAGAGTGACACTGCTGTACTTCAACTGTTTGTGAATGTGTTAAATAAAGTTTTTTTGTTTTTTTTTACTTTTCTGCTTATTTACTTTTTTTTTTAACAGTAATAAAAAACGTCTTATTGTCTTGAAGCAGAAAGCCACAATGGAGGGGTAAAAGAGTCACACGTGGCTCCAGAGCCTCAGGTTGCAGACACAAACATTTTCCACTTGGTTGGAAAAGTTGATATTTTCTATTAAAGAAAGCCTGTTTGCTTGTGTCCACCCCAAAAGATCAATATATAGAAAATACTTGTACTTTGTATCCTTTAAGAGCAAGAAACAACAGTAAACAACGCACTTCCTAAAACTTCTTGACAAACCCAAGAAATTCTGTCGTATAGCCTGAGCAGCACAGCAGGCGCACTTATGAATGAGGAGACATCAAGTTCTGCTACTTCCTATTTGAGCTTATTTCTCTGTTTGTTTTCTCTGTTTGTTTCTGGATAAATATCTATCAGAAAAACTCACCGGGCAGATCTCTTTCTTCACACGTCACTGGGAGGTTTGTGAACAGAGTCGGTTTAGTTAAGCGCATCACTGTGAGGAAAAAGAAGCCGGTAAGTTGGTTGCAGCGATGATTTGATTCCTGCGTCACACAGCAGTTTCCTCAAATGTCTAGTTCCTACAGCTGTGCATGAATCAAATTAGAGTGATCCAGGACAGGAGGAGAAGCTCCATGCAGACATCACCCTCTGTGCATTTTAAAGGGACTTATGAAAAAACACAGGAAAGCACAGTAAACACTAAATATCGCCCACACACTTGTATTTTTTATAGACATTATTCAAAATACCAACACCAAAACAACATCTCTATGGAGTGATGCTGATCTTCTGAAAATATAAGCTTAATTGGTACTGATTTAACTTAAAGACCAAAAATCTTAAAAAAAAAGTGAAAGTCATTTTTAATTTAAGTTCTTTTTTTATCCAGAGGACTAAATTTTTTGTCTATGAGTTATTCTTTGCACACCTTTTAAGTATTTTTAAACATTTAGTTTCAGGTATTCATAAAATGTTTATTTTTCTATTGTTTGACCGATCATCAATTCCCGCTAATTTGACATTAATTAACATTTTACAGCTTTTAACTTTTTATTTGATCATTATTATGTATATGAAAAAAACAATGCTTAAAAGAGGAAAAAAAGCTAACGCGGTCAGTGGTAATAATAAATGACAAATGATGGACATTTGCTTCCAGCAGAAAAGCTACAGAGAATATATATTGCTGTGTGTTTAAAATAATATATGGTTTAGATTTCCATTCAAAATAAAATTATTTTAGCGGAAATGTGCCGCTAAAGGATTTATTTAAATTCTAATAAGCAAATTTTTAGACATTTGCCTGCTGGCCCCGCAGCTAGCATGACATATGTAGGTAATAAGTTATTATCGCAATAATTCCAACATACAGCAATCCTCTGGAATCTTCTCATAAAGCTTAACTACCTTTTAGAGCAAGTAGATGTTCCTGTTTTGTCTGATTTACATCCATTTTTGCCTGTCTTTCCCTCCTGAGCTCCTAGGCTAACCGGTTGTTTTATAGCAGCTAACGAACTTTAACCTTAAAGGGAAGTGCCCGCCTTCTTCGTCACCTATTATGGACAACTAGACACATGTTTGACTCACGTCTTCCCCCTACAGTCAAGGAACGGTATTACAAAAACAAATATATAAAATATGTCAATTTTTTCGTTTTTTTTTTCTTCTAATAAAACACATGCCATTGAAAACCCTATAATAATGATGCGTTTTATGTGTGTTGTGGCAAAAATACCACTATGGTGGCCATTTTCATCCTAAATACATGGTATCTTACCAGATAAAGACATGCAAAAGAATGACTTAACTTTTCAAGACTAAAATAAACATTTATATTGGCAAATGTTCATTAAAATCAATATGCAATTATCCATCTATTGCTGTCAGTATTGCAATTTAATTCTGCATTCCTGTAACAAGTGGTGGAAATAATACCACATATTTTTTTTTACTATAAAAATATACCTCAAGTAAAAATAAAACAGTAGGGTGCAGTAAAACTCTTTACTCTCAGGAGAATACTATTTTTGAACAAGACTACTGAGTAAATGTAACATGTTGTTATTTAACCTAATAACTGTTAATCTGAACTTTTATGCAATTTTCTGAAAACCTTCAGGTGATTCAAGACGTTGCAGCGAGAGTCTGATAAAATAGGAAAATAAATCAAATGTCTTCAATTTATTCTCTCCCCTTTTGCAGTCTGCCAAAAAATTCACGACAGAGGCCTAATAGTTCCATAAAAGTACAAATAGGGCTTTTTTTTTACTAAGCAGAATTATTGTTGTTTCCAAATTTTAAAAAAATAGAAATGGACTTCCTGCTTCAGTTTCAAAATGCTGACATCCTCTCTTAGTTGAAGGGTAGACTTGGAATGAAAATATAGCTAAAATTGGATCGGTTTACCTCTTAGACATTGTGCTAGTTATTCTGATGTAGAAATTGACTACTGGGATTTGTTTTAGGATGTGCTGGATGTTTTTTCTGTCTTTCGTCACTGTAAACCTCTTTTTCTCATCCATGAATGTGAATGTCACATTTACTCAGTTTACTACTGTTGACAGCAGAGGGGCAGCTGTAAAGACTGATCAAAATGGTGTTTTTGGTGTTTGTAATATGTTCTTGTGGCATTTTTCAGTTGATAGAGGACATATAGACAGAAAATTAAGCTCAAATTTTCATTTCTGAGTATTTCTTTATTTAAAGTGTTGTGAACCAGGAGCAAATGAAAAAGTCCCATTAAAAAAATTGTTGGATATCTCTACTATTGCATGCCATTTTTCTTGCACCACTAATGTAATGTTGGGGTTGTAGGGGCTGTAACCCTTGTGCTATCCTAGGCACTTTAACATTGGGAGTTGGGTCATCTAGACCCACTAGACAGTCCTCTGAACCCTTTTCCTTCAATGATTTGTGATCTTCACTGGTGTCCATAAATTACATGAAATCTTTCCACCTTTATCCACCTTTGTCATGGTAGGGAGAACACGTCAATGCAAGGGTGGGGTCATCTAAGATAGCACATGGGTTAAGCTAGCTGGAGACCACGTTAAAAAAAAGTTTAAAAAAAGAGCTCTCATTAGGAGGGGTAGGTATGTCCTGGAAAATGACACTGATTTTTTCACTTTGGCAAAAAAACAGCATATTCATTATAAAAAAGACCACTGGGAACGCATTGAAAATGTATCAAAACATGATTGAAGTGGGACTTCAATAGTTTTGTTGTGCTGTTGGTTTCCACTTGTTAGAAGTTTTCTTCCCTCGGTCGCCTCCATACAGATTCAGTTTAAAGATCTCACCAAATATTATTTCACATAAGTTTCAAAGTTGACTCACATAACCCTAAGTAAGAACTTGACATAACTTAGTCACTTATTCAAAAACTGCATGAAGGTTTTTTTTATTCATTCATTTGCAAACAATGAAATGAAAACAAAATGTCCTCCTTAAAAAAAACCCCAAAACCTTCTGCAGTCTCAGCTTCTGTGTCCATCCAGCAGAGGCTGCAATTGAAAATCAAAGCTTTATTAGGTTCATATTTCACTTTAGCTGCACAGAAACAAGTGGAGAGTTCCAAAATCAATTTGAAAATTGAAAGAAAAAAAAGGAAGTTGAGCCAAAACGTATTGATTCATGGTTTAAACCAACTCACATAAGCACTTTCATCAGTTTCTGGCCGCCGCCACTCTTCCTTGGACAAGATTCTCAGGAGAACCATCCCAAAAACCACAATCAGGATGCCCAAAAAATTAGCAAACTTTGCTTCCAAAGGCAGAGAATTATAGGATTCTTTGGTGCTTCCATCCCTGCAGCAGAGACAGAACATTAAATGAGATTTTCCTGCTTGAAAGTGCTTCACATGTTGAAGGAGTTTAGATTTTTGGAGCACTTACAGTGAAAAGATCAGTTTTTCATTAATTCCACTAATACAGGAGGTCAGGCTGAGGATTAAAACCATGGTCCCCAGCCAGATGTGGACAGGTTTGAGTCTGCTGCGAAACCACAGAGGAGAACATGGCAGCAGGAAACCGGCCAAGCCGAGGACCCACTTGTGGAGCAGCATGACGGAGCAAATGAGGTTAAGAATTTGCCTTTTCTTTTTAAATTTTAAACAGCACTAATGTTTCTTTTTTGTCTTTACTACCTGAAACGCAAACAACCCCACAGTGCAGAGGCCCACCCAGCTGTGCAGAGAGTACAGGTGAGGGATGCTGGCAGCCCGGTGGAAGTCAAAGACGGCATACAAGCCCAGGACAGACAGGAGCAGAGCCAGCAGCATCAGGCCGCCGTGCACCAGCTTCCAGGTAGACTTCCGCTGACCCCAGGTGGACGGCACACGATACACCACAGCCGCTGACATAAAGGACCAAAAAATATTGTTAAGACATGATTTAAGTATTGAAAAGCCATCAAACATACTGACTACAGATAAATAGTCAGATCATAAGAAGTTAAAAGATGTGTCTGCTGCTTTAAAGGATACTTTATTAAACTTTTATTTCTTTTAGAGCGACACACAACTTAAAAAACTCACACAAAAATGCACACACCTGAGCATGGTGAGTGACCCCCCCCCCCCCCCCAATACATTATGACATCACAGCAGGCGGAAAAAAAAAAAAATTGGGCCTAAATCTCTTATGGGGCTCAAAAATGTCAAAATCCACAAACAAAACCAAAAAAACGTGTCCAAAGGAAGTTTTTTAAATAATTATGGGATGGCCACAGGACCTACAGCTTGGGGGCCGTTTTGTGGTAAAGTGTGAAATTTGGTGATTTTTCCCAGTTTTTCATGATACGGGAAAAGAAAACTATCGTTCAGGCTATCTTAACGACATTTCTCACAAACACCACCAATTAAAGTCCATAACCACCATCTTGAATTAAAAAAAACAAAACAGAACAAAGCAAACATCTTTGGTACCTTCCACACACATTTCTTCTTCTCCTAGCTACTTAAGCATCATCGATTAAAAAAAAAAGTTAGTTTTTTAAGTTTGCAAATTACGTTAGGAAATTCTCTAGACAGATGAAATGCTTTTTTTTGGGGTAAATTTAACAAAACTCAGATAAGGAATATTAGTGGAATAACCCTTTAAATTACGTCATTATGCTGCAGAGTTTATTGCACCATAAAGCAACTGCCATCAAAACCACAGAGCTCAAATAAAACATCTTTAAACTGTAGTTTATTGATGCTTAGGTAAATAAGACATTTAAAAAAAAAACATTTGAAATGAGTTTCCATATAGTCACAAGAATCAGAGTCTGTTTGATGAAAGTGTTGGAAAAAGTGGCTTTCAGTTCCACAGAGTAAAAAACTCACAGATGCCGTACAGAACCACCAGACCCGACACCATGAAGACGGGGTGCCAGTTAAACTGCAGGTCCGATCCATCCCAGGCGAAGCCGCCTAGCCACACGCCGCTCCAGCAGCTGACAAACAGCACGCAGAGCAGCCCCAGACCCAGGCACAGCGAGAAGGACCAGTAGAAAGACTCAGGAGGCCTCATGTTTACAAGATGGGGATGGAGATAAAACAGTCTGTGGCACATTCAGGAAAAACCTGTTAAAATGGAGATTTTGTAGGAAATAAATAAATAAAAAATATATGAGAATGATTTAAAAAAAATCATTTAAAATCCTTTTAGTTTGGGTAAGCAACAAGTAAATTCGACAACATTTCTCTGGCGCACATAAGATCTGAAAATCCTCACTTACCAGACGTTTGCTTTACTCTGTAACACAAATGTGCTCTGTTTTCACAAAGAAGTTGTTCCTTTTCATGCTGAGGTTACATCAGGAGTCATTTCTGATGTTTAATAATCCTGCAAGGGGGGAGGGAGGGAGATTTGTTCTGCCGAGTTTGTGTGAGAAGAATATTTTCCTGCCTCCGTGTCGTTCATTGAAGCACATTGGTTATGGTGAAGTCATGAGGAAAAAACAACAACAATAGCATCAGGTGACTTCTTTGAACAAAACATTGTCCCCTTTGTTCATTGCTCAACCTTTTAGTTCTTAGAGATAAATGTGAATGTAATGGGTGGTAAAAAAATAAATTAAAAAAGTGCACTGACCATGGTTACAACACACTCCCAAGACAGAACAAGAAATCTCCTTTATACTAACTGTAAAGCATGGCATTGGGGGTGTCATGGTTGGGCAAAATCCAATTGGCATAGTTTCTGCTCTCCTGTCAAAAAGTAGCTAATAACGATATATTAAACATTTATATAACAACACTAATAAATAACTCCATTTCCAGAAGAAAAAGCAGGGTTGGATGCCATATTGCTGATTGAATAATGACATTTAAAGAGTAATAATTGTAAAAAAGAAAAGGAAAGAAATGATGAAAGTTGACCATAAATAAAGTGAAAACAGCACAATAACTTTTGGGGTGGCTGTGGTGCAGCGGTGGGGCACCAATATTGCAGGTATGATTCCCGCCTTGCACGCCCATGAGTCGATGCGTCCTCGGGCAAAACACTGAACCCCACCTTGCCTCTGGTGGTAGGCGGGCGCCTGTGTTTTGGCAGTGGAGCCGCCACCAGTGTGTGAATGTGTGTGTAACTGTAAAGCGCTTTGGGCCTTGTTGGTAGAAAAGCGCTATGTAAGTACACGCCATTTACCAATAACAAAAAAGATATTTTTGTGAAAAATGCCAGCGCCGGATATCGAAGCAGCGAGCTTCTGCACCATAGAAAGGAGCAAAGGTTTTCAAGGATTCCTCATGTGTTTCAATGGTGGCAAAAAATCTTGGAAATCCTGGAATATCTTGAAAAGTTCAAGGAAGGACCAAAAGTTTCAGCTGGAAAAAGCTGAAAGACCTGAACATTTTAATAGCTCAGTGGGTAAAAAAGCTGAAAATTTGTAGGAGTTAAGCGACAAAAACTGATGGAAGACACTGCAATAAAGAAATAAAGAAAGAGCAACAGGAAAATAATAGCTTGAATGCTTTATAGCATTTAGATTCAACCAATTAAAGCCAGAAGAGGCGTTGTGCGGCCCACAAGTGAGACCTGCCCTGACCTTCTCTGCCCCCTTTTGACCTGCCTTAACCGACTGAGCAGCAGCTACACGCCCCTCACTTTCTTTTCTGCCTCTGCCCCCACCACCTTGGTTAGAACTGCATGGGACTAATTCATTTAAACAAACACATTTTTTCAAAATGGCGGCTTTTCTGTTGGATTTACCTCCGTTTTTGGTCGCCTGGGGGTGACGAACAGGTCGATATGATTTTTAGAAGAATCTGCAAAAGTAAACTTTTGGATTTCCTTGGCAACTGAGGTTTTGGGTTGATCACGCCCACATTCCCATCATGTTTATATCGTATGTTATATCATTTTGTTCACATTATTCTGGTGAAAAAATACCAGAGACACAGGGAAAAGTCACATTTGTGAGCTCAATGTGCGAATGAAGTTCAAAATTGACAAACTTCCCACTGCTGCTCGATGAGTTAGGAGGGGATAGATTGAAAATCCCAAGGAGTTTAAGCCTTTTTCACCAGAGCTTTAGCTCCAGTGTTTACATTCCTTCGACTACCGTAACTCTTTAATCGTTTACTCAGTTACTGTGATTCCAGCAGATTCTGAAGTGGAGAAAAGCACCTTTTTTCTAATATGCACGGATACACTTTACATTTGTAAAGTATTGCATAATGGCGCAAGGCTGACAGGAAGAACTGCTTTTCTTTACACCAGAAGCTGCTGATTCACAGCGGTTGCGTGAACAGACAAAGATTTACGATATGTCAAAAATTATTCAGATGCTGCTGCCGATGACTCCAGCGTTAACACATTTGCGGAAGGAACTAGAGAGGATTTTTTTTTTTAAATTAAAGATGGCGGCCTCTTCCCGAGGTCAAAGGTCAACCACACTTTGGCTGTGTCTGGACCTAACCTGATGGCTAGTGTGTGAAATTTCAGGAAGATTGCTTGAACAAAAGTTTTCTTTTCCAATACTGTGCGAAAAAATAAAATTTGCCAAAATGTGAATTTTTGGCAAAATATTGGCCATCAAGATCCTGTGGCTATCCCATAATAATTTCCAAATTTACATTGGACACCCTTGACACATTTGGTGATGAGGGAGAAAGTTTCACTCAAAGGCGCAGTAAGAACTGCTGTGGGACAGAATACTGTTTATTATAGGAACACACAGACGAAAAGACAAAATCTTTCTATAAAATTGTTCTTAAAGACCATAGAGAATTTTATAATTTTAATAATTCATCATGCATCAAACTCCTTTTATTTTTTTACTGCCGTTTCCTGGTTATTGTCTTGTTTAAAAGATCAGTTTGTGAAAGTTGGTTGCTTTTATTGACGACACACATGTTTAGAATAATTAAACAAGGTGAAGAGGCATAAAGAGTTGAAAAAGGAAAAGTTTCCTAAGAAAATAGTGAGCTGGGACGTGCATTCTGAAATTAAAATAAAATACTTTTTTTCCATCTGATTGGATTTTAATTCAGGATGGAGCTTTTTTTCTCATTTCTTTCTCCTTAGAACCTCTGTAGTTCTTGTTGACCGTCTTTTTTGGGATTTCTGTGAATGTTTCAAATTGAAAATTCATTGTTTTCCTCATGTTTCATCTCCACCTCCAGCGATGGGAACTCAATTTTAAATTGATCGTTTGCAATGTAAGCTAAAATATGTTCTGGGGATAATCTTATAAACACTGGAAGCAAACGTGATGACATTTCGATGAAATCAAGAAAAGAGCCAATGGCCCTCCGTTTTTAAAATTGTTTTTATTTGTTTTGGAAAAAAAATCCTCATTCTTTGATCTTTGAGTAGAATCAGCAGGGTGGGAGAACTTAAGTGCCAGGATGTAGCAGGCCTATTAATTTTAAAAGATTCTTTTATGATTTTGTTAACCACACTTTTGATTTTTTGGTCAGTTTTACTTTAATCCATCCATCCTCTTTCTAAACCTGTTTGGTTGTGTTTATAGACCTAACCTAGTTGTCAGCAATTAACAGTCAAACCAAGTTTTTCTTTTTATATTACATTTCTCTTTTCAGATCAGTGATGTAAAATTTGCATCTACATTTATGAAAAATAAACAGCAGTTATTATTCTACCTGTAAAGCATGGCTGGGTAAGAATCATGGTTTGGCAGCTCATTTTTGGATGTGGTCCAGAAAGTTTTGATTTGTTAAAATAAATAAATAAATAAATAAATAAATAAAATAAATAAATGTAAGTTTTGTTTTATTTCAGTGATAGAAGAAAGCTGATCTACTCGAGAAAAGAAGTTGAGGTTTGTGAAGATTCAAACATCTAAAAGCTGGAATGTGGAAACTATTGGTTTAAAATGACATTTTTGTTGCGGTTGAGTAAATTTGCATTTGTTTGAGGTCATAATAGAATGAAAATTAGGTGAAACACCACAAACGCTTCAAACCGAAGCTCAACGTACTTAAAAAAAAAATAAAAAATTTCAACCCGACTGTCAGGATTAATAAACATTTGGTGACGTTCCCTTTAAGATTTTACAACATGCTGTATTTTGCATGTGGAGTTTAGAAAGGGGTTAAGAAAATTTGCCTTTTTTCCTGATAAGATACCACGTGGATGAAGTTCCTCCACCGTGACATTGGATTTCACAGAATCTATTAACAGCCAAAAGCCTGGAGCAGATGATCACAGAGGTCAGTGACACACAAACGCACCACATGAAAGTTTCATCTCATTTTACTTTGTCTTAACAATGCAAAGGTGAGGAGGTCAGAGATGGGGTCATACATGTCCCCCGACGTGGTTTCTACACGTCGTACAGCAGGACGGTGACGGGGGCACTCAGCGCCATGTTGAGAAGGATTTGTTTGGAACAGATGTTTTCGTCGTCTTCGTCCTCCACAAAGACGGACAGGAAGCGCTCCGGCTCCCAGGGCACTTCCTGAGTCTGGGAGGCCGGCACGCGCACGCAGCTGACGTCCTTCCTGAAGGCGAACTTTTTATCGCCGGGATTCTCGGACGCGCTCGGGTCCTCGTCGCTTTGAAAGGAAGCGATGAAGGCGTCGATCTCCTGGGCCTTCTCTGTGATGAACACTCGCACGTTCCTCCTGCTGTAGTTGCTCATCTGGCAGGCAGAGCTGTTATTCCCCATGATAGGTCAGGACTGTGTGTTTAAGGCAGACTGGGATTAAAAACAAACTACGTTTCAACATTTGCTGCTTTGATGCTGCAGCCTGACATGATGCATCCCTGCTAAAGCTTTTCCATTGTGGCGTGCTGAAACTATCGCAGCACAAACAGCTGCACACTTTCATAAAACCCCTAAAAGCCTGAGGCACATTCCTGAAAACAACAAAACAAGCTGTGGATGAGCGAAGAAAAACAAACATGTGGCGTGGATCAAAGGCCGACGTGCTTCTTACCTGCTGATTCGGAGGTGGCGTCTGACAACAGCGCACTGAAACAGTCTTCCTCACCTCAACACTTAGTCTTCTGGTCAGTCTAATAACATGCAAATGTTAGAATATATGCCGCTGCCTCCACGGACCAGACACGCTGCTTTGAATTCTGACGTGCGGAGAGATTAGCACAGAAGGGGGAGAATCAGAGGTCGTCACACACCTGGGTATGCGTCATTTGCAGAAACAGCTGCGCTCGAGAACCATTTGATGGCTTAACCCTCCATTCCAACCCTTTAATGTTGAGCGCCAAGCAGGGTGGTATGACTCCACTATGGATTTGAACCCACAACCCACAAGTCTGAGGGGCGCACACTCTTCCACTAAGCCACCAAGTTGGTAACATTTTAAGTCTCAATCATCCTCAGCTGTTTAAAGTGGTTTTTAGCTTCTACTTGTCACGTTTTGCGCTTTTTCGCGTTCAAGTTCCGTTTATAGTTTCCATCCGTCTGTCTTCCTGACACTAAGGGGTTATAAACTGGACTTTTTTCCCTCTGTATTGATGAATCCCGAGCCAACAATCATCCATCTTGGCTTAAATTGATCTAAAACAGCAAAGCCCAGAATCAGGAATCACATTAGGTGAGCTTTCTGTTCCATATTTTTTGCTCCTCTCCTGTATCCGCTATAATTCAGTCGGGCTTTACTCGGATGAAACCACCAAGGCCACATCAGTCACAATCAAAGAACAAAAAGAACAAGACGGGTTTGAGTTCAAATATCTGCCAACAATGCAGACGATTAGGCAAAAACAGGCTTTGGAAAATCAAACAATGTGCTGTTTGGATCTGCTCAAAAAGAGTGAAAACTGTGCGAAAGACAACAGCAGACAGCTACGGGTGCAGATGAAACCTGCGTTTGTTGTCATGGCGACGGTTGCGACGCAGCATCGATGCCTGGACCTTGACCTCGCTGTTCCTACTCCTTCATTTGCATGAGGCCATGTTGCTCACCAGGAACTGCAGAGGTGGTGGAAACATGCAGGCTGCTGCGATGAGTCTAAACTTCTTTATGTACCTTTTTAAACTTTTTTCAAATCTATCAACTTTCTGCGATTTTCCAAATTAATGTAATATTTAGTCACTAGATACAGTTTTAAAACATGTGTTTAAAAGAGAGAAAAAGGAAAAATTAAAGCTGTGAGTGGCTTTGTATGGCCCCCGCCGCCCCCTCCTGACACGCCCTCAGTCACGAGTTTTTCAAAATGGCAGCTTTTCGATTGGTTTTACTTCCATAGCAACCATTTTATTTTTTGGTCACCTGGGGTTGATGTACATGTTTATGTATCTTTAACCAGAATCTGCTAAAGTCAATTTTGTCAATTTCCTTGGCAACTGAGGTTTTTGTTAACCACGCCCACATTCCTAATGTATCCATTGTGTATGTCATGTCATTTCGTTCAGCATATTACCGGTACATTTTCACAATGTTCTGGCAAAAAATGTGTGAGCAACAGGAGATCGCTACTTTTTGTTAGCACGCTCGGCAATGGTGTTTGGAATTTACAACTTTAACATTTTTTACCGAGTAGCTTCCACAAAGGATGCTCGTGGAGTCAGGAGGCGAGAGATCGAAACCCCTTAAGGAGTTTAAATTCATAGAAGGTACTAGAGGGGATTGTCTTTTTTTTTAATTCATGATGGTGGCCTATTCCCAAGGTCAAAGGTCAAGGAAACTTGTGGTTTGAATTGGTGGCGTGTGTTTAAAATTACTCGAAGATCGCTTGAACAAAAGTTTTCTTTTCCCATGTTGTGGGAAAATCGGAAAACTTCACACTATGCCACTAAACTAAACCGGAGGTCCTGTGGCCGTCCCCTAATAATTTCAAAACTTCCTTTGGATTTCCCGGACACGTGTGTTTTTGCTTTTGACTTTTTTGACTGTTTCTCTCACTGTGATGACATCACAGTCATCACTGTGATGACATCACAGTGAGGGGTCGTTCACAATGCTCAAAACCCATTTTCAGCGTGTAGCGTGTGCAAATTTTGGGCCGTTTTTGACTATGTTGTGAGTTTGTTTGAAGTATTGCAAAAACAATCTGGTCCTTGCAGTCCAGGACTGCTGGGAAACATGAAAACATCGAAATGAACTGCTCAGGACTTCTGCTTTTTGTGTCAAAGAGACAGAAAAGCAAGAGAAAAATGAAAAATTAGCTCCGTTCTTCTTTGAAAGAACAGAGCTAATACATTCACATGCAAAGCAGAGGAAGAGTGCAGCAAAGATAAAAACCTCTGTTGCTGCATTTATGCTTCCCTTTTAGGCCTGTTCCTCAAACAATGAGGCAGTGGGTGCTGCTGGCGTCTCTGCTGCTCTCTGACCTGAGTGCCCCCGGCGACGGGGATTGGATTACGGATGACTTCAGATGGCCTCTGTGCAGAAAACTTCTGCTCCTCAGAATGAAAGTTCCCTGCAAAGGTCTGAGGATCATTCAAACAGCAGGTTTCCGTGGAGACCACAAGTCCAGAAGGATGGGTTCAGCCTTTTTCTGGGCCTCTGAACCCCCAAAAGCTCAAGATGGGACTCTCTGGGAGAATTTTGGAATAATCCTGAGGAATCCGACGTCTGCACCGGTATGGTTTTTCATTTGACTTAATGTGATACGAGTGTGTTCACCTGTGGGTGCGTTCTTGTTTCACTGGCTCTGCGCTGCTGCTGCTCCCTGCATAGCTGCACCAATGATCAGCATTCCAGGTGAGGTCGCCACAGATTACAGAGCAGCCAAGCATCACACGCGTGACACCTCCACCCGCATGCGGGAAGACGATTTCCAACTGATTTCACACAGCTAACAAGGAAATAACACATTCGTTTAGGAAATGAGATTCAAAAGAAAAGATTCAAGCAGTTACTCCAATAAAAAAGTCGTATAATCATAAAAATGTGGCAGAGCAGTAACACTTTTTGAATAAAGTGTGCATTTATTACAATATTTTAGTTATTTTATTTAATAAAAAGCGAAAAAGTAGCCCAAGAACATCCTCAACAACACCCAAATTAACAAGTTAACATGTAGCTGTAAGCTATAAGAGAAGTAATATATAACTTGTAAAATGTATAGTTATTCCCAGTGGGTGAAAGAAATTGCAAAAATGCTTTGCACCTTACATTTTCAGGAAGATTAAAATGGGTAAAGTTAGGAGGGAAATGTCATCATTTTTAATAACCCGAAATTCCTAATCTGAAGCACTGCAGAAAATTTTTCGACAGGAGTTTTTCGATTAAACTTTCATCCCACATGGGTGAAAGTTGTAATCAAAGCTTTAATTTTCATTTATTTTCAAGCACCAGAGATGGATGTTTTAAGATAACCCTAAAAGGTTTCTGCTTCTGCTTCAATTGAGGTAATTTTTACAAATGCAAATGTTTTAGGGGAAAATTTTAAAAAATCCATTAAAAGTGTTTGACAGCTCAATGATGCAAAATTTTTTTTTTACAAGACGTTTTTATTTTCCAACAAGCAGGCCAGCATAAAAAAAACCAATGTTAGTGCATTTAATCCAATTATTTATTTTTACAAATGAATAATAAAAATAACAAATAAACTACTAAAAAATGAAAGTGATTTTTGCAAAAATATATAAATCTTGATGGAAAACAAAAAAAATCTATTTAAAATAGTGCATAAATTCATCTGTATTTGCTAAATCTCCTTTTACTTAAAATAATATATATATATATAATATATATATAATTATAGAAAAATATTGATTACTTCTAGATTATAATTGTTAAATAAGATTTGAATGAAATCCTTAAACTAGAGCTCAACTATTGTGAAGCAAATGCCGTAAAGTTCACACGCTATCCTATAAATCTAATTTCTTTTCAACACATGGAACTCATAGGAAAAAATGTCTTCACAGTTGCAAATATGATGCATACCAGTAGATGGCGCTGTTAGCCGTGAGTGATGAGTCAATGAATGCCTGTTATTGTCACTGCAGTGAGTGTGGCAGAAACTGTCTTAGCAATCCATTTTTAGCAAAAGCTGGAGGCTGGAATAGGGAAAATTAAATGGGGGGGGGGATGCCTGCAGATCAGATGAACTGACTAAAACGGACAAAAATGTGATGTAAAAGTTTACAAATGTTAAAGAAAAGGCAAAGATTTAATACAGGAACTAAAATCATGTATTAAAAACAGCTATAGAAAAGGAAAGTCCAAACCATTTCCAACCAATAGACAGTATTCAATGTCAACTTATCTTGTTTGGACTTCTGCTTCTGTCGTTTCAGACCAAAATAAATTCTCACGGGGAGGAAAAACCTGTTCCAGCTCTGCATGATGTTAGTGAAACGCACCACATGAGCGTGGACGTGATTGAGACAAGAGCTGGTTCAAAGTCTGCGTGGTTGCGCCGTCCCTCCACGGCCCCCAGCCGCGGTTCTTTGCTGGAGGAACCCAGGAGCCTCTCACCTGTCACTGCGGCCCAGCCACGCCGATGCCTCACAAAGAGGTGCAGTCAAGCAAAAGGTGGGGCTGCTTCCTGCTGCCCAGATGATGGCAAAACCAAATCAGCCGCACCTGAGGAGGCAGAACCCCGAGTGAGAGCAGAGGAGCTCACGTGGCGAGCGGCGGACGTTATAAAGCGCCTGATTGATTACAGACAGAGGCCTGTAATCAGCCGTCCTGACACCGTCCGAGCTGCTCAGCTGCACGCCGGCCTTTCAGCGAAAACGCCTGACATCTCACAGCTGCAGATGAAAGCAAGTGTTGCGGTGAAAACGTTTCATGAGGACTTCTCTTCATCCAAACGTGTCCGGCAGCAACTTTCTTTAATAACTTCATCAAGGGAGGAAGAGTTTTCTGTTCTGAGGCAACTCCAGTTGGTTTCCAGAAGGAACAAAGGACCTAAGAATAGACCACAGTATGTGATAAGGCCAGATGATAATGAATATTTCAGTGGGAAAATAATCACAAAAGAGTCTGAGACACCCGTCCTCAGGGGAAGCAGGAAAAGAGGAAAATCACACATGAAAACTGCTGAAAAGGAAAAAAGTAAGGGCTTGCTGAACCTGCTTGGTTCTCCCAAAACAGATCCTGATGGTGTTGGTCCAAAAGGTGAATCATCTGAGGCCCTGATTGTGACTTTCCTTCAAGAAACGGAAATCCAGACAGAAAACCGGGAATCGGCAAACGTACGTTCGAAGGGGTTGTCCGTCTTTCCAGCCATGACCGACATCCCGACTGAACCAGAAACGTCAGAATGCAGATGCTCAGACGGAGGCGGGCGCTCAGCAGAGAAGGAAGAACGAATAAAATCAGCTGACGAGGACGTGGCGACTGTTAGAGCGGAGGAACCAGAACTTTCCGGTACTCTGGATGTGAGCAAAAACACCAACGAGGACAATTCTGCGCTGCCAACGCCTCTCCAACTCAAGACGACTGAAACCACAACAAATGCGTTGACGACTGAAAAGACCACAACAAAAATCCCAGAAACGACAAGAAGAGACGAAGAAACCACAACGAGTCCAGAGGCCAGCACTCCTGCAGTCACATTTACAACAGAGACGACAACCAGGATCCCGTTCTTAGGCCTCAGAATGAGGGGCAACGTTCACACAACGCTGACGGGCGACAGCACAACGTCACTGGACGAAGCCATGGGGAGACACAAGCAGAACCCTGAACCCTCCAAACCGGTGGAAACGACCCAGAAAGAAACCACAAGAGTTCATCCAGAGGTGAGTCAAACTGCAGACCCGGCCTCCAGTGACGGTTTCAGTCAAATGAAACCAGAAATATACCATTCACTGCATATGAGAGCTGGATTGAGTGGAATCTACCCACTGGTGATCCAAACAGGAAGTACCTCCTCACTGGTTACATGAGGTACTAGGTAGCTAATACAACCTAATTAAAAAAAAAAAAAGCTAAAAAAGACTGAGCTAAAGTGGCAGCGAAGCCACTTTAGTTGATCGCTTTGGTTCAAAGCGATCAACTTAAGTTTAAAGAAAAATTAAAAGCAATGTGGGAGTTCGTGTCCAATCAGAAGAGAACAAAAACTGTCAGCCCGTGTCACTAATACATCTTTTTTTTAACTGATCCCCAAACTTTAAACCACTTTTTGACTCAAAACAGGAAGTTTCATGGTCAGCAATAAGGTACCCAAATCATGACTCCTCCCCTACCGTGCTCAACTGTCATAGGAAACTCTTCTCGACTCCTCCGCCTAATGAACGGTGTGTTTCACAGGCTGGAAGTGAGCCCGTTTCACGCTGTGGGGGGCTGGTCGCTCGCACCGAAGCTGGATGGAAACACTGCTTGGAGAGACTTGGATTAGCCGCGTCCAGAAGGTTCTCCTCAAAGGAAGCTCCGGATGTGAGGAGACCCGAGGAGGCGCCTTTAGAGGGCAGCGACCCTCTCAGTAATGACGGAAACGAACACTTCTACTATTTTGATGGCGTCGTGAAAAAAGTTTCTGCAACCTTTGATCCCATTATCAGGAGGCAACGTCTCAGAAGAAGCAAAACTGAGAAAACACCAACTCAGAGACAAAATACTTTGATTTAGCCTCAAGACAAACAACTACTGATGTGGAAACAAATGTTCAGCTTTTAAATGAGCTTTTTTTTGTTTTAAACTGTCCTTGTGCTTTTGTTTGCATATACTGTATCTATTGAAAATGTGTTGTCCTCCTCAATAAAAAATAAAGTAATTAGTTGTTGTTTTATGGGACCTCCATGTTATTCTTGACTGTAAATTGAATTTCAAAGCAGTGTTAAGGATTTTAAGGCTTCATGTAGACTGTAGATCTCTAAAGCTCCAAAGAACAGAAAATAATTGATGACATTTATCTTACAAATTCCAGGACTGTGTAATAAAAAGGAAGATATATACAGTTTATCTGGGCTCTTTCCATAATCTGTAAAAGAGACCTGGACTGTGTGAGTGTGACGTCGCCCAAGCCAAACGGCTTACTTCTGGCTCCAACCATCTTTTTGCGATAAGGACGTTGCCGTGCTGGAACTAGATGATGGCGACCACTCTCACCATTTAGGAGAGAGCTTGTTGAAGGGCCACGCCCCAACCACTTGATCTAGCAATGCACCATGGGAGTTTTAGATAGGGAGTCATGAAAAAATATGGTTTTAAATTTAGTGCATATCTGTAAAAAAAAACCTCACTGATATAAATTCTAGGTCCTCTCTTAAAAAGAAGGAAATGTCGTTGCTAGCGTATTCTGGGTGTTGCAACACCAGGATTTAATTTTTCACTATTTATTTGAGAGGATGAGAAGAATGCTCCAAATAAAACGCTTTTCTGCAAACTAAATGTCATTTCTCAATATATTTTTAAATGTACTTAAGTATAAAAAAAAGAGAATTTTTTAAGAAGCCCCTAAACACAATTGTTTCTTCAAATCAATAAAATATATTTTAAAATATCCCAAAAGTCTAAACATCAGTTTAATGATGAATTTGTGTTAGGGAGAGGATTTTATTTATATATATTTAAACATATCTACACATTTGATTATTTTTTTGCTTCTTAGAAATAGAACTGTATAGTTACCTGATCCTACATTCATCCTCTAGATTTTTACTGTTTCAATCCTGATAACTGTCAAAAGGTGTTAGAAATTATGGGATGGACATTTTCTTTTTTTCGATAAAGGATGCGTTTCCTGTCCTAAAGGAAATGATAAAGGAAAAATTGAAGCTCATTTCCTTAGAATTTAAAGAATTTAGACCAAAAACAAAAAATTAAGAGCAGACAAGAATACACCAAAAACTAAAACCATCTGCATGAACGCCTTCATGCTGAAATAATCATTTATTTAAATGTTTTTTTTCCCCAATTTATCCTTTTTGAGTATTTCCTTAAAATCTAAAACCCACCTGTTCATAAATGGGATGGGAGGTTAAAATTAATGTATATGGTTAAGATTTTATTTTTTCGGATAAAATAGAAACCAAAAACAACCTTTATGCGTTTATAAAACCTGCAAAAACATGTTCTTTGTTGCAAAAATGAAATAAATAAAAAGGAAACTAACCTTTGAGCAATAAATAAATGAAACAAACAAACATGAAGTAGATTTGCACAGAACCTTTTTCGGTTAGACTGAAATCTCTGATGCACTTCGATGAAATGCTAGAGGATAATGTCTGATGAGGTGTTCTTTATCTGGAATTAATGGTCGACTGAATTGTCAGACGCTGGTCATTTATGACAGAAATAAATACTAAATCATTAATTAGTACTTTTATCGTGTAATTTTTAACATTTAAATCACTTTTTAAAAGAAGTTGACTATTTGATATGGGGTGTGTGATGGCAGCATACTCTGCCACACCCACAAATAAAATGTCACCTCCCCCCAGAATTGCACACTTTATTTTTAATTTTATTATTTCAGATTCTTTAATCTTAAATAAATGCACACATTTCTTTGAGTTAAAATATACATTTATTATCTGTTTTCAATAATTTCTAGCACATGTACATTTGTTTAGTTTACTTATTTTGGTTTGTTTAATTAATGTCACCTGTTTTTTGAGTTGCCAGTGCTGAGGGGGCTACTGGTCGCTACGGGTGTGGCTGAGGTTCTGCTCCTGGAGCTGTGCTGTGAGGACTGGCAAAGGAGGAGGTCAAGCCTTCACAGCCTTTAAATACTCCAGTCAGGCAATTAGGAAGGCGCCATCTACAGGAACCTCCAGGTGAGAAACTAATGGACTTATTTAATGTTTATTCGCTTTGCTTCTGTTGGTCATTATTCATTTTGTTCCACTTTTAATGATTTTTCTCTTCCACTAAGAGACCAAGTTTTGTGTTTAGTCTTGTCTTTATAGTCTTTTTTAAATGTTTGTGTAGTCATGTTAGTTCCCCCCCATGTTTCTCAAGTGGTCTGATCAGCCACTATATATGTTATATGTGTTGTTGCGTCTTTGGTTAGGTCAGTTTGTTTCTGTTACTTGGTCTGTTCAGTTGGTTAAGTTAAAGTTATTGCCTGAGTTAATTATGTTTCGGTTGACCTATTTTAAGGGCCCACTTTGTTCATCTTTTTACATTTTTTGAGAAAATTAAGACTTTCATTTTTGATAAACTTCTGTTGTCCTCTTTGGCCGCTCGATCCATCACAGGGTGTGAAGTAATAATAAGCATAATTTGAGAGAGAAAGTTCACTTCTTAACACAAGGAAAAGTTTGTGTCACAGAAACAAAGTCCACTAGTTTTTTGTTTTTCTATAAGGAGAAATCATTTTTATCCTTTGTTCTTATTTATCTTGTCTTTGGAGTTACTGTAATGAATTCGTTTCTCCGATCCATCCATCCACAATTAACTCTAATCAATAAATGTCCACCAACAAACAATTGCTTTCAATAATTAAAATTGAAACTACGGTATTTATAAAGAAATGTTTCAAGTTTCAGTTGTTCTGGGGCCTGTTTCAGAAAGGAGGTTCAACCAACTCTGAGGTTGAACTTGAACTCTGAGTTGGTCAATCGAGAGATTAAAAACTCTGAGTTTTCTGTTTCAGAGAAGCTGATCAGAGTTAGGTCAACCAATTCTGAGTGGACTGATTCGGAGTTAGGCGTGCGCACCGCGACTATAAGAAGCCATTACCAAATTATCAATGGAGCGCAGATATAACGAGTCACCATGGCAACCGTGCTGCTGCAGAGTTCCAGTGAATATGAGCAGTTATTCCGGAAGAAAAGCAACACCGCTGCATCTGCAAAACAGAGACAGTTAGCGTGGAAAACATAGGCCATGGCCGGCCCTCCCTATACGCGAATTACGCAGCCGCGTAGGGCCCAGGTCACCTCCAGGGCCCCGAAGTGGCGACAAGAATTAAATTAAAAAAAGACCTAAATCTGGCAACCCATTTCATTGAACTTCCTTACCAACGTGTGCTCTGAATGTTGTGCTAAATAAAGTTGCCTGCACTTTAATGATCCCCTTGTCAGCACACATGAACCAATTTGGCAACCCAAATAATGATGTTACACCATTTAGCAACGATTGGTCAGCATAATTCCATCTGAGCCTGGCACGGTGTGCATTTACGAGCGCATTTTGTTTCAATAAAGTTGGGGAAAAGAAAAAAAACAGCACATTTGGTCACGCTGATCAAAGCGACAACAAGAAAACGTCATGCCTCAGAGACTTTATCCATCAGGAGCTGAAAAAAAGATACTTCAACATCGATCACAAGGTAAGTTTGGAGGATGTTGGGGCTTTATTTGTATATTATCCAGCATTTCTGTGCAGCTGCGCAATTTACGTAAAATAAATACTAAGCGATCTGAGGTGAAGTTTGCACAAACGACCCCGTTTGTCGTAATTTCCCATGGAAAACTCGAAAATAATTCTGATACCCAAGTTTCTAAGATGAGGTCAGACATGACCTTCTAAAACGGCGGAGAGTAAAGAAAGGTAAATAATGACAACGATATGGTGGCTGAAAAATGTTTTAACTCACGTTATCGTTTTGTTTCATTGTTTTGCTAACACATATTTAGTGCGTTCTGCATTTTCCGGTTTATTACAGCATAAAAACTGCTGTTTATCTGTTATACACAGTCAGGTAGTCTGACTTTTACAACAATGAATGAGTGTGTCTTAAAATCTTGCATTGGCATGAAATATGGAGAATGAAAACTACCAAATACATAGGAAATAAAGGTTCTCATCAATAAATGACAAACAAAATAAATGTACTAATTTTAAAATTATGAACATACAAAATAATACAAAAAGAAGTGTATAAAAGGCTTATATTTCCATTTATTCTCAAATTAGTGTTCACATTTTATTATTTATAAATAGGTACATTTATTTCTTATTTGTATTTTGCAGTTTTGATTCTACATAATGATGATGTTTTGCACAGTTCCGTCTCAGCCGACAGTTTCTTCTGCTCTCAAAAAGTATTAAAAAGTATAGGAGGTGGTGCAGCATCATCATCCCAAGATGGACGGATGGAATGGGCACCCTACAGCCAATCAGAATTGAGTATTCATTCGGATCATCATGGTATAAGTGCTTAAGTCAGCTAGCAGTGTGACGCCAACTTTAGCTAGAATGGTTTAATTTATTGACTTTCTGTAAAAGATTGGGTGATTTAAAACCTGCTTTGCAGGTTTTTTTATTTTTAACTTTTAAGATATTTTCCCCAAATTAGCAAATAGGCAGAAATACAAGACTAACAATTTAATTGTTGCAATTACGAATTATGTAGTGTTATGCTCATTACGAAGTTCAGGACAAACAAGTTGATCAAACGTGACTCAACTTTAAGATCAATAAGCAAAAACTTATGAGGATTGTAAAAAATCCCCAATAAAGAGAAGAAAAAAGCCCCCAGAGGTTACTTGGTGAACTGCATCCAACTCCAGCTATTTTCGTTTTCAAACAAGCTTCAATCCGGAAGCCACAAAGGGATTTCTTGTTTTGACTGAAAACCAAAACACAAAAAAAATCATGTGAATATAAAACATTCTTGCTTCAATCAACAACAAAAATCACACTTACCTGAGGCAACTGCAGTGAAATAAACTCCAATACAAAACAGTCAAAGCATGAAGCCAATAATAAAGGCTGATCATGGACAAACGAAATATGTCTTTCTGTACAAAATATTTATTTGAAATTGATGTAAAAACAGTTGTGACAAATGTATATCCTTGAAATCCTTGGCGAGCAGATATATAGGACACAAACTGTAACAGAATAGTTACGAGTAAAAGGAGCCGACAGCTCATAGTTACAATCAAAGTGTGTAAAAACAGACATAAAAAAAACCCACAATTGCACACATTCACTCACACATTCACTCCATATGGTACAAAGAGGGCAGCACATTCACTGCAGCTTTAGGAAAACAAGGTTTGGTTGGTGGAGGGGGGGCTTGAAATGTCCCAAGGAACTGATGGCGGGTGCAGTTTCTTTGTCGGCAGTGCCAGCACTGGAGCAACACTTTAACAATATAGAACTCTGACTTTTATACATGAGAAAATGCAGAAACCCCAACATTTCTGGCCCCAGCAGCCTCGGAGTTCACTGTTTTGACACATATGTACACACTTGGGGGGGCTTTGAGGGATGAGTACAGCTTTTTAGAAAAGATTTCCTTCATCTGGTCCAATTGAGACGAAACGAGCCGTACCAGCACCCAGTGCCGGACATGAACTGTTGACCTAAAAAAAAAAATGGATTCACGGGCATTTCCACGCTGTCCTAAACCCGCAAGTGCGAAAAACGGCACGCCGGCCGCGGCAGACGACAAGCGGGAAGACGAAACCCGAAAAAATTCAGTCGTTTGGCGCCGTCGCTGAACGCCACAGCCCAGAAAGACTGCTCTCCAGAGTAGTTTGTTTTTGGCAACTGCATAAATATTGAGAGATAATTATTTGTTTTAATAAATAGATCAATAAATAAAATGACCTCTGAAGTTCCCCAACATTATTTATGGACAAAAGAGGGCTTCTAGGAGGCTGAAGCGAAAAAAAACAACAACCAAAAACTAGCGTTTAGGAAGGTTGTTTGCGATTAGTAAGGACGAATATTTACTTCTGTCTTTGCTTTCCTGCTGTTAAGAAGAAAAACGTCAATGAAAGGAAGGAAACATCTGAAGTCGAAATCTACAAACCATCGTCTTGATTTCAATCCTACATGTGCCGAAGGTCAGTGCATGAAAACAGGCACGGGTTCAGTGGCCGAGCTAATGCCACTCCAACAAACCAGTGTATCTCCTCCTGGTAGTGTCTTTGGATCTGGCAGGAGAACCAGATGAGTAGAAACACAGCCGCAGACTTTACAGAGTTCAGCGTTTGAAAAACAGTCTCAGGGATGCAGCCGATGCTGCCTGCCTGAATTTATTTGGCTCCTTCTGGAGAAAAAGAAAAGAAAAAAAGTCTCAAAATGGACAAACATCCACTTTCCCCTTTTTTTTCTCTCAAATCTACTGGCTTCTAGAAGTACAGCTGCTCTGCCGTGGCGAGGGTTTAGCCTGAGACGCCGTTTCGTCCGGGAGCGCTGCGTCTTTCGCTGCTCCTTCACAGCACGTCTGCGTGCCTATAGTAGCCCTTTCTGAGGGCCTCGTAGGCGATGGACTCCGCCGAGCGGCGCTGGTCCAGACTGAGCAGAGCGTCCAGCAGGTTGTTGACGTCGGCCTTCAGTCCCTGCTTCTGCATCCAGTTCTTCAGCAGTTCGTAGACTTTGTCGGCGGCGGCGCCGTTCTCTGCGATCCGAATGTGGTTGTCGCTGATGCCAATCAGTCGGAAGAACTTGTTGTGGATCCGCACGTCCAGATATTCATCAAACAGGTCAAAGCTCTTCCTTAAGGACTTCTCTGACCCTTAAAGACAGAAGAACAGGGCGTGAGTCGTTGATCCGTCCGTCCTGCTCAACAATGGATTGTAAACACAACCTCTGTCATGTTCCGTTCTCCATATCTGTCATATGTGAACAGTATAGCCATTGTTCTTAGCCCTGTGCATAAACAGTCAGTATGTCTCGGTGCATTTCCCTTCAGGGGATAACAACTTAAAACCTTCTGTGGAAGATCAAAGGCATCCGTGGAGCCGTGTCCTCCTAAATTCATCATGAGAAACAAACTGTGAAAAAGACAGAATGTTCCAGCGCCCCGCGGCCTCGGATCCGGCCTGACTATCATGAGATTACTAACCTATCAAGCAAACAGTGACCTAGCACTATTTTCTTTTCGATGACCTTGCTTTTTCTGTGTGTGAATTAGAAGAAGCCTGAGAGAATAAAAAACTATTTTTGCGATAAAAGAAGAAATATGGCTTTACAAGAGACAAATTACATAATTTATTACATACAAATATTACATTCAGAACAATAAATTTTATTAATTTTAGTAAAAAATAATTTGTTGCGATTTTGACTCTACGACCGCCGCTTTTGCTCCACCACCCTGAAATAATGGAGTTTCAATTTGCCACACCTCTTTGTTTTGAACGCCTGACCTCTAACACACCAAACAGGACATAAGGGGGCGCTACAGCAAACAAAAGGACATTTTCCCCAAAATTCGCCTGGTATAATTCTTACGTGTCAGTGGTCCTAATAAAAAGTCAGCAGCAGATTTGATTGCCCAAAAAGAAAAAAATACACAGAATATTCATAAAACTGTGGATGCAGTTTGTTTTTAGTTTGTTTGTATTATTTTCGAGTGAGTAGCTTTGTGAATAAATTCAGGAGTTTCATATACTAATGTTGCTTCTAATAACGGTTTTTCTTCTGGCCAGGAGTCTGCTGAAAAAGCTGCTGAACCTAAGTGTGTTTTATCTGTATTTCTAAAATACTCTGTGAGTAATAAAACTATGGTATGGGGTACTTTATCTTAATAGCTTTCTGCATTTACGTTTCTATAAAATGGGACCAGGGAAGTGACATAAACAGGGACTCGGACTTGAGACTTGAATTTGAGACTTCAGCCCTGGGTCTTTAGTAAAATAGTCTTTTTTCCTTGTTCTTTTATCTTCAGGATGTTGCCGTCCGGTCTAAAAAAGAAAGCTCTCTTTATAAAACTTTTTTTATTTGGAATGCAGAAATATCAACTTCCTGTTATTGTCTCCCCACAAGTTTTTAAAATCTGGTTTCATTCAAATTTTTTTTGACAATAAAACATGATTTAAATGTAAGTTTTAGGACTGTAGACTTGAGTTGTGGGCATCTCTAGATCCATCTACCACCGCGGATTCTTGTTTCCCTCTCGCTGCTGCTCAGCCTCATCAATCAATCAATCAATCAATCAATCATGATTGAAGACGCCTGATTCAGACAATCAGCATCAACTGATCAGCTGCTGAATGCACATACAAGTCAGTCTAATCAGTACAATCCATTTAACTGAACATGCGCACACACATCCCTTTCTGTTATTTATTGTGCCACTATTCTTACAGAGGAATTGTGTGGTTTTTTTTCGTCTATGCAATGTCAATCATAAGCTACCGTCTGCACCTTGAAATGAGTTGCCCCTACGGAGTAGATAGCTTTTTTTTTAAATTGAACTTGAGGAAAGTTAGCTGCTAAACATGAAGGAGTAGTATTTTTCTTAAAAAAACATGTTTACAAAACGACCAAAATCAAACCATTTGAAAGAAATCCATTAGAGCAAACCCGAGGAGAGTACGCCAAGTTCACATTGGGGTCGGAAACGCACGCCCAAGCGACCTCCTACGACGAAAGATCGCTGTAAACGCAGGTATATGTGCGTTTCGGGCGTCCATGTTCAAAACTCTGGCGTGTCGCTACACAAGTTTTCAAGTCTGTTTTTGGACTCGATGTACGTTGAAAGTTAAACCAGTTGAACTTTGACCAATCAGGGACTCTGATTGGTCAAAGGGGCGTTTGGGTAGCGTCCGTTTTATCGTTATCGTTTAATAATTGAACACGAAGGAGAGATTACTAATTGCTAAATGTGCCAGGCCAGAATTTTACGGCACCAAGTCTTTTCATGTATCGGAATAGAGCTGTGAAAGAAAACGTCTGAGGGAAGATTTATGAGATCTGCACCAAGCCTCTTCCAACTGTGAGTACATGCCCTAGTATCTGGTAGTGACAGTTCCGTCTGAACAATGTTCAGCATGTTCTGGAACACGCCACACACGGTGTACGTAGCTTGATAGAGCCAGGGGGTGGAGCCAGAACTCTGTTTTAATTCATGCAAAAACCAACACAGGTGTAAAGACTCATTGACATCTTCAAAGGTCTTACCTAGTAGCGGCACGAGTCGATGTTTTAGGGGGTCATCCTGTGACAAGAGAACACATTTAGGGTCAGGATGTTACAGACAAATAACCACATTTTTTTGGGGGGGGGGTTCTGCCCTCACCATGTCTGCAGGCAGATGTCTGAAGGCAGAGGGGCTGTGGCGGGGGGTGCTGCCCGAGGACGCTGCCGCGGGGGGCAGAGCCGACAGACTGGTTTGAGACGAGCTGGTCGTGTTGGGCAAGCTGTCTCCGAGTCCGCGGTCCTCGTCTTCGAGCGGAGGGGACGCCTTCGTCATCCCGACCTGGGTCTCCTGCAAAAGCGGCCGCGACTCGGGGCGGGGCTCCTCGCACTCCAAACCCGAGTTCTGCTTGTTCTGCCGCTCCTCTGGACGGTTTGTGGTCTCGTCCTGAGAGAGAGACGAGCAGAGGATGGAAAACTAGTCACGCACAGAGCTGGAAATGATCGACCCGTGGAACAAAAGTTGGACTTACGATGGGAATCTTGACGATTTCGCTGCTCTGACAGTGACTCTTCACGCCTGACAACAGAAAACGGCTTCGGTCAAAGCACAATACAGAGTTTTAAAGCTGCAAAACATGCCTTCAACTTACATGGTGTTTGACATGAGGGTCTGCCTTTAAACCACCAAATAGAAACCCCCACGATGACGGCAACGAGCAGGAGGAGAAAGACATAAAGGACTGTGGAAAAGAAACAAATCTGTTCAAGCAAAACGTCCATTGGGAGCCATTTTTAAAGCTGGGGGAGCAGGAAATTTACCCAGGTGGGTTTGAGAGGCTGAAGCCGGAGTCGGGGAAGGGCGCACTAGCGCAGGTTCGGTGGAGGACGGGCCTGCTTTGGCAAACGTGCTGGTGGCAGGCTTTGCTGACCCTTGCCCTGGAGAAATAAAAAAACATTTTTGTCATTAAACCACAAACGGTTATTTTCCACAACCCTGAAAGTGGGCAAACATGTCACACAGCACCCTAGATCCACCCAGTACTCTGTAAAAAAAAAAATAATTTCACCCAAAAAATGATGACATCACAGCGGGAGAAACCATTAAAAAAAAAAAAAGGGGGTCAAATTCTCTTATGGGGTTCCAAAAGAAAATAGTTCAAAATCCACCAACGAAACCAAAACACAAGTGTTGGGAATTTCCAGAGGAAGATATAGAATTATTATGGATAGTTAAGGTGAACTTTGCCCATGGACTATTTTGTGGCAAAGTGCTTATTTCCAGGCTTCTGGCTACTCAGGTTAAGTCTACAACCACAACTAAAGTTCAGTGATGAACCTTTGACCTCGGGAAGAGACCACCATCTTAAATTACAAACAAATAAACCGCCATTGCTAAGTAAAATCCAAAATTTTACTTTTGCTAATGTTTCAAAAAATTACATAGACCTGCTCGTCACCCCGGGGCGACCAAAAAACAGAATGGTTGCTATGGAGATAAACCAACAGAAAGGCTGCCATTTTGAAAAAGGTGTTTTTGTTCAAGAATTTGACTAATGTGCAGCTCTGACCAGGCTGAAGAGGCGGGGGGAGCAGGGGCGTGCAGCACGCTATAGCCAACACAGTGGTCAAAGGATATGCATGCCACCTTCAGGTCATACTAGCATAATAGCCACTTGTGGCTTTAATCATTTTTACACTGGAGGGGGAGGTTGCATTAAGTCCTTGTTAAAACCATCTTATAGCTGAAATCGGACTCACTTGGCGCAGCGTTTGCAGACTTCGCAGGCCTGCTCTGGAGCACAGAAAGTGCCCGGCTTGCACTGACACCTGGTGTTTGTGGTCACGGCACGCCGCCACTCAATCTGATCTGTGGGGAGTGACAAGGAAAAGAGCAGAGGAAGGGTTACATGTCATCTGTTAAAACCCAGGCAAGCAAACATTCCAGGAAAAACATTGCTGAGACACCAAATAGATTCATACTGATCTCACAAGCTCAGACTCCAAAATACAATCAGACACATTTGATATTGAAACAATATGATGAAACTTGTTAGCTTGTGAAGTCAGTCATAATCACAAAAAGTCTTAAAGCCAAGAATTAGAGGAACAAAACGGAGTAACCTTTTCACCAGCATCCTCAGTGTCTCGAACCAATCTGTGTCCATAAAGGACAAAGAACTGTTTGGCTTTTACTTTTTAGTGTGTGATTAGTAGAGATGTAGTCATTTTTTCTCCAGGAAAGTACACTTCTACACTTTTCTGTCACATTTTATGGGTTTGTTTTTAAGGACAGCTGTCATTGTTACAAAGAAACCTCCCTTTAGGAGATGCACGATGAACAGTCTGCATCACTCACAGACGCAGCCTCACGCTTCGCCTTAAACAATTAGCCTCTTTTCATGTACTCTTCCAGCACTGATTTTATGGAACAATTGGGCTACACAGGCTTCTCAATGTTTTCACCTTTTCTGATGTCATTCTTTCTGCAGCATCTTCCAAGAAACTTCTTCACAATCAACACGCGCCCTATTGATCGCACCACTACAGACACAACCTTATAATCCAAAGGCCAACACGGGATTAATCCACTTACTGAAATTACCTGCTCAGAAAGGAATCAAACTCCTTGCCTAAAAAGTTTTTGCCGCTATTTCAGCCCCAGTTTTCAAAGCAGAAATCAAATTTTCAGCGTTTTAGAAAGTCCTCAAGTCAGCATGATGCAGTTGAGGTAACAGTCTGGACTGACCTGAGCTGACCTGATTGATGCTGATGCTGTCTTATGTCTTGTGGTGTCATATGGGGTCCAGGTGACCCCACCCTCACATTAACGTGTTCTCCCTACCATGACAAAGGTGGATAAAGGTGGAAAGATTTCATGTAATCCATGGACACCAGTGAGGATCACAAATCATTGGAGAGAAAAAGGTTCAGCGCACTGTCTAGTGGGTCTAGATGACCCTACTCCCAGCATTAACGTGCCTCCAAGGCTGGGAGTGGGGTCATCTGGACCCCACAAGATAGCACAAGGATTAAGGGGAACGTAAACATAGGGATCCAGAGCACATAAGTTCAAAAAGGAACACACACATATGTATATACATATATATGCATATATGTATATGTATATATATATATAATAATAATATATAATAATAAGTAAAGAAATAATGTCCACCTAAAAGTTCCTTTGAGTTCAAATGTAAATTTCCTGCCCTCTTTCTCTCTCCAATAAAGTTATTTTTCTGTCCTGTTTGTTTTAGTTTTAACATGTAAATAAAGGTTTTATTGAACAAATACTTGATGTTTCTTTGAGCTTTCTGTCATTTGTGCCTCTAAGAAACAAACTTCGTATAGTCAGTGCATCTTTGAAATCAGTCCATCAGTGAAAGATAATAGAGTGAATCTAACACGGGTTGTTTTAGGACATTTTTCCACAGAAAAGACGAGTTTGCAGCTAAACAGAGCAAACCTAAAACATGTGGTTGTTGGCTGATTTCAGTCAGCTGCACTTCATCACATTTGTTTGCCGTCCAGTTAATGTGATCACGGCAGAGTGTTCGCTTTGGTTGTGCCAACGCCAAAGCCCATCGCTCCCCTTCATGCCGGCTGAGCGGCAAACATGGAGGTCTGATTGGACGAGGAGAGAGATCTTCAGGAGTCAGGAAGTCAGACAAAAATCCAGCAGTTTAGGATTTTATTTGACCGATTAGCTTTTTTTTAACTTCCTGTTTGGATCACTTTAAACATGGAGTAACAAACAGCTGCTATTATCCTTTCACTGAAAATCCACGTTAGCTTGTGTCACACGGGCGATTAAACTGGGTCTATCTTTAAAGAGGAGTAAAAGAGGACAAAACCCGTCCTATGTAACAGGAGTCTCTTTTCTGTGGCTGCTGCCTTTCATTGGACACAAAGGCAGTCAGTGTGGGAGGACAATGACGCGCAGACACACCCAGTTCAGGCAGGCATGGCCCACTCACCGGCAAACCCTCCCGGACAGGTAAGGCGCTCGCATTCAGCCGCCGAACAAAAACAACAAAGACACGCCCTGCCGCTCCGGAACATCACAAGATCACCATTTCAGCGGGGGGAACACACAAAGGGGGATCAGCTTCCCTAAGACAATCTATCTGTGACCGACTCAGTGATTTTCTGCTCTCTGGTTATCTGATTTTTTGAATCTAAAGGTTTGGGAGGTTAGTTTCGGGCTTTTTAACATTCTGCTTCCGCCGTTCCATCTTTTCGATGGAAAAAAGGTGATTTTAATTCACCAAATCCAAGAAATGACCACTTGCTTGTTTAGAAAAACAGTTTTTAAAGCAAAACTTTCTCATTGCACTGTTACATTTTTTAACGTTTCTCGTTTTAATCTCATAATGTAGGAAAAAAAAATGTTTTTGGAATAAATAGTTGACAAAAAGAAAGACGACTTGGACAAATTAGGCAGAATCAGAAAAATTAAAGCACAGTAAAAACCTGTGGTTTCAAACTGAATTTACTCTGACAGACGGAAAGAAATTTGTTCAAAGTGAACTTTCTTGGTTTTATTTGTTTCCTGAAGCCAATAACCTGATTTTAAAAGCAGGTTGGTTTTAAAGCTGCATTTCTATTTTTAGATTTCTTTTTTATTTATCTTGCCTAAATGGTGATAACGCTTTTGTCTGTCAGTAAAGCTCTGTAAAGGGCTGTACTTGGAATATAAAAAGGGAGTTCTAATTAGTTTTATTTTAATATTTTGTGTTGTGGAACTGGAAAGAGAAGAGATTAAATAAATAAAAAAAAATTAGATTGACTTTGAGCCTGTCCTTAAGTAGTATTAAACAGAAGAGTTCACATCAAATAGCATTTCAAAACTGTGGAAGTGTCATAAATCTGCACAGAGGAGAACCAGAAAACGTCAGGAAGTCCAGGTGATTTTCAAAATAAAGAGGTGGACTCATTTGCAACTTTAACACAAATTCCCACAGAGGAGGAGGAGTCCGGCAAAGACGCAATCAGAGTTTCACATGACCGTCCATCCAGCCGGTCACGATGCAGGCAGGGAGGCCGGTTACCTTGGCGACAGTGGTTGCACGGCAGACAGCGGCCCATCCCGTTGGAGTGCTCGGTGTGCGTCTGGCCGTGCTCGCAGGGCTCACAGGTCCCCTGCTGCTGGTCTCTTTCACAGGGCTTCTTCACAAATGTTCCTGCAAATGCAAAAACAACACACAAATGAAAAAAACCCTGGAGTGGATCACTGAAAAAGACTCCTTTCTTTGGTGCGAAACACTTCCGGTATCAGAGTCCACGCCGACAGGAACTGCAGCCGCTTGCTGCTTAAGCGTTCCTTTGATTTGTTCACGACTCAACTTTAGAGATTTTCTTTCTCTCCTCCAGGAAGTCTTGGTTTCTCTGGGATTACAAGAAAACCCTCAGCAGCGACCCACTTCACTAGCCGATTGTCATGCTTATCTCTGCCATCAGTTCATGCATGCCATGAATAAAACCACTTGATTCTCATGTGTTTCCACCATTTTTTTTTCCCTGAACGCTGCACACATAAAAAAAATGAAAAAAATAACATAAAAGCTTGTGGGGAAATAAAACAAAGTAATTTGGACCAGCTGGTTTGGGGGGGAGGAACAGCTTGGTTCCGTTTATGACATGACGGTTGAAAACCCAACAAGCATTTAGTGACGTTACAAAACAAAAAGAACAACTTTGAGATCAAAAACGACTTTTTAATCCTCAAGTTTGGAAAGGTTCTCAAAATTGAACACAAATCTAATATGAAAATTGGATTTCATTTAATAAAAAGAAAATTGGCAGCTTTAAAATCTGTTGTCTCAAACCTACAAACATAATTTTTTGAATTTAACTCCAAATTAAGTTACCTAAGTAACAATAAAATACTTTCCAAGTCAAAAAAATTATGTTTTTCCAACATGCCTGTATGAGTTTGGTCATAACAATTTTTACTTTCTTTTTGTCTTTCTTTAAAGATCTTGGTGTGTTTTACACCCACATAAAGGCGCTAACATGTTCCTACATTTCTGCAGAGTAAAATCATGAAAAATAAAAAAACAGTCATCTGCATCTCAACTCTCAAATGAATGCTGCCAGCAGGCGTTCTAGAACAGGCTTGAAGGTGAAATTTCAGATGGAATTGCTTAATCACAAAGTGTAATTATCTGAATTAGTCCAACAATGGGGCAAAAAAAAACTAAAGGTGATGCTTTGAGATGGTGTGAGGGCCTTAAAAACACAAAAGTGTGTTTAAAAGTGGTTTGTAGAAACACTGTATGGATGATTAACGGCGCAAAAGACCGTGATCACATCAATTTCACGTCCAGCAAGAAAAATAAATGGAATTAATTTGACTCAATTTTGAGATGGGAAGAAATCTCCTGACTTTTATTCATGGAAAACCTGTGATGTTCTGGTTGGAGGAGGAGGAGGAGGAGGGGAGCGTTTGCTCACCGGCCTGGCAGTTGAGGCAGCACAGCCCCTGGTGGGGGTACTGCTGGTTCTCCACACACTGCGCCTGATGCTGGCGAAGAGTGGCGTTTCTGTGGACGCCGGCGGACCGCTGAGATGCCGGGGGCTCTGCTGCGTGGCAGACGAGCCCCGCGAAGAGCGCCACCACCTGCGTGGAGGAGAAAAAAAGGAGGTTACAGGAGGTCCTTGCAGCAGGCGTCGCCGCCGAGTAAAGACGTCTTCATTAGAGGCCTCGTGTGAGCAATAAACGTCTTAATCTGGAGCATCTGATCTGAACATCTGCTTCAGGAGGGCCGTGCAGCTGGACGCATCTCCAGGCAGGTCTCCCACCATGCAACAGGCCGACAGCAGCCGGTGCCCCGTATCGAATGCGACTCCTTTCATGCGCTGGATAATAACAGGCTTGTACAGGTGGGGTACGGGGAAGAATACGGCAAACACTTTAGCGTGCCCCCCCCCCCCCCAGGCCCTGGTGTTTGTTCACACACTTTTCACCGTGTCAACGTGAGAAGGCTCCATTCACTGGCAAACAACGCACTTTACTGCCTCTACTTCAAATGACCCACATTCTTAAAGCCCGGCTCTTTGAATGCCGGGACATGCGACACCACGGCGAGGCACCTGAAGCGCAACGTGACACCTCCCTGGGTAAATCGCAGTCACAGATCGGGAGGTTTTGTCTTCTCCTGAGCATCAACAACCTCCCCCACGGCCTCAACAAGGTCAGGAGATAAAGGGAAAGAACGACCAGAAACAAGAGGGGTTGAGACGTTCTAGATGGAAAAAGGCGGCAGCAGAAAGCTCGGTCATGGAGGGCTGCCATGTTCCGCGTCTTCCTCCTCACGTCAGAGTTTCCAGAGGCGCTGAGAGGCAGACATGCAGGGGCAGACGGCCGGCGGAGCGCTCACAATCACACCATTTAGATCTATCCAAACATTCTGGGGAGGGGGCAGAAGAAGAGGAAGAGGAGGGAGAGGCGACACAGGGCGAGTCTCAAGACCCGGCTGTGTTCTGAACCAGCCGGGGACGGGGGTGGGGGGGTTAGAGAGCCGTGGAATCGGGAAAAGTAAAAGCCATGAGTGGAAATCAGCGTAGAAGCACATGTGCACGACGAAGGAGTGGAAAGAAGCGATGACTGAGGGGTCCGTCCTGAATAAATCAAATGTTTAAACGTTGGAACAGAGAAAAACAAAAAAAACAAAACCCAGGTGTTCTGGCAGCAAACCAAGGAAACTTGTCCAACATTTTCACACGTCAGGGTCTGTTCGTACTTTAAGATCCTTTCAGCTTTTTATTTCTCTGACAAACATGTCTTCTTTTCAAACCACAACGAAAGGCTTCAACCCTTTAGCATTGGAGCTAATGTGCAACACTTTACGCTGGTGAAGTGCTTCTTAACCTCTTCAGACCTCTTCGAGCATCGGATTCTAGCAGATTGGATAGACATTGATCGCGCAACCAGTCAAAGAGAGACGGTAGATCGGTAGATTGGTGTTGTAAAGACCCACACCAATGAAAACCATGCTTTTAACGTGTCTTTAACGTGTTCTTGTGGCATTTTCCTCATGACAGAGGACATGTATAAAAAATGTTGGTATTTTTTTAACTTAAATTGCTATTGATGGGTAAAAAAAAAATAGGTGTTAAAAAACAAAGACCGTTTTTGTGACGTAGAAAATGCGCTAGGCGGGCTGCAAGCTTCGCTCCGCTCCATTCTCATGCGTCAAACCGTGAACGTCTTCCTCATCTGAGCTGGAATTTCGATCAAAACAACTAAATGGTTAAAGAGGGTTGGGGGTGTGAGGGGCTGTATGCTAGTGGGACAGCACAACGGATGATAGGAAGGGGAGGCGGGCTCACTCCATGCCAACAGTCCCGGTCACAACTCAGAGGTGAATTTCTAATGCTGCTCTGCAGAAACCATACTGAAAAACGACAAAGGTTTTTCTGATTTTGTCTTAAAATAGTTAAAACAGATAAATAGTTATACTTTAATAACCCCAAAGGGAAATTGCTGGGTCGGCTGAAGACCCCATACAAGATTAAAAGAGGGAGAACAGCAAACGTGCAGCCGCTGATGCACAGGAGTGTAAAAAAACGGCATAATTATAATTATAAGTCCACTGGGAACACTAAAGAGATCAAAAAAAATAATCTGAAGACTTTAGGGTTAAAATTAAAATCTGCTGCTTCGAAAGTTTTGAACATAAAAAAAAAAAAATTTGATATAGAAAAGCTAAACATAAAGCATAACAATAATTAGTTTGAAGGAGCAAAACCAAATACTTCCAAAGGTTTGACTGTTTTATGGACCCAAAGCCGATAAAAGACCAATAGTTTTAGTTTTCTTCCACCTGCTTCTGGTTTCCCTCAACATTCGATGGAAAATTAAAGGGAAAATCTATGTGTAGTCCTAAAGGAAAGCATAAAAAGAGTTAGAAACTGTCCTACAGAAGATGAAGACTTAATAAAACAAAGTTGAGATTTGTGGAAATTCACATAAGTCGAAATATACAGGATATTTTTTCTCTGAAAACCATCTTAGTCCAGGTTCTGTGAGAAAACTACAAAACGGAGACAACGCAATTCAGGCAACGCGTCGCTATAGTTACTATTCAAATTAAATCTGGACCCAATGTCTATTTCTACGAAACTCAAAGGAATATTCTTAACAGCATTCAAACTAAAGGAACATTTTTGTACGTCACTTTTACAAGTTTTCACAAATCACCAATTATGTTTTATTGAATTTTTCATTCAGTCAAACATCTACAGTCAGTTTAAACTTTCTTTTTGTAATAATGTTTGTAAGTGGAGCTAAAAAACCAGGCGATAACTTCAGCTTCATCTGGCAGGTAAATACAACCCGTCTCCATGACAACCGTCACCTTTAACACCGGAGCTTTAAAAATTCCAACCGTTTACGCAGCTTCTGTGATTCCAACAGATTCCTGAGGCCTTTACCGCTGCAATGTCTTGATAGCAACTTTACTACCATAAAGTCTTGCATATCGGTGCAAAAACTCCTTTTTTTTTTACACTTAAGAGTCAGCTAAATCGATAGAAAATTGCATAATTGAATTAATAGTAAATCTACCAGCTTTAAGACGGCAGCTGATGTATTCAAATGATTGATTAAACGACTAAATTGAGTCATTGATGGACGTGAAGGAACGAATCTTGTAGTTTTACAAAATAAAGCCTCTTTAGGAACCAGATAGAAAAAGGAAAAAATAAAAACATGCACGTTGTGCATTTTCTTCTGTGCTTCCATGGACGGGGGGATTTGGGGTTCAAACCAGAAACACCGTCTTCTAGGCTGTGACTTTATTTCAATGTCAAACTATTTTCTTATTGAAGCCACGTTTGGATGTTCCTCCATAAAACGTCAGGAGAAGAGTAGCGCCTGAATGCATCTAATAATGCATTAAAGGAGGTAAGGATCTCTGCGTTTCTGCTGCTTTTCTTCGGTTAAAGCACATGTGTGAGGCGTGGGGGCTGCTGTATACCAAGTGCTGCATAAATAGAGCTCAGATGAAATATTGGGAGTTTTTTTTGTTTGGGGTTTTTGTGGGACGTTTGCGAGGCTTCACCCAACTCCAGTTTAGCGTTATTCGGTTGGAGGTCGAAGTACTGACTGACCCCGTGGCTGCAATAAATACATGGAAGCGCCGAAAGCTGAAGGATCAGTGGGTTCTGGGTTGACTGAACGACTTCTCTCGGCACAAACATAACACCAAGTTCAGAAAATAAATCTTTTTCCATAATGCTTTTCACTTCTTTTCTTGGCTTTTGCAACACTTTGTTGCCGTTTCATGTTTTCCATTCTTTCAAACCGTTTTTTTTTATACGTTAGGGTGACTGTTTGAAACAAAAGACGTCCTGTGAAGGGATGAATGTTTTTAGAAGAATTACAGAGGACTTTAAAATCTATTTAATGTGAAAATAAAAGGAGCAATCAGCTTTTTCTTCAGGGAAGAGAGCCGTGTGTCCACAATAATCTTCCAGGCGGCTTCACTTCGTCAAATGTACAATGAATGGCACACATGTGCTGGGTGCATAAACATCACAATGTGGCTTCGCTTTACCTCCATAATCAAGTGTGGAGGAAGACCGGAGTGACCGTAACCTCAGAGCAGGAAGCCCTCCAACCCACAATCCCTGGAAACTCTCCAGCGCGGGCCCAAGCGCCGCAGTCCACTTCACAGTCGCCTCTTTCCGCTCCACAATGACTGAGCCTCAGTGCAGCTCATTTCTGCCAATAGAGTCCTATTGTCGTCCAATTGGGCTCTACGATAAGTTAGTCCGACGCTTCTGTGGCTGCGAGTTAAACGAATAAAAGTGCATTCAAATAACGAGGGGCTTTCTGCATGTGGGACAGCGGCTCCGCTTCCTCTGAGCAACCTGGGTTCTTTCGAACTGCGCTCGTCCACTGAGGGCCCGTTTGTGACTCAATGACAGGACATCCTTTCAGAGCGTCCAGGTTATCAATGGGCCTTTTACGGAGCTGCCACGGCGCTGAGCGGGGGGGGACGGCGAGGGAAAAAGCTTCTGCAAACACCCAAAGAAATGTAGAAATGAAGCCATTCGCTTCAGGAACGACGGATTCAATCGTATCCCACCGATAAACCGTCACAACCTAACCAAGCTACTGTATCTAAGCAACCAGCAACCACGTAAACTTTCTCTTTAATCTCTAATTTCCTAACATTTCCAATTTTTCCTAAATGAATAACAAGTGTTTCACATCAACCACGGCCGTCGCTCAGCGTTTGGAGTCAAACCTATCACTGCACGGATGCATGTAGGGGATTACAGCTGTGCGAGGCGCGAGCCCAACGACTGAACGAAGCGATTATTCCTCCTGTACCTCCGTGTTCCTTTAAGGAATTGTGCTATCTCCCCTAAAGACATTAAAGCAGTCCAGCACATGACAGGCCGAAGAATGGGAGAAACTGTTTCACCACGCCGGCTGATTTGTAAAAGTTCATAAATAACCTCAATTTGAAAGGTTCATTTGGGTTCAGAAGACGAAAACACGTGCCTCTACTTGACCTCAGCGCTCGCATATTTATCCAGACAGCCTCGGACGGCAAGAAAAGACGAATTACAGCTGCTTTCCTGTCATTTTCCATTCACATCTACATTTCCTTCCACAAAAAAAATGACTTTCTTATTGTGAAATGTAATTTAAAAAAAATCTATCTTTGCTTGAGAAATGAAAAATCAATGTTCGATTTCCTTTTTAAGTACTTTCTTTCATTTCCTATGCAAAAAAACTGCCTAAAGTCAGCTTTATTTGTGCAAAAATCTTACTTTTCTAAATAAAAAGTTCCACTTTTGTTTATTTTCCGTCCATATTTGTGTGAAAACTGATTTCATTTACCAAATCAAAGTATATTTAGATGGAAATTGGGGGCACAGCTAAAGGGGGAGCAGGGGGGGTCAAAAAGCTTTTACCTACACCCCCCCACCCAAATTTTTTAGTCACTATTAGCATCGTTATTGACACATATTAAGATATCATCAATACAAGCTTCATAAGCATTGCAAAAGTAACATCTTTGTTGATATTAGCACTGAATTGGTTTGATTATTTGGGCGGTAATTACCAAACGTTTAGCAGTTTTTTACTAATATTTTACTCCCTTTTTTTTGCAGATTTCCCCCCAAAACTTCCCATGAGTCTGCACAGCTTCACTCTTCAATAAACAAAACTTTGTCTCGGAGTAAAGAGAATAAAAATATGGCTGTTTGACCTAAAAAGGTCACGCATTGAGGTTTTAAAAACCCCACTGAACAGAAACGCAGCTCTAGTGACAGAAGACTTTAGGTGGTAGAAAAACCCACTTCTGATAGAAACGTCAGCATCTGTGCTCTGATCATGACGTAATTCCTACTGTACAGTAGCAGCTGGATCTCTCTGGCACCGTTAGTAACCGTGAGGTTCAAATCACTCAAGGTTGACCCTGACAGGACATGGAACGCTCCCTGCTTTCCTGATAAATCCTGGCATTCCCTGGAGTTGAGGAAAGTGGGAGTGGGGTGACCGTGCACAACTTTCCTGAGGTGATAAATTACTCTGACATTTTCCATGAGACGATGAAGACGAGCAAGGCCCAGCTGCTCGGCGCACGCGGTCGTAAATACGTCCAGAGTTCAGCCGAGCTCGCCGGCATTCATCACTTTGAAGCAGAGTGATGTAAAGCGAGGGGAATGACTCCCGCCGCGTCCTTTAACGGGGGGGGGGGGAACAAGGCAGCGCTAACAGTTTTGAAGAACCCGCATTGTGGAGCAGCATATAGTGAAAATACAGTGCAAGTGGGAGCGTGTGAAAAGCGACAGCCCCCTCCTCTCAGGGAGAACAGGAAGCTCGAGACAATACGGAGGCTTCATGCAGGGTTCAGCGCCGAGCCGTTCTCCTCAGCGGCCCGTCAGAGCCACGCCGCATCCGCCGGGCCCAAGATTTTTATAACTCGAGGAAGCTGCATCTCCCTTTACACGGACTCAGCGCCTCCATCACTCCTCCCCGCTGACTGGGCGAGCATGTGCGGCGTTCACCTTCACGGGGGGGGAAAAGACCACACAAACCACGGTGACGACAATCGTACCCAACTTCCTGAACGCCGCCGGCTTCGCTCTGGAGTTCACGCGCACGATGTTTGTAAAGATGAGTAAAACGGGGCAGGATGATGTCGTTTCAGAAGGTTTCGGTGGGTTAGCAGGTGCAGCGTGACCTTTTCACATCTTTGTTTGTGTTGTGATCCCCCCCCCCACCCCACTTAAAATTACACAGAACTGAATACTGACTCATCTACACTGCAGTCTGCAAAAAAACAAGCTTTTCTGTGCAGGGGGGGCTAATAAAAGAGACCGTCACGGAGACGCCAAGTACGGCTTCAGCAGGGAGTGAAGGAGAAAGTCTGTGGGTTTGGGGAAAGTTGTGTATTTATTGTTTGTGGCATTTTTTCTCATGACGGAGGACGTATATTAAAAAAAAAAAAATTTAGCTTAAAACGACATTTCTGAGTATTTCTTTAATCAAATCGTTGTGAATCGGGAGCAGATGAAAAAAATGCAGTTTGGAAAAGCCTGTAGCAGTGACGAAGGTGTGACAGTGGGCGGGCCGCCAGCTCCCTGCTCCACTCCATTCCGATATATCCACTGCACGCAGACAAACAGATCCCTGTACGCGGATGCGGCGCGAAACTGTAATGTTAGGGGCTGTAAGCTAGCGGTATTGTGTAAAGAAGGGGATGATGGGAAGTCAAGGCAGGCTTGTGCCATACAACTCAGCGATGAATTTCCTAATGAACTACTGCCGCTCTGCAGAACCGATGTCCCAGAAAACAACACAGTTTTTTTTTTGTGTGGCTACAAACAGCATCATCATAATTAAAAAACCAGAGTTTGAAAACGGATCCAAAGATGATCGGAGTGGGTGTTTCTGATCCATTTCCTTCCACTACAGAGGCTCTTGCTGTGTTAAAGTCTCCATCCACACCAGCACTTTAGTGATGCCACTGTGACCCAAAAGTCCCTCTGGATCAGAACCAACTTTGCTCCAACACAACACGCTTTCATGAAGAGTGACAGAGCAGGATGGTGGTGAAGACTGTCCTCCATATGCAGAAAAAGAAAACTAGTTTAAAAGGTCGAGACCTTCACCGTTAGCTCATCTTAACCAAGTTGTGATCCGCTATGAGCTCATTTATGGTTCTGTGGTTGAACTCTGAGAGTAATAAAGCTTATAAATAACGTGAAGTGACTTATAAAAGTGTCTGACATCACCTCCTAACGAAGATATAAAAAAACAAGTTCACCGAAACATCTTCAAATTCCCGACCTTTACTCTGATAAGACGATTTACCGACAAATTCACTTCAAATATCCGACATTTGCCAAAAACATCGGCCGTCCTTCTCGTTTTATAAGCCGCGAAGACACAAAGGAATTGTGAAAAGAACAGTCGGAGTTTGTTACTAACTGCTTTACTGGGTTAACCAATTATTGCCATCATTGATTTACCTTTAACACAATTTTCAGTTATTAAATTAATTTGGAAAAACAAAAAAAGAGACAAAAACAAGACATCCCACAATGCTTCAGTACATCCATCTTTCCAGTTTTTCTGCCTGCACTGCTACATGAGGGGCTTCTGGTTGGATTTAAAGCCACATTACAACACCTGGAGCATGAACCCCCCCTCCCTCTTTCCGGTCACTCATGTACAGATATTTAAAACCTAGTGTATGGAGTGCAAATGGGGTGTCTGAAAAGCAGTAACAGCTGCTGCGGACGCTAAAATATATGTTGAAATGGTGGTATGTGTGTCCATGAACGACTGCATTTCCTTACAGGCCCTTCTTGTGCTTTCTCCACAGCGCTGTTTTTTTTTTTTCTTTTCCCAAACCAACACCTCCGGTGGATGAAGAGGTGGGCGGGTTGCAGCTCACACACCTGTGGAAGCCATTACTGAGCCGCCATGAGGTCATCGTGTCAGACATAATCCCAGATTAGGCATTAACCCGAAGGCCGGCGACTCAAAACACAGTTTTGTGGCTGATGTTGTTTTCTAGATTAGAGACGATAGAAAATCTTGAGAAACTGAGTGGAGCCGATACGGTTAGCCTCAAACACAGACGTCTACCGCAGATCGGAGCCTAGTGAATCATTGAACAAGTGCAGGAGCGATGGGTCAAAGCCCTGGTTGGGGTTTACATAAAAATTAACAGAAACTAGTCATTTATAAAAAGAGTTGAGTTACTGAATATTAGGACTTCCCATGTTTTCGTTGGAGGTTTTGTTGATTAGATCAGCCTAGAAGGAAAGTTGTGTTTCTTTTCATTTAAACCAGTGAATCAAACTAAAGTCAGAACTCCTCAAAGAGGAGAGCGTACCTCAGTCATGTGACTTCACCCATCAGATGACTTCACTTTCCTGCTGAGGTATCCAAGGGGGGGGTGGTAACAGATTTAAGAGGGTTTGGCAGGAGCTGCTGTGTGAGGTCACAGTGCTCTATTGCCCAATGCCCTCATTCACCCGCCTCCGCAGCACCTGAACAGGTGTGGCACCCTGCACCGCGTGAGTCAGTCCGCCTTCACATGCCTCTGAACTGAATCACCGGCACAATCGGAAGGGAGCACCTTGGGTGCCATCCCTGCCCGCCTTCTGCTGTGACTCGCACGGATAAAGAAAGACGCACCTGGCGTCTGCGTGGATTGCGCCGCGTTGCATCACCCGGGTAGCCTTTCGCGCGCGCCACAGGAATGTTTACAGCCGACAGAGTTGACACTGAGCAGGAGCCGCCACGAGTGCTCGCTCTGGAGCGCTCAGCTAGTTTATTGCCTCAGTTTTGGTCCCAGATGCCAGTCCTGCCCTCGTCTGTGTTGTCCACACGGACTGAGGGGACCATTTCCTGTGTGAACCAACACCCAGACGCAGGCAGCAATCACAGATAACAATCTACCAATCTAGTGTACACTTGCATGGCCATGACAATTCGAAGACGTAAACAGATGCCCCTAATATCAGCATATCTGTATATTCTGGACAGGAAGTTTACTTGACGGCCAAGCACGTACACTCTGGCGATTTGGGATGGGGGGGTTGGTTAGAAGGGTGAGGAGGGGGGCTGAAGTTTCCTCACAGACCCTTAGCAACAAGGCCTGTTGGCAAGGCCTCCAGAATGTACTGCGGTTTACAAAAGAGATAAACGCCGCCTCCGCCAGCCGCTCTGATCTCCACGACGGAATCAAACAAAAAAAAAAAAAAGGGTGCCACGGTAACGGTGCACGCCGGTCGTCTTCGGGGTCTGATGATGGTTCAAACCGGCATAATTTGTTATGTCCAGTCAGGAATTCGGATTCTTTCTTATCACATCCTGCTGAGCAACAAACTGTGTGAGAAGGGAAGCAGAAGCATCCTGGTGTCCCAGATAGGATTCCAGCACACATTTATACTCCAAATGTCAAACTTGTGCTGCACAGTTGGAAAAAAAAAACACACACACACACACACACACAGACAAGCAAAGGAATGAAGAGATGTTTCTGTGAGGGTGAGAAAGGAGCAACACCCCTGGAAAATCTGCTGGCTGTGATTGACTCACTGGCAAGGTGGATTTGTTTTGGCTCTTTTTGAGGGGAAAGTGCGTCTGACTGGAGACTCTACTTATTAATAGATTATAGCTGCATCCTATGCAGGAGCATGTCTGCCCAATGATCTGACCACATGATGCCCAGCACAGATGGCGGCTTTGCAGTGAGAAAGAGCACATGTACCACACAGAGGACAGCCGGAATGAGTAGATATACTCAGGAATAAACATTTAAATCAACAGCAACAATAAACACACGGTTGCTTCCTGTGTGAGAGCTCCTCAGGGACAATGAGGGGGCTTGTTCATGTCTCTTCTCCCTCAAGTTCACAGGCCTGGTCGTGATTTCGGCTCACAAGGCATTTCTTTAAATGTCCTAATTAATTAGTTGGGTACACTTTTCAACATTTGATTCGACTTTACAGTAGCTAAAGAATTTCCTGATCGGTAAATTCAAAAAGTTTTAAAAATAGAGACTTATAAATGACATAAAAACCCAAACGATCCAGAAATGTGCGGTCCGCTGCTTACCCAGAGTCCCCCGAGCACCGGTCCGAAGTTCATCTTCTTGGGAACTTCAAGTCAATCCCCGGCGAATCGCGTCACAAACCGCCCGTCAAGAGACAAACCCGGATTCAAAGAGCAGGGAAACGGACACAAACTCACGAAAGGGGCCTAAAATCCGTTTGGTTCACGAATTCGCTAGGACTTTTACGAGCTTCCCTCCTGGCGACAGCCAGGACAGACAGACGGTCTGAGAGCGAATGAGGGGGACTAGTTTTTTTTTCTCTATCTCTCCACGGCCTGAGAACTGTGCGTGACGTCACAGGGCCCACGAGCCAATGAGAGCGCTCCACTTTGGAACAATAATTAAGCAACAAAGTCTATCAAGCAAAACAACATTTTTTTTTTGTTTACAAAATCATCCATTTACGATTTATTAACGACGTGTTGGGTTTGCTAAGAAGCGGGACTGCTTTTTGACCATCTCTGATTAAAGTTCAACCCTAACTCAAACGTTTTACACATTAACCCCAAAAAATAATGTGTAACTCTTAACTAGGTCAAAGATCTTTTAATATGTGTTACTTTTAAGGCAAGGGGGGGAACTTTCACCTAAACTGTAAACCAATTTAGCCCTTAAAATGACTCATTTCAATTGAACTTAAACTAAAAACAAAAAGGTGACTTTTCTTTCAAAAATTAATTATTAGACCTAAAAATGAGCAAATGAACATCACACATGTGGAGCTCAATACAGACTCAGATAGCTGGCACAAAAAAAGGGAATAGATTTTTTGTGGCTGCCTTAACAAAAGGAATTTAAAGAAACTTTTAAAATATTTATTTTGTTTTCATTGAAGTAGTAAGAAAATAACAGGCTGATGCCAAAGTCAAATCAGTTGTGAGAGTCAGAAAATTTGTCTGAAGATAGGATAGATGGAGGTGGATAATTCACTGTGCTGATCCCTAAAGGGGGCATTAAAAAGGGAAAAAAATAACAAAAGTAAAATGAGTGTGGTCACATGAACACACACTACAATGTTTCAGCTGAACACAATGGACAACTTCCTGTTTGAAGCAGCTTAAAAAATAAAGCCACTTTAAGGTCAGTTCATCAACTAACCACTAGGAGGCTTGTTTTTACCAGTTCATCTCTAATTCTAGAGAAAAACAGGGTTGATTTACAAAATTTATACAGTTGGATTAATGTGAAGTCCACAAAACTGCAGGGGTGAATTTTGATGTACACAGCATTGACAGAATAAGAGAACTGAGTGACTCCTCCCCCCTGTCATTACAAACAGGAAGTACCTGCTGGGTCCAAGAAGCCAAAAGCCAATAGACTTTTATAGAAGAATAAACAGCCGTTACTGAGTCATTCTATTTGTCTGAATCACCCAAGTTCTTGCTAATCCTCATTTTTTTTCATGATATCGTCTTCTGTAGTGCAAGTCATTTAAGTTAAAAAACTGGTCAGTCAGGTGCCTCAATGAAAGTATGAGGTCTCACGTCGAGTGTTCAAAGTGTTTGATTTTCCCGAGCTCACTTGGGGCCTTCCAAAAAGCTTAATCCTGATTGGTGCGAGTGGTCGTTATAGAACCATTGACATAGATTGACTTGGACCAATCACTGCTTACTGACGGTTTCTAGTTTCAACATGGCTATCGGTATCATGACTGAATTGAGGTGATATTTGAATTTAGTGACATTTATTGGCATTGTCAACACAAACAAACATGAAACCAGCATGTCTTCCTTTTTATTTAGGTGAAGTTTCAGCCTTGTGTTTGATTTTTTTATAAAGGCCTTTGAATAATAACAATTAAAGATAACAATTAAATAACTCAGTAGGGATGGGATTACGTAAGTTTCCATCTTTGTACTACTTCCCATGTAATAAATCTAACTAGTTTATTTATGGTAGTTAATATTTAATGAGTCAAATGTGACCAAGTGTGTAACGAGTGAGTCATTGCAAAAATCTCTGTTTATGATTATGAGAAATTACACATGTATTTTCTTTTTGTATGTACAATCATTTTCTCAATTGTTTTGAAATCAATGCCTTTAATTATTTCTGTAATGAGTTTGCATGATTTTTTGTTGTTGTCTTGTCTACAACTAATACTTTAAATAAACCAATAAATCAAATTGAATCAACCAAAGCCCCCCAAAGAAAATGGTGTTTTTAACATGATCTTGTGGTATTTTTCTCAGGACAGAGGACATTTAAAAGGAAAATTAAGCTTAAAATTGAATTTTTTCTATTATTTTTGTCAGAATTGTTATAAATTAGGTGCAAACAAAAATGCAAAGTGAGAAAGTCTTTAGCAGTGACGTAGGTGCTACAATCTGCAGGCCACAAGCTGCTTGCGCCGCTCCATTCTGATGGAGCTGCTCACAGACAAATGGATCCATTTTCATCTTTGTTTTCCTCATCTGAGCTGCTATCTGGCTCAAAACTGTACAGCTGGAAAGCTCCATTTTTTGCTCACCATTTTTGTTGAATAATGATAGGTTGGAGTTGTGAGGGACTGTAAGCAAGCATGAGAGCATTTAAACAGAAGGATGATGGGTAGTAAGGGCAGGCTCACTCAAACTATGTGCTTTTTTAATACTGGCTTTAAACCGGCACAAACATAATTTAAAAATGGCTCGAAGGAGGATTGGAGTGGGACTTTAAATGGATTTGGATTTGCTATTTAATATGATTTTCATTACATTATTTGAATTTAAAAAAAATATATTTTCCTTTTTTGTTTGTGTTTGGTGGTGGTAGAAGTGGCCCTTGGCTCATTTGAGTTTAAGACGCCTGATCTAAACACCAGATAATTCTAATCTCACACATTTAAGTATATTTGCTGGAGTTTTAAGTTAACTTAGGAATGCAGTTATTTACACAAAGCAAAATCCAACAACAAACATCCCGTCAAATCTGGTTTGCGACTACATCTTATCTCAAGTGGGTCTGCGGTTGTCAAGGGAGGGAAAAAAAAAAGAGAAAAATATTTGGGCAAACCTACGATAGAGCATCTCTGAGTGATTTAAAAAGCAAACAAACAGATAAACAAACAGTGTAGGGCGTAAGTGAATCAAAGGCACACCGCTCTGAACTGACACTGGGGTGAGAAACCAGAGATTGAGCAAGGCGTTTTTAAAAAGCATCTCCAGAGTTTCTCACTTCTCATTCACTCTTCTAAAGAAACCGCTGTGTTATGAAACATTCCAGTGATTAGTTAGATATCTTGTGACCAAAGGCATGATTAGCGACGATACCGAGAGATTGGAAACATGAGAGTTAGCGTTACCACTGCATCAAGCTGCATGGTGAAATGTTTTGGTGAATTAGACATCCAGAAAAAGTGTGTGATGTGTTTGCATATGACCTCCACCCTCCTTTTTTTTGTAATGTCCAAGAATAGTGTCAGCATGACAGCTTTCACACACTTGTTGGATTTGCTAACTACTGTAACTCCAGAGGTGAAGACGCCAAGAAAAAAAAAGGAAATTAAAGCAACATTCTCATTCGTTTGCTGAACAGATGCAACTTATCTGCTCTCCCAATTAATCCCATCTAGGAAATCTTTATCTTCAACTTAGGAGCACATCCTGTGCTGCTCCTTCTGAGCTCCCAGAATACGTGCTCGAAAACAGGAAGCGTGCAATTGAGCTGTTTTCAGGCTTATCCTGAGACAGTCTGTATTTATGGCTACTGGGTTGATTAATCCAGATTCACACTTAACCTGTTTTTAAACGTATTTATCGCCTTTATTTTACGAGAAAACCCAGTTTAAAAACGTCCTAAAGGCTCTTGAGTTCTCAGAGAATCGGCACAATCCTTGTAAAACATACAGAGTGGTTTTTAGTGCTTATACATTCAGGCAAAATGTGAAAAGTCTGAATTATTATTATTTTATTTTTTAGCAGAAGTGACCTGCAGAGAAAAAGACAAAAAAAAGCAAATAAATAAAAGGAAGGGAAACCTTCCTGAGCGTCAGTGACTTATCTTGTGACGCCTGCTGGGTATTGTTTCGCCTGGTGTTGAGGAAGGTTGGCTAAAAAAAGAATTTTAAAAAAGTCAGTGGAGATCCACAGATCTTTTTTGTGTAGTCACACTCCAAGTGTGAAGGCAGAAAGTTTGTGCATACTGCTCATGTAATTAGATTTTCTTCCAAAGCAAGAAAAAAAAAACCCTAAAACATTCAAGGTCAAATCTTGTCTGTGTTTATAGCAGAAGACAAAACAAACAGATTAAAATTTGAGTTATTACTTTCTGGAATGCAACTTTGTTTTTAAAGATAATTGTCAGAGAGATTCTCTGCAGCGTCAGGGTCAACGGCGCTGCGTCCAGTCAAAGGGAAGAGCACACAATGTGAACATTGTAGACCAGTCGAAGCTATTGTTTATGTTTGTTGTGCTTATGTAGAAAATTGGAGCATGAAATTCTTTCCAACCCATCTTACTTAACTAAAGACGTTTTATTTATAGCGTAGTTAAAAAAAAATGGATTTAACGGATTGCCAATTACTATGACGAATAGTTTCTACAGTAAAAAGACCATAAATGAGGAAGATTTTCTGTGAAATGTTCTCATTGTCATAAAGCATTATCTTACAGAACATTAACAACTGCTGGCAAAACACCACTGACTTTATTGGTCTGAGAGGTTTCCATTGGAGAAACAAAAAGAGCTGTAAAGTTGTCTGTGAATAGGGAAAGAGTTTTAAATAAAAGGTGCTCCAGTATTGTAAGATTTTTATTTTTGAGTCAATGGATGTAAGAGGAGTGGATAGGAGTACTATCTGTAACACTTGTGCTATCCTAGGCACTTTAACGTTGGGAGTTGGGTCATCTAGACCCACTAGACAGTGCTCTGAACCTTTTTTCTTCAATGATCTGTGATCTTCCCTGGTGTCCATGGATTACATGAAATCTCTCCACCTTTATCCACCTTTGTAATGGTAGGGAGAACACTTCAAAGTAAGGGTGGGGTCATCTAAGATAGCACAAAGGTTAAGCAATGTGTTAAAAATTGAATATCCCTTCCCACAACCTGCAACACACAGAAATGCAGTTTGTTTGTTATTGCAACTCCAAGTCTGACATCACTGAGCTATAGTCCAAATCTCAAGTCATAGTTAAAACTATCATAATCACCAATTCTATAACAATAGGGAGCCAGATTACATACTCATATTTTTCACATAATACTACAAGAAAAACAACATAAAATGACATACTACTACAACGTTTTGACCTTTTTCACAGAAACCGGACATGTTGCAGTTCCTGAAATTACCACTAGAGGCTGGTGTCAGAAGGGAGCAATTTTCCTTTGACCCCATGGCTATGTCCGAATTCCTACCGTACTCCACAACAATTAAAAAACTATATAGTGCAGGACTATCTAGTGCTCACTATTTTTTCTTTTTTTTTTAAAAGACAAATTAATTTCTATTTAATTTAATTGATATGAGTGTTTTTGCAAAGACCATTTGTGAATTCACTGTGTTCTGAAGATGAAAAATTTGCTGGTTTATTTAAAAAAACATATTTGAACACATATTCCCCTCCACAAAAGTTTTTCCAGACGCAATGCATTGTGGCCTATATTCTCCAACAGAGTGAGCATCGATGCACACGGATTTTTCGCTGAGACTTCTGGGAAATTTCTAAGGCACTGGATTTTGGAATTGTAAATTCTGGCAAATGCAATGACTATATGGTGCATTTAGTATTGAGTAGTGAAGGAATACAAACATAGCCCTTTATTAAAAGGTTCTACTTTACATTAAATATAAAAGCATAAACGGCCTGATGCCAAAGTCAAATCAGTTGTGAGAGTCAGAAAATTTCCTCTGAAGATAGAATAGATGGAGGTGGATAATTCTCTGTGCCGATCCCTAAAGGCAGCATTTAAAAGGGAAATAAGAAAAAGTAGATTGAGTGTGGTCACATGAACACACACTACAATGTTTCAGATGAATCCAATGGACACCTTCCTGTTTGAAACAGCTTAAAAATTAAAGCCACTTTAGGAAGGTCAGTTCATCAACTAACCACTAAGAGGCTTGTTTTTACCAGTTCACCTCTAGTTCCAGAGAAAAACAGGGTTGATTTACAAAATTTATACAGTTGGATTAGTGTGATGTCCACAAAACTGCAGGGGTGAATTTTGATGTACACAGCATTGACAGAATAAGAGAACTGAGTGACTCCTCCCCCCTCTCATTACAAACAGGAAGTACCTGCTGGGTCCAAGAAGCCAAAATCCAATAGACTTTTATAGAAGAATAAACAGCCATTACTGAGTCATTCGATTTGTCTGAAGCACCCATCTTCTTGCTAATCCTCATCTTTTCATGATAACGTCTCCTGAAGTGCAAGTTATTTCAGATAAAATCTGGCCAATTAGGTGCATCAATAAAAGTAGGTGGTCTCACGTCGCATGTTCAAAGTGTTCGATGAACAAATAAGCTCTCTTTCAAGAGGTAGGGGAGCTTACAAGTTTACTCCGATTTGCCAACATACAGCACCAAAATGCACTATGATCCTATTTACTATATCATTAGCCGCGTTTACATGGGTAAAAGTAATCGGAAAGAACGCCTGATCGGAAAGAAAATGCTTCATGTAAACGCGCCGTTCGGAATACTCTGCCCCGATCAGACTCATTCGGATCAGAATTTCTTTCCGATCGAGATAGGTGGGTTATACCGATCGTTTATCCGATCGTGGAGCATGTAAACGGTCATTCCGAACGTGTGTCACTGCTGCTCTGGGTTACGTCATGCATAGATGGTTTGTCGCTCTGCGGACGCCCCGTGAAAAGCGCGAAATAAATGTCACGTGGATTTGTGTTTCCAGTTGTGTCCCGACAAAATAAAGGCTGATGTTATTTCCATGCATTTATGTGCAGCTAAGATGCAGATTGCTGCGTTTCTCGCACAGTCCTGGATTTTGTGTCCATCAAGGCTAACGTTGTTAGCCTGTCCTCAGCCTTTTCCAGCTCTGTTTCATTCATAAAACAGCACTGATCACACGGATTAAATATAACGATGAGCGAACAGGCGCTTCATAATATTCATGACATTAATAAAAGCACGTTTGGAAGGTCGTCTCGTATTACGGAGCTGCGGCACATGCTGTCTGTCTGTGGCAGTGGTTTGTTTACAACGGGACCTATTTCCGGATCCGGGTGATTTTACACTACTGCGCATGCCCAGATGATTCATTCCGAATGAAAGTGTGAGCCATGGGAACGTTTGTTCTAATCGGAAAAAGGTTTTCTGTGCCCATGTGCACGGGTGAATTTTAACCCGACCATTGATCCGATCAAGATATTCTGCCCATGAAACCGTGGCTATTTATGGGATTGTCTCATTGTTTTTCCTTTTTAAGTCACTCTAACACTGATTACCTAGTTTTATTAGGCTGTTGTCCCTTCTGTTTCCACAGGACAGAACCTTTAACATGTTTTATCGTAGGTAGGGTTTTCCCCTTTCCTGTTTTTTTTTTTTTAACTTGTCCTGTCCAACAGCTGGGCAGGCAGATGAGAGCTGAGGGCCTCTTGTGGTGGACATATTTTACTTTAACAAGAGGGGTTATTAATCTTCAAACAAACCAAAGGTATGTCTGAATAAACCCCTTTTGTAATTGAGGCCAAACTTTATTAATTTCAACCATGTTTGAAAATTTCTGGTGTTGGTCCTTTCCTGGGTTTAACTGAGTCATCCATAAAGGTTATGATCACCATCCTCCAAAATCTATTTTCTTTAGTTTTCTTCACTTTTTTTTTTTAATTTAATGTTCCTTTTCTGTGCAGCTGTGCTTCATTGTCTTCAATCATCCCTCACTTCAGTAAGGTCGCAGTTTCCACAAAGCCTGAAGCTGTTTGAACCAGGAAGGATGTTTTCTCTTGGCGTCATGCAGAATGTTAGGAGTTCTGTGACATTGATACATGGTGACAAAATTGTAGAAATGTTGCAACGGTGATATTTACATACCAAGCAGGGGTGTGAATTTTTGGATAGAAGGAACTGAGAAAGTTCACGTTCAATAACAAACATGGTAACTCACTCGGAAATGTCTGGACTTCATTGCCTTTTGCCCAACCGTTGCCCATACTTGGTGGAAGGGAAATAAATTAGCTTTTGAAAGGTTAATGCAGGAGGAAAGGAATGTACTTTAAGCACTCTAAGCCTCTTTCACACAGAGATTGGGCCTTAATGCTGCTAACAGACTCCTCATTATGCTGCCTCCTCTGATTCACACCGAGCGAAACAAAGCTGGGCTAATGTCGCCTCAGTATGTTTACTGACAGCAGGCCGCAACGTTCTGCAGACTCGAAGACTCGCCATTTGAGAAAGCTCAGGGAAAGCAACACAACGCAAAAGAAAGCCGAATGACTCCGCTGCAAAGTACAAACCGACAGTCAGTTAAAAACAGGATTAAAACAATGTCTGCACTCACTTCTTAGTTATTAGTTACGGGCAATCCCTTCCACATGAACACAACACTGACATTGCGGCAGTCTGTATTTACTTGAAGTATGCCGAATATGTCTGATCTGTTGGTGTAACATCCCCATACCTCTTGCACAGAAAGATGTGAAGGAATGTGAATTTAAAGTCACGTCTGGGTTTGTTCAAGCCCCATATACAGTTCCAGATTTCTCCGAGGCTGTTTTCATGCATGCAGGAACTCTGATTTTTAACTGTAAAGTTCAGACATCACGTGACATACCTCTCTTTTTATTCCTGCTGCAACTTCCAGAAAAATTTGCTTTTTCTTTGTTTTAAATGAAAAGTGTTTTTGACAAGTTCAACCAAACTTGATGATCAGTACTGCCTTGGTTTATGTCTGAATGCATACTTTTTAAAGCGGCAAGATTCATTTGGTTTTATAAATAAATAGAGAAAACGGCTCAATGGGTGTTTAACGAGCAAACCTCGCAATCAGTCAGTTTCCCCTGGCAAACATCTTTTTACTCCCATTCCGCCATCTCTCTCTCTTCACTTGCCTTGAAGCTAACTTTGAGTAAATCCTAATTTAGCCATTGGCTCCATCCTGAGCCCTACCAGTGAAAGACGTAAAAGAATTTCCCAACCTGAAGTCAAATCTATCTTCAAGTTAACATAGACACGAATGGTTGTTGCATAAAATATGAAACACATCAACTGATTTTGGAAACAAAACAAATTGAGATCCAAACAAAAAAATACAAAGCAAGCTAAACGACTGGAATGTTATTAATCTCATACCGGGGAAATTATCCTGTTACCATAGTTCTGTTGAGTAAAAAAAAATAAAACACATAATGAAAACAGCGATCTCCACATTTAGTTGGTTTCAGACCCCGAAGTGGTGGAAAACAGCTTAAAAAAGAGTTTTTGGTTTTTTAGTTTTTTAGTTCAAATGCAATGCATTGTGGTCTACGTTCTCCAACAGAGTGAGCATTGATGCACAGTGGTTTTTCGCATTGACTTCTGGGAAATTTCAAGGGGACTGGATTGTGGAATTGCAGATTCGGACAGCTCTACAAAATGGTAAACTTTCTATGTAGTGCAGTAAGTAGTGAGTAGTGAAAGAATTCAGACACAAGTAAGAAAAATGCTAGCATAGGATTTAGTGCAAGGGTGTTTAAAATAGGTTCATTTAGCAACAAGCTGATGAATTTCGTTTCAGTTGGGGAAAATCAAAAGCAATTTAGCCAAAAACAATGTGATCACGCTGATTTAGAATGACAATGTAAATGCGAAGAGGCCCTTGAGCAGCACATCATCTGGTCTCTTTAACCAGCGAAATATTACCTGCCTGCTTAAGACTTTTGAGAATGCTAAAGCTCTTTGGAAAGTTAGTGGACAAAACGTGTCCTAATCCTGACACACAATTCAAAGAGAGATGCTAACATAGCTAAGCTCTATTTATACACTTGTCAGTTTTGCAATATAAAGTTATGAATGCGTTTTTCAAGATTGCAGAGGATTTATAATGTGACATGAGCAGAATGCAAATATTGTGGGAGTAAACTGGAGACGTGATGTGAAGTCTCACAGTCAGCCCTGTTAACACGTCCTAATGCTTTCAGAAAGAAAGACTGCGAGTTTGAAAAAGTCTCCTGAAGTGCGGCAGGTGCGAAAAGCTAAAAAGGCACAGTCACGGGTGTGAAAGGAAAGCCTCCTGACTGGTTTTGGCTTGCTGGAGCGTTGTCACACTGGATTACAGCACACAAAGGAATCCGTGTTTTGTTTAGTGATGTCATAAGTACTTTTCATGGCAACACCTGGGCACAACTTACAGTTTAGGACAGGGCCTGCGTTCTTGAAGGGAAGGCTGTTTAGTCACCTGACACAATTATTTTTTTCACCCCTGAAGGTGCTTATCCAGAGGCTTTAGTCATGACTCCCTGGTGAAGTAAGCCGGTTGAACTGGCAGCAGGAATCTGTGTAGGCGTCAGGACAGAAAGAAAAATCCTAAATACCTTTGAGTAAGTGGATGCAATTAAAAAGAAACATGGAGTATGTGTGCATCGGACGGAAGGAGCTCCAGCAAAAAATAAAGGAATGCTGCAAAAACACTTGGAGTGAATTTGAGGAGGACTGATCCGGCTTTGATTTTTGCCGTCTGATCCACTCAGAGACAGTTGGCTGCAGACTGTCTACCCGCCACAAATGTACAGTAATTCAAAGCATGCGACATGACGCCGTTCTCTGTGAGCTCAGGCTGCAGTCAACCACCCACCCACCCAGAAACACACACATACACACTTGTAGAGGCAACACAGGCTGCAAAAGTAACAAATATACTGAAGGGCTCCATTCCACGTGATGCAATTATTCACAGTTCCATGGCAAATTTGGACTGAGGCTAATCTAATCAGTGGGTAGCAGGGTGCTGTTTGCAAAAAAAAAAAAAGAGGGACTGAAAACAAAAAGATCTATGAAAAGTAGCAGCACAATACAAAAAAAGGGGTACATTTGATGAATTTTCCTTCATTCATTCAATTTTAAGGGCAACAAAAAAGTATAAATCTTTAAGTGACGGAGGTTCTTTTCTTTTTAAATGAGAATCCACTTTTTCCCGCTAGAATGAAGCGAATGTGAGGTCAGGAAGATGAAGGCTGACAAACAACAAACAGAAGTAAAAGACTTGGAGAGAAAACAAGATTCCATCTTTCAGGGTTAGTTCTCATGAGCTTCACATGACTTGCATTTAGCCCTTCTTTTTTTTTTTTTTGCACCCACTCCCCCCCTCTGCTTCCTCCGCCCCCCCCTCCGCTCTCTCCTCGGCAAAGCACATAGACTTCCTGTGTGTCCTGGCCTGAATGGTATGCGCACAGAGTGGGTGTCTGGGAGGCCTTTCATCCGGCATGGAAAGAAAAGAGAAGTGGAGGGAGAGATAGAAGGACAAGAAGAAAAAAAAAAAAAAAGAAAGTGTGAGAAGAGAGTCATCTTTAATCCGTTTGAGTCAGAGCAGTTGTCCAGAGGCGAGTGGGGTGGGGTATGTTGGACGGGGTAGTGCCAGGGGTGTGTGTGTGTGTGAGCGTCTGGAGGGGAAGAAAGGGGGTCTGCTGGGACTGCCTGCAGCCGGCCCGTTTGCCATCAGGCCGGGACCGGGTCTGCACGGCCGAGTGAAGACACCATGGCCATTAAAGCCAACCGCTTTTCTGTGGGAGTCTGTAAAAGTGGAGCAGAAAAAAACAAAAACACACAATGGAGCAGCAGTGTTTGCCTGACGGGCTGAGCGTCTGTCCCGACCCCTGCGCTTCCTCTCTGATGTGTTCTAGTTCGGACCTCCTGTCATGGAAACAATCCCCAGCTGTGTCGTTGTGTGTGTGTGCACATGCGCACATGGAGGTTGTGAGGATGTGCCCTGACAAGCTGACCTTTAGGAAACTGAGACTCTTTTTGCGCCATCTGCTGTTTGGATTGTGTTTGGCAAAAATAAAAAGACAGCAAAAACCTGACATTAACACAAAAACAATCAAAACAGATTAATGTCTGCAGAAGATTTAAACTATTTTAAAACATTGACTGACAAATTGATTCCTGCTGATTTAAGACAAAAACAGAAAAAAAGAGGTTTATAAAAAAGTGCACATTTTCTGTCACCATGGAAACCGAGGTAGCAAATAGCAGATGATGTAAAAAAAAAAAAAAAACACTCAACAGATTTATAATTAACAAGTGTGACCACCTCATCTAAGCAAAAGGTTGACAGTGTTTTTCTGGTGTATTACTCAGTAAAAGGAGGAAAATGTAGTAAAAAATCAGGATGGAGACTTGAGGCAAAACAGAAAACTTCCGAGTGATTTCCACAAAAGCATTAACATCCCACTATGATCATGTTTTGATCTATTTTGAAAAACCTGTGTGTTTTCTACGACATAGTTTCTGCAGAGTTCTTCATTTGAAATTGAGTTGTGGGTACAACTGTTGCTGTGAAGTAAGCCCGCCCCTACTTCCCATCATCCACCTGTTTACGTGCTCTCCCTCTAGATTACAGCCCCTCACATCCTCAACCTAACATTACCGCTGCAACAAAAATGGCGAGCAGTATCTGAGCTATGCAGCCGTACAGTTTTGAGCCAGGTTCCAGCTCAGACCAGGAAAATAAAGACACACAAGGTTCAATTTGTGTAGCCCCTGTGCTATCCTAGGCACTTTACCATTGGGAGTTGGGTCATCTAGACCCAGTAGACAGTGCTCTGAACCTTTCTTCTTTAATGATTTGTGAACCTCACTGGTGTCCGTGGATTATATGAAATCTTTCCACCTTTATCCACCTTTGTCATGGTAGGGATAACACGTCAATGTAAGGGTGGGGTCATCTAAGATAGCACAAGGGCTAGAAGAGGATGTATCAGAGTGGAGCGGAGCAGGGAGCTTGTGGTTTGCTGTTGTAACTCCTACATCACATGTACAAGCTTTTTCCAACTACATCTTTTCGTCTGCTCCTGTGAAATAAATAAATACTCAAAAATGCAATTTGAAGCTTAATTTTCCTAATATATGTCCACCGTCATGAGGAAAATACTGCAAGAACATGTTAAAAACACATTTTTTTGGGGTCTTTGACTTTTCCATAAGATGCCTTTTAACCATTGACTGTATAAGAATACTGGACTGAGTGACCCCTCCCCCCCATGTTCCAAACAGGAAGTATCTGCTGGCTTCTAGAGCCAAAATCCCATAGACTTCTTTAGAGAAATAAACAGCTATTATTCTATTTGTCAGAGTAACCATTCTTGCTCTGATGTATGATAATGCAAAGTTTTTTCTGAAGTTCAAGTTACTCATGTTATAAGCTGACCAATCAGATGTCTCAATAAAAGTACGTGGGTTCATGTTGAGCGTTTGATTGGCAGATTTGGTGTAGCCTGCCTTCAAGTGGTAGCAGTGTGGACTTCCAACAAGTTCACTTGTGGTTACCACAGAAATGTTGACTCAGAACAACTCGGACCAATCACTGCTCACTGATGTCTTGCTCCAACGTGGTGACATACATATCGCAAAACAATGGCTTCTGAAATGACTTCATTTGGCTGGAGCTGGAAGTAAACTATTTTCCACGGGTGACGTCACACGTCACAGTTCTCAGATACAGTCAATGGGTGGAACCATGAAATGACCAGAGACGCCTCATGGCTGCATGACTTTAAATACACAAAAACAAACATTAAAAAAGGAATAACAATTCACACTCACTGTTGAGCAGGGAGGTGAGAGTGGGACCATTTGGGTTTGTTTTGCAGGATCTTAACAGATAAAACTTAAAAAAAAGGGAATCTGTATGCATTTTACACCAGACTAACCTCACAGCGAGGTACGGCGGTGGAGGTGTAATAGTCAGGGATTCTTTTGGACCCATTTGACCAGAGTGGATTCATCAGGAGAAGAATTCTACAGCAGACCCGACTGAAAGAGAATCAGTGTTGCATTCAGAGTCCAAACATGTCGGAAGCAGTTACATCCTTTGAGTGAGGCAACTTCCGCCATGCGATACACACCAGATGGCTTTTTCTTTTCCATAACAAGAGGACACCTTCCAAACGAAAGAGGGTCTAGTCTCTTTAACTGTCACTTCTCACTAGAATCCCGCAGAGCTTTGTGGGGTAAAGAAATCCACACCTGTGCACCTCAGGTGTTTCTCATCATTGTAACCATCAAACTTAGCTTAAGTCCAACAGTTAAGGCTGTGCAGCTTCGCTCTGCGAAGTTCCCTCTCTGTGGATGTGAGTGAAACCGTCACTCGGAAGATTTATGAAGAGATTGGAAGCGGCGGGCGTCCTGTCATCGGTTTCAGAGGAAGAACAGATTTCCTTCACAGATGTCTGACACTAGAAAAAGTCACCAGAGGAGCATTTTACTGCAGAGAAAGAAGGAAGAACGTGCTTTCACTGCATTTTTATTTCACCTAAAAATGTTTTATACACCTTTTGAAGAGACAAAAAAAATCAAGACAGCTCATTCAAAAACATGAACTGTTCACAGAAAAAAATGCTTAAATTCAAAGTACTGGAATTTAACATTTGCTGCAGTTTTATGGCATCAAAGGAAAAACGGTATCAAAAAAATACACATGAATAAAGAGCTTTAAATAGCATTGATAGAGATGTTTCCCCAAAGAATTGTAGGCTGTAAAAAGATCACACCACCTTTTCAATGAGCTGAAATCAAAGTTCAACAGGCTGCATACTTCAAAAAACACACAACACATATTAAAAAAAAAGAAAAACTATCACACAATTTCACACACCATCACAGTCTGGGCTTTTATGTAAAGTTTAAATGGTTCTGTTTTCTCAGGAGACACCTCTGCAGCGAGGAGCACAGCCCTTCACCAAAACACACGAGACTTTGATATGATAAGACGGAAAGAAAAAAACTCCTGCTGCTGTTCAAATCAAAAAATTAGAGGCACAAACCGTTTCTTTTTCTGATTCTGCGTGTTTTTAACAGTTCGGACAAAATTGTCTCTTTCTGTTGAAGGACGAGCTGCAGTCGCATCGTTTTAGTTTCAAGTTTTTAAGACTTTTTTTTGTCATCGGGTTATCAGGGTTTCAATCATCTACGACAGATTCTGCTCCTTTTTCTCCTCAGTTTTCAGAAGTTGAGCGTCAGGCATTCGGTTTTCTTTTCTTGTCCTCGGTGTCGAATTTGTCTATTTTTGTGTGCATATTTTAGCTGATTAATTACATTTTTTTGGTCGCCACCTTCTTGCCTCACATAAACTACACAGAGGTGCAGACAAACATGAATAATAAATTCATTAAATAAAGAAATCCCTCTGATAAACCTTTTCTGACAAAGTGAGGCACTCTGGAATGGACATTTTTGAAAGAAATGTATGGCATCTGAGCCAGTAAGGGTCAAATAAGTCTTTTTGAAGGTTTGGGATCCAGAGAGTGAGAGGCTTCATCCACAAATGGAGACAAGTTGGAACCAATTAAAATGACTGAGAAGACGAGGACCCGTCCAAGAGCTCATAAAGCGCGCAGAACAAAAAAAAAAAAAAGTTTGAAGACCAAAGAAAATTGTGTTTTGTGGTGTTTTTGACATGTTCTTTTAAAATACGGAGGACTTATGTAAGTAAATTAGGCTAAACGTAGCATTTCTGAGTAATTCTTTATTTTCAAGTTGTTGTGAATCAGGAACAGATGCAGAAATGCTGTTTGAAAAAAAGTCCTTTTGTGATGTAGAAAAATACACTGGGCGGGCCACAAGCTCCCCTCTCCACTCCATTCTGATGCATCCACTTGCAGACAACTGGACCCATGAACGTCTTTGTTTTCCTCGTCTGAGCTGGAATCTGGCTCCAAAATTTACGTCTGGATTGCTCCAACATTAATCGCAGTTTTTGTTGAACCACTAATGTTAGGTTGGGAGTGTGAGGGGCTGTGAGCAAACAAGAGAGAGTGTAAACAGAGAGCTCTCAGCAGCAGGGAGGGGAAAAGGAGGGGGGGGGTTGCTCCGCACCAATGTTCCCGCCCACAACTCAGAGGTGAATTTCTAATGAACTCCTGCTGCTCTGCAAAAACTGTCCTAGAAAACGACACAGGTTTTCTGATTTTGTCCTGAAAAACAGCATAATCCTAATCAAAAGACAACTGGGAACGCTTTGACAATAGATCAAAAGATGGTCGGAGTGGGATTTTAAGGAGAAAGACTCTACTGAGGAGCAAGAACACAAAAACTGTCAATCATTTGACACAAACATCTTGGAACTACGGATCAAAATAGATTACTAATATTTCGTCCAATCAGGTCAAAGTTGGTGCTGCAGAATCCTGACTGAACACGTATGAGTCCTGTTACAGCTAACACCAAACATACATGGTATGTCAATCAAAAAGTGCTTTGCAATAGTCAAACATGGCGGTGGTAGTGTAGTAGTGAGGGGCTGTACAAAAGCACTCGGTCACTGATTGTTTCCTGGAATATTTTTTGGATTTGGGTTACTTTCACGTGAGAACATAAATGAGAAAAACACGAGTTTAGGGCTAAAGTACTTCTTAATGCAGGGCCAGGTATTTTCTCCAAATACACAGATTTTACACTATATATATAGCAGAGATTTTTCATCGCTCATTGCCGATGCTGAGCGAAGCTCTGTGGGAAGAGAAACATGTTTGTGGAGCAGGATTTGGCAACCTAACACCTTGTTGCCCAAGATTTGAGCAAAAGACTCCAACACGGTTCAGAGCTTTTGGCCAAAAAGAAAAATCCAAAGTCCAAAGTAATCATTAACTTTGACTGGTTCTATAAAATCCTACAGTGTTGGCACAAATCGGAGCACAAATCAGTTTGGTACAGATATGCAAATTAAGACTTAGCTCTTTCAAAAAGGAGGTTAATTCTGTTCGGGAGAAAAAGCCTAAATCTTTCCACAGGGAGTTGGAAAATAGATATGTTTTTTTGGCATTTGCTTTGTTAGACTCTGCAGTTTAATAACCCGGCTGTCTCTTTGGAGTTTTCCAGCGAGTCTCAGAGTCTAAATCCAGTTGAGAAGCGGCTTTCTCAGCGGGTCGTCATGCTTTATCCATATACTGTGGCATTTTTATCACGGACGCTCAGTGGGAAGGTCAACAACACTCCCCTCCTTTGAGCTTTTCTATTCCTCTTAAAGTACTTTCAGACTTTTGTTGGTCGGGTTTAGATTTTCTTTTTTTCTAATGTAATATTTACCACTAAGAAAGTGAGCCAAAGCAGCTGTCTGACTGAAATCCTCAAGAAAAGCCAAGAAAAACTGACAGCTTTCCTGGATTCATTAATTCATGTGAACACAAACATTTTTGAGCCCCCTTCTGTCTCCCAGCATTCACTATATTTTTTTTTTTTTGCTCGACTTTAGTAACTGCTTCAGAGAAGTGCACTGCAGGCCATTTGTTATGATGCAAAAGGAAGCCAAGATTCTTCTTCGTGTGCAATAAAAAGTTCACACAATGGTCTGAAGTTACCAGATATGATTTATCTGGAAGGAGCTGCAGATGTTTCAGGACAAATTCTGTGTTCCTGCAAACCATTTTCCGGGAGGCAGCCCAGGGAATGATGATAAATCAGGAGGAGGTGGTGAGGAACAACAGAGCACACATCTTTTCTTCTTCTTTGTCCCTCGTTTGGGCAAAACAACTTCTGTATTAATCTTTTTTTTTCCCTCAAAGAAAAACAATGTTTGGTACAGCGGGGCCAGCACTGCAGCACTGCTGCAAGCTGACAGACGTCAAAGAGGAAAGATGTACCTGCAGGACGCATTCATCCATCCACAGGTGATAAAAGTGAGCTGCAAACCCGAGAGGGAAATTACTGAGGAAAAAAGCGATGAATTTGAAACAGCGGAGAAAAATGCAGTTTTACACGGAAATAAAACAATCAAATCTGTTCGGTTTGAGAAACCTTCCCAAAAAACACATAGAATTTGTCATAATCTAAATGTCAAAACCTAGGATCAAAGATTTAAAAGATGCTTTAATGCAGAAGAAACTGAATAACCTTTGAATACAAGTTTATTCTCAAAAGGAAAACATGTGAATCGGTGCTTCATGTTCATTATTTAGACTAGCTCCCCAAACAATTCAGTTAATAAGGAGATTTACTGTCAAGCCAATATCAAAATTGTTCAATGTAAGATTTTTCAAAGCCTTTTTGTTTTTGTTGAATGGATGGTAATTAAAAGAATATTACACGTTTTGTCAATTCTGATCATGAAATTAGCGCAAACCAACAGAGCAAAAAAACAAAACTACAGCAATTTTTTAAACTCCCAACAGAAAAGTATTTCACTTAGAAATGGAATTTCTGGTTTCACATTCGTCTCAACAGAAACAAACAGCTTTCTGGATCCCTTCTGTGATTTTTTTTGCTGTCCACCAGAGGGCGCAGTTTTTCCCAATCATAGAAGGCGTCAAAAAATTCACGTGATTTCCCGTTTTTTTTGTTAGGGGAACATCAACATTTCTGCCGGTTCAATATTATTATTCATACTAACAAGTGCTATCCTAGGCACTTTAACATTGGGAGTTGGGTCATCTAGACCCACTAGACAATGCTCTGAACCTTTTTTCTTCAATGATTTCGATCTTCACTGGTGTCCATGGATTACATGAAATCCTCTCCACCTTTATCCACCATGATTAACTGGGTAATTTTATAATAAATCATGATAATTATTAGATTTTTTTATTGAATTACTTAAATTCATGAGAAAGAAGAAAAATCAAAAGAAATGAAGGAAATGAATAGTATTTTGGAGAATCTTTTGAGAGGATGTTCTTTTATTTTGCATATTTTGAATTTGTTTATATACTTCACTTAAAATAAAAGTTTTAAATATGCATAGAGTGGAACTACTGGCAAAATCGGCTCAAATATGACAAAAACTGTTACCATAAATCAAATCAGGTACAAGTACAAATAGTCAGGAAATAATTTTAAGTCAAATAAATAAATACGGTTTTTTCTTACATTTAAAATACAAATATAATTAAATTCTTGAATCTTTTTTGGGAAATTTGTTTAGAGGCCTAACTTAACATCAGGTGAGCCCCCTCTTGGAAGTGTGACTGCTTGGATTTCCAAACAGCATAAATTTTTCAGCTGACGGATGAAATTCTCTCCTAATGCTGCAGGATTGTTTAGAGAAAACGGAGTCACAGACTGATTGGAGTTTTTCAGAAAAACCCACAGGTTTGCATCATTTCCACCAAGCGCTCCTGACTTATGGGAAACAGATTTCTGCATGACTGAATGAGATGCATTCCTCACTGGTTGAAAATGTCTCAATATTTCCATAAATGCTCAAATCAGCACGAGTTTGCCTGCTCCTTCAGCGAGCTGGCGGGTTCGCCTCAATCTATCTTTTATTCTGAAAACCGTGACAGAACTTCAATAGAAAGCAGGCCCATCCTTAACCTTCCTGAAACTGTTTTTGCACAAACATTTTCATCTCCTGATTACTGCGGATTCTGCCTGAATCTTCCCGTGTTTGTCAGACTGAACTAACGGGCTCACTTTGGCCTCATGTAAGATTTACTCAGCTTTTATCAGATTCTCAGAAAGAAAGTTTATTTTTGAATGAATAAATAACTAGCTGTCTTTTTTTTTATTTTTATGTTTCAAAGAAAGCCTCAAAAGACAGAACAAACGTCTGTGAGAATTTACTCCAAATCAAAGACGGAACCTGACAGCTTTTAGGCTGCAGAGACTCCTGAGCGCCACGGTACGTCTTACTCCCAAACAGTTTCAACAACCAGTGACTACAGGTTCGGTTTTCCAAATGCAATATTCATGCGGTCCTTTCATCTCTGCCGTCCAAACTCAATCTTCTTCTAGCTGAACCTCGCTGAGGGCTTTGTTTAACCTCCTGAACTCTTCCAGGATGGAGTTCATTAACCAGACAGACAGAGTTCAACACAAAGTCACTTTATTAGTTCAGGGCAGGTGGAGTCACTGACTGTGGGGGTTTTCTTGACCAGGAAATGGTTTTAAAGAGGCTCTGATGAGACCACAGAGGAGGGGGGGGGGAGGTCCGAGTATTTGGTGAGAGAAAAAGAAAAGCTTCGGGGGGAGAAAGTGAGTGGTTTGAAAAAAATGTACACCACTCATCTTCTACCAGCAGGGTTTGTAATGTTCCTCCTGTTCCAGCTCTTGCGTTTTTTTTTCTTAAGAGGCACAGATCAGTCGACTCTCCCCTGCTTTGTAGGATAATTGTCAAACATCCTGGTGTTGACCCTTCAGCAAGTCTGTCCGGGTTCTGCCGTCTGCAGACGTTGCTGCTATAGTCCGAGCTCACAGGTTTACCAGAATGCAAGAAACTTTTTCAACTCCAAAAAACTCACACAATGCAAAAAAACAAACAAAAACAAACTCATCAGGAGATCTAGAAAATGAGAAAATATCGTTAAGACTTTTAACACCAAACATTTCGATCACCCAGAGGACTGGATCTTAGTAAAGTCTGGATTGGCATGACACGCACTGGGAGAGTCATGTCAGTCAGTTTGAAACACACTCGGAGAGTCGTCTTCACAGTTACTCTTTGAAACCAGCTGAATCGGCCATCGGCGCCGCGATGATGAGGCTGTTTGTGGCCGGTCAGCGTAGTCTTCAAGTCATGTGCAAAAGAAAGTGCAGCCACTTTCATTTCAGTAATATATATGCCTTAAATGGACTCAAAAAGGATGTTCACCTTGCCTTAAAGAAAGTGGTACAGCCTTTGTATACATTCATTAGAAAATTCAACTGTTTTTCGGTTCCGTCAACATCTCTCAATGACAGGAGTGTAAACGTGTTTCATTTGGACGGACAACATCAGCCTCCAACAAGCTGATAGCTCCATAGCAACCAATTCATTTTTTCCTTGTCTGGGTCAGATGAATGAGTGTAGCGATTTCTGTGTCTCTACATCGAAAGCAGATTTTCAAAATTCCTTAGCAACCTTTGTTGACATGACGACATTAACGGATGGATTTGTTCACATTTTAAGGATTTTTATTTTTGTGGGAAGGAGATAATGAACAGTAAGCCAGAAGGGTCAGATTTCTACCACTGACTGTATGTGAAAACTGGACTGAGTGACTCCTCCCCCCTCGTGTCCTAAACAGGAAGTACCCGCTGGGTCCAAGAAGCCGAAATCCCATAGACGTTTACTGAGATATATGTAGCTTTTACTCAGTCATTCCATTTGTCAGAACAACCATTCTAGCTCTGACACATTTTTTAAACATGTTCTTGAGAAAAGCAAAATACTTTTTATGATATTTTTTTCTGTAGTGCAGATTACATGAGTTATAAATTGACCAATCAGATGCCTCAAAAAAGTAGGTGGTCTCATGTCCAGTCAGATTTGGTGTAGCCCGCTTTCAAGTGGTAGGGTGTGGCCGAAAAAAAGGCAACTGAATTGAATTTATGTCCTTGGAACTGAAGTAAGCCATTTACAACGGATGATATCGCCCTCACTCAGTCCAGTTCTCTTATACAGTCAATGATTTCTAATAAGGCTGCAATATTTGTGGGGCCTCAATAAGGTATCCTTTTAACTAATATAAAGTAAAAAAAAATTTTTACCTTTAAACGCACATTTTTACAGTTTGTTGCATCTTTTTTGTGCAATTTTTCACAAAATGATTGTATAGAGAACAGTATTTTTGATTTAACATACCAGCTTACACAGATGTATAGATCCATAGCAACCATTGCATTTTTTTCTTGTCTGGGCCTCATTAATAAGTGTAGGGACTTTCATCTTTCTACATTAAAGGAATATGTTAAGCTTTCCTTAGCGACACATATTTAGCTTCCATGTTAGCGTAAAATAAAACAGATGTACTCAGCTTATAAAGGCTTTCAAGGTTCTGTGTTGATCATATGATAATCAGGCAAACGTCTTTGTATGTTTGCCACAAAATTAAAATTAATTGGCGCAATTTAAATTTCAAAAGATGGTGTTTTTTCCCCCTTTTAATGTTTTTTAGGTCAAGCCAGAAGGGTCAGAGGTCAGAACCCCTATAATTTCTTTCACGCCTTAATGTCAATAAAGATTTTCTTCTTCAATGAAGTAAAACAACATCCCGGTGTTTACACTGAGGCTTTTATTTTGGTGGTTTGAGCCAAAGCTAATGGGTAAAAGCTGATTTTTTCTTTTATTTTTTCTTATAGGGAAATAAGACGCGTTCAATTGACTCATCAGAAAGTCTACTGACTTCTGCAGAAGCAGAAGTTTGACAGAGTTGTCCGCATTGATTTTAGAAGCAATGTTTGCTGCGCATCAGTCAGAAAAAAAAAAGGTTTCAAGAACACTTTTCAAACTGTTTGAAGTCTATTTGAGGTGAAAGAATTTACAGACAGTTGCCAATCTTCACAGAAGGACAGATTTCAGCAAGTTCACTCCAAAGTTAGAACTTATTCAATATTTAATTTCTGAGAAAACGGCTCGAATAGTATGGCTTTTTGGAGGTGGGGGTTACAAATGAAAGTAGTTTTTTGTTTCTGAAAAAAACAAACAACGAAACGTGGCTTTGGTTAGCAAATATAAGTCTAATTAAATCTGATTATTAGAAATAGAATGGTTTGGAAAGGAGAGCCTAATGTGAAGCGTGGGTAGGTTGCATGTCATAAAAAATAAACAAAAATAAATGAATATACGGTTTTAAAAATTATCATCATCCTTGCGATGAAGTACGTCAATTGACTGACATGCAGGACGGCCATATAAATGTCCTCTGATACATACGTCACTGCGCCTGTTCAACAACACTGAGCGCCGCTCTACGCTAGCAGATGTGGAGTTTTTCAGACTCCTCCTCCTAAGAAAGGCGTGAGCGTTCAGCGTCACACTCCTAACCGCGCATAGTCATGGATTTTTTTTCCACCAACAGTCACTAAAAAAATAACCTCACACAGAAACACAAATGGAACGTTTCTGTTGGCGTATGGAGAGAAAACAGGCTCTCTGGATTTGCGCAAGTATTGATTTAAATCCGGTCACAGATCCCACGGGCGGTGGCGTTTGTAATCGGGAGGCGGCAGTCACGTCTTTTCACGCCACGCAGCGGCCATGGAGGTTTTCAGAAAAATGTACAATTTTACGGTGACGGCACGATTTTTGACATCAGGCAGTGGTCGCCCAAGCACATTTTGAGGTCACGAGGAAGGCAGCAGCGCGATATATGACCTATGGTAGTAGCGCGGGCACTTGGGCTTTTGACATGGACCGGGGACCTGGGTATGACTGGACGCCAATCTGGCCACTGTGGGTCCTGTCCTGCATATGGTCGGACCGCTATGACCTTCGTTTTGGGTGCTGGGGCCTTGCCCTTGCTGGGTTTCTTGGGAGGCATGTTGTCTAAAATTTACAATGCGTGTCACTTTTTCTGCAACCCCGGTACCGGCTGGCGGCCGGTGGCACTTGATGTGGACGGTGACCATCCAGAGACATTTACACATCGTCCAATCAGAGGCGCTGCCGGCCGGCGATCCGGCTGCTACTGGCCTGTGACGGCCCAGTCTCATAATGACTAACAGACGCCTGACGGACGCCGTCTACACTCATGACCACGCCAGCGATTTTTCAAAAACAAAATCAGGCGGCAGCAGCTAATCTTGAAGATTATGCCGATGCCTCCCCATCGCGCGGTGCCAGCTGTTTATGTGACCGTAGCATTTATAACTCATAGATTTTGTGTGTAACTATGTGTTCTCGCGAATGTGTGTTCACATGTACACTGGAATATAAAAAACAATCAAATACAAAATACTATTTACCCACGCACAACTTGAAATGACACCAGCATAAAAACTAACTATGAATTCAAAACGGCTCCTACAAAACACACACAAAACCGCATTTATGCACAGATCAGAGTTACATGTGCATGAGAAGTTGTGAGACTCCCTTCACGTCTTCAGATTTGCACGTAGATGATGTGTTTAAATTCTGCTAGAATGCTGGGTCATCAGAGTTGTCTTATCAGAGCTTAGATCACAAACACACAAACCCAGTGAGTGTATTTTCTCTCCATATTGCCGCCACAGCGCCTTTTGATGTGACAACTACAAACAAATGGGTCCGATTCAACAAACTCTTCATGGAAAATATGACAGAGGAACACATTTTAATCCAACATATATATAAAAATGTATCAATTTAATTCAAAATTATTGTCTAGTTTACTTTAAAATCTGATTTCTGTGTATTTAAATACATAAATATGAACAATTTAAGGTTTTGATTCAATAATTTTGGATTTCATTGAATATGTACCTATGTATAAATAGATATAGGTAAATCTTTTGGAATTGGTCATTTCAAATGTGGGCACCACTGAAAATTAAATCAAGGAACTTGACATAATTTAGGGAAAATCCAGGATTTAAGGAAGTACAGTTCATAACTGACAAACAATCACTTTAAATGCTTCTAAAAATGCTTTTTCTTTGCTGTAATTTGTCATAGAATTTGGAACTTTTGAATTTCTTTTCATTTGTCAATGTATTTTTTTGAAAAAAAAAAAAATGAATGCAATGTGACATTTCATGTGTTGTTCATCTAAGGTTTGACCAATTCTACAAGCGAGCACTTTCTTATTTCACATGGCTTTACTGAAATCTCGCTCCTAAATGTGTTGGGGTCCCCTGGGACCCCTGCGGTGATGTCTCTGGGTCATTTTGGACGTCACTGCATTACTGTGGACCGCTGGGTTCAGCACAGGTGCTGCTCTGAAACGCCTCCTCCTCTCCACGGGTTCGTCGGCACACCTGATCCTCATTGTTCATGCAGTAAAGGTTCATCGTGTGTTTCCTTCCCCCATGAACCTCCCTACCCGGGTTTTGTGAATTCAGAATCTTTTTCGTTGCAGACGGCTGTGCCGGTCCCTTTGGGGGACTGGACTTTCCCAATTTCCTCTAGGGCACTGGCCAGAGAGTCCAGGTCTCCGGAGTCCTGGTGCTGGGCTTCCCAAAGGCTCAGGATCACAGAGGACGGGCTCTCCTGACATGCAAAGTAGCACAGGTTCCTGAGGGCCAGAACAGAGAGAAACCCTTTTTGTCAGAACAAGTACACACATAAAGAGAGGCTTTCTGTGCAGCCCTTACAAGCAGAAGCTCCGGAATATCACCGTGATTATGTGAGGTATTTAAAATGTTCAAAAGTGAAAAGACAACAAAAGAGAAAAAAAAAAAAGAACAGCAGACACTGTCATCCTGACATTCAGTCGGTGAAATGGAGTGAAGTGACATTATCCCTCGACTTATTCATGATGAGCTGTGGAGCTGGGAACTCCCGCTGACTTCATTTAAACTTGGATAATCTGACAGAAATAAAGAGCATTTTAGCGGAACAGGTGCCACAGCTGCTTCCACTAATAGCCCGAGCGGAGAGAATGATGGGAATCATCTGTCTGACCTGATGCCACGGCTGACTGATTGAAACGTCTGAAAGAAACCACTCATTTTAAAAATAAATGGGTCCTCTCAGGCAATCTGAGAGCTCTGTAAACGCCGCAAACTTCATAATCAGCTGAATGTGTGAAAATAAGATCATAACCTTCATGCAGGGAGGAGATTCTCTGTCTGTGCATGTGGGGGGGGGGTTCTTCCTCAACATCTTCTCACACTAAGTCGTCTCCAGCATAAACTTTACGTGGAAAATTCGTTTTTGCAGAAAAAAAGTAGTTTTATTCTGGCAGAAATAGGAAAACAACATCAAGGCATCGGGAAACCTTCAACTGGATTTAAGGTCATCGACTCTTCTATCAAAACATTCAAAAGCTCCTACTTCTGGTTTTTCTCACTTGATGGTCCCAGAAACATTACAGTTTTAGGCGCATTCAAAATGATGATAAAATCTCAAAAACTTAAACAGTTTGTGCTTTGTAAAAGCCAAAAACTAAAAACATACTTTCAGCAACAAAGATTTCAACCAATCCGTTTTGATTTAGAGAAAAATGTTTTTGATTGGATCTGATTTTTTGACTGATTTCTTTTTTGTCCATTCTGTCAGTCTTCTTTTATGGAGCGCATCTGAGTCTGAAATAAAGTAAATTGTTATTTATTTTTGTTTCAAGCAATAATTGTAGTCAATACATTAAAAAAAAATCACAGATTCATCAAACTCATAAATGATGAAATGCATAGATAAAAAAAAAAGACAAACCAAATACAAAGACACACTTGAGTCACGTTTGCTTAATTAAATATAGTGATCATTAACTGGGAAGAAGCAAGCTCATAAAACCCCTACTGAGTTAATTCCTTTGATAGTTTCACAAAATTTTTGTAATCCAATTCTGATCAGATTAATTTGTTTGAAGTTACAAAATCAAGTGCTTATTGATTATTATCTTTAGAAAACATTTATTCATGATTTCAGTAAACAGTAACGTCAATCCCACACCATGTAACAGACATCTAATACTCATTGATTATGATCAGAATTTATATTAATCCAGATATAACTGATACACATTGCAGATCAAGTAAACCAAATCAATAGCTTAGTCGATTGTAATTCAAATATTTCCGTAACCATTGGTTGCACATTACACAATGTTATACTCATTGATTGTAATTTTAAAATGATCAGTTCTGTAACTTATAATCTTAAGATAATATTTGCCATTTGGAGCTCTGTTTTGGTTAGTTTAGTGTTGTGTTTCCCCCAAAAAACATACTAGAAACATTTGTTTTATGAGCATTTCTCCCAGCAGTCTCTGCAGTGGTTGTGGTATCTATAGCAACCCGTTTATCATTTTTTTCCAACAACTATGGACTCCATCTAATTATCCATTGCCATTTAAAGTGGCAGCTTCTGCAGGCTAAAATCTGCGTTCTACATTATTTAACTGGCTTCAGATTCTTCAGTAAAGTTATTTCAGGAGCTCATTATTTAATCCTTTTCTGCAAAACTTTTAGCATTCTGTAGCCTCTTCTGTCATTAGTGAAGCGACTTCAGCTGTCGGCATTCACTCCTCCAAGCTTTACTTTTTATTTTGACACTTTCTTTTGATTTTTATTGCTTTTTTGTTGTTGTTATAAAGCAAATTTGGATAAAATCCCTTCTGGCTGGTGTCCAATCGCTATACTGGAAATGGTAGCATCAAGAGAAGTTGTTGCATTTGTGCGGCAGAAACCAGTAAGAAGTGATTGATATTGACAGGAACTGAAATGGAATGGATTTATTTATTATGAAAACATTTTTTTTAAAGCTGCGAGTGGCGTATGGCCCACCCTCGCGGCCATGATTAATTTCGGTTGCCTGGGGGTGACAAGCATGTTTACGCAATTTTTTAGAAAAATTGTCATACTTTTTGGGATTGCCCTGTGAAAAACTGTCATACGTTTTATTTAATTAGTTCATAAATAATAAAAAAATAAAAACTCAACCAAACTTTCACAAAAACCAAACAATCCCCTGCTGGAACTACAAGGCGGAAATCAACAAAAACAGATCATTCTGTGGGTAAAGAGCAGCTCAGAGGCTGAAAGTGTTGAGGGTTCAAATCCACCCTCGATTCACGCTAAAGTCACAGTTCTGTACATGACTTCATTGAATTTCTATCACCTCATTTTCTCCTGTACATTTTTACTATACTATTAAGTTTGACCTTGTTCTTAAACGCAGGTAGGTCTTTTATTTTGAGGTTTTTTTTCATCATCTAGATCCAATAAAAATTGCAAATTGAAGCTTCTTTATCTGAGAAGAGAAAGAACTGCAGCTGGATGAGAACATCCTTGATCCTTAAACCTGGTTTGTGAGGGCCGGTTATGACCTCAAGGACACTTGTACTTTGAGTATTGTTTGTATTTTTATTGAAAAATGTTCTCAAAACAAAACAAGAAGGTCAGCAAAAAAAAAGAAAAAAATATATATATATAAATCGATGTTGCAGCGAAAGATGAAAGAAATGTCCTTCTGCTGTTGTTACCCTCCTCCATCTGAGGGCACTGTTTCATTGCAGGAGCACTACTCCTGTTCTCCCCCTCTGTTCCCCTTTTTCCCTCATCCTCTTCCTCTTGTCTGCATGATGATGTTCAGAGAAATAATTACAGAAATCAGCTTAAGAAGATGGAGACGTTGCTATTACATGCCTCCCGGTGTGCTCAGCCGGGTTGAAACCCAAAAAACAAAAGGATGAAATCCCGTTCTGTTCCAGATGTTTGGTGTTTTAACTCATTCCCAGTTAAATTCCCTTTCTGGATAGTTCTGGCTCAACCCCTTCCTTTTCGCGTCCCACCTCTCGGAGGCTGATTGCACAGAGTCTTTGCGTCTGTAAGCACTTGATTATTGACTTCTCCTTTAAAGCACAAACAGAGATCATCCCATCTCTAAATAGCTAAAATCCTTCAACACCTACACAAATACTGTGCTGGCACAGCGTTCAGAGGGTGTTACAGAGGTGGGAGCTCACGCTGCTAATGAGAAGCTGCTAACACGAACAAATTTTCCTCCCAGAAGTCAGCCCGTCAGCAGCCAGTCTGCCTTTTTTTTTCTTTTTTCTTTTCCACAACGCCGCAGCTTCTCTGCTGCTACAGTACCCTGACTGTGCTGAAGTTTGCATCACCGTTCCTGCAGTTCTCACGCTCCGTGCTCGAGCTTTTACATCTATAATGGAATCAGGTAGAGGCTGGTTGGACCGCGAGAGATAAAAAAAAAAAAAGTCATTGACGTGGGGGCAGAAATTCCTCAAAGTGCAAATTTGGAGATGAGGAGAAAAAGCACTTTCATTCATTCATTCTATTCATTCATTCATTCATTCATTCATTCATTCATTCATTCATTCATTCATTCATTCATTCATTCATTCATTCATTCCTTTCATTCACAGAGAAGGCTAGGCTTTCTGATGAAACAGAAGCTATTACTGATGACTCAGCGGTATGTTAATATCAGCTAGGCACAACTCAGACCTGTCTATATGCAGCCTGCGCCAGGAGCTGCCAGTCCTTCCGTTGAGCGTTGGCTGCATCAAGGTGGCGATGATCCGCCGGATGGACGGCGGGATTTTAAATGCCCTTGACCCTGTCTGGGATGTGATGGTACAGTCTGACTGAGTGAAAAAAGGAACCACCGCCTTTTCGTTCTGGTGGAGAAAAAGAGAGAAGAAAAGCAATGAGGAGGTTTTGCAGGAAACGTCTCCACCTCGACGTTCATCAGGAACAATTTGCAATCCATACGTGAAAGCTCTATAAGAGGCTCATTAGAAAAGCTCTTAAATCTGATTAAGAGGTATTCAGTGTAATAAAAGAACTTATTAACGGGCCTAATAGCTGCACACCAGCCCTTCGCCGTCCTCCTCCAGGAGTGTGACTGACCTCCACCACAGAAGTATAGATCTGGAGGATGTGCTCCTCTCCTGTGACCTGCCGGATGCTGATTTTGCAGGAGAGCTGAGACGAGGAGTGGCTGTAGCGCTCCAAAGAGAAGGCACACTGCAGGGGATGCTGGTTGCTGGCCCACACCTGAGAAAAGGAGAACTCCTGCAGGGTGAGGAGACACGAAGGGGCGGACGGGATGGAGATCGGGATGAGACGGAGAAGAGAGCGAGCTCATTAAAAGTCCAAAGAAGACATTTGCGGTGAGGATCTTCACTTCGCTTCCCACTTTGCTGTTTTACATGCTTAATTAAGAGTGAATGAGTGGCCTCGTTATCCAATCAATGTTGCTACCTAATCAAGAAGTCTAACCCGTCAGGAAGGAAGTCCTCAGTTTTGTTTCAACCATCTGTCTGAGCTGGAATGGAGCTCAGGTTGAGAGCTAATGGACCCTGGGTTTCAGAAATGACTGGGTTGCAGAATTAATTGAGCACTTTAAAGATGAAAATTGTGTTTTATCATGTTCTTGTGGCATTTTTCTGATGGTGGAGGACAGTTATAGAGAAAATTAAGCTTAAAACTGGATTTTTCAGTATTTCTTTATTCAGTTGTTGAACAGACCTTTAATAAACCAATGGGAACGCTTTGAAAGTCCATCAAAAGATGATCAAAATGTGACTTTAAACTACAGTTATAAATCTAAAAATTTGAGAGAATCTTTAAGCAAAAATAATGAAAAATCCTTTCCAATTCATATCCAAACAGACGTCTGAATTGGGGCCGCACTGTGGAGTACTGGTTGTTCAGTCAACAAGTGAATTAACTGTAGTTACTGTTCTGGGTGCAGTGCCCATGCCTATTTAGTGAGTGAGTCTGGTTTAAACAGTACACTTTTGATTCTGAAAGTGTCATAACAACGACATTAGACATCTAATGAGCCTTAAAGTCTGAGTCCATATTCCTAAACCACATTTCTAACCTGACTTGTAGCTCTTGGAGTTGACTGTAAACATGTTTCCTTGTTTCTCTGGGGTCCTCTGGTCCTCCTTTTAACAGGAGAAAGCTGCTCTGCATCCACTCAGAGATCTGCTGGGTGCAGTAACAGTGAGTCCACTGATCCATATTCACCTGCTGTGAGTGAAACTCAACAACTCCAGCGCAGGAACCTACATGAGTTCAATACAGGCTTTAGTCTGCACCAGAGTTGGATACAAAAAAAAAACGACTTTAAGAAGGGTTAGAGTTGTAAAAGTATTCTCAATATTTAATTTTGATTATGCTGTTTTTATTTTAAAAAAAGCATGATTTTTTACTACATGGTTTCTGTAGAGCGGCAGTAGGCCGTTAGCAATTCACCTCTGAGTTGTTGGTGGGACTGTTGGCATGGAGCAACCCCGCCCCCTTTCCCTTCCCCTTTGCTGAGAGCTCAGAGCAGGGAGCTTGTGTCCTTTCTACGGCAGAATTAAGCTCTTTAAAAAACATTTTTTTGTTGGCTCTTGATTCACTTCGATTGTCTTTACAGAAAAATGCAACAAAAACGTGTCAAAAACACACAAAAAATCAGAGTGGGTCTTCAAGAACTTGAACTTATATTGAAATGTGTAAAATAACAAAATTGTTAAAAATTTTAAACTGGTGAAGTGTCTTTGTCCAAATTTCCTCCCTAATCTCTAATTATTGAAAAATTTTAGAACCTAAAAGCAATTCAGACACAATGGTCACTACTTTTTTTAAACTCTTTTTGACGGCAAATTTGACGTCACTGTGAAAATCGAAGCAATTTGAGCATTTAAAGACGACTATTTATGACAAAAATGTGATGGTTTAAAAAAAAGAACAAACATTTGAACAAAATGTTTCCACAAAAATGGTTTGTGGTCTATATTCCCCAATCTAGTGAGCATTGATGCACACTGGGTTTTTGCAGAGAATCTGGGCAATTTCAAGGGCACTGGATTTTGGAATTGTAGATTCGAACAGTTCTACAAAATGGCGAACGCACTAAAAAGTAAATAAAGTGCGTAGTGAAGAAATTGTGACACAGCCAAGTGTTTGGTAAAAGTGAAAATAATAATATAGTTTTTTATTATAACTTTAAATAATAATAACTTTATTTATCCCACAATGGGGAAATTCTTCTCCGCATTTGACCCATCACCTAGGGAAACGGTGAGCTGCAGCCGAACTGCGCCCGGGAGTCAGTAGCGTTAAGAGTCTTGCCCAAGGACCCTCACTGGGTGTTAATTGCTCGCCGTGATATGGTAATTGCCCCCAGTGCCATTGTTTACTCCCCTCCGGGGATCGAACACTGGATTCCTGCGTGGTAACCCTTTACCTTACCAACTCAGCTATCCAGCTGCTAAAATGCAAATATTTTGCAGTTTTTTCAGATCAAAGCCCATGACAGCAATGAGGAAAGTTTCTGTAGGGAAATCAACTTAAAGGACCATCCATGCACAATAAATTATGACAATTCCTTATTTATTTTGGCTTCCATCTCAATCCTCCCACTTTATTATTCATTCAATATAAAAGATTTTATTTTGAAACTTTCTTAGTTTGCGCTTACCGGTAGTTTCAGTTTTTGTTGCATAATATCTCACTATCTCTGGTGTTATACAACCATGTCCGAGCAGCGTGATCCCAAAAAGGACCTAAATCAGCTGTACATGATTTTAACAACTCTACCTCCATCTTCTCTCTTGGAACTCCTCAAGTTCTCCATGAGGAGAAACTAAAGCTGTGAGATCAGATCAAAATTTGCCGTCGCAGTTATGAAAAACTGCACTTGACACTCAACACTCCCGCTCACACTCAAAGGTCAATCTCTAGTCAAGGATCCTCAACATGATTCGGAGGCAGACTGGAGACGCGTCCACATTCAAAGTTAGCATCTAAAGGGTCGGTGCTGCAACGTCACATCCACTGAGCACATGCAATCAGGGGGGGGGGTACGTTTCCGTGCCTTAATACCGCCTGACCCAGAGAGCGCTGCAGCAAGAGCAGGTCAAAACACTGTTCCACAGATGAATCACTCTCTTCACATCCATCAGGCCACTTCTGAAAGCCTCCGCTTGCTCAAAGTAGAGCCTGAATGAGGGCCTGCAGTCGTCTTCTTGCTAAGACCTTCATTACTTGCAATCCTTGTTGGAATTCTGAAGGCCCTATGCTGGGCTAATTCTGCTAATAGGATGTCACTGGTGGGATAAACATCACAGGGCAGAGCAGAACATGCAGCACATAGACCCCTAGGAAGATAACTCTGATATCTGTGTGTGTGTGTTTTCCTGCCTGGTAGTCATAATTAGGTTGGTAATGGTTCATGTGTGGTCAGATAGCTGGTCTCACTGATCTCCTGCTGTGTCCTTGCTGTTGCCCCTTTCTTGCTTTGATGTGACCACAAAAAAAAAGAGGAAAACTGATGAAGGAGTGAAGCTGTAGAAGGACTGAGGAAGATGAAGGAGTTCGGTCTCGACAACAAAGACGATTCAAATGAAGGCGCGGACGGTAAAGACCTCCTACCTGGCAGGTGGTGAAAGGCTTGATTTTCCAGACTAACTGGGGGATGTCCTGGATGGACACCTGGAGGCTGAAATTGTTCCCCTTAAACAGCATAATTTTAGGTTCCTCCAGCAGCCGCCCACCTCTGCTGCGCTCCCCAACGGCCACCTCCTGAGGAGGAGGACAAGGCATCAGGACAAGGCAGAACAAGGAGATCTAAAAGGAGCACCCTGATGTATATTGTCTCAGACATGACCCGGTTATAGCATACTGCTGGGTCCTGACCATGACTGCACATGAAAACTGGACTGGTTGACTCCCCCTCCCTGGCGTTCCAAACAGGAAGTACCCGCTGGTTTCAAGACGCCAAAATCCCATTGTTATATCCGTGGACCATGTGGTTGTTTTCCTGGTGTTTGCCGGGTTTCCCCTTCCCCCTTCACAGGTGCAGGTGTTTGATCAGATGACGGCGATAAAAGATCCACCATAGGAGCTCTTCAAGGAAGCTCCTCCTCTGGTCTTCCTGCTACGTCCGGGTCGTTGCTGCCGATCTACCGACATCCGCTCATTTGTTTGGGTCCGTTGGTTTGCTCCATTTACAAAAAATACATTAAGATACCCAGACACACATCAAAACACTACATTGTCACTTATCTTGTTTATTTATTATTCTTTATACTTAATAAAAAAATACTGTGCGAGTAAAAGAACTGGTTTTATCTCCCCTCTTTTTTTTATGGTTAAGAGCCAACCATAACACCATAGACTTCTATTGATAATATTTTTTCTTTATGTATTATTTATTTATTTGTTTTCTTTATCGCAAGCAGTCAAGTTAAAAACTGACCATTCAGACGCTTCAATATAAGTAGGTGGTGCCTGCTGCCCCAAACGCCCCAAACGTTTGATTGACAGATTATTCCAAGCTTTCTTTCAAGTGGTAGGGGTGTGGCCTTCCAACAAGCTCAGTCCTGATCGACAAGAGTGGTTGGCATAGAAACGATGACTCAGACTAACTCGGACCAATCACTTCTTACTGACAATTTCTGGTTTCAACATGGTGGCGTCCGTACTGTGAAAAAATGGCGACTGAATTGACTTCATTCGGTCGGACCGTGAGGTAAACTCACTTGATCCAGCGGTCAGACACAGTCAATGATTACAACTAGAGTTAGTCGTAATCACGCGGAATACAGCTTTTTTTGTTGTAGTTGTAATGGGCAAATTAAAAAACAGATTTTTTTGAAGGTTACAGTGATGTTTTGCTGACTTTTTTAGAACAATTTTGGATACTTTTTTTTTTAACAGCTGATTGTGTTCTGATTGGCTGTAGATCACTGTCAATCAATCTCCTCCTTGCCGCGTCTCCTGTACGGAATGCGTTCAGCGTGGCAGAGTTGCATCAATTTTAGTTTTCATTTTAAAATACTGGACTTATTTTTTTGTGAAGGTTTGAACTTTTTTAAACAAGAGAGAAAAGGGTGAAAATGTTTATGTCGGGCTGAGAAAAACATAGAATATATGTTGGAAGGAATTTTACAGCACTAAAACACCTATAATGTTTTCCAATGATTGTAAAAATTAAATACTTTTTTTGGACTGTAACTCATGAGTTACTACCAAGTGACATGACTTGAAAACCTCCTCTGTCCAGTTTCCTCAAGCAAACTGAACACTGAAGCAGATGGATACCTGAACCCAAACAAACTGTACTTTTGGATCAGATGTACTACTGTGCCCTGAGTAGCCCTAAGGCTGCATGGTTTGGCTTTTGTTGCATCTCTCTTACCTGGACACATTAGCAAAACCTCTGCATCCTTGTGACTACCGCAGCAATCAGCCTGTCAATCTCCGGCTGCATTCTCCCCTCATTTTGGGTCGATGCCCCCCAGATACTTTATCTCCTCCACTTTCAACAACTTATTCCCAAACCTGAGCAGGTCAATTCCCCCTTTTAGGTAGAGAAGCACGGCCTCACACTCACAGGAGACGCTTCTCTTTGTGTTTTTTTGGATGTAAAACCAGCTCAGCTCCTGCTGAAGGTCTCAATAAAACCAACAGCAACCCATCACCGTCTAAAAGAAAAGATGCAATCTTTAGAAAGTCAATACTGTATGTAAGCGGCGATATTGTTCAGAGTTTTTTTTTTTCTTTTCTTTTTTTTTTTTCATTCTTCAGACATGCAGAAGTAATTTAACAGAAACGTCAAGGGAAATAAAAGTGATAAAAAACTCATATCCCTCTGATGCAGTAATGGCACAGCCAAAGACCGCAATAACAGCATTACGTCTGAAACGCCACAAATTTACTGAACCACTTCCATCTCCTCTGGAGATGTTTCATTTCAGAACAGTTACCTTCAATTGTTACCTCATTTCCCTTTCAACAGTTGGGTGTTCAGGTGGAGGGAGGGAGGGAAGGGGGGGGGACTCAGACTGAGTTTGAAGGAAGAGCTTAACAAAATTCTTTGGATGCATCCATCCTACCCCTGCAGAAACTTCCACACAATGAATAAAGATGAGTAAGCATGGTCTGAACATAGACGTAATTGCTTTGACCCTGGAGTGACCCCCCCCCCCCCTTCATCTGATAAATTAAAGAGCCCAGGCATGTGGTCACTTCCTTTCCTTTTGAAGCTTTTCATCACTTCTGCAAAAATAATCTTTGGTATTATGAACCAGTGGTCCCCAACCTTTTCCAGGCCACCGACTGGATTAATGTCAGAGAGTATTTCTTCACAGCCGCCGAAGTCGGCGTCTGATTTTTGTATATTTATTTTCCAGTTCCCCTTAACTTTTGAAGTTTATCTTCATCCTCTGTAAAATATCTGTTTACACTTTATATGTTCACTAGATTTCCAGTGGGAATCATTAAAATGGGATTTTCCCTTAACCCATAACTGTCAAAGTGGAAGCTTAAAAAAAAATCAGACCCCAACTTCAACCTCATCCGATTTTTAAGGTGTGAAGAATAAAAACAAAAAAAAAACAAAAAAAGTTACTAAAAACAAATAATAATTATAAAAATAAATGTAAATCCACGATTTGTGCAACTATATTAGCAGCATCCTTGTAATGTTAGACAACCGGTTGATGGCCATTTCTGGTGACAACCCTCAAAGAAAAAAAAAATCACATTAATTATATTTGTAAAGCACCCTTTATGTAAAAAAAAACTGCTCAAAGTGCTGTAAATAGCATAAAACACAATTTCCCACACATGCAATAAAATAATAAGATAAACCCCTCATAATATTGTACACAGAAACAAACACAAATAAAGGAGAAATGAAGTGAAGCTGCATAAACCCTGAATATGAATCAATATTTTGAGTTAAAACCAATGTTTTTGTCTGTTAAATGCAGCTTTCTTTTACTTTGAAGTCAATTCTTTTGTTTGCTCACTGGATATTTTCTGTAAAAAGGAACTTTCCAAATATATTTATTTTTTGGCTAACTTTGCTAGCTTGTGCTTTCAATTTAGCAGCCGCTTTAAGAATGGAGCAGATGGGTTTTCAACATGTGACCGAGCGTCTCGGCAGTCGGATGTGGCGAAGGGAATCCAGTCGTTTTTCAAAATAAAAGTTCCTTCAGAGTCAGATTAGAAATAAAACTTTTTTTTTGCAGTCTGTCCCGAGGGTTGGGGACCACTGTTTTAATCTTTTATCTTAAAAAAGGATAAAAACTACCACATCTACACAAATAATTTTTTTTCAGGTTTATATTTTCTTATTAAACCCCATTTTTGAGGTTCTCTGAGAGCAGCCGCGGTTTGTTGCTTCTCCTACCATCCTGTGTTTGTGCATCTTGTCATTTGTGTTCTGTCACTCTCAACAGTATTTGTCCATTCATTGTGCTGGCTGGAATTTTCCAGGTTCATATGAAAGTTCAAACAGCCGGGAGTGAGCCACACATGACATAATACACCCGCACATTATTTATTTAGGAAAAATGAAACATGAAATGCAGTATTTATGAGTCATTTCTTGTGTGAAAAGCTAAGTACACCTTCATGTCCCAGAAGGCAGAAGAACCACATTCAGCTGCAATATCCTTGTGTAATTTACAGAATCGCTCCAAAAATGAGACCAACCCCAAGTTTTTAGGATTTGATTTGATATGGTATCACATGGATTTCTCCCTTAAGTCTTTATATTTTTTTGAGAACAGCTTTTTTTTTCTCTTTCATGTACCGATCCATTCGACCGCTCTACGTGCTCGAACCTGCTTGATTCAGAACGGAAGCCGTCTCTAAGTCTAGCTTCCACATTTTACTAAATGTGAAGCAGTTTATGAGAAGCAGATTTTTTTTTTTGTCATTTAAAGATCCCATGTCTCTCATTCCTGGCTTGACTGCAGTATTCTGGATGATGAGCGGTTGCAGCTGTTGGGGGCATATGAAACCCCTGACCATGAGATGATTGCACCTGATCAGATTGTCATGTGAGAAGAAAACAGTATCTAAGAAGTGGTTTCTTTCTTCCAGGAGTCTCGTTTTCAGTCAGTGTGGTCCTGCTGTATGACGTAATTATAGATTCAGCTGCAGGACAAACACCGTCACAGAGATAACTGCAGGTTGAACAAGCCCGAAAATGAAACAAAAACAAACAAACAAACAAAAAACAACAACAACCCATATCATCATGCCTCCACCACTGTGCTTCAACAAATGTGCTTCTTAAGCTCTGCAGCTTGTTCTTATCTATGCAAAGGTTTTGGGGATATAAAAATGTAAAAATAACTGCATATTTGGAGAGAGTCACTGAAAGAGTAAAAAAAAACTGAAAAATGATAAAACTTGTGTGAAGTTACAAAAAACACACACACACAAAAGAAAGTCTACATGAAATGTCCTGCAATCATCTTAGGAGGGAATGCTGAGCCGAGTCTGCACACGGCACCTTTTTTTTCTTTCTTTTTTTTTAACCGACTTGCATGAATGTGCAAATATTTTGTTTATCTTGGATATGCAGGGAAGTGTGGCGGAAAAAAAGGACAATGCAAAGTCTAGAGCCAGATCGATTTTCAAACTCGCAGGGGAAATTATTTGTCACATGAAGCAAAGAACATAAAAAAATAAAATAAAGCAACCCACCAAAAAGGACAAATGAACAAATAACCATGTCTGACTGATGGAGCAGTGGATTGAGTTAGCTCTTGGCACCTCCATCCAATTTCTCATTATTCACTTGCAACTCTGCCTCTCGCATGAAGCCAAGACTCAAGCAGGACCAAAAGCTTTAAGAGGCAACCATCAGCCCCACTTCTGTGAAAATGCATGTTTAATTAGAGCGGGGAATTACTGCGTTTCTTTTTTCCCAAAGAACATTTTCACAGCAAATAAGAACCACAATGAGCACAAACTTCTTAGACACAGATGAAGTCAGCCCTAATCAAGACTGTGTCTGATTCTAACGTGTTTGAACGGTTGCGACGCGAAACGCAAAGCAACATTTAATTAACAGACAGCAAATTATGGAGGCAAAAGGGCAGAGAAGCAACCTTGGAGCATCTGTTGTGGTTGTAATTAAAAGTCCTCCTTTGTCTCCTCGTCATCAAACATCTCCCGGTGGTGATGTTACCCAACAAGAGCAGCTCCAGCGACAGGCGGAGTCTGTCTTTTTTTCATCAATTCGGCTGATTTAATACATTAGATCCTTTAAACCCTTTTGTTATCGCAAATACATCAAACTTTTATACATTTATTGAGTCCAGCCTGATTTTGTGTATTCTGATTAATGTTTTGGATGCCTGATGGTTTTGGCGAGGAACAATACGCACAATTAGGTCTCTTCGTTTAAAATGAAGTACTTCTGTCCACATTTGTGAAGTTTGTGTCGTAAACGGAACGGATGAATCACTTTGCTTTTTCAGCTCTGATTGGTGCCAAAGTGTTTGACAGAAGTGCACGCCAAGATTACATCTGCACTCCTGGCTTGCAACAATTATGATCCATGAATTTTAGGAGAAACAAAGACAAAAAGATGTTTTTGAACGCCAAAAGATAATAAAATAAAAAATGTACGTTTTAATTTTAATTTTAATTTATTTTATTTTACCAGGAAATTCCATTGAGACTGCATCTCTTTTTCAAGGAAGACCTGGGCCAAAGGGCATCAATACAACATAAATACAGTTAAAAAACAACTGAAATAAAATACATTACAAAATACAGATGCAATTAAAATTGAAATGAACAGTAGGGCAATGACTAATAGGATTAATTAAAAGTGGTACAGAAAGGTCAAGGGTGACATGTGCATGTTTCTTTTAAAAGCTCAGAAAGTTTTGCTCTACAACAATTCAATGGAATAAGGTCACTTAAATGCAGAGAGTTTTGAATATTATTCCAGGAAAGCGGAGCAGCAATGGAAAAGGCTGTTTTTCCTAGTTCACTGAGGAATCTAGGGACATAAAGAAGCAATTTGAGTGAGGAACGAGAGTTATATATGTTGTTAACAGGAGAAAGAAGACGGCATAGATAGTGAGGTAGTTTGCCGAGAATGGCCTTATAGGTGAATATTAGCCAGTGTTTCTGTCGCCTGACTTTGAGTGAAGACCAAGAGAGCAGAGAGTACAGTTCACAATGGTGGGTTCTGTATGCAGAGTTTGTGATAAAACGCAAGGCACTGTGATAAACTGTGTCCAGACTACGGAGAGTTGACGAGGCAACATTCATTTACAGAATGTCCCCGTAATCCAAAACTGGGAGGAAAGTGCTCTGAACACGTCTTTTCCTCACACCTGGGCTTAGACAAGATTTATTTCTGTAGTAGAAACCCAGAAGTGCTTTTAGCGTTTTTTTAGCAAGTGGTTAATGTGAGAGGTAAAAGACAATTTGTCATCAATCCACACACCCAGATATTTATATGAGGATACTTTTTCAATTTTCACCCCTTCCAAAGTATGAATATCAGCCTTCAGTACATCATGTGAACGAGACCTGGAAAATATCATGAATGTGTCTTTTTAGCATTTAAGGTTTTGAAAGGAGTTCTGGTCTGTAAATTTAATTAACTATCCTAATAAAATGTTAAGGTTCATTAGTTGCAGAGATGTATTTTTCTGCGGAACACAAGGCTGTATTACTTAAATCTGTACAGTGGGCTGCAGGTTTTTGGGTTGTCCAAGTCAGAAGTTGCACGCATTTACGATGTAGAGGTGAGACTGTTGTCTGGTGCCCTTACTGCCGACTGCAATTGTTAATAAACTGCGTGCACGGACTCCTCACTCTTCTTTCTCTTTCGGCTTTCTCCCATCAGGGGTCGCCACAGCGAACAAGTTGCATGGTTTACTTGGCAATGTTTTACGCCGGATGCCCTTCCTGATGCAACCTTCTCAAAGCAACCGGGCTTGGTAAACCGGCTCCCGCACGGACTCCTTACTAACTTACACAAATACAACTACCACTGTGCGATGGGTCGGCATCGGCAGAATCTTCAAGTTCAGCTGCCGCCCCCATGATTTTTTTTTAAACTGCTGGCGTGGTCATGAATGTAGATGGCAGCAGTCCGGGGGTGTCCCTATCATGAAATCAGGTGACAAATGGACGGCCACAGAGTAGTGGCAGCCGGATCCCCGGATGGCAGCAGCTCTGATCGGACGATGTGTAAATGTCTCTGGGCAGGAGCCGTCCATGTCTAGTGCCACCAGCCACAGGGGCAATGTTTCCAGCGCACTTGCGCAATCATGGACTGCTCTGACATTCTCAGCGCACTAGAAAACATGTGCAGCCCACAAAACCAATGTACATACTGCTTACATACACTTTTATAGTATTTAGATGAATCACAAACTCAAATTGCTCAAACAAGTTCATCCTTCTTTTATTCGATGCAAGTATCACATGAGTTGTGCACACCTAATTTAAAAAATAAGAAACAGAGAGCCTCAGAGCCAGTTGTGTGTATGCACAGACACAACAAATGTTAAAGGGATCGTCATCTGGTCATCGCCAAGCCCCCGGCCCATCTCAGCAGCCCTTCTATGGAGTGTCCACCCACGCTGCTACCATAAGATTTCTAACAATCGGACGGTGGTAGTTGGATGACAGCACTGGGGCAGGGGGGTGGCTGCAGTGTGGCAGCATGAAATTGACCAATCGTCTGACGATTCCGGGAACCTTGGAGACCCTCTTATCAGTCAAATATCGCGCTGCTGCTTCCTGCCACCCGCCTGTCACTAGACTGCCACCGCGCAACTTCAAGCTGTTCCAGGGCCACTGACCAAAGCCAAAACATTGTCCGGTTGCTGTAAAACTGTACATTTTCCCTAAAACCTCTGCGTATGGATGGCATGTCTTTTTAATTCACGGAAGTGGGAACTGTTTGAAAAGTGATCATGGTGGACCGCGGTTTGTGCTCAGCTGGAATTATGTGATGCCAAGTCTTCCAAATATCACGATACAGCTGTAAAGGGAAAAGCCTGGAGCAAGATTTGCACCGCTTCGACATTTTTCACCAAACCTCTCCCAACTGTAGGTGGTGTAGGTACCATAACCGTTCGGCCTGGAACTTTATGTGATTGGCTGTACGTTGGTCCGATGAAGTATCAGGTAGTGATGGGTCTGGACAAATAAGGATAATACTATAGAAGAAAATATTATGAAGTCTGTTTTAAACAAACAGAGCTCCGTCATAAAGTGAGATTGTCTTCTAAACGTGCCTTTATTATTGTTATGATTATCATTGAATGCATGTTCGCTTACGTTTTTTTTTAATCCAGTGCTTTATTGTCTTTATAAAAATTACAAAGAATTTTTATGAGGGAAAATAACTAAAGGTTACTAAAGGGAACGTGAAATGAAGATTTGTAGAGCTCGAACAGATATCGACGCAACGTAGTTTGTCCAAGTGTGACGTTACCTTCAGTTGAAAGGACACGAAATGGAAGTTCCAGGCCGAACGGTTGTGGTACCTACACCGGCAGACATACGCTAGTGAACAGTAGAAAACAAAGAAGAAGCCCCTTCCTGCTTGTCAAGTGTGCACACCATGCACTAAATTGGTTTAAGAACCAGCGTCCAAAGTGTTCTTGAACGTCACAAGCCCGGTGTGAACGTGACTTAAGACTTACGTCTGTGCTGCTACTTTATGTGGTGTTTGCGTCCATAAAGGGAAGAGTTGGATGCAGTGCCATCAAAGCTGAGTCCAAGACGAATACTTTGCAGACTGGAAAGCAAGAGTTCGCTCCAAACCCAATTCTCCCAAAGGGGAAAAGTTCAGCAAATGCTGGGCATCAAAGAACACGACTCTAATTAAGCTCTCATAGTGTGCTTTCACACTGATGTGCTAAATATATCCTTTTTTTTTCTGTGCTCAGCTAAATACTTTGACAACTCCAGTGTTCATGTTGATGAATTATGGAGTCTCTTTTTTAAAAAGCTCGGAGTCGCAGTACAAAGGCCGTTCAGACCTGCAGCCCTTAAGTGGGGGCCTCACTGTTCGCTCATGTGACTTCGTGGGGGCACTTTGAAGGTGCTGCTGCTCAAAGTTCAGCACAAAGCCAGACAACACCAGGCTGAGAAACCAGACGATTTTTGTCAGATTTATTGGATGAAGATGCTTTCTGACACGTTTGCTGTCCTTTAACAGGCTTTACACAAGAAACAAAAGAAAGTGACAGACAGTGAGGGGTGGCTGAGCCCATAAACCTGTTATAGTGCCGCTTCAACCTTTGTCAATATTTGGTCATTTTGTGCTCAGCATAAGCAGACAAAAAAAAAACACACTCATCTGTACTAAAACAAACTTGTGGATCTCAAGGATTATTCATCAATTTAAAGGTGAACTGAGGGCCGTTATTTTTTTTAATGACCCAGTTTTATCCAAAGAACACGGAGGCTTCAAGGAACATGTCCGTGGAAGTGCACATGGCACCATTTCAGGACAAAAAAGGAAACAAAGCCTCTAAAGAGTCTGGACTGCCCCAGTCCTCATTAAGAAAAACAGATTATCTTATCACAGACGTGTCAAATTTTAAAGATGCCATAGTTAAAAGGTCACCGAGGGACCCAGGCTAACCTCTTTTCAACTGAACGCCTCTGAAGTTAATGGTCAACCATCCCATGAGCCATTAGCTAAATGGAACTCACAGGCTATGAATTTAAATATAACTCATATTGAAAATGCATGGGCCTTTGAACCTGTCATGTATGAGAAGTAGGAGCAAAAATGTATTCCAGGACGTAAAGACACGCCATTTTTCTGACTGCATGAATTAATAATGCCTGGTCCTGCATCATATTACCTGAAATGCATGGGGCGTGTCGTCCACACAGTACACCCTGAGGGTGAAGCCCAAAGAGTTGCCGGTATCGGGGCCACCAAACACGGCCAGTCTCAGCCGCTTGGCTGCCTCTTGGTTCAGAGGCTCCCCCACCAGAGCGTAGCGACCCGGCTGCCCCAGCAGCACGTGGCACCTCTGGGTCTCCAGCAGGCAGTAGCAGCTCGTGCTCTCCTCATCCGTGCACATCACCTCCTGTTGGAGCAAGGAAATGAACGTCAGCAACACGGCAGGCGCTAGGAGCTCAGAGGAGACAAATCCAAACTTTTGGACTGTTTACAGATGACAGAAGGAGTTTGATGACACTCACTGGTTTATTTTGGAGCATGCAGAAGCTAGCTAAAGAAGAAAAAAGGAAGACAGGAAGCAGACAACCCTGACAGCCCTGACCTCTAAGGTAAGGGTGTTTCACCATGACCACGCCTACTTTTGAGAACAATTTCAACCCTGAATTACCTGAGCTTTAGCTCCAGTGTTGACTTTCCTTCGACTACCGCAACTAGTTTATGCAATAAACGTAAATCCAGCGGATTCTGAAGCAGAGAAAAGCAGGGCTATCCATGCATGCAACACATTACGGCGGTGAAATGCTTACACAACGTAAATAAGCTGATTGTATGAAAAGCCGCTCCATGTCGGAGTCAGCTGATTCACATAAATCGCGTAAACAGTCAGAAGTTTACGGTCTGTCAAAGAACGTGTGTTATTTAGGTCTCGCTGGCGTCATTTCTTGTGTTAAAGGCTTGACTCTTATCACAGTAAAGTTGGACCAGTTGACATTAGACTATAAGGACACAGACTTGCCAGATAAAAACCACCTTGGTGAAATCACCTGGCCCAAATTACATTTTTGCTTTTAACACTTTGACATTGGAGATGTCGCCAGCGACACTCGTTGACGTACTGTGACTCTTTAACCATTTGCAGGATCAACGAGAATATGCTGATTCTAACATGGAGTAAAGAGGCTTTACATATCGGCATTTTAGTGTTGTATGTTGGCGTGGCAAACTTCCTCCACAACAGAATCGGCTGATGAGAACCTTCACTGACCTTCAATGCTTCAGAATCCGCTGGAATTACGTTAAAGTCCCTCTCTGATCATCTTTTGGTCTATTGTCAAAGCGTTCCCTGTGGTCCTTTAATTACAATTAGCCAAAGTCTAGAAACCTGTGTCGTTTTCTAGGACATAGTTTCTGCAGAGCGGCACGAGTTCATTAGAAATTCACCTCCTTTAATCTGCTTGATAAAAAAAAAACCTGACAATCCATTGCAGCTCATCTGATTTTAGTCTCTTTTTTTAGATCTTTGATTATGAACCAATTAAATCAATAAATAACTTTAAAAATGTACAGCTAATGAACACAAAGAGACTTTTATTTAACCAAAAGATCATCAAACTAGCACTCCTTTGGCTGCACTTCCTTTCTATCCGGACATTTTGAAAACATTCAGTAAAATAAATTCTAGCAGATGAAAAACAGATGGGAATTCAGGGTTGTGACAGAACAGGGTAGCGGGGAGCAGTTTTAGCCAATTGCTGATTAGTCCTCGCCTTGTGCTGAATTTTCCCTGAATGGCTTTTGACTCATAACTGTGACCCAGCGGTCCCCTCTGCATACGGCCCGGCGGAGGCATAGAAAGCAATGCAAAGTAATTTAGTGGCCCGCAGCTTCTTAAGCCTGCCCCATTAACGCTGCAGCATACATGACGGATCACCATGAAATAGCGCAACCAGCCGGGGGAGAAATGATCGAGTCAAACAAGTGTTGGGGAAAAAAAAGCGCAGGCCTAAATGGGAATGGCGCTGAGAGGCAGACGGGGGTGAAAGAGAGGAGCGAAGGGGAAAGGAAGGAGAGGAAGACGGATGGGAGAGACAGACATTATTCTCCCATTATATTACTAATTCCAGAGATTAGGTTTTGAGTAAGCATCCTTTCCCAGATAACGGGCTCATTATTTCTCAGTGACAGAGATGGGCCACGGCGTTACATTCGAAGAAAATGCTTTCTCCCCGAACCAGCTTTCATCTTCCTGCCACCCCTCTCTGGTGACTTTCCTCCTGTTCCTTCCTCTTTGTTGGCACAACTCCCCCCGAACCCCCCATCCCCTACAGTGATGGGTATTTTCATAGCTCCCCTTTGTGCAGCTCGTCTGCTGGTAAATTACAAGTAAATGTCACACGGAGTGAAAGGGCTGGGCTGGGGAAGAGTCACAGACCCCCCTGGAGTTCATGAAAACTGAGGTCGCTCTGACACGATGAGATCTCTCCAGACTTTTTTTTTTTTTTTGATGAGTTTAGTAAAACATTAAAGACACGTCTTAGAAGTATGGACCAAGAAAGCACGCAAGAAGAAGCAGCAGGTGTTAGATTTACTGCCCCTGTGAGGCCTGAAACGCTCCACAGGACAGAGCCGAAAGGCTTCAGAGGTGTCATTTGACGGAGGAGAAGAAAAATAAAAAGCGTGATGCATTTCGAGTTTTAAATCTTTCAAAAAGCTGTACTTCTGATGCTGCAGATCATACCTGCAAAGAGAGAGTAGGTTTAGCGGGCTTTGAGATTTAACTCTGCCTGTGTCGGCTCATTTTATTTTGAAAGAGCTAAAAGGGTCTCAGCGAGAGGACCTTTTGTAAAATCCTTTCATGATTGGCTCTCGAGCCGCACAGGAACGATCAATGCATACAATTAAACTCTTTAAGAAAAAAAAAATACTTCTTTTGTGCAACACAAAGAGAAAAATCAGCAGTAAATTATTGGCAAAGAAGGAAAGAAAAGTGGATAAAAAAGGTCCTTTTAAGCACAACTGTCACGCTTTTCTAATGAGAATGATAAAAGTGGACTTTGCAGAGGGATTTAGAGAAGTATTCAGGATACCGTTAATATCATCATTAATCTTTGGTTCGATCAGACATGTCTTTTGGACCTTGAACTCCAGGAGGTAGTCTTTGAAAGAAAAGATCTTTTGCAGAATGACAAATCTAAGCTGGCAACCCTGAAATCAGCTCTGCGCTTGCATGACTAAACTCCAGGATGAAAACGCATCATCAAAGTAGGTCATAGCAGCTTTTCAGATCCTACCTGAGTCTGTTCTGCAGTGTCAATTCAAAGCAACAGCTCCGACTGCTGTTCTGCAGACTTCAACAGAAGCGGCTCACCTCCCACTTGTTGTCCAGGATTTGTCTCTTTAACCGGATGGTCCAGCTGTCAGCAGAAACCTCTGCACAATGCGCGATGGTCATGGCCACGGAGCAGGACAGGTCCAGGCCCGGTGGGCCGTATGTGACCGCGGGGCTCAGGAAGACCTCCGACCCGTCCTCGGACAAGGCGCTGTGTAAACACAAGTCCCATCATTTAGCATTTATGCAAAGGTTCATTTTTAGTAATCTGGAAATGGCAGACTGCGTCTTTGATAAACACAAGCTGATGAGTATTCCGAGCGTAACCTCTGCATAAACAAACTCAAATCCTTGGACACTCATAATGAATCAATGCCTCACTAGCTGACACACAGATAGAGGAAGATTAAAGCACCAAGACTAATGGACGGAGAGGCTAGGGAGGACAGGCTTTAGCGCGGAGCGTGTAAGCTTGGTGGGTCGATGGAGCTTATGAAGCCTGCTCTGGCCAGCCTGGTGACAGATTAGCCAGGCCAAGCTGCTCTTGGCCAGGGGCCCAAACTTGGCTGGAGGCCCTAAAGACTGAGCACAATCGATGGGACCACCATCAGTCATGCAGCTGGCCCGGCTGGATTCCCCGCAAACGCAGGACACAGCGTCGGAGCTGTTGTCACTGCAGCAGCACGGACATTTCTAGGCATCATTAATATAACCGAGGAGGGGACAGAGCCTGACGTGCACACAAACGTGGACAAAGGAGGTGCAACTAATGACAAAAACACTGAAACAGACGCATTTAATGCTACAGTTGAGATGGTTTTTAATATGCAGCTGCATTACATGAAAGTCGTTTATCAGCTTTTTGTCATTTGTAATGAACCCTCATTAATGAGAATTGTTTAAACAAAATTATAAAAGGACAGACAGCGGAATTTAATAGAATATTCAGTTAGGGGAGATTTGTTCCAAAAATGAACAAAACTGACCAATCAACCCTGATTTACAACTTCAGTGACATGGTCAGTTTAAATGATCCGCTTTACCTCCTGTCGTTTTGAGGGTCCCTACAAAAGAAATCCCCTTCTGGTGATCCTAAAACAAATTGGCAATTCCAAACAGGAAGGAAAAAAACAACATCCCATAGACTGCTATTGAGAAATAAACAGCTGTTACTCAGCCATTCTGTTTGTCAGAAGAACCATTCTTGCTCTGCTACCTTTTTTTTAAAATCAAGTTCTTGATAATCATCATATTTTTCATGCTATTTTTTATGTAGTTATTCAAGTTATAAAAGGATCAATCAGACACCTCAAAAATAAAAGGCAGTGCCCACTGGGCCCCGTGTCCAACGTTGGAAACGTTTGATTGACAGATTTCATGTAGCCCGCTTTCAAGTGGTAGGGGTGTGGATTTCCAACAAGAGCACTCTTGATTGGTGAAAGTGGTTGGCATAGAACAGTGTTTTTCAACCTTTTCTGAGCCACGGCACACTTTAACCTTAAATAAAATCCTGCGGCACACCAGCATCCAAAAATGAAAAAAAAAGGAGAAACTCATAGTCTGTATAGATCTGCAGCCCCTCCACAATCTCACATGCATTTTTGTGATAATTGTTGCAGAAAAAGCTGGAAGCTGCAGCTGTTTTTCTAAAAGATGCAATAAAATTTAAGTTAGAAGATTTAAAAACCGTTTGAAATGTGTTCGTTGGTTTCAAGACGTTTAACAACAGATCTCCTTGTGCGCTGTCACTCTCACAACCCAGTGCATCATGGGAGATGTAGTGCATTAAACGGCCAGCGGAGATCGCGTCTCTGAGCTTCATGGTTTTGTTCACTTGTTCCACGGTCTGATACCGGATGCTGTGGAAAGCTACACCGCTAAAGACGAGCTTTAGCTGGTGTTTTTGTTAGAACTGAGCGACTTTACGAGCTAAATCGAGACAAGGAAGTGAAGACTTTAACCACTTCTGATTGGTCAGACTGATGACATGTGGTTAAGCCTTCAAGAATGATTGGTGGAGACAGTTAAAGGGGCGGGACTTTTCCAAAATACAGCCGGAGCTGCAGCTGAATCGCGGTGCCGTCATTCTTATCAAAATATCTTTAATAAAATAAAATAAACGCAAAGAAAAAGTATTTTACGATCTTTCTTATTCCTAACTCCTCAGTGTTTTATCAGGGCCTGTTTGGATGAACAGAGAGCTGAAATCCTGGAGATGGGAAATGTTTTTAGATCAGTTAATGAGTGCAATTTCCCACGGCACACTTGACCATCTCCCACGGTACACTAGTGTCCCGCGGCACACTGGTTGAAAAACACTGCCATAGAAACAACCCAGACATTGATTCGGACCACTCACTGCTTTCTGATGATGTCTTGCTCCAACATGGCACTGTCTGTATTGGGGAAAAAATGGTGACTGGTTTGACTTCATTTGGTTGGATTTGGAAGTAATCCATGAGTCAATGTCTAAAGCTCAACAGCCAGACATGTCAAATGGGTCATTTTACATTGGATTTAATGGGACCAGACATGGTGACCAAGTGAACAGATTTGGATAAAATCTTTTATATAAGAAAGTCTAAATGTGACCCAGTTTTATATATATATAAAAACATACTAGTAGAAATAAGATACATTTTGCCCGCTGCCTGATCTGCCTCAGGACCGAAGCCCGTTTAAAAAAAAAGTATTGAATTGATACATTCACTAAAGTTTGAAAAAAAAAAAAAAACATAAAAAGCTAGCTAGCTTTGTGAGCTAGCACAGCTGCAGTTCACGAAATAACCACAAGGGGATTTTTACACATTTCACTCATGATTATTCACTACCTTATAAAATGGTCTAGTTATAGGGCCTATATTATGCAAAATCAATTTTTTCAGCTAAGAGCACTATAATGTTAATTCCTCCCAAAAAAAAAAACCTCCAAAACTTTATTTTGATCCATTCATGCATTTCTAAGCATTCCTCTTAAACCCTGAACTGAGCACCAGCTCCTCCCAATCCATAAAGACGAGTGAGTTCTCACATTGTGATGTCACAAAGTGAGGAACAGCCCCTTCCAGGAAGAATTTACGCTCTCAGCACAGCGGACACACAAGGCTAACACACAAACTTACTTTCTCCATGGAGCTAGTGGTGTTTGGCAAGAACGCTTTCCTTTTCCATGCACAACATGCACAACCATCTTTGCAAAAGTTTGGATGTTGTTTGACACGCTGCCGAGGCCGGTTCTAGGTTGACGTCAAGAAATTGGCGGCACTCACAAGGAGCGAAAGGCAGAGCCTCAGAGATTGGGTCGTGTTGCTTCCGGGTAGCAAAATGAGCTGCGAAAGCAACTTATATTTTATTTAAAATAAATTCTTACATTTTTACAAATTATTACAAACAAAGTATACCCTCAATTCAAAAGAGGTTTAAACAAATATACGTTTGTCTGAAGATCCATAAACCCCTATTGTAACAGTAACATCTGTCCAACACAATTCAGCTCTGATCTGCTTGCTCAGCTGATGGACAGAACAAGTTAGAAAGAAAGAAAATTGTTCATCAGAGTGCCAACGTTTAGTTTACTCTAATAGCCTTAAGAAAAGACGTTTATAAGCCCTTGAAAGTGAAAAAACCATTAGCCTTTTATTTCATTTGTTTAGGCCAAATGTGTTTGAGATGTATTTTTTAGTCTTTAACCAGTATTTGATTGCACACAAACCTAAACCTTTAAATAACAGCTGCCTTTCTGGACATTAATGGTAAAAAACAATTTAATTGAGTGAGGCAATGTAATAGTCTTTTCTGCGCTTTTTAAAGCAATGCTCCATGAAAATTATGTTTCTGGTGTTTTAAACAAGTTGTTATATTTAAAGAAAACTAAGTTTAAAACTGCATTACTAGGTATTTCTTTGTTCAAAAACTAACAAAGTGCTAGTATTCATATACTAACCCTGCTGGGTGAGTTACTTACTTACTTACTCACACAGCACTTTAAAAAATCTGTGCAATATTTTACCTGTTGTGCAATTACCTATGGAGTGTCGGGGGCTGTAAGCTAGTGGGAGAGTGAAAAAAACAGAAAGCCCCCAGCAAGGAGGAGGGGTAGGGGGGTGGGGTTACTCTGCACCAACTTTTTTTGCCAGCAACTCAGAGGTGAATTGCTAATGAACAGTTTCCCCAGTAACTAGAAAATAAAATAAAATTAAAAAAAGTCTATAAACAGCATAATCATAACAAAAAGACCACTGGGAAAGCTTTGAAAATAGATCAAAAGATGATCAGAGTGGGACTTTCAAGTATGAATTGGCTAAAGGAGGAAGCAGTTAATGGTATATGGAAAGTTTAGTGGGTTTGCCAATGTGGTTACTTCTGTGTTGTTGGATTTTTTTTGGGTGAAAACAAAGCCCCTTCCACTGCGTGTGTTAGTAGTTTGCATTAATTAGCAGTAAAAGGCTTGACAGCGAGCGTGTGTCTTGAGTGCTGACGGGTTACCATGCGGCGCGGCGTGTTATTGAGCTCGTCTGGCTTCTTCTCCCGTCCTCCCGGTTTCTCTTGCTGTGTGAAGCTCTTACCGACTGACACGCCACAATTAAAAGAGCTGCTGTCTAAATATAAAACCCCACACACCCAGGAAGCACTCTGGCCATGCGGCTGCAGTTTTCTGCTAATCAGCCCCGGGCTGGAGGAAACCAAGGTTACCTGCTGCTGTGAGTGTGGTAATTAGCCAGACTGCCTGTGTACAAAGATTAAAGATGATTATTTAGCATCCCTGATTGTGTTTACCAGAACAGATCACTCAGTGATGGTGGCTGGATTCCAGTTAATAGTTAAGCACAACAAAATAAAATCCCACAAAGTTGATTTATTTTTTTGTGTATTTTTAACATCAAATCATGAATTCAGCTTTAAGTTGGGATCTTAATTAAATAGGACAGACCCTCAGTGGAGGCTAATGCAGTTTTGTATTTTGCAGCAATGAAGAAAAAAAAAAGCGATTCTGCCTTTGCTGCTTTGGATTTAATCCACTGAACATGATGTGAACAGCTGTGGCATGACAGCGCTTTCTATCAAAGAAATAGTCCTTATGAAAACTGCTGACAGAGCTTTATTTTATTACTAACTTGTCAGATGTTTATACCTAACACTTGTCAGTGCGCTGAACTGTTGTGCAGCCTTTCATGCAAGCCAAGAAGTTAATGAAATAAAAAAAATAGATGTTTTTGCAGCTCGCTCTTGAGAAGTTTTACAGGTTGAGCCTGGATTTCTAGATCCCTAATAGTTTCTATAATAGTCACGTGTATTGTATAAAAAGCAAAATATGTTTAATTTGTAGAGATAACTAAACCCTAAACATAAAAAAAATGTACATTTAAATGTCATTTAGTGGATTTAAAATGAAATTGGTGTGCAACTGACATAGGAAAATGATTGAAAATGGAGGAGGATGACTGATTAAGGGGTAAAAGTAAAAAAATAAATGATTCGCTAAAAAAAAGGCTTAAGGGGCCTAAAATGATTTTTCTTAGTACAACTCCTGTTTTTTTTAAGTCGTAGTATGCTATGATATTTCTATTTTTAAGGCAGTTTAGATTTATTTAAAAATATGTTCTGATAAAAAATACATAAACAAGTAAGAAAGTAAGATTAGATATTAGAATCAAAAGTTGTTAAGTTAATTTTGGGCAGAAAAAGTCACATTTCCTGTAAAATTCAAAAATGAAAAAAGTTTAAATGTACATTAGCCGTTATAAATAACGTTTTGCATCTTGACATTCTTATCTTGGTTTATATAAAAGGTAAAAAATCCAAAGCAGAAACTGTGTCTACCTTTTATTCTGCAATTGTCTTTACTGATACAGGAGTTACAGTACAGACCAAAGGTTTGGACACACCTTCTCATTCAAATGAATTGGAAGGTGTGTCCAAACTTTTGGTCTGTACTGTAGAATTCTTATAAAGGATTGGACAAAAAATTGGACAAAAAACTAAATGTTTCAAGGTAAACCGGAAATATTCTTCTGTTTTCTAAGTTTTTACAGGAATACCAAAAAAATAAAAATAAAATAAAACCAATCAGGAAACTTGAGCCTATTAAGAACACAGGTTCTCACAAGGACCAAGAAAAGTAGTTTCCACTGAGTGGTGTTCTGGTGGTGTTTTTTTTCTGATGATGGAGGACACGTATAAAGAAAACTAAGCTTAAATTTACATTTCAGAGTATTTCTTTATTCATTTGTTGTGAATCAGGAGAAGCATGCAGTATGAAAAAGAGCCTATTTTGTGAACTAAAAAATACACTCAAGCTCCCTGCTCCGCTCCGCAACGGAGAGGGGAAAGGGGGCGGGGTTGCTCCACGCCAACAGTCCACAACTAAGAGGTACATTTCTTTTTTTCTTTTTTCTAACTTGTCCTGTCCAACAGCTGGGCAGACAGATGAGAGCTGAGGGCCTCTTGTGTTGGACATATTTTACTTTAACAAGAGGGGTTATTAATCTTCAGACAAACCAAAGGTATGTCTGAATAAAGAGGTACATTTCTGATGCGCTACTGCCGTTTTGCAGAAACTATGTCCTACAAAGTGATGCAGGTTTTTACATTTTTGGCTGAAAATGACAATCATAATTGAAAAGACCACTGGGAATAGATCAAAATATGATCAGTGTGACCTTAACTATATCTGACCAACTCCTACTTCATAAAAACCTAGTTTTAGCGATAAGGACATTTAGTTGTGGGTTTCCGCAGGTCTTTGTCTCTCTCTGGAAAAAAGCGAGATGCCTCAGAGCCACCGACAGAAGGAGGTGGTTTGCCAATGCAGCAAAAAGAGACAACTTTTCTAAACGAGCTCCTCCTACGCCAAAAATAACGGTGCTAACGGGTGTTTGAGCATTAAGGTCTGCCACTGCACTACTTATGGTTAGTGCCAGGGTTGGAGCACACTTCTGCAAAGATTGTTTTTAAACTGTGAGGAGGTTTTGCAGCTGTGATATTAATGGTAGTGTAAACAAAAACTAGCAGATGGGCGGCGGGTCGATAACGCCACTGAAAATAACATGCAGATGGCTCCGAACACCGCTGTGACAGTTTATGCGTGATGTTTACTTGCTTTTTTTTATGTCTCACTTCAAGAATTTCACGATAGATTGAGTCTATTTTCACCCAGCACTGAAATAAAAGCTCAATAAGCAACAGGTGGTGTGATTTCTGATAATCATTCTTAGATATAAAGAGTGGGTTGAATAATGGTGCAGGAAAGCAGAATTTACTATCTACTGAGGCCTGTTACTTCTCCTTTAAGAAACTCTTCTATTCTCCAACTGTATTATTGTCATCTGTTTCAAATTATTATCTGCATAAATGCACCTGTCCACACCCTTAAACAGTCAGACTGCAACGTCACCACATTGACCAAGACCAAAAAGCTGTCTAAGGACACCATGGACAAGACTATACAGTTGACCAAGACTGGGATGAACCAATCTATCATAAGTAATTTTTAGCCACTGGTGGAGCTGTTATTAGAAAATGGAAAAATGATCATGACAGTCTCCCTTCTTTGAAGATTTCACCTTGTGGGGTACAAATGATCTATAGAACACTGAGGAAACAGCTCAGAACTACACTGGGGAAACTGACCAATGACCTGAAAAGAACTGGGATCACAGTTACAAAAGTTGCTAAAGTAACACGCCGTTATAATAGGTTCAAATACTACAGTTCTCCAAAGGTCCCCCTGCTTAAACCAGCACATGTCCCGGCCCGTCTAAAGTTCTCAAAAAACCTTTTGGATGATGTAGAAGAGGATTGAGGGAAGATGAGACCAAAGTGGAACTGGTATACAATACCACTCATCATGTTTGGAGGAGGAACAAAGCTGAACTGCATCCCAAGAACATCATATCGAGGTGAGGCATGGTGGTGGAAGTATTAGGGTTTGGGGCTGTTGTCCCCAAAGCGGACATAACGGCTGATCTGTATGAAAGACAGGATAAATGGGTCCATGTATGGTGAGATTTTGGGTAAAAACCACCTTCCATGAATGAGAAGGTTGAAGATGAAATGTGGTTGGATTTCCCAGCTAGACAATGATCTCAAACACATCGCCATTACAATGAAGGAGTGGTTACGTAAAAAGCATTTCAAGGTTCTGGATTGTTCTTGCCCGTCTCTGGACCTCAATCCAAAAGAGCATCCATCTGTGGTAGAAATTGGAAGTTTCTGTTGCCCAGCAACAGCCTCAAAACATCACAGCTCTTGAGAAGATCTGCATGTATTATTGGACCAAAATTATTATTATCTGTTGTTTTTTGGTAGCCTTTTATCTGAAGTTGAAATAAACCAAAGATCAAAAAGCTCACATTTTAAACTGTCTTGTAATGCAAAAGAAAACTCTTTAGTTACAAAAATGACTTTTTTTTTTTTTTTTTTTCCATGGGTTAATTTCAGTGGGTGTGTGTTTTTTTTTTCAAGGTTAAACTGTTCTAAACTGGATAAATAAACCTGTAAAACAGTGAGGCACATGGAGAAGGATGGCAGTAACTGTTTCAAAACCTTTTTTTGTGTGCAGTTCCTTCCACTCTAGAAAAATCAAACATTTTTTTGACAAAAAGCTCCACTGTCAAAAGAAAATCCAAAGGTACCAGAAGTCAAACTGACAAAAAAACAACCATTTACCATCTTTGAAACACTCAATAAAACATGTAAACAAAAAAACGAAACGCCGTATTTTGTCACACACCCCGATTTTGTCCTTGGTCAACTTCCTGTCCCCGGCTAAGCTTGGAAAGATCACACACAGCAGCTTCTTGACACCCAGAGGACACAAGAAAGCTCTTGTGAGCACCTGAAACTGAGCCAGAGCTGATCGATTCCTGTTCTTTGCGAAGAAAAGCAACGCCTTATGTAGATGACCGAGGTTTGAATGCGAAGAAGGGATCCAATTTCTCCTGTGGACTCGGTGGCTGTCGAAAGATAGGCTTTGACTGACAGCCCGCCGGTGCGCGGTTCCTGCAGCTACTTAAACGACATCCGGAGAAGTAAACAGCATCAGGCTTATCAGAGCAAAGCAGCAGCTCGGAGGGCAGCAGCGCGGCTGAATCTCCGCGAGCAGCCCACTAACAGAGGCTCCGAGAGGCTCTCTGACCTTGGATGTGCCGCCTCTCCCCCATGACCTCGGGCACTTTAAATGGTGAGGTGAGCCGACCGGGGAATCGGAGACGGCACTAGATGTCGCTTTTGATTCTCCTTCAGAAAATCACGTTTCACTGAGAGGCGCAGGCAGCTGGCTTGCGTCGTCAAGGCAATATCTGCGCCAGCAGGGATTGACACAGACACACCGACATTATCACAGTGTCTGCTTTAAATCAAGAACATGTCCAAAAACTGACTTCTGTTTGTCATATTTCTTTTGAGGCTCTGCTGCAAGCCAGTTGACGGTATTAGATTTCTTTTTTTCAAACAGTTGCTATCTGCCTTTCCATTTTCTCCCTGAGCAGGAGCTTTGTGAGCATCTTGACAACAAAAGTTGCAGAAATAGGCTTCTGCTGCATCTAAATTCTGAAGCATATCATGCCCCAGCTCAGTGCATCTAACCAAAAACAGATCAATATCAGCCACTTTTTGACTTCTCACACCGGCCAAAGCGGAAGAAGATAAAGTCATAGTTACATCTACAAACAGAAAGCAGGCTGGCAGAGTGCTGAAGTGGATTTTCCACTGCTGAGAGTTCCTTAAGGCTGCAAAGCAATCTGTCTTAAGCTGCCAATGTATTTGTGACACATCATGTCCTCCCCTGTAGTGCCTGCAAGAAGAGGAGGACCACATGGGGGGCTGGAAAAACGGGCATCTGCATATCAGCGCGCAGACGTGTTTATCTCGGAGTGTTTGTGCGCCTTGGAGGAAGATGGATGAGAGATGCAAAGGTCTGAGAGATCAGAAAGGAGCGGCGGAGGAAGCCGGCTGGGAAGTCCCTCACCTGCAGTCCTCCTGGCTGATGCTCATGGACATTTCCCAGGTAGTGTCTTCGGCGATCCCCCCGTGAGGCACCAACAGACTGATTCCTGCAGAGGAGGAGAGCATTTGAGAGGGCTGATCAGCACACAGGCGTGCGCACGCGCGCCACATGCACCTGTTCGGCTGTCAGCTCGTTTTACTGTGGGTGACAGCCGCCAGGGTGACGGCCACGGAAAAAAAAAAGGTGATGGAAGCAGGTCTCAAAGGCCTTGTGAATCAGAGCTGCCAGCACAGTCTTTGTTATAATCCGACAGACACACACCGAGTGTCTCCTTCTTAAACACATGAGCATAGACAACATTGTACGGTATCATAAACAATTACTGCCAATCTGGCAGTAGATAAAGCACCTCGAGGGACAAGATGATGAATGTAGGCCACGAAAAAGAGCCGCCTGAATAATGTAGCAGACAGAGCAGCGAAGGTTTATGTCAAACCATTCTGCATGTAAGCTGAAATGCACAGCAAACACACAAGAATCAGGTGTTTTCTGCCGAAACACGTCTATTTTTTTGATCTCCTTCAGATTTGTCAGGAGGCGTCTTTCATGCAATAGCGAGTTAATAATCTAAGTGATGCAAGAAATCCATCTAGTGTGCCTAATCTGAGAGAGATGCACTCCTCTCTGGTTGTTACTTCTGTGCTGCAATAAAAGCCTCTCGCAGTAGGAAGGTATCAAATTAAATTTCCTCACCTGTGTTTGGTACCACCAGCCTGCCTCCAGCATGGCCAAACACCGCCGTTGCTTTGTGCAGAGGCCTGCTGGGAGTCAGAGACACCGGTGGGGTGAAAAGGTTTTTGCCTCTTATACCCAGTGTGGTCCCCACAGCAACCCCTCTGTAGTCTGGTGCCAAGCCCCGTGGAAATGTCTGAGGGTGGGACATGACGTGGTACTCTGCCCTTTCTGCGGCCCCTGCGGACACAATGAAAGCTCTGAGAGCTGGGCGGTACTCAAAAGTCAGTTCAAGCTCTCTGTGGCATCAGGCTCACACAGCTCTTCCATCACAAACAGACTCATTTAAATCCAAAAAAACATTTATTTATATTCATAAGAAGTTTTCAGCTGAACCGATCCCTCTCCAGCTGACTGTTTACCAAACCAGTCGCTGTCAAGGTTTTCCCCTCCAGCTGAAACAATATAAGCCTTGGGCTAAAGGAGGAGCAGCACTTTGCATTAAAAGAGCCCGAGGGGCGGAGTTTGTCTTTCAGGCTGAAAAGACCCCATGTAAAATATAAATAAAGGATTGAGATTCAAGTCCAGCTTTAAACCACCGAGACACTGGGCTTTTGCAGCACGGATGCAGATGCAGAGGGAATGACCTCAAGGACACTATGTGCTTGTCCATTGGGTAGCTGCAAGCTGCTCATCTTAATGCAAGGCTGGATACTCTGGAACAACTTAATTAAAATAACAATTAGAAAGGTCGTATCATTCTGTCACAGGGCTATCAAATCACAATTCTATGTATATATTTACACTACTTTTGCGATTGTTCCAACAGCTTATAAACATAGTAAACTGTTCATTATTGCTTCTGGTACGACTCGTCAATCACGAGGATAACAACTTATCAATAACGATTCGATACATATAATTAGTGGTTGACGATACGTTTTGTAATGGATTCATTTAAGGTGATTCACTGACCTAAAATTGATTGACAACATTTTTAGCCAAAAATTCAACCAGTGTAAGACAGAGATAAATACCAGGGAACTAACCAGCGCAGGTGAAATTTTCCGCATTACTTAGATTTCTTGTGTAAATTAAATGTGTGTACAAACAAACAAACAAGAGCAATGTGCTGATAATGGGTCACATACCCATACATTTCTCAACTATTGCGCGTTTACGCTGAAAGCCAGCGCATTTTTAAAAGTTGACAATCCCTTTGATCCATTTGTTGAGAACTCATTGCGATGATTCGAGTTCCTCCGACTTGTTTTTGACTTATTAAAAGGCATCTTGTATGTGAAAGCAGTGAGTTCAGATAGAGTGTGATTAAAGTAAATGCAAAACTGGAAGATGTTTGGCTTGAACTTTTGAATGGAGTCAAACAGAGGGCAAGAGGTGATGCATGAAGATAAAAAGAAAGAGACCTGCAGTCCCCCACATGGAAAAAGTAAAAACATGTTTTATTTTCTAGGCACTTCTTAGTTTAAAAAACCTGTGAAGAAGTGAAAAACCTGAATTACCACGAGTGGATCCAGATGAATGTGACAACTTGGTGGATTAATGGGCTGATATTTAAAAATGACTTAAAAATTCTTGATACAAATCAATATGCATGACAATTAACCAGCGAACTCTAGAAATAACCTTTGTGGCACAGCTGGATTATCTAAGTGAACATCTGTATTTAAAAATAAAAGAAAGATTTCTGGTCAGAAGCTCTTATTACATTGGAGGTCAATGTCTTTGCTATCATCGGTTTTATGGCTCAAATCAGTGGAAGGAAAGAACTTGCTTTATATTTTAAAAGTACAAACTAGCATTTACTTAGACATCCTTATCCAAGTATCATTCGTATAAATAATATAAATAATGATCTAAAATATTGTTTTTTTTATTGTAACAATATTTGGTGTTTATTAACAGGCTCTCTTGATTTGGACAGTAAATCCAAAGGTGCTTTGTCTTTGCCTGGCTGAGGAGGACATCCTAAAAAAATAGGTTGTGTTAGCTTTGCCATTGGTTTCTTATTTTCAGCAGATATTTGTGTGTCTTCAGAAACATTAACACAAAGAAGAAACAATAAATAAATCATCAAACAAACAAAAACAAACGAAAAGCATCCTTGTTGTCAGTGAAAATTGACCCACCCACTGTTATATATTTTTTATACTTTTTGTTTTGGACGACCTCTTTGATCATAAATTAATAATTCATTTACTGCATAAAAATTTAAAATTCCTTGTAAAAAGAGTTTTGAATTAAAATTTCTGAAAGTCGACCCAATTTCAAAATTGTGGGTATTTATTTACTATTTGTTTTCTGAAGGAGACCGAGGCGATAAAGTCATTTACTAAAATTGGTTTCTTGTTGAGTCCGCTTGATGTCTTGGAAGTGATTGCCATGTCTTTGTGACTTTCAAAATAAAGGTTTTCTTTTTTTTTTTTAGTAACCATGCAACACAAAAACAAAAAATAGATAAATGAAATAAAAAACAAATCTATTATTGTGTCAACAAACTCCAAAATAATAAAGTGAAATATAAATAATAAAAAAGTCTACACCATTGTCAATATATTGTTTAGATGCTCCTGTCATTTACATTTTTATTATAATTCTCAGAAGAAAAAAACAATAAATCCTTTTTCTTCCTCTAAGACACCAGCCAGAAAAACCCACATGAAGTTTGTTTGGTGGGCTGCAGAAAAAGATTGATGACACATCTGAAGATATAGACTACTTTCTGCCCCGGCTGATCAAAGTTTGCTCGAAGGAAAAGCAAATAAGATCCAGCAACCCATCGCTGTTCTTTCCCTTTATTTTGTCATTTTACTCAATTCCTCCCTGTTGAAGTGTGTATGTTAGGTTCCCCATTTGATGTGTCAAGTTTGAAGTCATTTATTTGTTCAGTACCATCAGAAATGTTGAGTAAAGAACTAACCCTTGGTTGTCATCATGAAGGCTTTGTGAAAGAATATCTTCAATTTAATGTGGCTTTTTAAGCTTTTCTAACTTCAAGGGCAGAGATGTTATTTTATGCAAGGAATTCAAGTAAGGACAAATCAATGCCAGTTTTAATTTTTATTTTCATTTTCTTAATTTGAGAGTTCTGACGTTTTTTTTTTTTTTAACAACCCTGTTTGGGCTAAAACTTACCAGTAACATCTATTTAATTTTTTCCCCCTTTATTTTTTACATTTGTTATAAGTAAATAACTTAACCAGTTGACTTCTCACTAGTAAACCTGTCAGGTAATTTTGTCTTGTAAGACATGATGAGTTATTTTGACTAGATCTCCAGAATACTGGGTTAAATGTAACTTAGCTTATGTGGCGACACTTCTTTATAAAAGTTCATGTTGTTGCATTAACTGGCTGATAGCAGAATATTTTATCTTTTAAAATAAATGTTTTAACTAAATATAGTTTATTAAACTGTAACCAAGCTTTGAATTTACCTAGAAATAAAGCGTTAATTGAACAACAGTTTAGTGGGAAATGATAAATAATCAGTAGAAAGGCATTTCCTGCTCATTTCCAAATGGCAGCTTCCATGAGATCCATTGAATGTAAATTTGAGCTGGACAGACTGACTCCTCCTCACTCGTGTTCTCAATGGGAAGTAAAGGCTGGCTCCAAGAAGCCAAAATCCCATAGACTTCTATCTAAAATATGTTTGTCTTGTCCTTTTGTTTCTAAAATTTGATTTTTTTTGTAAAGTACTTTGAGTAGCATGAGTTGTAAAAGTGCTACACAAATAAAGTTTGATTTGATTTGATTTGATTGAGACAACATCTATTACTAAGTCATTCTATTGGTCAGAATTACCATTTTGCTCTGACACCCTTTTTTTTAACTTGTTCTTGATAATCCTCTTTTTTTATTATAATAAGTTATTCAATTTATAAACTAACCAATCAGATGCATCCGTAAAAGCATGTTGGTACCACTGGGCCCCCACCTCAAACACCTGATTGACAGATTCCCCCGAGACACTTTCAATGGAAGGGGTGTGGACTACGAACAAGCTTCCTCCTGATTGGTGACAGTAGTTGCTCTAGAAACGTTGATTCAGAGCGACTTGGACCAATCGCTGTCATCTGGTTCCCAATGGAGGGGCCCACATCACGGAAAAATGGTGACTGAATTGGCTTCATTTCGCTGGAGCCGGAGGTAAGGCATTTAATAAGGGTGACGTCAAACCTGGCTGTGTCCATCTCTATATGATGAAATCTCGAAAACACGTTTGGGGGGAAAAGTTGAGCTATTTTTCAAAACATTATGGTGAGAATAACTCGTTTTTATACACGACTACTTGCAATATTAAAAGAAGGCTTTGTAATTCTTTGTAATACATTTACACCGTGTTAGAAATGTGTGGATCAAATTTAAGACAGGAGGTAAAAAAGGTGCTTTTTTTCCTGAACATTCATGTCAATATTTTGCATCTTGAAATATTGGAGTGAGCAAAAACCTATCAAATTATCCAATGAATACTTGATACTATCTACAGCTCATAAGAACAAAAAATGTCCTGATTACCCCCCAAAAATCTAATTTCCTCTCAATTATTTTTAATGTAGAGGGTCTTAAAGGGTTATAAATATAATTTAGATTTAAAAAAATTTAATTTGTGCAAACAATTGACAAAATAAATTCAGGTAAATTCCATGAAGCGTTTTCTAAGTGATGAAAATAAGCATTGAAGGTTATTTCGAGTGTTGGAAGAGGAAATGTTTAGAGGTAAATGAGGGATGCCCTTGGTGTCTCAGCTGGTTCCACTGTGTTGTATCCAAAAAACGAGAACATTTTGGAAAGAGACTGCTTTTGTGAAGAAGGATATGGGATGCCGGAGAGACCCCACCACCATCTGCTCATATCACAAAAAAACTTTTAACATAAACAATATCAAGAAAAAAATGTCTTTTTTTTAATTAAATTTTCCTCAGCATGAATCATAAACTGGACCTGCAGCTTTAACGCTCTTCTGCTTAAATTAATGGCAGCTTAAAAAAACATGACAGCAGATGCTAAAGCAACATGTGGGAGACAAGGGATGGTAATCGGTCAATTTGTTCAGTATGAAAGCTTTCCCAGAGATGAGATGCCTCAAAGTAAGATGGATTATCCATGTGAACGGCGCGGAGCCCATCGCTGATCATCCGGTCCAAACAAAAGCAGCGTCTTCCCACTTACAGCCCTCTTTTTAATCTTCTCCCTCACCTTTGCTCTTCAGCTCTGGCAGTGGGCGAAGGAGCGAGTGCTCGGCCATTATCTCCTTGTCGATGGAGTCCTGGAAACACATGGGGCTCGTGTAGGTACGGGACACTGTCAGATCCGGTTGCATGGATGAGTTAATAAGCAGTGGGTTTGCTGGGGAAAAAAAAAACAATCGCACGAAAGGAAAAATAAATAATTAAACAAAACACACAAATTATGAAGGGAAACTTAAGTACAGTGCACAATTACACTCTTGACTGGATCCACTTTTAGCAATAAACCTGAGGGGTATGCCAAGTCAATTATTTCCTGTAAATTTGTCACTGTTGCTGTAATTACGTTACCATGGAAACAGGAACAGCATCCGCCTAAGCTGAATACTTTCCTTCTTAACAGGGGTAAACAGCAACACCCAGGCTTTTGTTAAAAACAACAACTGTAGAATTGTAAATGGAGAAAAATTATGGGCTTAAATTTTATAGCCAGCACTTATACTATATAGACTATTTGTTAAACTGTATAATTTACAGCCTGAAGGGGATGTAAGCCTATAATGAAGCATCTTTTGGTACTGAACTCTTCAGCACAAGTATTTCTATTAGAGTATTCACTCATTTGTCGTCTCTTGCTTTATTTTAACTTGTCAGGATAAAAAAATTTGTAAACTTTTTCCCCCACCAAAAACGAGTTCAAAATATTTTTTTTTGCAGTTGGAACAAAGAGGCAGCCGGGGTCCGATTGCTGCGCGTCCGCTGCAGCCGCCGTGTACAACAACATGAAGGGAGGAAGTGCAGCTTGTTATGGAGGTTCGGCTCCTTTAGCCCCTCTAACACAGGGAACACAGAGCAAGATTAAAGCCTTCCCTGCCTCCTGCTGTGTTATCAAAATGAACTTTATTATGCCCTGCTGAGGGCTCCCGCCGCGACAAACTATAATGCCTGCCTTGTAAAAATATGCCTCAATCTGTAGGGCAAAAAACACCACACCGCAGAGCGCCCCTCTGCTTCTGCGTTTGGAGGTACGTAAACACAAAAAACAAAACAAACGGACAAGTAAAATGCATTTTTAATTGTATTTCCTGAATAATTTATTGAAATATTGTATGTGAAATATTCTACAAAGAAGCTTCTAAAATATGACTCAATATTTTTTTGAATATAGGAGCCTTTAAAGGAAAGTCTAAGTAATAATAGATAAGAATGAAGAAAAGGTTCATCGCTCCAGGCACACTGGTGCAGTAAAACAACAAAAACACTGCATTTACAGATGAAGCTGCATGTTAGTGGACATTTGTAAAAGAGCGCAGACAAGAAGAGCCTAGAAAAGGATCTGGTAAACAGAAAAATTAAAGAGCGTCATGCAGGCTCCTAAAGTGTTTTAATAATTGATGCAGCTGTATTATAATACAAAGAAGGTAATGCATAATTCATAAAACTGTATAAACTTTCCCAGGGTGTAAATGTACGGATTGTCTTGCAAGACAAACATGTTAATATGTGAACAAATTTATAATTTACAGAGAGATGACAAAACTATAGTTTTTTGTTTTCTTATTCAAAGAAAAATGCCGTTTAACCGACATTTAAAAACAAAACACACCAGGACTAACACAATGTGAAATCGACAGATTCCTATGAATAAAACACAGGAAACATTTATATCAAACATTTTTAATTTTCCAGGATTTTTAGGTCCTTTTGAGCCACCAAATAAACACAAATATACCCGTGACTCCAGCCAGCTTTCCTTTCTTGTTTTTTATGCATTTTATGCACAAACTTTAAAATGTTTTTATTAATGTTTATTTAAAAAAATCTAATCGGTATAAATCTGTCAAACATGCAAAATTTGAATGTTTCAGCAGATAATCCGAACACTCTTTATCCATTTCTTTAGTGTTAAGATTCGAATCCTGCCAGACATCAGAGCTCTGTCTGCCCCTCTGGTCAACAGAGGAACCCATCTCCAGAGTTCGAACCACACTTCCTGTATTCCACACACCTGACCCTCATTTCACCACATCATACTTAAACCCTGCACTGAGCCACACTCTGTGCAAAGTGTTTGAGCCAAGCTGCCTTCCTTAAAGAGTGTTACAGTTGGATCTTATCTTATCTTCTATTTCTGACTCCGTTTGCCCACCGCCTGCCCCGACTCTGGCTTGGATCCTGACTACCCCTGTCTCTTCTCTGATGATCTCCTACCTGTTATTGACCCCTGCCTCCTGACACTAATTTAGCTTTGTGGAGTTTTAGCTAAGCTAATAAACCTGCTGCATTTAGAACAATACAATATGTGCTGAAGTCACAAAGAAGGCAGGGAATTGGTTCGGATAAAAACAAAACTGAAAATACATTTTGCTTCCATGTCACAACATATGTAAAAAAACCTTGTGTTTAAATCTGTCACAAATTGGGAAAGTTTTATATACATTGGGGTGGACTTACTTTAGAACAGGGGTTCCACACCTAAGGTTGCGGAATGGTACTGTCCATAGGCTTATAAAAATACTTTACTCTCATTGTTTCCATTTTATTTATTATCTAATTATGACCCATGTTTTATTTGGGAAAACTACCAGATTCTCTCTTCTCAATCCCATGTCTTAAAACATATTTGCTACCTTCTTATGGTGGCTGCTCTGTCTGATAAAATTACACAATTAAGATAAGCAATTAAAGTTAACATAAAACAAACTTCTTTGGAAAATTAGTTGTTTTTTTTAATTAAAGTAAAATGTTTTTTTTATGTATATAGACCTGACAAAAGTCATTTACAAATTAGTTTCAAAAGCCGTCACACCTTTCTTGCACTTCCTAACTTGTAGAGTCCAAATTGAGAACCAAGTTTCAGAAATTTGTGAAAATATTTTTGAAAGGAAAAGAGATTTTTAATACTTTTACAACTTTTTGAACGTGTGTAAAACTGACACAAAATGGGAGTTTAAGAGGTTTTGAAATATTTGTCTAACCTTCTCAGATTGCTTGTTATTTTTGAACTGTATTTCCAATAAAATATATATAATTCTATACATAACTATGTCTTTATAATTAATTATAATGGCATCATGTATTAGGCAGTGTAGTATATGGAATTTTTTCTATATTTTAACTTTTTGCTTTTTAGTTAAATCACGACTAAAACAATATACCGTATTGTTGATATATTTTCTTTGTCTTCTTTAGTATTTTTTGTTCTGATTGCTTAAAATAAACCAATCCCAAACCCAAATCCAGATTATCGTTCAGATTTGAACCTCAGCGGCTCACCTTGTCGAGATGTCTTGAAGCTGAAAGACTGGAAACCGCCGGTGAGAGCGGACGAGTCAATGACGTCAACGCCGTACTCGCTCTGGCTGCGACGGTAAAGAGTGACGGCGACGATCAGCAGCACCACTGTCACCACCCCTGCAGCCAGGCCGGAGTACAGGGCCACATCGCTGCTGGATTCTGCCCCTTTGGGTGGGTAAAGAGTGAGAAAAACAAGTATTGCTTAAACCCAAGCCACTTTTCTTGAGAATACAAAATATTTTTGTACAACATCCGAGTTAAAGTTCTCTAAAAAATCTTTTATTTTAAACTTCATCAGAGACTTTTTGGGTTTTCTCGTCTGAGCTGCTTCTTTGGTCTATTGTTTCCGTCTGCACTAATGAGGAACCTCAAAAAAAAACTATTATCAACCCGGCACCTAAAGTGTCATCTCAGACGCTGCTTGGCTCTGGTGTTGAAGGTGCTCTGGGATAATATAACAAAACCAATTCATTTAATTAGCTCATCGGCGCCGATTATGCTGTACCTGCTTCTCCCCGCAGTGCTGTGGCGTCCAAAAGCACCAAGTGAAGTTAAAAAAGTAAAATAAAATAAAATAAAATAACAAAAGCACCAAGTGAAAGAATGACTGGGAAACAGGAGATGCTAGGTTGTTCTTGAAAAATAATGAGATTTACACTAAAACAAGAGATGCTGGAAATCCTCTAAGTAGCCTGAAGCTCAAACAAGAGAAAAAAATGGGGAAAATATGCAAAGCAGTATTAGCAGCTACAGCAGCAGGTTAATTGAGGGCTTGGGAAGTTTTGGCAGCTTGACCACATTTTTTTAGCTGTTTCTGAGAAACAAAAACACAGCAAAGGACATGCAAAGAGAGCCCATGCTTTGTTGCTTTAAATAGATGTTTCCGTTTTTTTGCAAACTACAAATTAGCAACGAGTTCATTTTCCTGAACAGTAAACAAACATGAAGCCATAGATCCACATTGGTTAACCACAGACAGGCTGACCTGAAATGCTACACCTGACAGAGGCAGGAGTGAAGGTATCAGCGGAGGGCTGGAGATCCCGAGAATGGAACATGGTTAAAATCGTTTACTTGTCCTAAAATAACACTGCTCGTGAGGAAAAGATACTACTGAGTTAGAAAAATGGATGCTTGAAAAAAGGTACGCTCAAGAAGTTCCTACCAACAGAAATCATGGGGTTCAGTTTTTGGGCCATGTTGCTCAAAGTGAGCGTCTCCCCCAAAAGTTTATACAAGACTGAGCTAAAGGCTTTGTCTGAAGCCACTCCACTCCACTCCACTCCACTCCACTGTGGGACATCTCCTTTGTTGTTTTTAAGCTACTTTGCGACAGATTAGCAGCTTAATTTTTGGGTATTAGTACAATCTATGGATGAGATTTATTTCCTTTTACTTTGTAGTCTGTATTGTAAAAAGAAAATCAAGCTTGTTCAGTTAAAAAAGTCCTAGTGAAGACTGAAAATGTTCCCGTTTTCCTTCAAAAAGCAGTGGTGGACATTTTTAATAGAGTCTGATGTGATTTCAAAACTAAAGCTCCTGCTTGTTTTGTTAATTATCAGTTTACTCCTAAGGTGAAAGGGTCAAATCAGGATCAGGTGAAAGTAAATGAAAAACCAGATTCTAAATTAAAAAAAAAAAGTTATAAGGAAATTTTAGACTTGTAAACACTTGTCAACTTGAAGAAAACATTAGAAAATTGAAAAATAAAATCGTAAATTTCTAAAATAATATTTCAAATTCAAAGACTGACTGAAAACTGAAAAGATCCTAAAACTGTTCCATCCATCCATCCATCTTCAGAACTCACTGAATCACTTTTGGGGGTCACTGGGTTGCTGGAGCCTATCCCAGCTCCTTTAGCACCCTGAACAGGTCGCCAGTATGTTGCACAAAAGCACATTAATACTCACAACTAGGGGCATTTTAGAGTCTCAAATTAACCAGCCCAGCCAATTATGACTTCCACTGCAATAAAATACTTTGTAGAAGTTTTTGTTGCATACTTCTTTTGCTTTTTTAAAAATTAAAATATAAGTCAAAATCAAAAATGCTCAGTTTTGGTTAGTCTATTTTCTTTTATTCTATGATATGTCCATGTTAGTAGAAACGTTCTGAAGCAAAAGAGGAGTCAAGTAACGACAAAGACAGACTTTAAACAAGGTTTCTCTCGAGCTGGGTCAATGAAGCCATATTCTATTCTTCTGTTATTCTTTGGAGCGTTCTGTGGGGACTTTCAACCTTTTAAAACTTTTTTCCGTGTGTGTCCAAGCTTCACCACCCCCCTCCTGTGCCTCAATCAAAATCAGCAACCGTCATTAAAGAGTAAAAGCCAAAAAAAATAAAGTGCAACCCTCTACAATCTAAGTCCATAAATAAGAGAAACAAAATGCCTCGTCTGGGTTTCGCTGAAATCCAAAATGCAGCTGAGATGTTGAACAAAAGTAACACAACTGCCTTGATCACTAAGCAAACAAAGCTTTAGCTGAATGATCATCAAGGTTCACCGCTGTTTTCCTTTACGATTCCTGAAAGAAAAAACCCTTTCTTTCCTCAGTTTGGACGGTTTAGATTGGATCTAAGTGGGTTTAAAAGAGGACATGACGCTGACTGACTTCAGTCACAGAAAGAGGGCTGTGAAGACGATACGATTTGGCATTAAAGATTCATTAAGCTCATTATTGTATTTTAGCTCCAAACAAAAAGCCACAGTGAAAACGAAAACATCAAGTAATAAAGAACTCACCCTGTTGCTTTGCATCATGAAGCAGCTTCCGATCTGAGAAGAACACAATGACATTTGAAGTTGCATCCTTAAAAGCACACATTCCCAGAGCCTCATATATGTTGACTGAAAATGGATGAGTGACATTAAAAAGCATGATTCTAAGATGCCCACTCTGAGTGCAGAGGCCGCCCGTGCAGTTGTCCGTCGCCACTGCCACCCCGTCGCATAGCCGGCCTCCGTGTTTGGGCTCTGGGGCGGTGCACTCCCTGCTGCGCTGCCTCTCGCAGTCCGAGCTGCACGCCGACCACTCGCTCCAATCCCCCCAGCCGCCGTCCACTGGAGGATCACACACAAACGTTTTGAGTCATCCGAGTTCAGCTCAAACAAACAAACAAAGCTCTATTTTTTCCACCCTTTATAACCCCGATGTTCATCTGTTTGCCAACAGATTGGAACCTCGGGGCAAACATCTTGAAAACACAGGATGAGCACGAACTTTCTTTGTTTCTCAACCATTTTCTATCACTGGAATCCAAAAGCAAAGATTATATTTTACAATCACTGGAAAAATGTCCTACTAAAACAAGTGAAACAAAGTAAAATTTAAGATGGTTTTTATTTAATATAGGTGAAAAAAGTCTGCCAATAGAACTAGTAGACTTTGTCTTGGTTAGATTTCTTTAAAATGTTGCGATGTCTTGCTTTTTTAAAACCAAATATACTTTGAAATTAGCGCTAAACACTCATATTGTTTTGGTAATTGGAAATTTTATGGCTGAAGCTACACATACTCTAGACGTTTGACACTAAACGTGCGTTCTTGGTGTTCACATCGGACAAGAAGGGAGGCTCTTTTTCCTTTTCTACTGTTAACCAGCGCATGTCCACCACTTACAGTTCGAAATGATTTGGGCACTAAACGGTAACTGTTCGGTTTATTGCTAGCATCCTTGCAATGGCGGATATGGATTACCATCACATCAGGACAGTGGCCTTGGTTTATTTCTACTTGAAAACCAACCATGTTTGGGTTGATATCATTGTTATCATATCTGATAAACCCAAAATATACCTAACTACCAAATGCGAGTCCCTGACTGGTCAAAGTTCGACCTGGTTAAAGTTGCGACGCATGTTTTTTAATGGCCACGCTTTTTGTAAGCAGAGCCCAAAAACTGTCGCAGAAACTATGTATGAGTGCAAAAGGTTTTGAATGCGGAAACCCAAAAGGCACGTGTACATAGGTTTTTCATTGGAAGTGGCCACCTGAGCATTTGTTGTCGAGGGTTGTGTGTTCGTAACTTTAAAGTAAGCGTATATTGCTATGTGGTGCAGAGGTAGAGCGGGTGACCTTTGATCAGAACATTTCAGGTTCCGTTGCGGTTGTTTGGCAGCAGTTGGTACACAGGGGAATGGAGCAGTTACTGTAAAGTACTTTGGGTCTTCCAAGAGGATTGAAAAGTACCATTTACCATATTAATACTCCCCACCCCACCAAATGTATTTGTTTTGTCCTAGGAATCAGCTGAGTCTAAAATAAAGCAAGTCTGTTTCTTGAAACAAGTACACTCACCAGTAACAAATTCCTAAAAAAACATCGTGGCAGGAGTTCCTCAAAAAATTCACCTCTGAGTTTTGGGCAGTAAGCCCGCCCCCCTTTCCTTCGCCATGGCTGAGAGCTCCCTGTTTACGAGCTTCTCCGATAGCTCACAGCCCCTTACACGCCCAACCTAACAATAACGGTGCAGCCGACATGGTGAGCAACATCAGAGCTGTCCAGCTGTACAGTTTGGAGCCAGATGCCAGCTCTAAAGACGAAAACGAAACGTTTTTCTACAAGTGGATGCTTCAGAATGGAGCTTAGGGTCTGGATATTTTTGTTTGTCACAAGGAAGTTGTTTTCCAACTGGCATTTTTTTTTGTTTGCTCCTGATTCACAAATATGAATAAATAAATTTGCCACACAATCATGTTAAAAACACAAGTGAGTTTTGTCTACTATCAAATGTAATGAGAAATTTAAACTAGAAACTACACTAAAATATTTGTTGCGATTTTGTGTTTTTGTTCTACCTCCAAATGTTTCCAGCTCCCTCCTTTTAGACTATACCATCCACATGATGCATGTCCAAGCTCAATAGAGAGCGTTTTTCAAACGGTATTAGGAGATATGGCTTGACGGAATGCTTTGCCTTTCTCTGATAACGTAGAGTCTGCAGCAACTGAAACTATCAATTTAAGCTCGTCTAAATAAAACCTCTGGAACGGCTGCTCTTCCTGCACAAACCTTAGCTGCTTTTCACCTCTTATTTTTAGCCAATTGTGCCATTTACCTTTTTTTCTTTTTCTTAGTTTGCAGATCTGAACGGTTCAGTGAGCTGGCTGTCTGACACCAGCGTTGCCATTGAGGCGTTGCAGAAATGCTGTGCATTCACAGTGAAGGTAAAAGGTTATCCTCCAATCACGTGTACCAAGGCTGGAGATTTGTATGAAAAGGTGATTCAGTCTGGATGGCACCAAAAAATAAATAAAAAAAACATGGTTTATGTAATGTAAATAATAGTTTAAATAAGGGATTTTCTCATCTTTGCTCCATCATTAAAAACTGAAATGGTAAATAGCAATCGTCTAAAAAAAAGCTGCCTTAACATTTGGATAAGGTCAATATGCTAACCTTCACCTGTACCTGAAAGTACAAGATAATTACTGTGTTTTACACTGAAATGCATTGGTAAAAAGCTATATTTACAGGGCAATCTATTGAATTGTTTATTGTTATTTGGTGCATATTCATTAAAAACAGACAAACTACAATGAATTAAGAAACCCATAACTGATTTGTTCTACTAGCTGTTCGACCAATAAATACAAAAATACCTCAAATCCTTGTTAGCAATTCAAAACACACCGATTTTGCACAAAAATCTATCACTATTTTATTTATTTATTTATTTATTTATTTATTTATTGATGATGTGTGTGTGTGGGTGTGTGTGTGTTTTTGCAGGGGGGGGGGGTTGTCACACGGTTTGTCTTGTCATCTTGTTTTTAAATTTTATTGTATTTTATGCACAGCACTTTGAGTGACATCTGTTGTTGAAAAAGTGCTATATAAATAAAGGTTGATTTGATTTGATTTGAAAAGCAGAAGCCTATGTTAAATAAACTCCATTGAAATTCAAATTAGCCCCTTATTCCATAGGCTCTGTGTCTGACGATAGAGGACAAGAAGCTAACTGTTGACTTTGGAACTGAAATGCTTTGAAACGAAATAAAAAATATACCAAATGACGTCTTAATGGATGGACCGTAACAGTTTTCAACATCAACGTCAGTAAGAGCTTAAAAAATGGCTTTTAATACCTAGTAGTTGGTACCAAATTATTGTATTGCCCTTTGTAATTGTAAACTGTTGTTTACAATTACAAAGGGCAAAAATACACATTTAGAAAAAAAAAACATGTAAGGCAAATATGTGAAAAAAAGCATAAAAGGAAAAAACACAACAGGGGTGGGATTATGTAAATGCCCTTTTAAACAAAACATTTAACCTTTTTTTATTTTGAAATAGTTATATTTGAAGAATCCACTTGTGTGTGCTCTATGTATAAATTCAGATATGAGTTGACAGTTAGCAACATTTACCAGATTTAGCTTTGTAGAAAAGAGATAAAAGTCAAATAAGATCCATTTTATGCAAAGGGGCAGAGCTAGTACAAAATTGGAGAAAATAGGTTAATTGATGCACTTTTTCTGTAAAAATGTGCCTTTAGTGATGGTTTTTAATACAAATATGTCTATTTATAATTATGAGTAATTGCTCTATTGAGAAGACAGCATCCTCTACTGTTATCTTTGTTTATTTTCAAATCAGTGTCTGACTTCTGACTATCTGAAATGGTTTTGATTTATTTGTGTTTAGTAATTATTTTTCTTGTATTATTCTATTGTTTTTAATGCTTTAAATAAGTGTGAAAATATTTCATATACTTGCTAAAAAACTTCATTTTTGTGAAAATAGAAACCATATAATGTACGCAAATAGTCATTTTACGCTAACACAAAGTATAAGTGAGCACTCTTTCATTAAAAAAAACATAATGAGAAGTAGGTAAATGTTATAGCTCACTCTTTCTATTCTTTTTGCATGAAAAAAATGTTCAAATGGGATTTAAAACACGTTTGCATTTGAGACCTGCTGTTGGCACAATCTAGCAAGCTGCTAAGCCAACAGCCGGCATGTTAATGCTCTCAATTTTTAATTTAGGAGGGCTGGACTTTGGGGGCTTTTTGGACTTCTGTTTAAGCTGAATGATGGAGCAATGCCCACAAAAAAACCCCAACAAAACAGCAAGAGCATTCAGATCTCTTTTAACTCGAGGAGCTGTTGTTACATGACTGAAGGTGCAGAGTACTGTGTGCAATATCGTTCAGAAAAGCAATAATGACCATGGCTGACAGTAGTAATTGCTGTTTTGATTTATATTTCAGTTATTCTGCTGCTATTGTCAGGTTTTTCTTTCTTCTCAGGTGCAGTAAGTTGAAATCAAGTTTGACAGGAATCTCAGTTATGACTCCAAGGGCAAATGGGAGAAAAAACAAACAAACAAGAAAAATCGAGGGCAAATTCTTCTTTTTGGAAGAGTACATTTGTGCACACTTTCATAGCTTTTAATTAATCAAACTTAATCCTAAATTAAAGCTTTTGTACTTGAATATTGTCTTCTAAAACAACTGCAGAACTACTCATTTAAATTAATGCAGGCTTGAACCTTTCCAGTAGATCAGCTTTGTTCCTCAGTTTCTTTCTTTTTCGATGAAGCTTAAAGTCAAGTCAGTGTTAATGCTTACAGTGGTTTATGTCCTCCATTGTTTTCGTGCTAGATTGCCTGCTTTTCTTTACTTTAACACTTATTTTGTTCCGTTCCCAACCTGGGACACCACACTTAGACCTTTCCAAAACAGATCATTTACTTTTTCTGTTCAAATGAAATGATTCTGCTCTGCTTTTGACCAAATTATTGACAAGGCTTTAGTCATAGTCCAAGATTATAAGAAAGAGAACTTGGAAAATTATTACTCTTTTAAGAGAACATGTGAATACTGACAATTGAAGCTGTGGACTGGAAATCCTAAATCAATCCACCAAAAATATATTAATGTTTACCAAATTAGTTGAATTCTACAAAAATCTGTAAAAAGCCACCATTTATACATTTCTATCATTAGCTGCAAAAGCTGCTAAATGATATTTACAGGACTATATTTACTTGAAAAGAAGTGAGTAATAATGAATAATGCAACAAACTAGCAGTGAGAGCCAAATTTGGATGAATATAAAATACTGAAGTATACATTTACAAAGGAGAAAAAATTAAATTAGGTAAGAAAAATGTTTTTATCAAAATTATTTTAAGAAGATAAATACAAGCCACTAAGAAATGTTTTCTCAAACTAAGATTATTCTACTTTTGAAAAAACTTACTTAAAAATATTATTTTTCTTCCAAGAAAAAAAATAAGACACGTTATTTATAAAAATTAATATTGAAAGATTCATTTCATATATAAATAATACTAACACAAAAAAAGTACAATACACAAAATTATCAGAAAGTTTTTTTTAAATGCAGCTACTAGCTACTTTAGCATTTATCATTTAGTATAAATGTATTTGATGTAATGCTCAATTTTTAATGTTTTAGTTAAGGTGTTGTTAAGGTAGTTTGAAATATTAATAAAGACCTTCTTAGATGAATATTGGTGTTTTTGGTGATTTTAACCTGTTCTTGAGCATTTTTGTGATGATATAAAAAGAAAACTAAACTCAAAATTTCTGAGAATTTCTTCATTAAATCATTAAAGTTATTGTGAATCAAGTGCAGAGAAAAAAAATGCTGATTAAAAAAGATTGTATTTGTATACTGTATACTGGGGGCAGCTGTGGTGCAGCGGTAGGGCGGTCGACCCATGATCGTAAGATTGCAGGTCCGATTCCCGCCTTGCAAGCCCATGTGTCGAAGTGTCCTTGGGCAAGACACTGAACCCCACCTTGCCTCTGGTGGGAGGTTGGCGCCAGTGTTCGGCAGCGGAGCCGCCGCCAGTGTGTGAATGTGTGTGTGCATGGGTGAATGGGACTGTGACTGTAAAGCGCTTTGGGCCTTTGAAAGAAGGTAGAAAGCGCTATATAAGTATACGCCATTTACCATTTACCATTTTACTGTACTGAAAGTATACTGTCACAAGCTCCCTAGTCCGAGCTTTCAGCAATGGGGAGGAGGAGAAGGGGGGAGGGTGGTGCCAGAAGTGCATTTTTGCTGAACTCCTGCCGCTCTGCAGAAACTAAATGTCCAAGACAATGACACAGGTTTTTGGATATTTGCTAAAAATAGCACAATCATAATTAAAAGACCACATAAAAATAGATCAAAAGATGATTGGAGTGGGGTTTTAATGACTTTTCTTAGGGCAATAAATCCAGAAAGTATGTGGTGAGTCGTTTGATCTTTAAAACATCTTATTTTAAATAATACAGTGATCCCTCGCTATAACACAGTTTACTTTTCACGGTTTCGCTACCTCACGGATTTGCATTGTGCATTGTGTTCTGCATTCTGATTGGCTAAAAAGTCACTCCGCTTCCTCTCTACCTGTGCGTCAATAACGTTGCACTTTAATATGTACACGTACGTAAATCAGCTTGCCAAATTTACATTACGTACGTGCAAATTCTCTTGCAATTTCAAGTTTCTCTAAAACCCATAGAAAAAGAGTGACAACAACTGCCTATCACTGTGTTCTTCTCCCGATCAAACACAGCTGCACCGCGGGCTTCAAAAGAAGAAAACACTGCAGAGCAGAGTCAGGATGCAGAGCATCAGTCTGTAGAGCAGTGAAATACACCTGAGTCACTATTTGTCCCACTGTACTTTGTATTTTTTTCATAATCATTTTAAATTTTCTCACGTTTAATCCAATTACTCGGGTCGCGGTGGGCGGGGCTAATCTCCGCGATTTGAAGCCTTCTGTTCACATCGATGATTAAAAATATTATTTGACAGTACAGTACAGAAGTTATTTGTTGAAAAAACGTTTCTAAAGTACTTTTATTTGTGAAACAAATGCTTGAGCCTGTAAAATGGTTTGTTCTTTCTTTTCAATGTATAATAGAGTTTTTAATTGTATAATACTTGTTAAAAATTAGAGGTTTCTACTTCACGGATTTTGCCTATCACGGGTTCTTTTTGGAACGTAACCCCCGCGAAAAACAATGGTTCACTGTATTTTGGTTTATTTTCCATTAAAACTTTGAGTGGAATGGTGAGCGGTCTTGTTTAAAGAAACAAACTTGCTTTAATCTAGGCTCAGCTGACTGCTGCTCTTACCTGGACACACTGCGTTGCATGTGCTCTTCTGCACCGACATGCCCTCACAGAAGGATCCTCCGTTGAGAGGAGCTGGATTCGTGCAGGTCCGGGAGCGTTTTTGCACACCTCGACCGCAGCGGACGCTGCAGGTGGACCAGTCTGTCCATGACGACCAGCCTCCATTTACTGTGCCAAAAGATGAGAGAAAATAGACACAAAAACCCTCCAATGTGAATGCAAACTAGATTTTTCAGTATAAGAATTATATTTTTGCTCTTTAAGTGCTGACTTAGACCTTTTTCTTAAAGTAGCCCATGATGGATGAATAATCTGCTTATTTGCTTTCACAGAAAAGTATGAAATACCTTTTTTTTTTTTGCTCTACACCTCTCAGGCAATGTTAGACCTGTCAGAGACTTCATTAGAGCTACAGGGATTTCTGATGGATGGGCCTCGGTGACATTTTTTCTAAAAGAACCACGCAAATTCTTACAGCCATTGTCAACAACATGACAAGAGGTCAGTGAAAAGGCACAGAAACCCTCCAACCGAGGGTTTTCTTCAGAGAGGTGGTGTGAAAACAAGAGAATAATTTCATTCTCCTTCAAGCTACAAAAATGCTGAAGCTCTGTTTTCTGCTCTGCAGATAGATGACATTTTAGTACAGGTTACTCAGTCTCGGAGTATTGAAGTGTCACTGGCCACACTACCATTTTTAATAACTGAGCTCATGAATACATTGTGTATTTAGCACGTCATAAACAACCCGTTACCATCCATACTAATATATATATGAGCACGACGTCTGCGAAAACAAAGCCCTAAAGGTTTATTTAATGAAATGTATAAAGATATTGGCTCTGGTGTCCTACCGTAGACGACAACTGTGGCTGTGGAGCTGCGTCTTTTAGCAACAATGTTGCTGGCAACACACGTGTAGTTCCCCGAATCAGAAAGGCGAGCTTCGGAGATGATAAGGCTGTGGTCACCCCTCAAATCAACAATGCTGTCATCAGCATAGTTTAGAGGATCGTCGTTTTTTAGCCATTCCACCTTAAAAGAAGAACACATTTTGTATATTTAGAAAAATGAAGGTGTAAAAACAACAACAATCAAAAACAAAATCAGACAGAAAGTTTAAAGTCCCACTGCAATGTTCTTTTGATCTTTTCCAAAAGCGTCCCTAGTGTTTTTTCTAAGTATGATTTCATCGTTTTTAGCTAAGATAAAAATAATCAGAACAGCAATTTTAATCATAATTTTCTTGATATGTGTCCTCCGTCATTGGAAAGATGCCACGAGAACTTCTTAAAAACTCCACTTTCAGTGGAGTGAGTCTTTAAATATGTGAATGTTGGTACATAGATTTGACTTTGATCAACACATTTTTATAAAGAGTGTTGTAAGGTCAGTGCACAGCTCTGAACACTGTTTGGGAGCATTTCAAATCCCCTCCTGCCATCAGACATAATGTGGGGAAAGTGGGTTGCGACTGATGCTGACTGTTCCCCTTTTTCAGTCAGAATATTTAATGATAACATTGCATGGTGATTTTAGATGATGTGGTTGTTCACCAGACAGCCTGATGTATCCAGCAGCCACGTCAGATGACTTCCAGCTGCCTTTCATCTGCGCCAACCAAAAATACTCTTTGGATTATATAATTAACTTGCTGTCAGCCAATGTCATGGATCACACAAAATAGGTTAGTTGCCCTTTTTTTCCTATAAGAGTGCTTTTCAAGTACCATGTAGATGTAAAATAAGGTTACAGGGTCCTATTACTTCACTTTTAATAGAGTTTGTATTTACCCTTTTTTTTAAAGATATGTTTCCCATATCAGCCAATAACTGTCATCTGCCTCCCAAGTAGCATTAATGTTTCCTCTACGGTTCCTTTGACACAGTCAAGAACTTATCATGTCCTCCGCTCGCTCAGATTTATGTATTTCACTGCCTGAATCATGGCTGAAGGAGTCTCACAGCAAAGACACACCTCTTCATCTTATCACCTCTTCACAGGGGTACCTCAGGGCTCAGTGTTGGAGATCTTTCGGTTTTGCTCAACTTAATGTCTTTGTGGTAAATTCCATGTAAGATGATGCCATAGCTCCTGTGAGAAATATTCTTTGCTATGTAAGACATCTCCAAATAAAATTTAGAAGCTAGTTTTTAAGACCCACACTGATGAAAGTGGTGTTTTTAGTGTTTTAAAAAAGGGCTTGTAACATTTTTCTAATGATGGAGGACATTTATGAAGAAAATAAAGCTTAAAATTGCATTTCTGAGTATTTCTTGACTCAAACTGTTGCAAATGGGAAGCAAACAAAGAATGCTGTTGAAAAGAGAATGTATTTGTGTATGTATAGAAAATATGCTGGGCGGTGGAAAAAGCTTATTTTGATTCATGTACGTATGTACAAATAAATCAATGTATATCTTAGTTTTCCTCGTCTGAGCTGGAATCTGGCTCAAGTCTGTACGGCTGGATAGTTCCAATATTTTTCACCATTTTTGTTGCACTTGTAATTTTAGGATGGGGGTGTGAGGGACAGCCTGTAAACAGAGAGTTCTCAGCAATGGGAAGATGGGGGGTAGGGTTGCTCCGCACCAACAGTCCTGCCCACAACTCAGAGGTCAAATTTTAATGAACTCCTGCCACTATGCAGAAACTATGTCCTGCAAAAAGACACAGGTTTTTTTGATTTTGGCTAAAAACAGCACAATCAGGATTAAAAGACCACTGGGAACATTTTTAAATAGATTAAAAAATGATTGAAATGGAAATTGAACTAAACTCGTTACTCAGCTAAGCAGACTACCAAACATGGCTTTGAAATCAATGCTGGCTCCTGTAAGACTACGGCCACATGTCCCAAAATGCCACAGTGCTGTGACTTCAATGCAACTTTTCAGCTAATTTGGCAGATGGCTGTGCAATGGCATTTGTTATCAGGAGGTTTCACATTTTTACATGCTGTGTAAAACTGGTTACAGTTTTACGGCTACCATTTTTTGACATTTGTCAGTGGCCGCCCTAGCACATTTAGAGGTCACATGGTGGCAGTCCAGTGACAGCTGGGTGGCAGGAAGGCAGCATCCCAATAACTGACTGATAGGAGGGTCTCCAAGGTCCCCAAAATGGTCTGATGATCGTCCGATTTCAGACTACCACCCTCCAGCCACCCCCTGCCCCCTTGGTGCCATCCTACTTCCACCCTCCGATAGAAGTAGTCATACGGTAGCAGCGCGAGCACTCACGAGGGCAGACGACACGGGCTGGAGGCCGAATGATGACCAGACGTCAATCTGGCAATCCTGGCCATGGTTGCATCACTTGGACTGTCGTTTTGGGTGCTGGGGCTTTGCCCTTGGAGGGTTTCTTGGGAGGCATGTTGTCAAAAAATAATAATGTGTGTCTCTTTTTATGTACCTCTAAGCTACCAGGCCGCTGGCTGGTGATCCAGCTGCCACTGGCTTGTGGCTGCCCTAGCTGTTGCCCAATTTGTAATGACGTCACCCCTGGCTGACTGACGGCCGCCTGATTGCTGCCGTCTACATTCATGACCGTGCTAGCAATTTTCAAAGAAGAACGGGCCTCCCCATCGCGCGGTGGCCATTGCATTTGTAACCGTAGCATAAAACTACAACTGACATGTTGGTGACCAGCTGGTTTTTCTCCCCACACCTCCTCTTTAGTCAGCTGCAATCAATACAGCTGAATGTTGTAGAATAGAAACAGATGTAACAGATGTAACCAATCATTTGGTTTGACATCGTATTGTTTGAACAAGCTTATTGTACATGAATTTCTTTAGAGACGTTTTGCCATGTTTTCTTTGCAATGTCCACCTGTGTTTTGAATGGTGCAACAAACTGTGTGCATCAACAATACATTCCAGCTTTAGAGAATATGAAGACGTGCACTGGGGACGGTTTATTTTTAATGCGCTGCTGCCCTCAAGGCCTTGAGATCAAAACCATTCAGTACTGGAAGTACACCATATCTTTTGTCAAGATGATGAAATTACATAACTTAAGCTTAGTAGTGTTTCACAATGAAGAAGCCTTCTTACATCAATGCTGACAAACACACCTGTATTTTACACAACTACTTCCTAACGTTTACTCCCATTCACAGCTTTGACGGTTGCTGTGCTCCTCATTTTCTACAGTTTGATGGTGTTGTAGAAAAATGTGGGGAATTTTTTTTTGTGCAGAAACTGTTTGGCCAAACATCAAAGGGTTCTACAAATACCTGAACTATTTAGAAGTCTTAGAGTGTTATTTCAAAAAATGATGCGATTATGAAAACCATTCTTCTACGTGACTAAGAATTATCTCTGAAGAATGTAAAGGCCTGCAAACACCAGAGGTGGGTTAGTATGTTGACGCTCAGCTTTAGACGATCAGAGGAAAGACTTTGAGAAGCCAGGACTTTATATAGAAAAAAGAAAATGAAAAAATAAGCTCTCAATAAACACAATCTGCTAAGTAGTCAGCTTTAATTTTTAACAATAATTTTAGAATTGAAACTTCAAGTTTTACAAACCTTATGCACTTAAGGTGCAAGTACTAGCTCCTTACTGACCCCTTGCAAATGTGGCATGCATGGAGTCTGCATGTGATACGGAAGTTCTGGTACGTTGCCTGTAGGATGACTACCTTCTAATTTCCAACAGTCAGGCTGCACACAAGGAGCACACACTTATAATGCGAACAGCACCAATGGGCTGCCTGTGCAGTATTTTGCAAGAGGACCTGGCTGCAGACACTCACATCCTTGACCAGAACAGTAAGTCCTTGAACAGAGCCGGAAGTCCCCACATTGCCGAGAAAAAACATTATTTTAACTGGCGACACTAACAGTTTTGGTTTTTCCTTTTTTCAAGTAAAAGCTTCTACATTTATGAACACTTTTGGATTAGTGTAAATTGTATAGGTTCTGCTTCAGGCTGATTATGTCTGGCAACATTTTGTCTAAAGCCAAATCCCTCAAGAATTTGAGGGGGGTAGAAAACATAAAAATCTGCAAGAAACGTCGGCGCCTCTCCTAATTCACCCAAGTCTAAGTGTTCACTACGACTTGTCACTCCCAGTATTCCCATAGAACATTTTAACTCTACGGGCTCACCGAGTCATCTACGACCTTGATATTTCATACATATACATAGCACTTACAAACATATACATGTATGTAAAATATACATAATATACATAATATATATACATAATATGAAAGGGACTAAGTTATTGGAAGAATTGATCATAGAAATGTTTAAGTTGTAAGATTAGAAGTCTGTAAAAAAGTCAAACATGGCTGATAAAGCTCACAGGGAGGGATGTAGATCACATCCACCGATGTTACCAATTCATTGGTTGCACACTAGTGAAGGTAATAAGGATTTAAAAAAAAAAAGGGACGCTCTGTTGATGCTCCTCTCCGCGCATGGCTGGCTCTGTAAATTGCTATTAATGTGCCAGTAGCATGAGCTGTTCATTGAGAGGGACGAGCTGTAGCATGAAGACTGCGGTTTGATTTATGGCGGCGTGTTTGAGGATTAAAACTCCGCCCTGCTGGGAGTTCCGTGTGTTTGTGCACAGGCTTGTGTTTGGGGAGAATGTCCAGGGGAATTTAACAGCAGCAAACAAACCCTGAGATTGCATTGCTCTTTTCAAACCTTGGATGAAAAAGAAAAAAAAATGAGCCCAAAAATCAATACATCAGCTGTGATTTTGTCACAAGTGATTCCTTTTTCTTTTTTTTTTTGTGGTCCTTTTGTTGGACCAAGAACTCTTTCATCATGTGGGTTTAATTGAGCCTTTTTCTACAGCAGCTTGCTTCACTGCTCTTAAGACCACAACAATTCTGTCAGTGCTTCTTTTTAATTTTTTTTCTCTTTTTTGCCTTAATCTTTAATTATCCCAGTTTCTCTTAAGCAAACTGTTTTGTTTCTGATATGAACAGAGTCAATTACGTTTCTAAGAACTTTTGGAAAGTCAGCTTTAGAATTTCTCAAATGCATTTCCTGTGGTTGAAAGAAATGAAATTACATCTTTTATTTGTTAAGAACAAATTTATGAATAACCATCTTTATATTTATTAAAAGACATAAAAGAAATGTTTCGGTACAGGTAAATTAATTTTCTTCCAAGAGTCTATACATCTAACATCATCAATTGTATTACTAAGAAGCAAGAAACAAGACAAAACTGTTAAAAAATAAAAAATCTTATTGTTCAATGTGTTGATGAGAAGAAGTAAAAAAATCATTTTCCTAAATTGAAGCTGGTGGCTGGCTTTGTTCTGACTGATAATATTGGGAATTTAATGTAAAGAAGTGAAAATTTGTGAAACTAAACACAGCACAAAGGCCACTGCAAAAAAAAAAAAAACATGATTTATTTTTCCTCTAATCAAATGTTACAAAAAAGATTCTCAAGGTTTTTTTTTTTTGCCGAAGCATTTCATTCTACTCAAAAAGATGGGAAAGAAATGCAGCACTTGAACAACTGACTTAGAGATTACCTTGTAAGAGCTGATACGGCCTTGCCAAAAAGTAATAAAATGACACAAAAAAAAAGTCAAGATAAAAGATTCTTTCAATTGATTTTTAGGGAGACAGCTTTCACTCCTATTTCTAAAACTGAATTGTCTCTAAAGCTGATAGAAAGAACCATTCACTGCACATCTGTCCACTTCTGGGCTGTTTTGGTGCACTACCAGTATTTTTTTCTTCTTTTACTACTGTATATAGAGTCAATTATTATAGATTTTCTTTAAAAAAAGTTTTAACACTTAATCTGTTTTTTTCTAATTTTATTGTCCATTCTTTGCACCTTGATGTTTGATCAACATAGATAGAATAGAATAGAATTGAATAGAATTCTTTATTGCCATCATTAAAAAAGAAGCATGATGAAATGTAATTATGTCCAAGGTGAATAAAGAATCATAAGACTGAAAGACAATAATAATAAAATAATAATAATAAAAGCAACACAAAAGCAGTACAATGTGTATACACAAATGTCAAGGCGTTTGAAATGCTTCATTCAGGAGCCTGATAGACCATGGGTAATAACTATTTTCAATAACTAAGGGTGGCAAATGAGAACGGCAGATACAAAAAAATATACGTTAAAAAAAAACATGCAAAAAAATGTATAATATGTCATTTGAGATTTCATTTAAAAAATAGGTCCTATTGCTTTTGTTATTTTTCCAATGCTTTATGATTTGATGATTGTGTGTGCGTAGACACACCTTTCACAGTCATTTCTATAGACAAAGTTGGGGATTTGGTAGTTTAGATAAGAAAATGAATAATTTTGACCTTCTCTGAATCACCACGGGTCTTTTATTGTGTATTTGTATAGAGTAATTTGAAATAAACCTAATATATTTAGGACCTAGACTTTACTAGGTTCTAGATGGGCTGCACGGTGGCACAGTGGTTAAGGCTCTTTCCTCACAGCAAGAAGGCCCCCCGGTTCAAGACAATGGGGGGGCCTTTCTGTGTTGAGTTTGCATGTTCTCCCCGTGCATGCGTGGGTTCTCTCCGGGGTCTCCGGTTTCCTCCCACCGTCCAAAAACATGTTTCATAGGTTAATTGGAAACTCTAAATTGTCCATAGGTGTGAGTGTGAGAGTGAATGGGTGTGTGATTGTGGCCCTGCGACAGACTGGCGAACTGTCCAGGGTGTACCCTGCCTTTGCCCACAAGTGGCTCCGGCAGCCCCGTTACCCCGAAAGGGACAAAACGGTTGAAAATGAATGAATGGATAAATATTTAGGTTCTAATAAAGTAAACACGGAAGAAGGCACGGCCTGTTATTAAATAAACCAACAGAAACTTCCAACGCCTTGCAAACGGATTTGTGTATAAAGTAAAGTATTTGACGATAAATGTACTTCTTTCTTTTTCCAGTAAAACAGTTTGTCAGACAAAGTATAACTTTATACCTAATAGAGGCCAAAAATGAGCTGTAGCTTAACCTCTGACCCTCTTGCTTTTCTTTCAGATTGAATGCATATTCATAACAAACGGCTGAAATTGAGCCTGACAGGTACCAAGCTGCAACCATTATGCTGGGCAAATTAGATATACTCCATAGTTTAGTGGCTAATGGGTCACCTCAGGAAACATGGCAAAAATAAATGCATCGCCAGAAGCAAAGACTCGTCGATGGGGTGCACTTTTCTATATTAAACATTTGGTTTTGATGGCAAATCTAATTTCCAACTGAAGGAAGTGAAAATAATGAGACAGACAAGAACGTCTCTGTCCTTCAACGGAGCAGAAATTCGTCGTTAAAGGGGGTCCCAATACAAAAAAAAAACCTTTAAAAAAAATCTAAAGGTGGAATTAAAGTCTGCAGTAAAGAACCTCTTTTACCATGCAACTTAGTCGGCAGCCTTTTTCCTCCTCAAGCACGCCTGTTGTAATTCATAACATACAGTAAAAAAAAAAATGTATTGCTGTGTAGAGCCTGCTCTTTACTGCTATTTCAAAAACCTTTCTGACCACTCAAGGCTTTGGCTGCAGAGTTTGGTTCGCCTTAACGGGAAAAATCCCACATCTCTATAAGCAGTTCCTCCAGGACCACGGGTGTGTTTGTGTCATTGTTGTTGGCTTGAGTGTAGAGCTCTGCAGAAACAAATGACTTTTCCAGAAAGAGCAGTCTTTCGTTTTAGTGTTATTTAGAAAATATAAGGTAACACTTTTTCCTCAAAAAAAGAACAGAAGTTACTTAATGTAAAACAGCGTTCTTAGTTTCCATAAACACTTTTAACATATGATCTGCATGCTGAGGTGGTAGAAGAAGGATGTGTTAGAGGTGCAAATTTGTTTATAACAACAACTATTGCAATAAACAGATGTTCCTTCATATATTCAGTGTTCCTTAAGACTCTTTGATGAAAATTGTGTTTTTGGTGTTTTCACATGTTCTTGTGGTGTTTTTCTGATGGTGGAGGACATATCTGAAGAAAATTAAGCCCATAATTGCATTTTTGATTGTTTCTTTATTTAAACAGTTGTGAATCAGGAGCAGACGAAAAAATGCAGATTGGAAAAAAATAATTGTGACGAAGAAAATATGCTGGGGTGGGCCACATGCACCCTGTTCTGGGCTCTTAACAATGTGGAGGGGAAGGGGGTGGAGTTCCTTTGTGACAGCTGTTCTGCCCACAACGTATAGGGGAACTAGAGAAACTTCTGCCGCTCTGCAGAAGCAATGTCCTAAAAATCGGAAAAAATGGCATCTTACTTTAAAAACCACTGGAACAGCAACCATATTAAGCCTAAGCACCCATCTCACAGGTGGCACTTATGTGGCAAATTCCTTCAGCCACACTATCATTAGGGAGTGGATTCCATCCATCTTCCTCCGCTTATCCGGGACCGGGTCGTGGGGGCAGCAGTGTAAGCAGAGATGCCCAGACTTCCCTCGCCCCAGCCACTTCCTCCAGCTCCTCTTCCCCGAGGCGTTCCCAGGCCAGCCTAGAGACGTAGTCTCTCCAGCGTGTCCTGGGTCTTCCCCGGGGCCTCCTCCCAGTGGGACATGCCCGGAACACCTCTCCAGGGAGGCGTCCAGGAGGCATCCGGACTAGATGCCCGAGCCACCTCAACTGGCTCCTTTCGATGTGGAGGAGAATCGGTTCTACCCTGAGCTCTCCGCGGGTGGCCGAGCTTCTCACCCTATCTCTAAGGGAGCGCCCCGCCACCCTACGGAGGAAGCTCATTTCAGCCGCTTGTATTCGGGACCTCGTTCTTTCGGTCATGAACCAGAGCTCATGACCATAGGTGAGTATTGGAACGAAGATCAACTGGTAAATTGAGAGCTTTGCTTTTCGGCTCAGCGCTCTCTACACCACAATGGACCGATACAGCGACCGCATAACTACGGACGCCGCTCCGATCCGCCTGTCAATCTCACGCTTCGGTCTTCCCTCACTCGTGAACAAGACCCCCAGATATTTAAACTCCTCCACCTTCCCTGCCAGTGAATCCAACTCACCACCAGGTCGTGATCGGTGGAGAGCTCCGCCCTTCTCTTCACCCGAGTGTCCAAGACACAAGGCCAAACGTCACCTGAAACAACTACAAAGTCGATCATCGACCTCCTGCCTAGGTTGTCCTGATGCCATGTTTATTGATGGACACCCTTGTGCTCGAACATGGTGTTCGTTATGGACAAGCTGTGACGAGCACAGAAGTCCAAAAACAAAACACCACTCAGGTTCAGATCAGGGGGGCACTACCAATCACGCCCCTCCAGGTGGCACTGTCATTGCCCACGTGGGCATTGAAGTCCCCCAGGAGGACAATGGAGTCCCCCGTTGGGGCACTTTCCAGTACCCCTTCGAGAGACACCAAGAAGGCCTGGTATTCCAAGCTGCTGTTCGGCCCGTAAGCCGAAACCACAGTTAGAGACCTGTCCCCAACCCGAAGGCAGAGGGACATGACCCTCTTGTCCACCGGGGTGAACTTCAACACTTGGCGGCTAAGCTGGGGGCTCACGAGTAAGCCCACATCAGCCCGCCGCCTCTCACCTTGAGCAACTCTAGAGTGGTAGAGAGTCAAACCCCTCTCTAAGGACTGAGTTTCAGAGCCCAGGTTATGTGTGGAGGTGAGCCCGACTATATCTAGACGGTATCTCTCAACCTCTCGCACCAGCTCAGGCTTCTTCCCTCCCAGAGAGGTGACATTCCATGTCCCAAAAGCCAAGTTCCATGACCAGGGTTTGAGCCGCCGAGGCACCTGCCCTCGACTGCCACCCAAACCACAATGCACCGGTCCCTTTTGGGATCTCCTACGGGTGGTGGGCCCATGGGAGAGTGGTCCCACGTCACTCTTTCGGGCTGTGCCCGACCGGGGCCCCGGTCACCAGGTGCTCGCCTGCGAGCCCCGACCCTGGGCCTGGCTCCAGAGTGGGGCCCCGGTGACGCCAATCCGGGCGACGTATTTGACCTTACACTAAACTTTTTTCAAGGTGTTCATGATCCAAAGGTGTCTTTTCTTCTTCTTATTATTATCTAAACCAAGTTTGTTCTTTTATTCTTTGATCCTTTCTGTTCTGTGTTCACTGTTCATGTTGGGAATCATACCAGGGTTCACTCATTTTTTTTTTTTTCTTCAATGGAGGAGCAGGATTTTTTGTTGAACGTTCGAGTCTCCCCATCAAAGTGGACTGGAAATTAAACTAAGAATGGTTAAAAAGTGGGCTGCATAGGGGCGTAGTGGTTAGTCCTTTTTCCTATGGAAGACCCTAGCTCGGCTGGGATCTTTCTGTGTGGAGTTTGCTTTTTCTCCTTGTGGGTTTTTTCCAGGCACTCTAGTTTTCTTCCACAGTCCAAAAACATGTCTCAAAAGTTAATTAATGACTCTAAATTGTCCTTAGGCTTTCATGTGTGTGTGTGTGTATGTGTTAGTGTGTGTGTCCCTGCAACAGACTGGTGACCTGTTCAGGGCGTACCCCGCCTCTGCCCATCCCCATGACCCCAAAAGGGATTTAACGGGTTCTGAAAATGGATGAACTGATGGTGTGAAAGCTCTATGTGTTCTGCTCTGTTCCGACATAACAGACAAAAAAAATGCCCTGCAAATGGATTTCAATTTAGTATAATGTATTTGAGGGAACACTTAGAGACTGAAAGATTCACAGAGAACTATTTTCACCCAGACACATTTGCCAGCAACATTTCCCGCTGTGTCTACAGGACTTGGTACGATGCTGTGGCTGATCCTTGTTCACCAAGACCTTATGATGCACTCCAGCAGGTCTTATCTGAAGACACTCCTGCTCTGATCCAAAAAATTGACCTACAAGCCCATAATTCACTTCTGCATGTTTATATCTTCCTGACTTCCGGAGAAAAAGAAAACTCAAGTCAACAGTGATTAAAATCCACTACAAAACTACAATTCCCAGAGCCCCACTTCTTCACATGTGGTACCATTGAAAATCTCCAAATATGGTTTGTAGAAACCAAAAAGGAGTTTATGCTGCACTATGTTGTAGTTGGGAGATATTAAGGCTTAGAAAAGTCCTCCATAGAGGACACATTTGCATTGCTGGTAGTCAGGAGGATATAAATCTAGACCCAAACTGGTAAAGGAATGACGTGTTCTTCCTCTCACCTTTAGTGTCACAAACTAACACCCCAGATGCACATTTTGCATCCAACACAACATTGCAATTACACTTAAAAAGACGCACGTTTCCAATCAATCCATTCAGTGGCATTGATAACCAACGAGCTGTGTCTGGTGTGAGATATCGATCAGTCCTGCATCGATCCGCCCTTCACTAAGAAACATTCAGTCACGCCTCCTTGCAACAACTTTGACTTGTTTAGGAAGCTATGCGTCTGAAGAGTGTGTTTCTATTTTATATGCAGTTAGGTGTAATTAAAGGTTAATGACTGCAAATGTTCTGATGGTTTCAACCTCGTTTTGTTCTAGAAAAAAATAGTCTTTGGCTCCTTAAGTGCAGCTTGTGGGACTAAAACTGTTTTTTTTTCTTCAAAAATAAAACATTGTGATCTCTGGATTCAAGCAATCTAAAGCTGAATCACTTTGAGCGACTGCGTTTGATTGCTAGTCCTAATTCTCTTATCGGCTCAGAGAGACAAAAGTGAATTACAGGAAGACAACAGATGCTGAAATATGTCGTTTCATTAAACCGTTCAGCCTCGGCTGTTGTCCACTTTGGTGTAACTAACCAAATCATTTCACCTCTAATCTCTTCGGCGATCATTAAAAAACACAGAACTTGGATTTTCTTCAGTGGAGATTCTTAGACCTTTTGGGCATCTATCTGAGGGAATTCTCACGCGAAAGCAATTAGGCGCCGAAGTTTCAGCGTCTAATCTTTTTGCTTTGATTTATCTATCTCATTCTGCTGCTTCTTTTATTCTTTTCCAGTATTTGCTGCAGGACGTGCATAATTCTGCAGTGTGATATGCGTGCATGTTTTGGACCCGGAGTCTGCCCTTTGGGGGGGAGAAGCGATAGGGAAGATGCACATGTTGATGAGAAGGCAGGGACACGGCAGACTCAAATGAGCCTGATAAGCCAGCGCCTGGGGAGGAACGGAAACAGATTTGCTTAATTGGCAAATTTGTTCCACTTAGATTGCAAGCAGCAAGTTTAGAGGAACACCGCAGCCCAATCAGACCGTGCGGGAGGAAAATCCTGTTGGGCTGGTCGCCATGGTTACGATGCTGACCCTTAAACCGCGGTTCAAATCGGGTTGAATCTTTGATGTCGCTCAAAACGTTCCCTGGAGATTCTTGCCCCGGTTCATTTTAGGCCAAAAGGATAAACGGAAAATTAAATAAGGTTTAAATCAGCATCCAACCGCCAGCGGGGGGTGGGGGGGTGGTGTTGAAGAATTTTTCTTTCTCCGATGGCTTCAAGCTGTTTGAAGGTACTGAAATGGGAGAGCTAATACGCCCGGAGCGCCGCAGATCGGCGTCATCTTCAACTAAACTCTCAAGTCATTTTAGATCAGGCCGAAACCCGGAATTATCCTCAAAGGAGATGTAATGACCTCCATTTGCAATCATTTAGATGGGAAGTGAAGGCAACACAAAGACAATTATAAAATCCTGCATCAGGTTTTGTTCTATCTGATTCAATTAAAGTTTCTTCATCAAGTCTCCTCCTTGCGCCTGCACCCCCCCCCCACCTCTGTCACGCGTGGCCTTTTCTCATTCTTTCCATCACAACGCCACATTAACCATCGTCTGACAGCTGAACGTTGGGATGCGGTCTCTGTGGTTTAACCCCACCCTGTCTCTGGAAATGTTATGTTTATCAGTGAATAATTACATTTAAAGCACTTGAGATGAGAAGCTTGATGATTAATGACACTTGCTTTAAATTACTTGTTCGGTTAATGTGGGGATAATGTCTGGGATGTGTTATTTTACTGCCTAAACCTATTTTTAGCACTTTTGACTTTATCTGCATGGTTGTTGCAGCTAAAATACCGCAGTACTAAAATGAAAATGAAAGTGGTAATGAAGTCTTTTTCCTTATGATCATCATCTGATCTTTCAATTGTGAGCTCAATAAAATTGATTCAAGAATTTATACAACTTATGTTTTTCCATTGTAGTAATATTCCAGCTGGTTTTATAACTTATATGTACACTTACTGGTCTTTTTTTAGCTACACCTTGCTAGTACCTTTTTCCTTCAGAACTGCCTCAACCCTTGGTGTCAGAGATTCAACAAGATGCTGGAAACATTCCTCATAGAGTTTGGTCCATATTGACATGACGGGCATTACGCAGTTGCTGCAGATTTGTCGGCTGAACATCCATGATGCTAATCTCCCGTTTCACCACATCCCAAAGGTGATTTATTGGGTTGAGATCTGGTGACTGGAGGCCATTTGAGTCCAGTGAACTCATTGTCCTGTTCATGAAACCAGTCTGAGATGATTCCAGCTTTATGATCCTGCTGGAAGTAGCCATCAGTAGATGGTATCCTGTGGTCATAAAGGGATGGACATGGTCAGCAACAATACTCAGGTAAGCTGTGGTGTTTGAACTATGCTCAGTTGGTACTGAGGGCCCCAAAGTTTGCCAAGAAAATATCCCCCACACCATGACACCACCACCACCACAAGCCTTTAGCGTTGATACAAGGCAGGATGTGTTCAGGCGTTCATGTTCTTCTGTTCCTATCATCGGAATGTGGCTGCAGAAATAGAGACTCGTCGGACCAGACGTTTTTTTCAATCTTCTATTGTCCGGTTCTGGTGAGCCTGTGTGAATTGTAGCCTAAGTTTCCTGTTCTAAGCGTTTCCTGTTCTAAGCTGACAGGAGTGGTACCCAGTGTGTTTTTCTGCTGCTGTAGTCCATCTGTCTCAAAGTTGGACGTTTTGTGCATCCAGAGATGCTCCTCTGCAGACCTCGGTTGGAACCAGTGGTTATCTGAGTTCCTGTTGTTTTGTTATCAGCTGGAACCAGTTTGGCCTCTGGCATCAACTGGGCATTTCTGCCCACAGAACTGCTGCTCACTGGATATTTTCTCTTTTTTGGACCAGTCTCTGTAATCTCAAGAGATGGTTGTGGGTAAACATCCCAGTAGATCAGGAGTTTCTGAAAACCTTAGACCAGCCTGTCTGACACCAACAACCATGCCACGTTCAAGGTCACTTAAATCACCTTTCTTCCTCATTCTGATGCTCAGTTAGAACTGCAGCAGATTGTCTGGACCATGTCTACACGCCGGAATGCAGTGAGTTGCTTCCATGTTTTGGAAATTTACATTGACAATCTTTTGGACAGGTGTACCCAAAATAAAGTATATAAAACTTTAATACATTTGCAAGTGTAAGTCTTCCAGAGTTAAACAGAGGGTTGGGAGAACACCAATTTTTATGCCTTTGGAACAGACTAAATAATATATTTGCGTATTCAGAAGGTGTAAAAAGTTTGCACGTCTCTACAGGAACTTTTTCGCTGTTTTTTTTTTTTGTAATTTAAACTTTTCCTTCCTGAGATCAATATCCAGCTTTGCATAATTGAAAATGCTTCTCCAGTTAGTAGTTTGGCCAATTTTAATGAGCAGAGTGACAATTCACCTGAGAAATCAAAGCGGGATCGAACTTGCAGCCAAACGGCCTTAAGAAAAGTACTGGAGTAAAATGCGAGTTACTTAATCCTGACCTGAAGACAAGCTTTGGCCCCAGCAGCGGCGCCAGCAAGGAATTCTCACATCAACCAAACCAGGTCCTCTCTAATTGAAATATTGGCAAAATCCAACACACGTTACTATGTAAAATTATTACAATAAATGTAATTAAGACGCCAACCTGTTTGGGAACAACTGACCTTCACCTATGGGGGGCAGAGGCTTAAAAAATGTATTCAGTAAGTCCTAAAGCTTAATGATGGACAGAATGAGTTCTCAAGTGTCAAATCTCTATAATAAATAAAGCTAAAAGCTACTTTTGAATGTTTTTTTAAGTGAAAAATAAATCAAACTGTTTTTCAAATGATTTAAAATCTGTGTGGGTTTTATCAAAGCGTTCCTAAGATTTCAGGTAAATCTGTAAGTGAGTGAGGGGTTTGAATCCCACAGCAATAGTTGGGCTGAACTGAATCACAGTAACGACAGGAGACCTTTGTGAAATTTGACCTTTGTAGTCCACACAGTATGTTTCTAACTGGATGTATCATTTATACAAGTTGGTTTATCAAAAAAAAAAAAAATTGTTTTTGGGAAATTCTTACACTTCACCCTGTTGTTGAGGGTGCACACTGACATGATCTCCAGGAAGCTTACAGCCACCAGGCCCCAAACTCACCTGAACAGTGCATGCAGCCATGATACGATTATTGCTTTACTTGAAAACCAGCCAGAAACCAGAAACACCAGAAAAGCCACTTGAGTTAGGGTTTTTTATAACGAAGTTCTACATCATCAGAAAATGTTACTGTTAATGAGCGCAAAACACCAAAAACCCATTGTCAAACAATTATAATCATACAATTTTTAAAACTGTTTATCTATAAAGCAATAGCAAATGGTGACGCATTTTGGCAAATTTATGATATTGTTTTTATGTTAAATGTCAGAAAGTTTCAGCAATAATTATAAATAATGAGCGACATTGTATTTGTTAATCAACATTTATTGTATGAACGATCCAACCCACTTGTTTATTTGAATATCATTCTCATTCTAATTCTTCCTGCTTGATCCAACATAACATTGGTATTATATTACACTCTCCAAAATTTATAGTTATGTTAATCAGCTCTGACTTAATCAACTTATTAACCACTGGTCTGGTTATCAAAGGTTTAAACGAACCGATATTATTACGTAATTGTTGGTTCTATGAACTAATGATCGTGATGGTACACAAGAGATACTTTTCAATATGACTGATCTCTGAGCTACCAAACGCGGAAAACATCGAGACGCATGACGAGTTCTATATTTTATTTCGACGCGCAAACAAACATCAAAATGCGTTAACACATTAGAAATAATAACAACACTATAAAGAGGCTAACGACGAGATCACCAACAGTCATTTCACGAACGATAATATTAAAATGTTGAAGAAATTATAGAGAACAGCGCCAGTGGACAGTTTTGTCAAATGGGGTAGTTCAACCACATACACAGTTTAAAGCGAATGAATTTGCACTGGCTCGGCCTTGCCGTTACGTATTCTAGGAGTGTTGGGCGCCACGTAACCCCGGCATCCTTGAGCAAGTGGAGCAGGTATGTGTGTAAGGGAGTGTTATACTGGTTATTTGTGTTAATTTACACTTATTTTGTAGGTGCCGCTGTTTTGGTTTCCATTGTTTGTTTCATCCCTGCTCTGCCCAATCTGGTGCACCGTGGTCCAAGACATGCCACGGCCAGCATTTTTGGGGGATCGCGTTCCATACAGAGGTACGGGGTGACTGCTGTCCATCCACGCACTGGCTGCAGCTGTGACACAGCAGGATTAACAGTTATTGGAGCGAGTCCCCTTTCTGGGCCTGACGCTCAGGCACGCAACCAGGCCCAGTGTCCCACCACTGGACTGGCGCTGCTACGGCCACTGGATGCATTGAGCTGGTGCACTGCAACAGGGCGCACAGCTGGGTGCAGCTGACCTGTGGGCTGATTTAGTGACCCTTTTCTGGGTATCTTTAGAATAGGAATTATCACTTCAAATAAAGGTTGTCTATTTTTGCACAGTGTCTCGGTTTCTGTGTCGGAGAGTCCTGTGTTTTGGATTTTAGGATTTCTGCTGGCGGCATCAATCGGGAAACCATAATGCCACAGAAATCCATGCCGTGAGCAGGACCTCCGACTTAACAGACTGAGACGTATTCAGCTCTTTGTGTGAACTTGTTTTTTTTCTTTTTCAAAACAGCGGCACTGTGTTCTTGCAGCCATGAGGTGAAATGCAGGAGTTGGGTAGAGCTGGTGTCAGCTTGTGCTGACACGACCTCCGCAGAACGGCAGGATCCCGTCCTAGTTCCGCGACAGCCAAGGCCTGGTCCTTAACGGAGGCTTGTTTTGGTCCCACGAGACCCAGCTCCTATGTTTAGTGTGGCAGGTCTGGAATGTGCTGGGAGTGGCTGGAGGAGGCCAAGCACATGCAAGGAGCCCGTCACTCAGCTGCATGACCAGGCTTTTCTTTTTCTGTATGATCACCTGGAGTGGCATGCGAGACGGTTGGGGTCATCGGTCGAGCCAAGAGCGTTCCGACCCCTCAAAAATTATTGCTGTGCTCACAGAATTGTATGGCTGTAACGAGTCATACGTGGTAGCACAGGAAGCCTTTTTTCCGGAAGCAGCGTGAGGATGAGTCCCTCCAACAGTTTTCTGGCTCTTCTAGTTTAATGGACAGAGTGCAACAAAGTGCCTTCCTGGAGTGGTGGATGCTAAAGCGCTCCGAGCCCAGCGTAATGACATAAACACGGATGGTGCCTTGAGGCGACATTTAAAACAATTTATTCGCCACAAGCCAGATGCCATCTTACTCACGTGGAGAGCAGAAGCACTTAGGTGGGAAGGTGAAGGTCTGCCTGCAGGGCAACAGCATCAGGCTCTTCCTTCACTGGGGTTTCAATATTCTGTGCGGGGGCACGTTAAAGAGTCCCCAGAGCCTCCCCAGAATTTGGAGATGAAAGAATTGAGGGAGCTCCTGCAGCATCAGCAGGAGCAAATCAACAAGCTTTCGGAAACGATCGCTCAGTTACATCATCAACCACAGACTCAGAGTGGTCCTTCTCCCCAGCCTGTAATTTGTAGACGCTGCCGGCAACCTGGGCATTATGCACGTGAGTGTGATGGAGCCCGCGCACCCCGACCCCTTCCGTGGCAGTCCAAAAAGCCAGGCATGCCGAGAAACTAGCACCCCCTGGACTGCCGAGCCAAAGGCCAGGTGGGGTTGACTCTGGCTCACATTCCGTTTTTGAGGAAGCTCCATCTAACCTAATCGCCACTTGTCCTCATGTTGTTGTAGGAATGAGTGGAGTCCAAGTCCCATGTTTGTTGGACACGGGGTCAATGGTGTCAACACTGGACGGAGTTAGTGAGCACTTTGAGCCATGGGGCCACAAAGCCTTCAAAAGCCACTGGTTGCAGCTTAGTTGCTAACGGCTTAGCTCATTCCATATATTGGTTACCTTGAGTTGAGCTGAGTCTCAGGAAGGTGATCACCGTTGTGGGTACTTGTCATTAAAGACTCCCTGGTGCAAACTAACTGGCACCAGGATTGTGGGGATGAACATTTTCGCGCGTTGCGCAGAGCTGTTTGGGGAGCATGGATCGGGCCTGGTTCCACGTGGACCAGTGCTCAGGCTGCTCCAGCACCCCTTCAGCAGGCACTTGGGGTTATGCCATTCTGCCACTGAAACAGCCTCTCTCCACTGCAAGTGTCAGCATGCTGCTGGGTCCAGGATCTCATGCGTGTTTTATTCCAGGGGGGCACATGAAACTGGTCGCTGTAACTTGCCCCACTCAGTTTAGTCATAAAACTGTTCTATTTCAGCCTGTCGGCCAGGGACTGCCTGTTTGATTGCATCATCCCGCCTTGGTTAAGGTAGGGAGGCTAAGTACAGCCATGTACCACTTCTTTGGAATGTTGCTACTGTTGATGTTTGCCTCAACCCCGCATAATTGTGGTCTGTTGTGCGGATGTTAGTATTGTGAGCTCGCTACAGGGATTACTGAGGTGCCCAGGCCAGCGGCTACAGTTAACATTCAGGCTGCCTCTGATGTCGTCTTGGAGCAGATCGATGCACTGCCGTTGGAGACGCCACTGCGAGGACGGGCGGCTCGCCCCCTCCAGAAATACAACGCTTTGCCGCACATGAGGTGACCTTGGTTGCACCACCTCATGACTCATGCGAAATCCCCTTTGTTGGATGATGCCCCCAGTTAGCAAGGCACCGCGGATCCTGCACCATCTGAGTAATGGTATGTTAAAGACCATATCAATCAGCTGCCAGTATCCGGTGATCCGGGAGAGCAACAGTCCTTATAAGCTTCTCGCTCATTGTCCTGGCCCGCAGTGCGATGGCAGCTGAGGATGTGTGATTACCGCCAACTTAACAGTACATCCGGCGATGCTTTCCAGACTGATGAATCACTGGATGCATTATCTGGGGCTCGGTGGTTCACTACATTAGATCTAGCCAGCGGGTACAATCAGGTCCCGGTGACGGAAGGTGACCGGGCTAAGACAGCCTTCTGTACACCGTTTGGGTTGTTTGAGTGGAACCGGATGCCATTCGGTCTTTGTAATGCCCCAGGCACTTTCCAGCGGTTGATGCAGAGAATTTTCGGAGACCAGCAGTGCCAGTCTGTTTTGCTGTATCTAGATGACATTGTGGTCTTTTCATCAACCATAGATGAACATCTGGAACGGTTGGAGTTGGTGTTGGGCCGGTTGCAGCAGGAGAAGCTCCTGGTGAAGCTTCCAAAGTGTGCCTTTTTCCAGCAGGAAGTCCGGTATTTGGGACATGTCATCTCTGATCAGGGTGTTTCAACTGATCCCCATAAGATTGAGGCTGTTGCTGGTTGGCAACCTCCCAGTACAGTCTCAGAGCTAAGAACATTTCTGGGGTTTGCCAGCTACTACCGCCGGTTCGTAGAGGGGTTTGCCCGGTTGGCAGCGCCATTACATCGGGCGCCAGGGGCTTGGAACTGGATGGAACCAAATCCAGAAGGCGCAAAGCATCTAGCCTGCAGGGTCATTGGACCACTGAGTGCCAGCAGAGTTTTGATGCTCTGAAGCAGAAATTGACGTCAGCGCCAGTCTTGCCTATGCTGACTTCACACTACCCTTTTATTTTGGAAGTGATGCCAGTCATAATGGCCTTGGTGCAGTTTTGTCTTGCGACAGGTGGCAGTATGCGGCCCATTGCCTATGCCAGTAGGGGACTAAAAGCTACAGAGCGTAACATGCAAAACTACAGCTCTATGAAGCTGGAGTTCTTGGCTCTTAAATGGGCCATGACAGAGAAGTTCCGTGAATACCTATTGGGACATCATTGCGTAGTATTCACCGATAACAACCCGCTGAGCTATTTGTCTACAGCAAAGCTGGGAGCGATGGAGCAGCGTTGGGTGGCACAGCATGCATGCTCGGGACATGATAAAGCACGCTTCAGAGTCAACCGAATGGCGGACGCCTTGTCACGACATCCCAATCATAGCTCAGCAGAGCTTGGTACCATGGCACCTGGTTCTTTGCTACCTAGAGACCTACAGCAAGTTCAGGTACAGCCAGTACTTGCCCACTGTGAGACGGAACAGTTGATGCCTGTGTTCCCACAGCGAACTACTGCAGAGGTTCAGGACCTGCAGGTTTCCGATCCCGTGTTGGCAAGCGTTCTCCCTTTCTGGCGAGACCAACGGTATCCCAACTACTCAGAGCGTGAGGGTCTGTCTAAGGTGGTTCTTTACCCAAGGTGCAATGGAAAAATCTTGCAGAGTGTTGACATTTGTCTACTGCAGGGTTTCTGGCGCGATAGTGGGCAGGAGGTTTTCCAGTTGTTGCCACAGAAATATTGATCCCGGAGGTTTTGGAACAGGTTCACCAGCATCATGGTCACCAGGGCATTGAACGGACATTAGCATTATTAAGAGCTCGGTGCTACTGGCCAGGTATGTCAAAAGATGTAGCTCATTGGTGTCAGGCCTGTGAGAGGTGTCAGTTGGCCAAGGATAACAGCCGTTCACATTCTGCCCCCTTGGGACACCTTATAGCATCTAGGCCGAATGAGTTGGTGGCCATGGACTTTACCATCCTGGAGCCTTCACGGACCGGAGTTGAGAATGTGCTGGTTTTAACTGATGTCTTCAGCAAGTACACGGTTGCCATCCCTACCAGAGACCAGCGAAGAGCAGCCACAGCTGCTAAGGTCTTTGTCGCAGAGCATTCTCAAAGTTTGCGTTCCAGCACGGCTTCATTCTGATCAGGGCGCAGCTTTGAGAGCCAGCTGATTCAGCAACTCTGTACTTATGGCATCGAGAAGTCGAGGACCACCCCGTATCACCCTGCCGGTAATGGGCAATGTGAGCGGTTTAACAGAACGTTGCACAATCTCCTTAGAGCCTTGCCGGTAACACGCAAGAGAGATTGGCACTCCTGTTTGCCACAGGTGACATTCTGTTATAATACCAACGCCGCATCAAACAACTGGTGAGTTCTCCATTCTTGATGTTTGGTCAAAACCCAGGCTCCCCATTGACTTTATGTTGGGACAGGTTATGAACCCACAACGGGACCATCCATGGCGTGGAAGAACATCACGCCGCTTCATGTGGCATTTGATGTGGCCAAAGACCGGTTGGTCGTGAAGCAGCTGCTCGTAGGTGGAAGCGTGGAACCATGACAAGCATGTTCAGAGGCTCTCTGACGCAGGCTGGGTCAGTTAGTTCTCCTACGTGATTACAGTGTACGTGGTCGTAGGAAAATCCAAGATCTTTGGAGCTCCACCATTTACAAGGTCTTGAAAACTCGGGTGCTAAGTGCGGTGTATACTATCGCCCCACAGCATGATCTCCTCAAAGATCAAGAGGGTTCAATCAGACTTCTGAAAGATTTTTGGGGGCTCAGAGGCAAATTCTTTTGCCTGTGGCCCCCACCTCAAGTGCTTGTTGACCCTGGGATGACCTCGGGCAGATGAGACTTGTTTTTGCAGCTGAGGATCCTGTCAGACCTGCTGGGATTTGGCAACGGCCGCCAGCAGTCGGCAGAAGGTGCCACCAAATCATTGGTGGCAACCGCCCCGGTGGAGTATGGTCCCATGTCCTCTGGTGCAGATGGTGCCCAGCAGGTGGTGCACGGAGTGACTCACTGCCCACAGCAGGGTACCACTCTAACATCCACCGCTTGCCAAGAGCTGCAGGTGGGCGGGAATGCTGGGGATATGCGAAGCAAAATCACCAACGTGTCAGCTTTTATCGTTTGGTCGTATCCTCTGCCGGGGTTAACATACAAAACGGAAGGGGTATAAGTGCAGAGGCTTATCGAGATCACCTGACACACCTAGCTGCTTCATTAGAAGAGGGCTGATAAAAGCCTGTCAGTAGAGCTTCAGGCAGAGACCTGCCCAGGTGGAAGGTGCAGCAGCCTTCTTGCTGTGTGTAGGCCCCAACCATAGCCGGGTAGGTTTGTGCTTTGTTCACCTCCAAGTTGCTGCCGCACCATTCTTATTGTTATCACTGTGTAGATCGCAGGCAGTGTTTGGTCAGCCATGCAACTCCTGCAGAGTCCTTGGAGCGCGGAGCAGGTATGTGTGTGTGTGTGTGTTATGTTATACTTCTTGGTTGGTCGTTAATTTACACTTATTTGTAGGTGCCGCTGTTTTGTTTCATTGTTTGTTTCATCCCTGTTTCACCCAATCTGGTGCACCGTGGTCCAAGCGTGTGCCACGTGCCAGCATTTTGGGATCGTGTGTGTGCTCCATACAGAGTAACAGTGATCAGTTGTCCATCCACAAAGACTGGCGAGCTGTGTGACACAGCAGGTTAACAGCTATTGAGCGAGTCCCCTTCTGGCTTCGGCATCGCCCCAGGCACAACCAGGTCCAGTGCGTCCCACCACCTGACTGGCGCCGGCCACGGCCACGATGCAAGGGTGTGGCATTGAGCCGGGTGCACTGCAACAGGGCGCATTGTGCCGGGTGCAGCTGACTTGTGGGCTGATTTAGTGACTTTCTGGGTATCTTTAGAATAGGAATTTAACAATTTCAACAAAGGTTGTCTATTTTTAAAAGCACAGTCTTGCTTCCTGTAAAGGTCGGAGAGTCCTGTGCTTTTGATTTTAGATTTCTGCTGGCGGTATTCACTGGAAACCATAATGCCACATTTAGTTAAATTTATTCAACCAATAATTGTTTATACAACTCTCTAATTTACGTATTTATCTAACTAAATGTCACATTACTCCATTAACCTTTTTTCCATCTTAATTACTTATATTTCTTTGAACTTTCATATGTCTAAGTTTGAGCCGGCAGATATGCTCATTTTTACAACAATAAAAAGAACGGAAAAAAAATGCACCGAGTGCAAAAACTCACTAAAGAGTTTTGCCGTCACTGTCATAACAGAACTAATCGTAGGGTGCTATATAAACTCATCATCCTCTATTTACTCTCACTCATGGTGCAGAGATCGCAGTTACATAGTAGGACAAATAGCTCAAGCAACACGTGCAAACACAGTAAAACAGCTAAACAACTAAACACATTTGGTCAAAAACCCACACTTAAACCCAAACTGGCCCAGACAGGCAAAGGGAATGATATCCAGAATCTTGGCGTGTGCTGGGATCTAACAGCAGCACGTGCTACACCTACTTAATCAAATTAATGGAACGAAAAGGAAAATAATTGTCTGAAAATCCACGCGGTAATTTTTAACAAAAAATTTCTAACAAAAAAATGATTTATCTTAACCGAAGCAAATAATTAAGTTAGATCAAAGTAAAAAAGTTTATCTTTCCAACATCCATATGTGGTCTTATCAATCTCTCTCCTCATGTAGGAAAAGTATTATCTGAGCCTTTTTCATCCACTAACCATCTTCAAATGGACACGTCAGGCTGCTTCACCTCTGTAAACAAACTAAGCTTCAACTAAACCTGCTCCAGACCAGGTTATGTCTGGGTGAGCATGAGCTGCCATGGCAACTTGACCTACCCTGAAACATACCTCCATTTCTGGAACCGAAAGCTGAGGTTATCAACTTTCTTTAGCCTCAAACTAACCTGCTTTCTTGAATACTTTCTGGACTGGTCAGTTGAACCAGAAGGCAGTATGAGTCCTGTGACACATAAAGTCTGTTTGTGGTGTCTTTTGACTATCAGTCAATAAAGATTTAGCAAATTTGCACGCCAATCAGATTACGAGCTGGCTTAAGTGCCAATAATCAAATAAATTATGGAACCAAGAAAAGAAAGCGTTTTGTAAACTGCGCTTTCTAAAAACAGAGCATCCTTGAAACTTGTCGGCGATAAACTCAAACAGACGGTTTTACTACGATCAGTTCTCCGCGGAGCGAGAGCGGATTATTGCTTCTATCACTTCTGGGACACATAATATGGCATTCTCTGGTTTTCATTAACATCCTGCACAGCATCCCAGTCAATTCCTGTAAAGCTTAGTTACAGCAAAGACGCGCATAAAGTCCTTCCTTTTTCCATGTTTGCATGGCGAACATGAAAGAGGGGCAACATAAGGGGATTTCAAGCTGCAAGGACAGGCGTGTTTATGCGTCTATGCAGCTGGAACTTATTTTATTTGCATCTTGTCAACTGACCAAAACTTAAGTGCCGGCATGCTTTTAAGATCACAAGTGCTAAGCTCTATCAGGCGCGCTTGAAATAAATCGAAGACCAAAATAAATACACTTTATAATGTAAACACAGGCACACTGATCAGAGGGCATCATGACCTCAATTCCATAAAACCACAGCTTAGAAACTGCTTCTTTCTGAGCAAAGCTTGACTGTGCTGGCTCCAGAAGAGGCTTTAACCTGTCAGCAAGGTCTAAACTCGTAGAAAGCCCAATGTGGAACTCCAAATTGAGCTGCCTGAATTTTTACTTTACACCTTTTGTGATTTAGGTGCAAACTCAGGTGAAAGCCTGCAAGCTGTATTATTTACCATGACCATTTTCTTTGTTATCCAGACTAGCATTAATGAATGCATGAGGACTTGGCTATTTGATGACCACAATGCACTGGGGAACCTCGTGGTACACTGATGCTCCATTTGTGTGAGCTGAATGATTCATCACACTAGATCCCGCGCTCACAGAAGAACCTCTGTGACCTGCAGAGGATTCACCTTCAGTGATGCTTTTAAGGTTCAGATTATGACTCCATTATTTACAAGTGTTAAATAAAGTCAAAATAAATCGCAAATCTGAAAATATAGTGGACTCTAAACGTTATCAAGTGATGCCAGCTGGAGCAGGGAAAATAAAACTTAAAGTTCAAATATTTTGAGGTCTGAAAATCTTAAAGCTGGTGTTTTTCTGCAGTTATGGATTCCATTTTCTTTTAAAAACTCACTCCAATAAAAATTGTGTTTTTAACATGATTTTGTGGCATTTTTCTGATAATGGAGGACATATATTAGGAAAATTAAGCTTAAAATTGCATTTCTGACTATAAATATATTCAAATTATTGTAAATATCAGGGGAAAAATGCTTTTTGGAAAAAAAAACAATTACTTGTGATGCAAAAAAATAAGCTGGGCGAGCCACAAGCTCCCTGCTCCAAGCTCTCAGCAACAAGGAGGGGCGGGGTTGCTCCGCACAAATGGCCCCTCCCACAATTGAGGGGTAAATGTCTGAGGAACACCTGCCGCAGTGCAGAAACTATGTCCTAGAAAACAACACAGGATTTTTGATTTTGGACAAAAAAAAATGCATAATCAAAATTATTTTTTAAAACAAAACCACTGGGAACACTTTGACAATAGATCAAAACATGATTAGAGTTGTACTTTAGGCTAAGATTAATCATACATCCGATAAGATCTATTTTCTGTTCCTTTAAAAAAAGAAAGCAGACTTACAGATGTGGCAATAAACTTTAAAAAAGATGATCGTTGTATTTTTGAGCTTCATACATCTAAGTCATAATTTTAAAACAGTTTTAAATTTCAGTTTTAAACTGCAACACGTTTGTGAGGAGAAAAAGCAGCAGCCATGAAATCTTTTCTTTGGGGAAAAGGTTTGCACAAAGAAAAAAAATTAAGGCATCTGTCAATCTGACATATGCTATTTATTATGGTACAAAAAAAATGATATTTATATTTAAAGTTTATTTATGTCTTGGGGACTATGTGCAAACACATTCATCTCACAAAGAAGAGAGTTGTGTGCAGATTTAGTGACAAACTGTCTCCCAGGGTGCCAACAAAACATACACTTAAACAAGAACATATCACTACAAAGACAAGGTTCATATAATTCTCCTCAAATTTATTCAGAGCCTATTTTTGAATCTGACATATGATTTAGTTTTCTAATTTTTAAAAACTTTTCAAACTCAGGAACACGGATTTCCAGCATTTTTAGGTTCAAGGATTTTAAGTTACATCTAAACGTAATGTGAAATAAACGTTTTTTTCCTCCCAGCAAATTTCATTTAAAGTCCCACTCCAATCATCTTTTGATTTATGTTCAGAGTGTTCCCAGTTGTCCCAATCAAGATTATATTGTTTTTAACCAAAAGATTGGGGGGGAAAAATTTATTTTCCAGGGCATGATTTCTGCAGAGCAACAGTAGTTTATTAGAAATGTGCATCTGAGTTGTGGACATGGTGCTGAAAAAGCTTACCTCTGTTTTTCCATCTTTCCTTTTGTTTACACTCTCCCCTGCTAGCTTACAGCCCCGCACAACCCCAACCTACGTTATCGATGCAAAATACACGGCGAGCAGTTTTGAGCCAAATGCCAGCAGGGAAACTAAGACGTTTATGGATCTAGTCGTGTACAAATGGACGCACCAGAACGGAGTGAAGCAGCTAGTTTTTCTACAAATAAGCTCTTTTTCGAACTGGATTTTTTTTTTAGTGTGCTCCTGATTTATAACAGTTTGCAAAAATAATACTCAGAAACACAATCTTAAGCTAGTTTTCCTTATAGCTGTCCTCAATCATCACAAAAATTCCACAATAAGATGTTAAAAAACCCAAGAACCCAATTTTCATTGGAGCTCTTCCTCATTTAAGCCACTTTTTTTGGTTATTTTTAGGAGCAATACTCAAAAAGACAAAAGTCATTGTAATTATTTGGGGGAAAAATGGTTACATGTTGTGAGGTTTTATTTACTGACATGATGGGAAATAAATCTCTTTGAGGATCATTTTTAAAGCTGACAGACACAGAACTCCATTGGTTTAATTTCTGTGGTTCAATCACCAGGAATTTAGGCGAATCAGAAACCTATCTCCCCGATGAAGAAAAGATTTTTTACCATCGTCTGAGCATCAGAGCTTTTGCATCATCTCTTTCAAACTGAATCTTAGTATGTTCACAGAACCTAAACATGCACTGTTGCCATGACAACATTCTTAGAGGGATGGGGTTGTGCATTCTACTCTAAGAAAAAAAAAGGGTTGACAGGCCTAAGGTGTGCAGATGATTTTAGTGATTTTTATTTTCATATTTATGCATGTTCGGCATCTAAAACTTTGGGTATCAGATAAAAGCACAATAATAACAACCCAGACGGAAGCCCCAATGCCCCGGTTCCAGCCCGTTCAGCCCGTTTCTCTTACGTATGGATAACAGGCTGTGGTGTTAACCAAAGGAAAGGCTCCAAAGCTTGGAAACAGAGTGTGTGATATTGACATAACTGCCTGCTGAGCCTCTGCATGACAGCCCAAAGCATCAGAGAACGGCACAGCACACCAATCGACTCCAGCCTCATTTTCCTGTTCCCAGACAAAATTAAAGAGTCAATACCAGGGCTGCTTTCCATACATGAGGAGACGCGCGTTCAGTTATGAGGAAACAAACACCAAACCATCCAAGGATTCCTGCGACTTTGGGGTTGAAGTGAGAGTGCAGAGGGGTCTTTGATATGCGGCAGATGAGAGCAATAAAACTCGGTTATGAAAACTGAGCTGTGCTGCGAGTAAACCAGACAGATGACGGCTGCTCTCAAGGCGACGCAGGAGAAAATGTTACTTGTTTGAAGTGCAAGCAGGTCTCACCTCAGCCACCGGCACTCCCTCTGGGGGACGGCAGTGCAGCACAATCATGCCATTCAGAGGCACCTCGGTGCCTTGAGGGTCCTGCTCAAAGTTCTTCCTCAGGTCTGGGGAGAACAACAAACAGTCTGCATTTACGACAGCAGCAAGACTGAAATGTCAGTCCGTGACAAGTGCGACCTTCTGCCCATATGGACAGATGTAGTAACAGCCCTCACGCTGCAGGTCGGGAAAAATAACCTTTGCAGAAACAGGGAATTCAATCCGGAATCAAAGTTGCTTACAGGCGATCCGGACGGCTGCCTTGCGGCTCTTGGAGGTCCCCAGGTGGCTCCAGGCGACGCATAAACACCAGTAGTCCTCCGGGCCGTGAAAGTCCTCCACCTGCTGCCGGGACACGTTGATCATCACTTCACGGATCTTCAACCCTGCAGACAAAATGAGTGATGGCTGGGATTAGCCCTCGCATGGGGATGATGAGCCGCAGAGATGGAGATTTGCAGCGACAAGATGATGAACGAATATGAATCTGATAAGATTATCAGCAGTAAACAGATCTGCCTGTGATGGACAGAAGGCAGCCTCTCCAAACACTCCAGGGCTTTTTAGGAACGCTTTCACAGGAAGCTGTCCACATAAATCTGACCCCTAAAATGTCATTTGATCAGTTGGATCAAATGGCAGGAGGGATTAAAAAGTGATAATCCACAGTGATACTGCACACCTAAAAACGAAGTTACAGTCACATAGCATAAACGTTCAATATCACTGCGCTAGCTTCTTTAAAGCAAACTTTAGCTTCATAAAAAACATGTAGGCAAGAGATAAACCTCCTCTCTGAACTGATACTTTTTTTTTAACCCGTTGTGACGACCAGCATAATTATCGGTATACTTTTCAACTGCAGTCGAGGTCGGCGCCGGTTCAGCCGGTTAATCAGCAACACCATGTAACAAATTGTCCGCTTTTTGTGAAAAAAGCTATCGAAACTGAAAAAATAACAAGAATAGAGTACTAAAAACTGGTTGAATATGTATTCCTTTTGTAAGTGATCACTGCATAAGCAGGATAATGGCCTTCATAGTGTGCATTATCAGAAATCGCGTCGGACAGTTCCACGACATGCGCTCATTTTCGAAAATGTCGGCCATTATTCCTTCCACAAACTAATAAATGAATCTATTTGTCTACAAATTCATGCATCAGAATGGGGCTGAGTTCGTGGCCCCCCTAGTGTATTTTTTTCATCACAAATACCATCTTTTTCCAACTCCATTTTTTTCGTTTGGTCCTGATTCACAATGATTTGAATAAAGATATACTCAGAAATGCAAATGAGACCTATATGACAAATATGACCGCAAGTGACCTAATATGATTTCAGAACATAAAGTGAAGGGATATTGAGATTCAGATGATTTGGAAAGACAAGGGGTCCTGAAATTAGACGTTTTTAAGAGACATTTTGAAAACTCATGTACATTAAGCCTAAAATTGTGTTGCACACTGTTGATTAACGATCATTCAGATCGTTAATCAACAGTGTGCAACACAATTTTAGGCTTAATGTTCTCCATATACGCCCTCCATCATGAGAAAAATGTCACAAGAACATCTTAACCTCATATAATATTTGATAAACGATTTCTGAGCCCCCATCTCATTAGGGTGCTCGAAAGTTTCCTTAAAGGGCCTGTATCATGCTATTCTTTGTAAACTATATCCATGTTAACGATACTATATTACCTTTGGAACACTATAGAGGCTAACACACACACCCACTATAAAAGTGTGTGTGTGTGTGTGTGTGTGTTTGTTAGCCTCCCATTCAGCTTGGGAGGTGCTGGTGATCAGAGTGCAGGTTTTTAGAGGAATACTCAGAAAAACGTGACAAGAGCAAACTACCACTTTGGGGATTTTTTTGTGAGGAATCAACACTATAGAACACTTAAAAACTCCAAAAATCTATTTTGCATTGTATATAACTCCTTGCTGTATTACTGTTTATTACTGTTCAATGGTCAAAATCAGTCAAGAACATAATACCATGAATACGATATATGAATCACTTGGAACATTTGATACATTTATTAGAGCAATTGACAGTCAGGTGAAACTAGAACTTAACTAATGAAGGAGGAAGTCCCAGGCCAGTGAGGGGGCAATATGACTATGTGTGCTGCCATATCTGAGAATGGTGTGGCCACTCACATCCCCAGTCTTGGCCCATACAAAACACAGAAAATCCTCAACTTCTTTGACCGCCTTCATTTTGATTTGATCCCTGAAACTGAGAGAAGTCTCTTAGGGCCTCTCCTACCACTATATGTCATTGTATGGGACAATGTGAAATTCCACCATAGCCCGCTCATCAGGGCCTGGTTCACTACTCATCCAAGGATGGTCATAGTGTTCCTACCACCTTACTCTCCTTTTCTTAATCCTATTGAGAAGTTTTTCTCCGCTTGGAGGTGGAGAGTGTATGAGCATCGAGCTCAAGATCAGAGGTCCCTGCTCTATGCAATGGATGCTGCTTGTGAGGACGTTACAGAAGATCCGTGTAGGGGATGGTTGCCACATGCACGCCGTTTCTTCCCTCATTGCATCACATGGGAAAAAATATGCTGTGATGTGGACAAGAATCTGTGGCCAGACAGACAGCAGAGTGTGGACGGCCAGCAGGGTGAGGTCGATGGCCAGGAGAGGGAGGGTGAGAACAGCGACCAATTAAGAACTTTTAGTTGTGAAACTCAAGCATTTTTTACAGCACTGTAGGCTGCATATCATTTTCATTGTTTTTTGTTTGTGTTTACAGTAAATTATAAAGTATATTATGCTGTAAACATTTTCTTTTTATTCTAATGTATGAAAGTGTGTGAATGATAATGGTTACAATATCCTTGGCAGTATGAATGCAATGTGTGCTGTTAAACCTAAGAGGCTACTCTCACCCTAAAATCCTTTTTCTTTTTTTCAGTTTTGTACAAAATTTCATTCTGTTAGCTATACAAAAACAGTACAGTTACCATTGTCAATAAAGGACTGAGCTACAACTGAAAGGTGGACATGAGGGATATTTCAATGGTCCTCTGCTATAGTGACAAAACATCTAATCATTTTGACCTGCAGTGCTTACATAATGCCAAAGGGACGAAGTATTTTGGAGGCACTGACTGTTTAGATGAGAAGGAAATTTAGTTTTGACACAGGAGTGAATTGCTTTGGGAGAGATATGGCTTTTGCAGGTTAACCATGGCGTTGTGCCGAACCATCCACATTATTTTGAGAAAAGTACTAAGAGTGTTGAGAACGTCCGGTCTGATCAAGAAATGAGCCAAAGCAATAGAGAAGGGTCTTTGCCATTTTGGTGGCACTGACTCTTTACATGGGAAAGGAATTTAGTTTTGAAGCATGAGTGAACAGTTTTGGGAGAAATATTAGTTTGTGCAAGTGAGCTATTGTGTTGTGCTAATCTGTAATACTGCTTTGCCAAATGATCTATAGAGTTTTGAGAATGTAATTTCTGTTTCAAGAAATGAGCCAAACCAAAGGAGAAAAACTGTAAAGGAACACAACATGTGTTCATACGTAGGTGTTTATACCACAGTTACACCATGTTAAACATGTGCAGATCAAATTTGAGACAGTGGGTAAATAGGAGTGTTATTCCTGAACATGTCAATATTTTTGCAGCTTAAATTAACATTGATTTCAGCAAAAATTAACCAAATTACCCAACAGATCATAAATAATACTATGTATATTTCAGAATATTTTTGTGGATTTCCTCAAAGGGTTTAATAAACCTCTTAACTCTAAAATAAATGTCAAATTTCTGTCAATTCTTTGATGTAGTAGACGGAAAAACATGATTTGTCATCAGAGTGTGTCTTTAACATCCTTTTCCTGTTTGGGTTTGGCAAACAAGCACACATTTCTTGTTTTGCTAAACAGCTTGAGTTTTCATGTCTTTTCAAAGTCAGCAACACTATAATCCACTTCCTCTTTAAGGGATCTCATTTCTCACACCCATAGAATTAATTGCTTCTTATTGTTGCAACAAAAGTGAGAAAACTCATTTTTCTAGGAGGGAAAAAAAAAAGCAGCTTAAAGGCTGATAATTTAAGGCAAGCGTTGCGTACACAAATAAATATTTATCATTCAAATTCCTTGATGGAAAGTCACACGGTCACCCGCTAATATCTGCAGCAGGCAGGCCATAATGATCCGGGCACGGGCGGAGCATTTTATGAGACAATTAAAAGAAAATTTAAAAGCCTGAAGTTTCAATTATGGCAGACTGTGCACAAAAGATGACAGGCCCGGCGCATTAATCTAATCCATAATAGGGGCAGCGCCATAGATATCTCTTTTGTGGCTTTTAACAAATTCATTGCGATGTCAGTCTAACCCTGCAGAAACTCCAGCAGATTTTTAATATGCCAGTTCAGACTCGCGAGCAGCTCATGTTTGGTGTCTGGTGTCCAAATTCATCACTCCCCACAGATTGCAATTAAGCCTGCGCGATGGGGGAAGAGTGGGGGGGTGGTGGTGGTGGTGATGGAGGGTGACAATTACAAACACCCCAGAGAAACCAAAATAGTCCTCCAGCCATGAAGCAGAAAGCGTGGCGTTTGCTTGGAGCTGCGGCTCCAAAGCAAAAACATCAACAACAAAGCTTGGCAAGCTGAAAAAGGTCCTGTCATAGCTGCTTAATTTTGACAACTTTATTCAGAAATAATTTAATTAAACAAACCTGAAAGGGTTTGCTTGTTTGTGTGTCAAAATGATCTGAACTGACAGAAACCAGACTTACTTTGAAAAAGGCGTTTTTGGGGTATTTGATAAATGAGTTTTGTCTGTAAGAACTTTTTCTCTGATTCAGATATTGACTAAGTGCTTTGATCACATTTGAGTTCGTTCCAAAATCAAATGTTTATGTAATAGCTGAGGAAAAAAATAAATAAATAAAAAAACGGAGGGGGGGGGGGGGCTGTTTTGGAAGCCCCTTAGGCAAATTGGAAAAACATTCCATCTTTGTTGTGGAATAAACAAAAATTCACCGTCCATATGGTCTTTACGATACTGTACAGATTATCAGACGTCAAAAATAAACATCTTCTGTATTATTAATGTCCTCCTTTGCCGTCTGTTGTCTTAAATTAAGCAAAAAGTCACATGTTTGATTTTTAGTTGTACAGATTTATGTTTTTTTAATGGAGATAAAAACCTCCATGTAAATCCTTCAGCATCTTTAACAGAACACAGTAACTTAGCAGAGAATCACTAGTCAAAGGCTTCCTTAGATAACCAATAGTAAGTCTATTTTTGTTCGGTGAGGACATAAAAACATTGACAAGCCTTTGATGAAATCTGATAGTTGCTTATAAAGGCCGATAGACTTCTGCGCTCATAATTAAAAAAACTTTGCTTTCGTTTTTTTGCTTTGAGTCAACCTTTATTGTTAACTAGCGCCTTTTGCATAAACTGAACTGAACCATAATATATTTGACAAAATGCAGCATTTGTTGCACAATAAAAAAAAATGGAAACGGTCGATACTATGGGACATCACCAGATGATAAAATTTGTCCATCAATTTAATTGAAAATGATCTGGCATGAAGCAATACTGGATGTCACCTGACAATTAGCAATGTCCCTAAATACCTAAATTTTCTGTGTGCTCGTGTTTCATTTTTAAACAGTTCATTTGGTTTTCTGAAAATTGCTTTTTTTTTTTTTTTAAATATTTTTAGTTGTTTTGTTTTTTAAGATTTGGTTTCTGGATTTTTTTTTCTTTTTCTAAAGTGTAATTCTGTTTTTTTAAAATACTTTTTATTTTGCTTTTTAAATTGTCCGTGTAATCTTTAAAATGTTTTTGCGTCTGGTGATTTGTTGTTGTGATTTGCACTTCAGGGCCACCGTAGTTTTAGTCAACTGCCCTTCAGGTAAATACAGTACAGGCTGTTTGCAGGCAGACAAATGGGTAAAAGCAGACGGGGCACACAAGTGTTCCACACAAAATACCAGGGTTGTAGACCACTCAGTGAACCAGTAGAGTTCATGCACATTTTTTTACCTCAGGCATGCTGTGAGCAACATGTCATAGAAAACCTTTATACAACACGCCACGGTAAGTGAAGTAGGTGAGACGGAATCCACGTCATATGGATATTTCATTTTTTTTTGTCTACATGTCATGAGTATACGCAATAATCATTTGCCTCATGAAAACTCCCTGATACACTTACCATGTGTACAAAAATGGTACGTTCCATTTTCATGACGTCCCTTGAGGTGTTTGTATGATCCTTAAGTGAACTGCAAGACACACCTGCGCTCACCTTAAGCTGCAAACCCTCCTCTCTACAACCCTTCCCTGGCCCGGACAACTGAAAAACTGTGTCAACCCCCATAGTGGTGCATCTGACCAAGACTCAACTCTGTCACAACAAGCCACATAATTCCATCAAAAATTGTGCAACTGACAGTCATGACACTTCCACCTCTGTGACTGACTTGCTGTGAGTTGATTCTAGTCTATTGTAATATGCATGCGTGTCTGTTTACTGACAAACAGTTCAAATATACTTTTGGAAAGCAGATACTTTGAACCTTGACATCCTTCCATGCAGTTCATCAGAAGGATACATACGTCTAAATGTTCTATTCTCAGTACTGGAAATGCACCGACAACCCTTTGCTGTAGTCTGTCGGTCCCTCATACAAGCCACCGCGATGCAACAATTTAACAATCTGACCTTTTTGGAATGATCTGGAATGAATTGGATCATAACAATTGCAACTATTTAAGCTCTGAGTAATGTTTTTTTATTGCCTTTTAAGTGGCGCCTTCAGATAACCTTGGTTTTGAATAGGCACTTTGGTAAGAAACTGAATTTAAAGTGAATGAAAGTCATGTTGAAAACCGAATAAGTAAATGAAAAATTAACATGTATGAGATCACTCAAAACGGAGAAAGGATACAGCCTTAACCTTGGGCATATTTTAACAAAATAAAGTATTTGCTCATTCGCGCATTTCAAAAACCAAGGGATGTATGTGTTTCAACTAAACTAAATGCTCTTGATCTTACCTGTTTGCAGTTGAAAGTAATATTTACTTTAGAAGTTGTTTAGCATCGATTGAAATTTCTCTGCTGATACTTCAAGTGGTAACAAGTGGCCAAGGAGGAAGCCAGTGTGTCAAGGAGAGCAAGTGATGGTTGAATGTCTTGCTCAAGGACACTGTGGTGTGTGGTTATAAGAAGCAGCTGCAGCACAGCTGCCTGTAAGAACGCTGACATTATCCTGAAGTTTAATGATTCAGAGTCAGAAACAATGTTTGAAAATTAAAATCAGAGCTTATTGTTTTTAACCGATTTCACTTTTTTTACTGCGACAAATGAAAGGACATTGTCTGTGATTTGTGGCGAAGCTTTCAAGTGCTTGTCAGCTGTTCAAGCCTCGTTGTAAAGCCCAGCCTCTTGGGGCTTGCCGCTTAATCACGTGGACCTCCACTTGTAGGGGAGCTGTCTCTTCACGGGCTTCTGCCATCGCGCCGCACATTGTCGACAGCAGCTTAGACACGGGCGCGGATAAAACGAAAATTCATAATGAGAAATGAAAGGTTATCTGAGGGAGCCCTAATGAAGTAATGTAAAACAGAAACACACTGTAATCCTCGGCAATGACTCACTCCTATTATGTAAAATACTCCCCCCTATCTGCTCCTCCTTTCCACTGCTGCAAATTAGAGGCTTAATCAACATGCCTGATTAAGTGAGAGGGCGGCACATTTAACCAGAGCAAAACAGAAACACAAGAGTGAACTGTAGTGCTTTGTCATCAAAAGCTTGAATGTTTTCTGTGTCAGTGTGTTAACTGATGCTCAAATCTGCAGGATGCATACATCGGAAATGTAAAAGACACCACTTTCAAGACCCACTCCGATCATCTATTGAGCTGTTCTAAAAGTGTTCCCAGTGGACCTTTAATTAGGATTATTTTCAGCCAAAATGAGCCAAAACATAGTTTCTGCAGAGCGGCAGTAGTTCATTAGCATTTCGCCTCAGAGTTCTGGGCGGGACTGTTGGCAAAGACCACTTTTTTGAATTACTGAAAGCTCTCTGTTTACATGCTTTCCCGCCAGCCCCTCATACCCACAACCTAACATTACAGGTGCATCAAAAATGGCGAGCACTATTGGCGCTCTATAGCCTCAAGCTAAATTTCAAAACTCTTGCATTTATGTGGAGCTACGCAAGTTTCCACAACTTTTTTCGGGTTCTACATAATTGAAAATCTGTAGCAGATTTCACCAGGTTGACCTTTGACCAATCAGGAACTTGGATTTGGTAGTGACATGTGGGTAGCGTCCTTTTTACTTTACGGAAGTGCCAACCGTTTGAAAATTGATCACGAAGGATACATTTAGCACCAAGACTCTTCCAACTGTGAGTGGCAGACATGTGCAGTAGGCGTTAGCAAAAGAAGAAGAAGCCCCTCCCTGCTTGTCCAATGTGAACACCATGGGCAAAACGACGTGTTAAAGAACCTGTTTTTAGCGTGTTCTTGAACCTGCGCCACATACCCGGTGTGTAAGTAGCTGAAGTCTGGGGCTGAAAAGGAGGACCTCACAAGCCTCACGGCCCGGCTGTACCACTTGACTAATTCAGGAGGTGGTTCAGACTGTACCATGAGTTTGAACAGATGATATGAATCCCTCATGCTTCATTCAGGGGGGGGGGGGGGGGGGTTGATGGAGAGTTGCGGTCAGTGAGAGTTTAGAGAAAGTTTGGAGATTTAGGGGGGAACAAAAGCTTAGGGTTGGCACATGGGGAACCAGGGTTTGATTCCAGGGGGTGAGATGAGCTCTGTCCAGTGTGTCCTTGGGCAAGGCCCTTAACGTTACTGCTTAACTATGTAGCCAAAAGGAGGCCCAAACCTGAGTGCCCCCTGATAAAATTCAGGGTTGTGTCGGGAAGGGCATCCACCTGGGCCAACCACCTGTGTAACTCGGTAAAAGCTCATTAGCTTGAAGGGATCCGGTGAAAGGTGAACATTTTATCATCCTTCTTCCTGTAGTTTTTGTCTACTTGTTGGTGCAATGGAGCAAATCATGTACCTTAAAGCTGCAGCTCTAGAATGGAGCGATTCAATGGAACGCTTCAGTACTTCATTGCTTATCGTCTTGCCATCATTATTAATGATTAGCAAACGTACCGATATCATAAAACATTGAGCTTTGAATAAAATAACTATATATTTTCTCATTTCTTGCTATCTATAAAGGACATTTTAAAAACAAGAGGCCTCTACAGAATGGACACCAGTTACTGAGTAGGGTCACAGTGGGCATGTGTTACTGTGTTTGATGCACAGTAAAGCTAACTGCAGCAATTATGGTGAAATCAGTTCTTTTGTTAATGTGCTGTACTGTATATTTACATAAATATGAAGGTTTTAATGAAGAGGTAAAGCTAAAAAGAATTTAAAAAAAATATCCTTTTGGATTTTCAAAATAAAACGAAAAGTGTTGTTGGTTTTTGAGTCAAGGGGCGTCTGCGCTTCTTTAACCGCTAAACATAACATACCTGCTCTGTGTACGCCACAGTTCACCTAACCATGCAAACCCTTGTAAAGTAGGCTAACATTTTTGTGTGTACAGCTGGTTCCCATAGCACCCAAGGGCAGCTCAGATAAAGTCAACCATCTTTCTTTTTAATTGGAGCTGGTGAAGCGGTTTGGGTTTGATTTCCGTCTTTGTCAGTTTAAATTGGTTGAGCTGGTTTACATTGATCACCACAGCCACTGCTCGTTTTGGAAACCCCACCTTCCTTTATAGTTTCTGTCCGTCAAACCCCATTGTCATTCTTTTGTTCTCTGCTGTTTTTCTTCCCACCATCTATTCTGACACTTTTAAACCTTTTTTTTTTCCAAACAGATTTCATGAGATGAGTTAATTTTGTAGTCAATCTCCCAAAGTAATCATCACTACAGCCTAGATTTAGTCTGAAAACAGCTAAATAACATCGGCCTCCTCCAGGTTCCAGTCTGGCTAACAGCAGAATACATTCAAGGTGTCATTATTTCAAACGTCTGCAGGCAGGACTTCGGGACGCACGGAAGGGTTATTTCGAATATTCCAATTAATATTTGAAAACCATTCTGCAGAATGGTGAGTGGGCTGGCAGCCACAGCTTTTGTCACACATCAACCATCATGACTGAAAAGACAGTGAAGAAGCAGCAGGCTGACGCAGAGCTGTCCCAAAGTTCAGACTACCAGTCCTTTAATTGAGCAGAAGGGCTTCGCTCGTCATTAGCTCCCGTTTGAACATGGAATGACGGCTGTCCTGACGACCACAGATAAGTAACTGATCATTTGTGTTGCTTATGATTCCTATTTTCACCTGCAGGAAGGCGATGCTTGTTATCATGTCAGGGCCACGTCTTGTTTGGCTGATTTTTGCAGAAATGTCGCGCTCATCTTTATTCTAGGAGCAATATTGGCTGAAGCTGCAGGAACATTTGACAGGCGGAGCTCTGAGGTTTCCCGGCGGCACCTCGCAGCGTCTCACTTCACGTCAGCAGACAGCGCAGTGAAACAGAATCAATGAAAATCCAACTTGAATAATTATTGAAAACTACAAAAATGGATAGGACTTTGAAATTCTGAAAGTCTTTTTTTTTATACTTTTGTAAATAGAATAAATAGAATGAGTAACAGTACACCAATAGCAAAAAAAAAATTAAAAAAAAGCAACAGCTATCTTAATTTCCTGTAAGAACAAATTAGAAAAAAACTGGAAAGGATGCAAAGGATAAAAGAAAAAAAACGTTTCCATAAATTCCAAACACAATTAGTCATTATGATCAAATACAATAATATTAATAATAATAATAAATCTTATGATATAAGCTTGCCACTTTTTAAACAACTCAGGTGTAAAAACATACTAAAGTGGAACTAATGTTCAGTTTTGTTTACACTGTGCTCATTTTTCAGTTGCACACTCTTGTGTTGCTGCAGAAGTTTTCATTAAATGTGTTGCTATGGAAAAAAGTGCAGATGTTGCATTTTTTGGTTTATGTTTACTGATTTGGAAATGCTTCAAGGGAAATTCCAGTTATTTTAACAGAAAGTGTGTTGCATTTATAAAGTAATTATAAATGCTTTTTTCCCCCGGTTTTAAAAACGGTCTTGCATACTATTTTTTTCATTTTGTCAGACTTCTGCAGATATAATCCCCCCCAAAAAATTGGCCCCCAAATAATTCACAGCTAGCTATTTTCTGTTTAGAGCAAAATACACACTTATTTGAACCAGACAGAACAATGAAAATGTTTTGAGGAACAGCAGAATTATACAGTTTTTTGTGTGTATGTGCGCTGTGTTATGGGGGGTTATGTTGAGGAATCCAGGAAAATGCCATCATGTCAGTGAAAAAACAAAAACATATACATGAGTAAGTTAACTGAAGTAAAGTAAAAAAAAGTGTACTGCAAATAAAAAAGAAGAAAAGAATTAAAAAAAAACATTTGTAAGTAAGAAGGTAAAGGAGAGATACTTACTAAAGTTACAAAATAAATTCATAAATAAACAAAATTAATTAAAGTTTATTTACTAGACAAAAATGAAGTAATAAGACAAGCCAGAACATACGTATAAAACATAAAAAAAATCTAACTTTAGATGGTTATTTTTTTTTTTTTAGCTTGGTTAAGTGCTTTCAATTATTTAACTAATAAAATTTGAATCTTTTTAAAGCAGGGTCCCCAACCTCTTTCAGGCCACTAGACTTCAAGTAGAAACCATTCAAATGTAACGTAGATTTTCCCTTAACCCATATAGGTCACAGTTGAAGGTAAAGAGTCAAACGCATTCAACCAAAGGTCATTAAAACTGTTATTTTTGCTAATTCATAAACATGAATCCACTGTTTGTACAACTTTATTAGCAGCATCCTTGTAATATTAGACAGCGCTTCTTGAATATTCTGCAATAATATTATGGTCTGTGAGAACAACTGTCACAATAAATCCATATTTGGAGGAAAGCCTCCTGGTTTTTCTCTGTTAAATGCAGCTTTCATTTATTTTGAAGTTGATGGTTCAGTTTCTTCTATTGTTCCCCTTAACTTCAAACAGAATAGATTTTCAACCATTTTTTTTTCATCTTATTTCTCCATTGAGGCGTTTTAAGAATGGCACAGCCGGGTGACCGAGCGACTTGACATGAGTCAGGAATGAGTCGGATGTGGTGGACAGAATCCAGTTGTTTACCAAAATAAAACTTCCTTCAGAACAAGATTATAGATTGTGTTTTTTTCTTTTTCTTTTTCCTTTTTTCTGCAGCTTAGTGCAAATCCTCAGCCTGGGGGCTGAGGACCATTGATTAAAGTAAAAGAAAAAAAAAAAAAGAAGTTACCAGACAAACCAGGAGCTAAAGACAACTACTACTTTAAATATCAAAACGTAAAAAAAATTATATGACTTTAGATTTTGAGTGTGGATTTTTCATCGGTTTAGATAATGAAATGGTGTGAACATGGACATCAAGGAACACACTTTGTGTTTTTGTTTTTTTGTCATGGGTTAGGGACCACGGCTTTTCCTCGGAGGGAGAAGAAAACCAGTACATTTAGAAGGACACCTCCAGCTCTGCTGGCTTCGGGGCGAAATCAGAGAACCTAAACTCCTTTTCAAGTAGCTGGAGTGACACTGTATTAGACAAATGATCCAATAACTGCTTGGTCATGCTGCTCGTGATGGTCACTTCTCCGCATTGAGGAGTACAAGCATCGATTCTGCTCCTTCCGTGTGCCTCTTCCTGAGGGCTTGTCTATTTTCCTTTTACCTCTCTTCTCCCTCTCTCTGTCTGCCTTCCCTTCAGGCTCTTGCCAGCAGCTCATGACAAAGTGCCCAAAGCTCGAGCTGGAGCTCCTCTTTCAATCTTGCTTCTCCTTACATCTCCATACGAGCCAGAAAGGAATGCACCAGTCCTGATGGTGACTTATCATCTTAGATTGGTCTCTTCCTCCCATTGTTTTGCTTTGGCAGAGGTGAAGAAGAGGTCCACAGAGAGCCGACCCATGCCAGCGACAAGTGGCTCGATCTAAGCAGATGTCTGGTCCGGCTCAGCTCAGCTCAACCCCCCGCCTCAGCGGAGGAGCAGAATCCTGTTGGTGTGAAGGATCCTCGTGAGGCGGCTGCACACATAGCGGGTGACATGGCGTGGGCTGCGGGTTGAGCTGGATGAATACAGCTTTGGGAGGGAGCTTGTCTGATGTAGACCCGGCTTCGGGGAAATGTTTGTGTGATGTGACATTGCGGCGTGCGGCTCGGCATGTGGGGGCTGCGAGCGCTGGCTCAAGGCCAGACGCAGACGAACCCTGCTAGACAAGCGGAACACGCTCCCAGCAACATCTTCAGTCTGGTCCCAGCTGTGCGCGTCATGCTTAATCCTGGAACCAATGGGACGCATTTCTCCATGCATGTAAAACTCGTGATAATCCAACCATTAAAATGTTCCAAGCACTTATTTGTGTCATTCCCCCCAGTCGCCTTGTTTATGTTTTTCTAAAAACTGCGTGTCTGCTGATTAAGCCCCACTTCTGCATACCAAAGTAGCTTCCACTCAGTGGGCCACTTCATTTATTTCACTTCCACTGCTTTAACTAATAGTTTGTGACACAGAGAGACTTGAAGGCATCTCACTTCTCCCACACCAGTCTACACCCTCTTTCCTTGCTGTGAGTTCAGGCGAGGTTGATGCTGCAGCCTCTCAGACTTCTAGGATCAAAATACAAAAGTTAGTCTTTGACAGGGCGTCGATATCAATCCATACTTTCCTCCACCCAGCCTGCATTCATGCACCAACCTCAATCACTATCTCTTCATCTCCAAATCTGCAGGAGCTGCTTTCCTCTCCTCCTCTTGAAAACCAACGTGGGTATCGTTTTCAGCCTCTCTTTCACTCTTCAGCCACTCTCTTTGTTTCCAGCGTCCTCTTTCTCCTATTATTCCCTCTGTTTCTTATCTCTCCATCGGGGTATCATCCTTTCAGCTGGAGCCTAAAGGCACTGATATCCCCTCTGTTCCATCCCCTTCCCTTCTCTTCTTTCGCCCCCCTCCTTCAGTAATCTTTAGACTTCTATCACTCATTTCCATCTCTTAGCTTCACGCAGCCTTTCGGCAGAAAGGGTACAGTCTGCGATAGATGACGATACAGTGGAAGCTAGGCTGAATTTTTTTTTTTCATTTTTAGGCAGTTTTGTTTACCTAAAAAAACGGGAAACGTATCGATTTTCTGTCTTTTAAGACTCAATACATCTTCCTCAAAGATTATGGGGGTGAGTTGTTTTCCTGAGGGGAGGTCAGATTCTGGGAAGTGATGATTAGACGGGATATCCTGCTGAGCTTCGTCTGCCAGTGGTTTACCAAAAGGCTTAGCGATGCCAAAAGGATGAGAAAACCGAAGCTGCTGGACCAAAACTTGAAGATTGTCAATGTGGTTCAGCCGCAAATCATTAGACAGTCCACATTTCCCAGGAAAAGATGATGTTTATGTCCATCTTTTATAGAAAAAGTAAAAAAATTGTCGTTTGAAAACATGAAGGTAAAAATAATATATATACAATAACTGTTTCAAAGATATTGTCCTGGATTGGTTTTTGTTTTGTTTGCTCGGGACCGAAGCTCCAAAAACACAGTTGGGAGACTCCGTTCTCCTTCTACTTGAGTCCAAAATTCCCTCCAGAGTATAGAAGGACCAGGTTTACACCAACTTGTCAGATCTCGGCTCTCCTCCGTCTTCTGTGACTCCGTTCGCTGTGACATTCGGCACCGCTGCGCCAGCCGAGCCATCGCAGACGGCGTGGGCAGCCGATGTCTGAAAATTGGACGCATTTGATCCAAAGCAGAACGAGAATAGAATATGGGAGTCTTGATCACCTCAAAGTGTTTTTTATCCTGCATTATGCCGAAAAGCCCCGGTCAATTCAGTGTTTTCATAAAACAGCAGAAATGAGGTTTTCTGCTTTAAAGGTCAGATCCTGCTAAAGCCAGTCCTCACAGACATGCAGATCCTTCTTCCAATAAGAAAACCAATTTAATACGAGTCTAAAATGTTAGCAAATGCAGCTGAATGTGGTCTGGATATAAATGAATCCTAAGCCATAAACGCGTGACGGACATTTCATAGTTTGCTTATTTACGTGGGACGTTTTAACTCAGTCGTCTTTGCAGGGAAACTGAAACACAACATGAACCCGTAGACTCTCAGTTTGGCCTAAGTGTCAACTACCTTTACATTTCGATATAAGCTGACCATGGGGAAAAAAATTGGCAAATCTGTACACAGGGGGTCTGCACAAAATTTCAAGTCCGTAGACCAATTAATCAGCCAGCATGCACGCCCTACTAATGATTAAAGTTTGGCGCAAGGCTGCAGTCACACCGAACATGTGAGGGGCGGCCAGATTTTTTTTTTTTGGGGGGGGCGGCCAGATTTAATGTTAAGTTAATGGCGCAGATACAATCTGAGGTTCTGCAGTGCGATTTCAGCAGATTTCGGCATTCCAGCAGCAAAACCTTTGAGCGATGTGGTGCAGCGAAAGTTCAAATATTTGATATTTGGCGACAATTAGGGACTGAACTTTGGTAATGTGGCGTTTTCAGTCACTCGGTCAGTGAGTGACGTACAAATCCAGTACGATGGAACGATGCAAGGGTTCTCGTCCTGAACTTCCATCCATCCGCTGTATCCCTTTCCAGGCGATGGGGTTACCAAAGCCAGTCACGACTAATATTGGGGGAAGGAGGGTTCACCCTGGACCGGTTGTAAGGCCCATGAGGCTTGAGCAAGCACGCCCGTCACGCCTGCCCCGGGAGGCTCACTGGCGGTCAGACAACGAGCCGTTGCGGCATGGTGAAGCAGCCTGCTCGGACCTTATGACATTTTTCTTATTTATATGAAGACAATAATAAAGAAATTATCTAAATTTTACTTATTTTTATTTTTCCCAGCAGCAAGTCTTCAAATTGGGTCACAGAAGACAGAAACACAGCGGAAGCAGCCGTCATTCAGATGCAGCTCCTGCAGGACGACTGAAGGTCAGGGTACCGGGAGAATCTCTGAATGATCTCATGAACTCAGGCATTAATAACATCACTACTACATTTTTTGTAGAACTCTAAAGCTGATCGCTCAACATCACCCGTGGCTTCCATGCATTGAAAATGAGATACCCACAGTCAACACTCCACGCAGCAATCGGGCTGAAAACATAACACACGTCTGGGACGTCAAGATTATGAAAACATTTTTGGACAGGCGTTGAGCAGCGGATTCGCTGTGTGGCTAAAGAGAGGTGGCTGAGGCAAATTTGACGCGCGACTAAGGTCTAAGCAACCCTAAATAGGCCTTTTAATTAATTTGTTTTAGAGTATATTCAGAAGCAGCTTCACCTAAGATCTATGATTTGAACATAATTTATAGAAAAAGTCCTCCAAAACCAATAGGTCTACTTCTGTCTATAGGGAAATTAAAGGCTTTGGATCCTCAAAATGATTAAAAAAAAAAAAAGTTCCCTGTCTTTCAACAGCTGGAGACACTGACCACAGAGAAGGTTCTCTTCTGTGTCCCCAAAAAGTTTCTTATGGACTCAATTCATTTCCTTTGACATCTATGGACTGAAACACCATCCACACATGGTGTCACAGTGTAACTTTCTATTAAAGCTGAGCTGAGCGCTTTATTTGTAATTTCCTGTTTATCTGTTAAGAGTGAACTCTACTTGTTTTTTGTGTGTGTTAACAGCCTTTTTGTAGCACCTGGCTTTATGTTGGATATTGCAAATACTGTGAATTGTGTAGATTTAATTAATCTGTAAAAGAGTAATTTAGAAAAACAGATTTAACCTTTTATCGTTGTAATCCTAACATTTTTCAACGCAGGAGGCACAAAAATTGGTAATTACGATGTCAATAAATTGTTTTTTTTTAACAATAATTTGCCTCTGATCTGCTCCATGTTGACTAATTACAACAGTCTATTTTTAAACCAACATTATATTGTTTCTGTATCACCTCAACATTTGATGGTTTAATGAGTTTTATTTATTTGTTTTTTTTTCCTGCCTTCCGTTCTTTCATTTTTGACTTAATGAGGTCTTCCAAAAGTTGCTTCACATTTTTCTTTAAAAAGTTTAGCTGAAAAAAAGGATAAATTAAGACGAATTAAAAAATTGTTTAAAACTTTTTTATAATTTGGAATTTGAGCTTCAGCAGCTGCAACGAGCAATGAACGCGAAACTGAAAGAAAACATGCAAATTATGAACAGTTTTTATCAAGACGAGTTTTTTTTTGGATAAATTCTGCACAAACTTCCACTAAAACGCAGTTTTCAATTTGCCTGATATTCTGTGAATCTTGAATCTGTTTTCCAGCCTCAGTTGTAGCTTAGTGAGAAAATGCCTTCACATACTTTTGGCTTAATCCGCAGCAAATCAGGAGTTGAAGCTGTCGTTCCTCTTTAGCTTGACATTCCCTTGCCTTTAAATATTTTACCCAAACTGTCAAAGCATCAAATTCAGTCAGTGAAAAAAACAACAGAAAACAACATGTTTTATGCTGCATATGAAAAAATGAGGCAAATTCTCACGGGAAATGTAGTTTTTTTGTAGCTTCTGATCATGTTTGAGATGAAATTAAATAATAGAAGTTGGATAACATAAAAAAGCAAGAATCTGGGGCCTCATTTATTAACGTTGCGTACGCACAAAAGAAGGCGTACGCCACTCTCTACGCAATAGTTGAGATTTATAAAAAGCAAACTTGACGGGAAAATGTGCGGTCCTTCACGCAAGCCCTGACTCAGGCGTACGCACGAAAACGGGTGAAATGAGAAACGGCGACACCGTCGGCAGATGGAAGAAACACGTGAAAATGACAATACTGCCTCTCATAGATAACATGAAGACTTCACAAAGCAAGTCTAACAATTAACAGCCTACACGAACACCCGTTTGATCATTCAGCAGTGAAACAAACAAAAAAGATCAAACGAAAATTACAACAGAAATTCAAATGAACACTTATTTGCAGAAAGAAACGTGAAATATGTTCTGCAATATTGGCATGTTTTGCAATTCATCCTCATAAATAATATAGTTAACAGAACGAAATAATGTACAAAACTGATATTCTCGTCAGTGTGTCAATCTGGCGGAGCATATAGGTGCGGGCGTGCGGACGGACGGACAGATGTACTAATTGTCCACTGGGGAAAGTTGTCTTCATATTAAAACATTTCTTCATAAGCTACGGAATTATGGTATTCATAAATATGCCTTTAGTTTGTTTTATTTTTGATAAAACAATGTATGGCGTATGTCTGGACCATTCAGAAAGCAACAAGAAATTGCGTGCGCACGGTTTTATAAATCCGAATATTTTTGTGCGTACGCACGTCCTATGTTTCATCCGTACGCCACTTCTGACGCAAATCCTACGCAAAGTTTTATAAATGAGGCCCCTGGTCTCTGTGAAGTGTGCACCAAAGTCTCTGTCTGTCTTACAGAGTAGTAATTCAAGCTCATCCTCCCTGATGCCAAAATTCATATTTGGTTAAAAGCTACGGTTTGATGCAGACAAGCAGGTTAAATCTGTGTTTATGTGGAACCTGAGCTCTGCTAAGTCTCAAGTCCCAAAGCTGAAGTGACGGGAAAAGTAGATTTGATTGATGGCAGCGTTTGTGGAGGCGGGACTACATAAAACGCACCTGTGCTTTCTCTAAAGGCGTGAGCGGCGTTGTTAGGCCTGCAGGCACCTTTTGACCCACCCTCACTGGCTGAGCGGTTGCTGTGGCCCCTCACTCTCCCTTTTTGCCTGTGCTACCCTGGTTAGAGCTTCAAGTGACAGACTCATGAAAAAATAAATAAATCCCTTTTTTTTCAAAATGGTGGTTTTTCTGTTGCTTTAATCTCCATAGCAACCATTTCATTTTTTGGGTTACCTTGGAGTGACGAATAGGTCGATGGGATTTTTTAAAGAATCAGCTAAAGTAAATTTTGTGAATATCCTTGGCAACAGAAGTCTTTTGTTTACCACAGCCATATGTTCATAACAGAAGTCATTTTTGTTTTATTCAGCTTCAGCCAACTGCTCATGCATTGAATTCTCACAATATTATGGTAGAAAATGTGCGAATACCAGGGAAATGGCTATATTGTCAGCTCGCCACGCTAACGCCGTTCAAATTCTACAATGTTTTCCCTCAAGTAGCTTCCCAATAATGCTCAATGACCATATCAAAATCTTTAGAAGGAGTTTAAATTTGTAGATGGTATTATGGCGGCCTCTTCCTAAGGTCAAGTTGTGCTTGTAGACATGAGTTGAAATTTCGTGAAAACCGCTTAAACAAAAGTTATGTTCCAATATTGTGGAAATGCTTTTTCCCAAATTATATATTTCGATGCAAAATGGGGGTCAAGCTGTAGGTCCTGTGGCCATCCCATAATAATTGCAAAACTTCCTATGGATATATCTCACACGTCTGTTTATGATGTCACTATTTTCCCTGGATCCTGAGTGTTTGCAATTTTTGGTAAGTTTTTAAGTATGTGGCGGGGGGGGGGGTATTTAAAGGCGCAGTCGTTGCAAAAATGGCAAAATTGCTAAAATAACTACAACCCAGGACTTAACAAACCTAGAGCATTTAGTTTGAATAACACTTTATAAAATAACTATCGACTCTTTTAAATTCCTGTCTCTGATACCGTTTTAGTTCCACCTTGAACTTAAAATAAACCACCATTAAGGGGTCCTCGACTTGTGAATAGGCGGCCTTGTTATTGGGTAAATAATGTATTTATGTAATTCCCTTTGGCGTTTCTCGAGCGTGGAGATTGAATTTACAGTTGGGAGTGGAAAACACGTGTGAGCTCTGGTGCCGCGCTCATCAGCTCACACAGAACGTGGAGAAACTGGAGAGACATTTCATCTCCAGTCAGTGGGTAATCACTGTAAATTATTCACAGCAGTCTTGTTAATCAGGCGGGTTCCTCGAACACCTCGCCGAGCGGTTTTATGTTCTTTGTCCCAGATTACTGCAGGAACCGCACTTCATCAGGGGACTCACTTTGTCACACAGATGAACTGATTTTATTTCCCCCCCCAAAAAAAAACTGAAGCCAAGCCAGGAAAACTGAGGAATCAGTGCTGTCATTTGTTACATGTAAAGACAACAAATGCATCTACCAAACTGTGACAAATGAATGGTTCCAGCCATTATCCTCATTTTAAACGCTCATCTGGAGCCACGGATGTGTTTCTTTAGATTGATTTTGCTTGGGAGATCGTTGCGGCACAATTGTCCCAGCAGCGAGCGCTGCAGCATTAATGAATCATCTACGGTCAAAATGTGCAACATCAATATTGCAACAGGCTGATAGACGGCTATGATGGTGATTACGTGTTTACTTAGTGTTCTGCTCTGGTTGCTGCTCTTTTCTTTATTCAAACAAAACAAACTGCAGGAGTATTTCTTTCAAAATGAAAGGAAAGCGATTCCTGGATGTCAATGGAATAAACCTGCTGACATTTGATTACATTAACCCTAAAACACTTCGCTATAAAAGGTTACACCATCACTTTTGCCGGGTACTTTTTACCCAATATAATACCCAACAAAAACTACTTGTTATAAAAAACAGACATGACATGACAACACATTTTTATTCATTTTTTTCAACTGTGGAATGTGTAACAAAATAAAAAAGGAAAAACACAAGAAGTTCCAAAAAACGTGCCCAAAAATTACTGAAAAATTAAGAACTAAAAATTCCTAAAAAATAATGAAATGGTACTAGAAACTTGTTCTTTGGTTCACCCATTCCTGGGACGTGTGAGACTTCCCTGGTGAAGCCACAGACTCCTTGACACACAAAATCACTGGTAAAAATCACCCAACAATAGCGTTCTAGGGTTAAGGGATATAATGAGGTTAACCCTTTAAAAGTGGAGCTTTAGCTCTTTAGCTTTTACATTGATTCAGCCGTTTACACCAATATTATACTTCTACTGAATTCTGAAGTGGAGAAAAGCGGCCTTGCACAATTATAAAATACTTTTATGTTGGGGAGAGTGTTTTTTTCTCCTGATATTTTTTTTTATCATATTGCACTTTAATTCCACATCGAAGCTGAAACTGTCCAAAAAACGAATTTCCAAATGAGAAATGTTATCATCTTTTTCCTGCAAAAATCCAAAAGAAATGAGCTCAAACTGTTTTTGATGTTTTATAACAAAGACCATCATGTAGAGACAAATTAAATATGCATAAATCCCAAATAAGCCAAAGTCAAAACAATTACAAAAAACCCAGATGAAGCTCAAATAAATATAGGCGTATCACTTATATGTCCATTTACTGCCTTCGTAACCCTTGTGCTAGCCTAGGCACTTTAACATTGGGAGTTGGGTCATCTAGACCCACTAGACAGTGCGCTGAACCTTTTTTCTTCAATGATTTGTGATCTTCACTGGTGTCCATGGATTACATGAAATCTTTCCACCTTTATCCACCTTTGTCATGGTAGGGAGAACACGTCAATGTAAGGGTGGGGTCATCTAAGATAACACAAGGGTTAAAAGCCCTTTACAGTCACTTTCCCATTTATCCAAGCACACACACATTATCACACTGCCTGACACTGAAGCCAACTTATAGCCAGCAGGAGCAATGTGGGGATCAGTGTCTTGCCCATGGACCCTTTGACACATGGGCGACCAAGGCGGGGGCCAACCCCTGTGATCTTCCAATTAGCGATCGACCGCTCCACGTCTACACCACTGAATTTGCAATGAATGCAACAGATAATCATGTCATCATATTTAATCATTACAATAAATCTCTTGAATTGAATCCTTACAGAAGGACATTGGGGTGTTTGTCCAATGCAATAGAACATTGTTGGTTATTATTCATCTATGTTTTTTGGCTATAGTTACCTGATACAAAAATAAATAAATAAATAAATCCCCCAAATCATTTGTAGTGGATTCAAGTTTCATGCCCTGGTCTATTTAAGCCTGGTTTCCACTGAGCGGTACGGTATGGAACGGTTTTTGTCTCAGAAAAGAGGCCTCTGAGACCCAAACAGTGACAAGCACAGAACAAAGATCTTCATTTTTGTATCTAGATATGAACCTAAATCCTAAACTTGGATAAACTTCTGCTCTGTCCGTGTTACAGACAGCTTCTGTTCATGTTTTCTGATTAAAATCTGTGTTGCAGTGATTCTGTATCAAAGAGAAAAATCACGAAATTTCATTCCGACTCTCTCTTTGCCGCAGACCCAGAACAAAAGGGTCAATCATGACAAAGATGATAAAACTACAAAGAGCTCTCCGCTTTTGAAGACTGTATAATCTCATCTAGTATCAAACAGAGCAATTTTTCGGCCAGCAGTCGTTCAAATTTACTACGTTCAAGATGGCATTTAGCAATTACCCATTTCTGCTGGAATTGTTTGGATTTTCATGTTTTGCACTTAGCACTCAGCGCTGCTTTCCTCTGAGAGGATGCCAGAGAGGATGCAGATGTTTGCAGGAGAAGCCACTGTTTGGATGAATCATTAGGAGACCTAATGAAAATGTTCTGCTTTGTGTCTCGTCTAAATCAAATTATCATCCGTTTAACTCTCGCACTAAAAGCTTCATTTTCAGGACAAATCATTTCACACGCAGATGTTTTTTTCTGTTCTTTTTTGTTTTGTTTTGGCACGGGCCAAACTGTTCCAAAAGTGTGTGTTTTGGGGTGAAAACTAGAAAAGTGACATGCTGAGAAAAAGACTGCAGAAAAAAAACTGACATAGAGCAAATCTAACTAAATCTTCAGGAGCCCCTACAGGTCCAGGAATAATGCTAATGCCCAAATTTCAGAAACACCTGCAAAAATCGGCGAATCAATTCCACTCTGCAGGGAGTGAAAGATTCACCCTCCGAAGGTTGCTTTAATTAAACCGCACAGAACTTTCAGTAGAAAAGCGCTTAAAAGTGTGATAAATCTGCAGCCCTCAGTCCTAACAGTGAAGTACTGAGCAGAGCCAGTGCACACAGTGATGCACTGTGTCTGTATTGATTAAATCATGTGCAAACAGAAGCAAGCGGGTGCGGAAAAAAAAAAAGTCTGCATACAAAAGGCCACTAAATTAAAAGCTGTGATTTTGTCAGACTTCCCCTAAATCCACGGCGTGCGAGATGTTCACACCCACAAACACAATTAAAACTTCACACCTTTCGCATCCCCACCCATTCTTCCGTTTAGCTCCAACTGCTCAGAGAGGTTCACAGGTGTCTGTTTATCATTAAAGACTTTTTCCAATCATCATTTTGGTTCCTGTGGTCTTTTTATTTTTATTTTTATTTTGATTATGTCGTTTTTAGTCCAAAAAAAAATTGTGTCTTTTCTAGGACATAGTTTCTGCAGAGCGGCAGTAGTTCATTAGAAATTCGCTTCTTGGTTGTGGGTGAGGGGTAGGCCAGCGCTTATTTCCCAACATCCCTTTGTTTACACTCTATCCTGCAAGCTTACAACCCCTTACAATCACAGTATCACTTTACCGATGCAACAAAATTGGCGAGCAATGTTGGAGCAATCCAGCTGTACAGTTTGGATCCAGATTCCAGCTCAGATAAAGAAAACAAAGACGCACGTGGATCTATTTGTCTGGAAGTGGATGCCTCAGTGTGCATCCACTTGTGGAGCAGGGAGCTTGCAGATTTTCTACAGGAAAAAATACTTTCTTTTTCAAAGGGCATCATTTTTCGTCTGCACCTGATTCACAGTGATTTGAGTAAAGAATTACTTAAAAGGCCATTTTAAACCTAATTTTCCTAAGTCTGGCAGCACGAGAAAAAATCCTGAGGAGCATGTTAAAAACACCTTTTTTTAATCAGCGTGGGTCTTAAAAAAGACTCAATATCTATTTTTTTGTTTTAAAAGGAGTCATCTTGTGAGCGGCCCTTTACAGCCTGTAGACAGATGAGAAGGACGCCAGGTCACCCCAGGACTTTAAACAACAAAAGGTCAGAACAAAATCATAAATAACATGCCTGACATGAACAGAAAACGACAGTGTAGGAGATACAGAAGCTGCTTACACTGACCAAACTGTTTAATAATAAACTTTTTTTTTCTATAGCAGCTTTCAAAATAAAAATAACAAAGTGCTTCACAGTAAAACACAGAATATAAAATAAAGAATTATGAACAAGCAAATAAAAAAATATATGCTTTTAGCTGCTTTTTAAAAGAAAACACAGAGTCTACAGATCTGAGGCTGAGAGGAAGGGAGTTCCAGAGGGATGGAGCCGCTTCTGCAATTATTATTTCAGTTCTAAATCACAGAGCTTCTGCATGAAAGTGTATTCGTGAATCTCCTGAAAGCAGTGCATTCTCTTGAATAGATCAGTGACGATGCGCATCGTTTCCTGTGAAAATGTCAGCATGTAGGGCGGCGTGATTGGTTCTTGAATGGATGCCAGTCAGTGTTTGAACCACAACTAAACGTCCATTTTACCAGCTTGTCGTTTGGTGTCTTAAAATTAGAATTCGGAGCAAAATATAGAAAGCAATTAAATCTGTCCCTTATACAAAGAAGAGGTTGAAAAGAATCAACAGTGCTAAAAATATCTCAACTTCAGCTCCAAACAGGATGATTTTGTTTTTTGTGATACATTTTTTTACTGTGCTGTACATGTATTATACACGTAAATGTCTAGAATTTAGATTTGCCTGCCTTGCGCTGCATGTTTAACCTTCATATCTGTAAATAATCCTGTTTTTTTATGTATGTTTTTTTCTATAGAATATCCCTGTTTTCAGTAAGACTCAGACTACAATAAGCCAAATAGGCCACAGGGGCAGCACAGCAGCAAAGTAGAGCTTTTTTTAAAACTGTTTACCAGAGGTTCTGAATTCTGAGTTCTTGAATTAGAGACACAATCAGGCATTTTATCTTTAAAAGAATAATCAAAAAGGGTTTTTTGTTCTGCAGGACGGCAGAAACAGTTCATGTTCCCAAATGATGTATATAGCAGGCAGCAGTGGATGCAGTTTATTTTTGCACAAACAAAACATTAAGGTTTGATTTGCTTTTCCACATAAGACAGTTTTATGAACAAAACCAATGAGAAAGATAACTTTGGGAGTGTTAATAGTAGGGCTACAACGATACTGAACACTGAAATATTCACAATCTTTTCCAGAAAATGTAACATAAATATTAGTGATGTTCTCGATTGTTGATTTCTGATCTTTATAAATATATTACAGTAAAACTAGACTTCAGGCAATGTGATTATTCTGCTAAAATCATAGAATGTTGTTGGGTTTTGAGTGTACAAACTAAACAAACCAAATGTGCTACTATCACGGGAAGTAAACAGATTTTCAGATGAAAAAAATGAAATTGAATCTCTGTTTACTGAAATAAGTTCTAAAAAAAAACGTTTTTTAAAATCTAGTCGACTATTTGAATAAATATGTTGAATGTGAATTGATTAATATTACAATAATCTGGTGATCAAATATGTGATGTCATGAGACTGTCTGCTAGCATGTTCATCTAAAGAGTTTCGTTTTTTTCCACTAAATATAAAAAAAGCTTGTTTGTAGAGCATGTCTGTTGTTAGCTTCGATGAACGGACTCAAGTTTTATAGTTGCTCCATTTTTGCAACTAGAACTGTAGTTATGGATGAAAAAACTGGAGAGCATTTTTAAGATTTGTTGTTAAATGACCCCAAAACAACAGGAATATTTATGTTTTTTTTTTTTACTGAAGTTAACCAGAAAGTTGACAGAAAAACTATCAAGTTTGACATTCTTTTCATTTGTTTATTTATTTAATTTTATATTTCACTATTTTTCTTTGACTTCCATATGGACAGAACCGATTTTATTTTATTTTTTATTCATCTTTTTTTATTTTATTAATTTTCATACATTCAGTTAAAACATAAAACATGAAAAAAACAATTTAAACAAACAAGATTGAATAGTAAGAATCATAGTTTGTAGGGTGAATCTTTGGTCTATCTATAGCCAGTCTTTGCCACATGAGTAACAATTCACACCTTTAGTTAAAAGATTTAAAATAAATACTAGGAAAAAAACAATAAAAAGACTTCCCTAGGTTCTGTATTTCAATATTTTACTGCACAAACACAGACAAAAGAAATACCCTTTATTTTCTATTTTTTCTATGCTAAAATATTAGGAAGCTTTAAATAAAGGTTTTAAAAATGACATCAGGGAGATAAAAAAAAGACTAAAATCCTCCCAGAAGGATTAAATTACCAAAGGAAATAATTGTTAATTTGCTTTCTGCTCTATAAATTCCATTGACTATTTTTGGATATTAAAATTAGGAACCATGCTGACTGAATTCTAAACATAAAAAGGAAAGAATCCATTAAGAAAAGCAACAATAGCTGATATAAAGCAGATCACCAGAGAATATCTGGACAACATGACAGGATACAGGCGATAACTCTAACTCTCTTCATTCAATATCTCAATAATTTGCCTTTAAATGCCATACCATCTGCCTTCAGCTACTTCTTGTGACTCATTATATTCCCGTCAATAAACTCCACATTCTTCAGACAGCGTTGTTTTCCTTCCACAACTTTCAGCGCTGCTTTTATTGAGCTGCTTTAAAATGCCACTGTGATTGCCACATCTGTTCAAAAGGATGACAGCAGTAATGAGACTGTCGGAGAAGTTTAATGTTTGTCACAACAGCCCTCTGTCTTGTCCTGCGCTTTTGCTCTTAGCACTGCTTCATGAGTTTAATTATCCAGACAAAAGCTATTTCTGGGAAATCGACAACATCTGACTCTATCGGCTCTTTATAAAACTACAAGATTTGAATTCAAAGTGGGATTTGAATTCTTTGATTTTCACAAATACTGTGTACAAAGTTATGCTAAGATCCTAAAGGGAAGAAATTCTGGTCAAAGCTTACTTTACCAGTTTTAGCTGGTTTGAGCCATGACTAGATGAGAATGAAAAAAAAAAAAAACGTATCAGGCAGATAGGATAATGATAAAAAAGAGCGTTGAAAATTATTTGTACTGATGTACTGTACAAGAACATATCTGGCAAACACGAAAAAGTATCCGGAGCACACATGAAAGCATCTTCCGCATACAAGAAAGTATCTGGTGCAGAAAATAAAGTATCTGGTGCATACAAGACAGTATCTGGTGCACAGGAGAAAGTGTTTGGCGCACACAAGAAAGTATCTGGCACACACAAGAAAGTATCTGGCACATGTGAAAGTATCTGACGCACACTTGAAAGTATCTGGCGCACACATGAAAGTATCTGGCGCACACATGAAAGTATCTGGCGCACATGAGAGAGTATCTGGCGCATCCAAGAAAGTATCTGGCGCACATGAGAGAGTATCTGACGCACATGAGAGAGTATCTTTATATGTCAAGTCAAATATTTCAACTGAGATATTTTTTGGGTTCTGCTTTTCACCTCATCCACATTTGTATTTTGTATGATTTTTGTCTCCCTTGTTTGTTGTCATAGAAACCCCCCATAACAAGTGAACTAGAAAGACACAGGCCCATCTATGGAGCATGAAAACAGTCATTTTCTACTTTTGATCTCCAGATTTTTCTGTAAATTTTCTGTCAGAGACATCAATAAACTCAGAGGTTTTCCATCTGTTAATCTACTTGATTTCAGGCTTGATCTTCCTTGTAATTTACAATGTAAACATCTTTTTTTTGGCCTCTTTTTACCTGTAGAGTTCTGCTAAAAAGAGGAGCAACCTTTCAAAGTGCAATGCTAAAAAGATTTGTTTCTTTTAGAACATCAAGGCTTAACTGCTGGGATGGCATTGCAGATGAATGTCCAGCATTATCCACTTAAATCCTTCAAAATGCAACAATCAGGGCTTTTTTCTCCTGTTCTGTTGAGTACAGAACAACATTCATAATCCTCTTTATCATCTTTAAAGCCATTAATGGCCTCTGATGTACCAGAGGTTAAACTCCATTATATAAGATAACAGGCAGCATGTTGTATTTTCCTATTTCTTCCTTTTTAATTTATTTATTTACTTTTTTTAAAACAGACAAAGCACAAAAAATAGTTTGGTACTGAAAGTTAGCTGTGCTTTGAGTTTTAAATGTCTCTTCAACTCGATATAAAAAAAGTCTTTATTTAATATCTTTATTCAATATAAAGCAGAGTTTCTTTTGACTAAACACTATGGAAACAAAGCAAAAGGAAGTCATGAAAGTTATGAGCTTCATCATAAGAAGGGAAATATCCAGATATGTGACCAACAAAAGCCGCATTCAGGGTGAAAACACTGCGTCCCCCGTAACTTAGACGGCGCAATATTAAAAAAAAGTAAATAAAAGGAAACACACAAAGAACAAAATGACAACAAATATCGGCAAAACTTCAATACATTTAGACCCCAAAAATATATAGATTTTGGCTGCAATTTGTCTAAAAAAAAAAAAAAAACTTTTTAAGGTGATTTGAAACACATTCCCGTTTGATTTTAATCAAAAGACTATTGTTCAGACTTATGTGATGCTTCAGGTGAAATCGAACATGTTAATAAATCATCTGGTCCTGTTTATCAAAAACAGTCCTTGTTTCTGAGTCACCACCAGTCTGTTTCTGCTGACAGACCAGCCTTTGATCACCTGAGTTTTTCATAAACTTACACACAGAATTCATCTGAAATGTGGTCCAATATTTTATAATACACAGCAGAAACATTTTTATCCATATATTTTGTTCATTGACGTAATTTCTGTGAAGTCTCGGTCTATCAGGTGCAATATAAGCAAAAATATAGGACCTTCTTTTATTTTGGAAATCTTTCTCTAAGGGATGGAACCCTCCATGCATGGTGAGGAGCTTTCGTGTCTTAACATCTGTGGTCTGTACCTCTTCCTTTGGCCATCTTATTATTCCTGCAGGGTATCTGATAACTGGCAGTGCGTAGCTGTTTATTGCCCGGGTCTTATTTTTGCCATTGAGCTGGCTTCTCAGGACCTGCCTCACTCGTTGGAAGTATTTAGCTGTTGCAGCTTTCCTTGTTGCCTGTTCCAGGTTGCCATTTGCCTGTGGAATTCCAAGGTACTTGTAACTGTCCTCAATGTCTGCTTCTGTTCCTTCTGGGAGTGAGACCCCTCGTGTGTGGACTACCTTGCCTCTCTTTGTCACCATCCGGCTACATTTCTCAAAGCCTGAATGACATCCCTATGTCAGTACTGTAGATCCTGGTGGTGTGGATCAGAGAGTCAATGTCACGCTCGCTCTTAGCATTTAGCTTGATGTCATCCATGCAGAGGAGGCGACTGATGTTGGCCCCATTTCTGAGTCGGTATCCATAGCCAGTCTTGTTGATTATTTGGCTGAGGGGGTTCAGACTTATGCAGAACAGCATCACCTTGGTATATCCCACATTTGATGGACACTTGTGCAAGTGGCTTCCCATTGGCTTCAAGGGTGGTTTTCCACAGCTTCGAGTTTAAGCAGAGCTTATGGCCCACCCAGCGTAATTTCTACATCACAAATTATTACCTTGTTTTCAAAAGTGATTGCTTTTTCTTCTCCTGATTCTCAATTATTTGAAGAAAGATATACTCTGAAATTCAATTTTGAGCTGAATTCTGTTAATATATTTCCTCCATCATCAGAAAAACGCCACAAGAACATGTTAAAAACAACAAACATTTTCATCGGATTGCTTCTTTAAAGACGTGGATGGATGGGTCAAGTGTAAAAATGCTTGGCCGGTCTGCAGAGCACAAATCTAAACCCTTTTAAAAAGTTTTGGGATGAGTTTTAAGCCAGCCCTTGTTCTTTCTTTGCTCAAATCCTCACAAAATCCCCAAAATGTTTGGTCTGTCAAAGAGGAGCACATGGATACTTTCCAAAGACCTTGTTTGTTCTTGGGTAGATGTTACTCATTAGGTATAATACTCACAGTGTTTATGTTAACTAAATACTTTACAAGAGACGAAACGTTTTCACTGTCAAAGTGCTCATTTCTATCTTCTAAAAATCATTTCTAACCGTCTATGTAGCAAAATCCAGAAACCACAAGGCCAGAAAAAGCCGAACCTCCAGCATATTTGACTCTGCTGCTGTGTCAGACAAGCACTGAGAGTTCAGTTACATGCAGAGTGGCACACTGCTCTAAATAGATGTGGTCTACCCAGAGCCATCTGTCAGAGACCTAGGGTTCTTTTTGAGCAAAAACACAACACATAAAAGGAAATACTCTAACTTCAACATATTGTGATGAAAGAAAATTGTTGGGAAAAGAAAAAAAAATTAAGTTTTTTCTAATGCTTTCAGTCTTACATTATTTCTCAGACATGTTTGCAATAAATGTTCTCATTCATTAAAAAACCTGATGTCTGCCTTCCAAAAAAATATAAAACATTTAGCCGTCATGTGGTGTTAAAAATATCTTTTCACTCTGATACATACCTGACAGGCATCATAAATACTACATTACGCCAGCTCTTCCTATATTCGTGGCAGCATTCAGGATATAGGCATAAACCTTAAAGGACATTTTGTTTTTAACTTTTTCTTGGATTATGTTCCCTGTGTGCTTCCTGTAAGGCATATCTGACGTAGTCCGTGAAAGATAAAGTTCTCCACGTCTCCCTGGCTGCTTTTGTAAATACATGGATTCTGTCCTCTTTCTACAACCCTCTGGTCAAACGGTGTTGTTGACTCTGTCTGCACAACATACTGCTTTAAAAGCTACAGCCCCCCCCCCTCGCGGAACCCCGGGGCCTTTCCACAACCGAAGTCAGACTATAATAGCCTGTTCTGAGTTCCAGCTGCTCACCTGCCTCCCGCAGAAGAAAACCTGGATGTACGGACAGATGTGTAGGATCTTTCTGGTTTTTTTCGGTTGTCCTGCACTTGGCTGAAGCCAGTTTGACGCTGCATTGTCAGAAGTCCTCAGCAGATGACGAACATCCAAACTTTTTTATGACAAAGTGAAAAAAACATGTCCACAGCAGTGTTAACTCTTCAAGTCCCGCTCTGATCATCTTTTGATCTATTTTTAGCTCGTTCCCAGTGGTCTAATAGTAATAAATATGCAATTTTTGGCCAAAATCAAAAAACCTGTGTCATTTTCTAGAAACTAGGCTGTGCAAAGCGACAGAAATTCATTACAAATTTCCCCATCATCCCTTTGATTACATTCTCTCTCTCTCCTGCTAACTTACGGCCCCTCACAACCCCAACCTGACATCACCAAAGCAACAAAAATGGTGATCATTATCGGAGCTATGCAGCCGTACAGTTTTGAGCCAGATGCCAGCTCAGGTGGGGAAAATATAGATACAGATAAGGATCTATTCACATGCAAGTGGATGTATCGGAATGAAGCAGAGCAGGGAGCTTGTGGCCCACTGACTGTGGCGGCTGCAATATAGCTCCAACCTTTTTCAACAGCACTTTTTTTTGTCTGATGCTGATCTGAACAACTTGCATAAAGAAATACAATTTTTTTTATCTTAATTTTCTCTATATATGATATCCACCATAAAAAATGGTACAAGAAAATTTTAAAAATGCCAAAAACACAAATAATTTTAATGGGAGTGGATCTATATTAAAGTAATGCTAAAAAATGAAAATAATAGTCAGTTGTGATGGACTGGGTGGTTAAGAACAAGTTGAAAAATTCTGGCATCTCGGCCTCTTTTGGCGTGTCCCTCCTAAGCATATAAGCTTCTCCACCCACAGCTAGACTAAATATAACAGAAAAAGAAAACCAAACTTGCACGCTACGTAAGGTTAATCTTGCTGTGTTAAATAAATAAACTCAATAAAACAAATAGAAAGCATCAATGTAACTGAAACCAGTGGATGAGAAGGATGGGTTAACTGTGTGAGACTAAACTTTATTGTGTGGCGGTGGACACATTTTTAAAAACATGTAAACCGTTCCTTAGTTCCTCATAGCACTCTATTGCGGAGGAGTCTTTTATCCCTGACGCTCTATCTCTAGTGGTAGTCAGAATGCATGCACATTTTGTGGAATCCATGTTTGATATGCCTGTGACCCCGTGGCGTATTCTTGACATAAACTCTACAGGGGAAGTTTCCTGTTCAAATTCAAGACAAACCTAAACCTAAAACTAACTGCTGTATTCATATTTTTACATGTGCACAACTTTGTCTATAAGCATACGTTTCATTGTGACAGTTATTTTGCCCCACATGCAGCAGATTTTAAGTTCAAATGACGGACAGTTGGGATGGTAATGAAGTAAAACTGCTGGGGATTCAGCAGAGAATTCCTAATGTGTCAGCAACCATACCTTCAAAGTTTCTGTAGGCAGTTCAGAGAAGGCTTAAACTCAAAGTTTCTAAAAAACATACAGAAAAAACGTTTGAGAAATGTTGCATGCATTCTAAAGGTAACAAGAAGGAACGGCAACACACCTTCAGTGCAGAAGATGTAATCCTTTTTCAAACATGCTCATGCTATAAAGAAAAAACTGATTGCAAGATTTAAAATGTAATAGAATTGTTTTTTTCTCAACTTTTTTTTCTATTTGGATGATGGCAAATAAACCTTAAAGCACCAACAGACAGTTTGCCATCTGCCCCTCCTTAACGCTCTGCTGCTGATAGAAAAGATTCTGCATCTCTTTCAGGGCTTCCATTCAAACAGATTTGATTTTCGCTTGTGACACAATTACATAAAAGAAAATGCAGACTCCACGTGAAACTAAAACAAATGAGGACGAGAAAAATCATGTGCTTCATTTTAGATAGAGCAAGAACAACCTCAAACAAAACCTTATAAACATGTCACCAAAAACTCAGGGATGCAGCCGTGAATGAAAAACCTATGAACTCAGAGATTGTTTTTCCTGTTTTTTTTTTTTAATTTGAGGATGAGAACATGACTGTATATGAGAACTGGACTGAGTGAGTGTGACATCACCCATAGAAAACCAGACTTCTGGCTTCAATTAAATGAAGTCAATCCAGTCCACATATTTTTCGTGGTCTGGACGCAGCCATGTTGGAACCATTTATAGTAAACAGTGATTGGTCCGAGTCAACATTTCTATGACAACCACTCTCGCCAATCAGGAGTGAGTCAAATGTTTCGAACATTCGACATGAGACCACCTACTTTTACTGAGGGATCTGATTGACCAGTTAATAATATGAATAACTTGGACTTCAGAAAAGAAAAGTGAAAAAGAATGTTCTTTTCTGACAATAATAATGGGTAACAGTAACATCTGTTTATTTCTCTGTAGAAGTGTATGGGATTTCGGCTTCTTTTAACCAGCGGGTACTTCCTGTTCGGGACGCCAGAAGGAGGGGTCACTCAGTGCACTTCTCCTATACGGTCAATAGAAGAAACTAAAACAAAAGACAAACAAAATCCCAAACTACACATGGATCTAAAGGCTGTGTCACACAGACTCTACATACATTTTGCGCGTTTTCCACATATGTCATTTCTGTCTTTTATAATACGTGCGTGATATACATAATTCCTACGCGTTTCTTACGTTCGTCATTCGTTGATGTGTGCAGATGTCCGTTGAGGGTTTTGGTCGACGGGTCTTCACATGAATTCGGTTTTCAGTTGTTCCAAATTTTAGTTGACGCATATTTTATGTAGTCTATATGAAATAACTATGTTAATCTTAAGCAATTGTGCATGATTTTTGCATACACAAATTTTCACGCAAGTACCAGCAATGTCTAACTTTTATATCGCATATATGGCGCACATATCACATCAGAAATCACGTTATTATTGCAGGAGTCACTACTAAATTGCATATAACCAGCACAGTAATGCACGGTTAATGCATGATTGTTGTTTTGTGTGACGGAGGGTTTATAAATATGCCAATCTTTAACCCCTTCAGCAGTCTACACCGAGTCGCGTCTCCCGCTCCCCTCGTCCGGGTCGGGTCTCTCTCTCCGGTGGGATGCCTCGGCTAGCGCCTAGCAGATGATTTAGAACTGGTTCGAACCAGGGCAATCTGACTACTTTGTTAAAACAAAGCATCATTAGGGTCCAGATGAAGAAATTCAATGAGGCAAGGTTTTACATGTTCTAAGGGTGGTTTATTTGTACTTCTGTGTTTAAAACGTGGTTCACTTGTGATACATGGTAAATGGTAAATGGCGTATACTTAGATAGCGCTTTTCTACCTTTTTTGAAGGCCCAAAGTGTTTTACAGTCACAGTCCCACTCACCCATGCACACACACATTCACACACTGGTGGCGGCTCCATCTGGAAAAATGTTGCGTAAAAACCTTTTCTCACGTATATTTTCATACGTGCAATGTGTGCAAAATGTTCATAGCAGCAGTGTGGCACGGCCTAAAAAGGCAAGGTCAAAGGGAAAGACAGTCAAACCCAAAGACCATGACTAATGGGCAACATGGATCAAACCTTTGGACCTTTAAATCAAACATCTTCACTCAACGGCTGACGTGAAAGGTGCCGAGTGTTTTTCTTTAGCCTAAAAATGAGCCTGGATTCTTTCAACATGTCTCAGTGAGCGGTGACGTCCAAGTGTGGGCGGTCAAAGATGGCCACGTCTACTGGCATTAGCTCAGGAACATTTTGCTTTCTTCTCACTGTCCTGACAGCATTTTCCAGTTTAGTGCGTCTTTAACAAACATCAAACTGCTCCATTTATTTCCTAACATCAAGGTATCAAAGAGGACTGGCATGGAGTGGAGAAGTGATGTGGGTTGACATCTGGGTAAAAAAATAAATAAATATTGAAGACGCAAAAATAACAATAACATCTATTTCAACCAGGGCTGAGGTTACCACAGACATGATGGCTCTAACCACCCAATGGAATGTCAGATTGTCATTATCAGGAGCCTACATTGCGTGTCTGTCCTTACAAAAGAACAACACATTAAAGAAGCATTAAAATGCTGAGGATGTTAGAAAAAAAAAGACCCACCTCAGTGTAGGTGAAGGGAAAAGAAAAAGTCTGCTTGTCAAAAAAGTGTAGCAGAGATTAAACATTTATTATTTTATCAAGAGAATTAATGATGATGTTTTTGACATGTGTGCTGGATCAACCATCTGTTACCATGATTGATCATCCTGTGACATCTATGTATTTATGACGAATAACCCTGCATTGGTTGTCTGTCACGGTGAAAGAGGAAAAGGTAAAACAGGAGATTGTAATTCTGTTTTAAATACAAATTTATATTCAGCACAGTCAACCCATTTCCTGTTTCAAAAATGTAAAACAAGGTTTTCCAGCTTTTTTCACCCAATTTTATCAAAAGAAGGACCCAACAGAAGAACACAATGAAAGGGAAAATTCTGTTTAGGAGTCATGCTGTCCAATCCAATTTTCCTTCAATAACAAGCTTATGAAGAAAATATGACGCTAACGATTATTTAAATCAACTCAGTTGAAATATTAAAGTGGAAATACATAAAGATTGACTTGTTTTGATTGTCACACAGTAACAACACAAGTGTGTTGCCTTCCTGGGTTAATTGGTTACTTTAAATTGTCCCTAAAAAACTTTTATCATTTCTTTCTATTCCTCAGAAAAACAAAGGTCCAGTGTTTCCTGTTGTTAAAGACAATTATCTGTTTACATGCTCTCCTACTAGCTTACAGACCCTCACACCCCCAAGCTAATATTACCGGTGAAACAAAAATGACGAACAATATCGAAGCAATCCCAGCTGTACAATTTTGAGCCAGATGCAGCTCAGATCAGATAAAACCAAGTTGTCTACAAGCAGATCCATCGGAATGGAGTGGGGCAGGGAGCTACGTCACAGCTACAGCATTTTTTTTTACTGCAACTGATTCACAACAGTTTGAATAAAGAAATGCAATTTGAAGCTTAAATTCCTTATTATATGTCCTCAACTATCAGACAAATGCCACAAGTACATGTTAAAAACAACAACGGGGATTTTCCTCGGCGTGGGCTATCGAGAGGTTCGGACAGTTGTTCTTTTTCAGATGACTGCCAATACGCAGAAGTTTTCTTTATCTGCTTCTTTTTTGTAGTCAGGGCTCAGTTTGGACAATACTGTCCTCAAATGAGCCCTGCCGAGTGACCACTTCGAAAGTCGTTGGGGGCATTTTGCTCACATCAAGAAGGTTTGACTGAGTTTAAAAGCACATTTAGATAAGCTGTCATACCTGCCCAAAAAAAACTGACAAGAGGAAACAAACTTAAACCCAAACCAACAAGCCCTGCTGTGAATGCCCATTTCATTTTATTCATGAGCTCTTTTCATCCGATCTGTTTTATGGACTGAACGTCTCATCACACGATGTGGCTTCTTCCTAAAGTTCACTCCTTTAATCCAAAATCCACAGTAAAACAAACACAGAGAAAGCAAAAGCTTTCTTTATCTGCACTTACTTTGACTTAAAACCTTTTTTTTTTTATCAGGCATTAGAACCACGGTCCTAAAGGCCCATTACCTTGTTTCGTTAATAATTGAAAGGTTGAACCTACTTCATTCTGCAGTGCACCCATGAGCTCTAACAAAAAACACATGAGAATCTCAACTTTGATACGTTAAGAAAAAATAGGTCATTGCGACAACAGAAAGGTTCACATCCTTTATTTCACAGACAAATTTGACACTTTTTAATGATGTTTTTCAACTATTGCACGGAGATAATTAACAGCAAAGAATCCAGATGCTAAATCCTGCTTAGAAATGTCAGATCTCTCACCTCGTTTAAAAAAAATAAAAACGTTCAGCTTGTTTGCCAGAGCAAATCAGTTCTGTAAAAACTTGAGATTAGTATTTTCCTATCATGTACTCAGTGAACTGTTTTAATGTACATTTAATTATATCTTTCCATTTTTCCCAGGAGAAAAGAAACTTTGTGACATTTGAGTTGGATTCATTTTCCTTGTTCATCCAGCAGTGGCGTAAAACCTCCTGATGGAAACACAACTCCTGCCCATCCAATTTCCCTCCTGTTAAACACTAATAATGCAGAGTTAAAATATTCAACAACTGCAAACAAAACATGGCATTTGTGAAGGCTGCCCTGTCCCATTTCTCTAAACATTGTTACATGATTTATCATTACCAGCTGGTGTTGATTCAGCCTGAAACGGCTCTTTCTAAACACCGTTCTGTGTTACGAGCGGAGCTCCCAAACATGGACGACTGTTTGCAGAGTCTTTGCCAAACCACCACGGCCGGTATTTAAACACAAGCGTTTAGCTTGTTTCTGCATCTGTCCTGAAATCCAAAAGTGACCTGAAATGTTTTTAACGTAAAGGCAAAAAGTTTGGGAACTACAAATAAACATGACAAAGAAATGCTTTTAGAAAACAAAAACTAATTTGTCAGGTGGCAAGAAGTGGTTGAATGAAATATTCTTCCAGTCGGAACGTCCACTGCTAGTTTATTGCACTAATGCTAATACTATTCTTACAATTTGAAATCTATAAGAGAAATAAAGATATCTAAAAAAAATCAAGTTGTAGCAACTAGCAAGAAAACCAAATCTATGCAACCAAATCAAATCAAATGTGTTTTATTATTGTGGATAAAAAAAATAAAAAAATAAAAACCTTGGTCCTTAATCAAGTCTCAAATTCAGCCTGACAAGTTCCCATCTCTGACTGGTGCACAATTTGCTTTTAAAGACCCACTCCAGTTAAAATTGTGTTTTCGACATGTTGTTGCAGCATTTTTCAATGACGGAGGACATTTATAAAGAAAATTGAGCTTAAAATTTCATTTCTGAGTATTTATTTATTTATTTATTTATTTATCTATCAATCAGGAACAGATGAAAAAAAATGCTGTTTGAAAAAGATTGTAGTTCTGACATCACAAATACACTGGGAAGATCCACAAGCTCCCTGCTCTTCTCCTTTCTGATGCATCCACTAATAGACGACTAGATCCATGTCCGTCTGTTAGGTTGGGGCAGTAAGCTAGCGGGAGAGCATGTTAGCAGAGATCACTTAACAACAGGGAAAAGGGGCGGGGTTGCTCTATGCCAACGGTCCCGCCCACAACTCAGTGCAAATTCCTAATAAGGTCCCTCAGCTCTGCAGAAACTTTTTCCTGGAAAACAAAACCTTTTTTTTAAATTTTGCCTACAACAGCTTCGTCATAACTAAGAGGCCACTAGGAACGCTTTCAGAATAGATCAAAAGATGATCATAGTAGGTCTTTAACGAAAAAAAAACTAAATTGTGCAAACCAAGAGGTACCTCTAATTCAAGTTTAATAGTTCTAAAATCTGGTCAAAAACATTTAATTTTTGACTTTTAAACCATAATGTCAGTGTTTTGACCAATAGAACTTTTCTACATTTCATTTTTAGATCAAAGCAAGTTGCGACTTGCATGATTTTCGAACAAGCTCTTCCCTTCACGGTTACTGTAAATTGATCTGATCTGGTCCATTCAAACTGTTGCAATAAGTATCAAAGAGTTTTCTCGTTATTCTGGTGTAATCATAGATCTCAAGTTCATGGTTCAGCTAGATTTTAGATAAGTTTAAATCAAGCTTTATTTTAATTTTTATTCTTAAGCAGTGAACTAAAATAAACAGAACATTTTATACGATTAAAAAGCTATACAAAAAAAAAATAGAAAAGTCATCTCTGCCTGAAAGAAACAAAGATTATAGAAATTGTTTCTACTTTAATAGTTCCTTTAAACCCAACTGTAGTCACGGTCTAAGAAGACAGTAAAGGCTTTAAGGTAAAAGAAAAACTTTATGCAGCTAAGGGGGCCAGAAAAGGACTAAAGAGATGCAACAGACTGGGGGAATGTGGTGGATCTCTGATTTCTGCCTACACATCTCTGCAGGCAAACCCTGGTAACTCCTCAGTGCTTCACACAATGCCGTTTAAAACAATAACCATGTTTGATGCTTTAGCAGCTACTTATTCAGAGAAACCTCCCAAAAGCTTGAAGTGTCTCACTGCTTCAGATCTGCGATATTTTCATTTTGGGTTTCCTCATAGGGAGGTCAGACAAGCATCCGCTCTGCAGCAAATGTTAAATGTCAGGAAGCCATTTGGCTTTGTGTGTCTGTGTACTCTAGTCTAAGAAACAACAAGCCAATTCACATGTAAAGAGTTGAACCAGAACCAAACCGGCGCCTTCTGCCAAACCTGAACATGAAGGAAGAAGAAAAGCAGCGGAAAGACTCCACAAATCTCTGAAGAGATTAAGGACCCTGCAGATTAGGATAACACCGTTACATTTCATAGAGCCAGATTCAGACATTTAAATCAATTAAAGCTGCTTGGTTAACACCTCAAAGGAACCATGCAAAGAGATAGGACGACACGAGCAGTCCACTTGGAGGAAAAACGATCCAATCTGCTGAGAAGAGATCAAAAACAGACTTTATTAAAGCAGCTTCTAACCTCTCCACCTGATTCTTCCCTCAACCTGCACTTTGAAAGCGTTGTTTGTGACAATTTATACCTGTGTGACTTGAAACTGCTCTGGGAACAGTCTCAGGCGTTGATGGGAAAAACAGCAGACTCTCTTACTTGAAAGACAAGCTACACTTCACTGTGCCGGGAAAACCGACTTTAGACTGATTCTAATCATTCATTTGAATCACATGAAAAATATTCTTTAAATGATTATTTTGTTCTGAGGGTAAAATCTGTGCTGGAAAACTGGATTTCTGCTTTTTGGGACCGGCGGGTTCTTCCTGTTTGTTTTTTTTTAATCGTTTTTTTTTTATTTGTCCTGTCCAACAACTGAGCAAACGGATAAGAACTAAGAGCCAGGTTTTTTTTAAATTATTATTATTTTTAGTTTGTTTTTGAAATTCACTTACGTTTATTAAGTGAATCTCATTACATGTGCAGTTACAAATAACACTACAACATCACCCTAGCATGGCAGTGGTAGTGTGGTGGTGTGGGGTTGAGGAGGTCATAAAATCTGTGTTTTACAGTAGAAGAAGATTAGAAGAAGAATCTCCATCAATCTATGGCCTGAAGCTTGAGAACTTTTGGGTTCTGCACCCAAACATTTACCATAAAACTACCAGATGGTCTATGCTTCAGAGGATGAAAAGTTTAATTTCCATTTTATTTGAAAACTCTTTCACCAGGTGAATACTCGATTCTGATGGTCTGTAGGGTGTCCATTACACAAAGTCACTTGGCCTGAATGTTCTATATTATTGTACTATTAGTAAAATATTAGTAAAATAAATAGCTTGTTTTTGGATAAACATTTAATGATCATAGTTAATGGTGGCGATTTCTTGAAACAAAAGCAATCTATAAAATGACCTATGGACTTTGTTTCTGTGAAACAAACTTTTGCTTCATCGTTTGGTCAAAAACAAGCAATAAGAAGTGAACTTTTCCCCTGATGTGATGACTTCACATAACCTTCATGTTCATGTTTATTTATACTACTTTCAGGTCAGCGCAGGCTCTGTAGCCGTTACCATGACTTTGCGTCGCACCTCACATCAAACAGTCCACTTCTTGGGAAAAACAGGTTAAAATCTGAAAAAATAAAAAAATAAACAAGTTAAAAGTACTAATAACTGATTTCATATTTCTTTCTTTCATAAGTAACTGTGGTAAAGGTGCCCATGGTGTTCATCCTTGGAAATTATTAGACTTTGTTTCTTCCTCAAAGTCTAATAGTTTCTGACAATGGACACCCTTACTTTTATTTTACTGATTTAAAATAATTTTGTATTTTGTAATTGTTCCACGGCAATAAAAAATTATTACAAACACCTGTCTGTGTAATCTAAACTCCCAAAGTGATACATTTTGTTGAATTGTAGGCTTTTAATTCAATTCGGTTCAATTCAATTTATTCATATAGCCCAAATTCACAACAACAGTCGTCTCAATGGGCTTTGTACCGGGAATTTTAACGTAAACATACATTAAAAAAAGGTCATAAATGCATAGAATTCAATACTAGTATAATACTAAACTTTAACTAAACAGACTAATATAAACTGGACATCTCTGCCAGTAGACCCTCCTTCGCGGTGAGGAAGAACTCCTAAAAAGAACGGAATCTGCAAAAAAAACGAAGAAACCTCAGGGGAGCCCACATGAAGGAGAGATCCTCCCCCCGGACGGACAGGCGATGTACCAGAACTCTTAGAGAAGAATTAACTTATTTAACCCTAGAACTACATATTTAAAGTCCAGCAAATGATCTTCATACAGTTGAAGTTGGGGGACGGCTGGGGGCACGAGACGAGCCGGAGACAGGACAGATGTGGGACCTTTTTGATCAAAGGGATCATAAATTCCTGCCATATTTTCATAAAAGTAAACCTTTTCTTTGAAGCGGGCCGAACATGTTAACAGTAGACTGTTATTGTAAACCTGTCTGGAGCGTCTCGTTATGGACAATAGGTCCTGACAAAGTCCGGGTCCCGACAGAGCTTTTACTTTATAAAACGCTCTCCTTTATAGTTTCATTTCAGCATCTGTCCCCATGGAAACAAATATGAATGGTGACAAGGAGCCAGATGGGAGCAGAGCTATTAATTCAGACCAGAGACTGTTAAAATTGGGAAGTCCTTTGCTAACTGTGGAGGAAAATATTGTCTTGCTGCAGAGTGTCAGTTTAAAGAGGAACACAGTTGCAGCAAAAATGGGATTTTGAAGGTGTTTTTAGTTTATCTAGACACACAAATTAAGAAACGCAGGATATTTTCACGGTTACCTTCGCACATGTCAACACTACAATGGGGATTGTTGCAACAAACAACCACAAAAGGAGAAAACATTTCTAGTTTTTTGGTTATAGTTGTTCATTTTTCAGTACCAACACAAGCGAAACGTGTTCCCTTTGTGAGGTGATGCAACAAAAACAGGACTAGAAAAGTACCAGTCTCTTTGTGGCGTGAATGGATTTATTTGAAGTTAAGACAACAACAACAATAACTGTATTTCAGCAAATTGCATCACTAAAAGGCCCCATTGAGTGTTCAAAGTCTAATCCTAAAAGCGAATAAGAGGGCACAAATGTCATTTCAGTTTAGATCCAAAGTGACAGACTGGAGAACTGAGGCACAGATATGATTACAGGGTTGCATCTGGTTGTTCACATCACCAGAAGACCCTTATGGAAAAGTCTGGAGACTTCAGCTCTTGTGTTTAAGGAAAAAATGTGTTCTCATGGCTTTAAGATGAAAGAAGAAAGGTTTTCTAGGAGCTTAAGTCAACTGTAGTTGGGCCATTGAACCACCAGGCTGCTAATCGCTGCAATTCTCCACATAATCAGCAAAACAAGCCGCTTACTTTAAGACAGAAACATTAACCAGTCCTCGATCCAGTAAAGTTCTTTAAATCCCCTCTTGAACTTTGACCTGATCTTAGTCCATTTAGGTTTGCACATTTTTAATAACAAAAATCCTACTCATAAAAATCCTAAATCCTGAATAGAATTGAAATCCAAAATCCTAAAACAAGATTTTGGAGAAGTCTGAAGTTGGAGAATGACTAAACAGCTTCATGGCAAAAATTGTTAATTCCAAAATAATGTGAAAATAAAATTTGAATAAAGGACTCCTTTATTGATGCATGTTTTAACAAATATGTTTTAGTCTCTGCGACAATTCAAATGTTCATTATTTTTGTCAAGTCACTGATCTTGTTAAAATAAGCAAATGTTAGGAGATTTGGATTAATAGAGTTTTAAACACTAGACACTAACGAGGATTTTAAAAAGGCGACAGTGGCTCAGGTGGGGGAGCGTGGTCGTCCAATGATCGAAGGGTTGGCGGTTCGATCCCCGCTCCCACCAGCCAAGCTGTTGTTGTGTCCTTGGGCAAGACACTTCACCCCCCTTGCCTCCAGTGTGGCTCCATTGGTGCATGAATGATCCCGGTGATGGTCAGAGGGGCCGTAGGCGCGAACTGGCAGCCACGCCTCTGTCAGTCTGCCCCAGGGCAGCTGTGGCTACATCAGTAGCTTAGTATGAATGAGGAGTGAATGAATTATGGACACATTGTAAGCGCTTTGAGTGTCTTGAAAAGCGCAGATAAATCCAATCCATTATTATTATTATAATTATTTTAAAAAGTGTCAGGAAAAATTAAGATACAGTGCTCCTGTGTTAATCACGGGGTTACATTTTAAAACAATACCAACAACAGGTAAAATCAGTGAAGTAGGATGTTTTAAGACTGTCAAATATCTCAATTTATACACCAGAGGTACCCACACTTTTTTTGGCATGTGTTACGGCTGTGGCCGTATTTGGTTTTGCTTTGTTTATTTATTCTGTATTTTGTGCATTTGGATTTGTATCAGAGTGGGACTTGTGTGTTTTTGTGCATCTTTGTGTGTCTGTTTATGTCTGATTATTTTCAAGTGTGCTGGAAAGGGTGTGGCCTCCCATTGGACAAGCTGATGGAGGCAGCCTTTAAAAGCACCACATGGACCTCCAGTCTGTGAGAAGGGAGCCTTGCAGCAACAAGTCTCCACTGCAGCTTGGCCCTCGCCCCCATTTGTTTTAGTTTCTGTTGCACTTTGTTATGTACTTTGTAGTTTGTGGTTTTGTGCCCACTCTGTTTAGTCTTTTGGTTTATAGTTATGTTATGTGAAGCTGTAGGGGTGGACTGCCATTTACTTTAGTACATGTTTTCTCCTGTTTTTTTTTTTTTTTTGGGGGGGGGGGGGGGTTAGAGGTTGTCTTTGTTTTCCTTTATCCTTTGTACAGGTAAGAACAAGATTTCAGTTAGGTGGCGTTTTATTTGTTATTTTGGCCTTGGTTCACCCTGAAGCCTTCTTGCTTCTCTTTTAATTATTGTTGGTTGTTTATTTATTTGTAAATAAATTTGTTATATTTTGTATGGAGACAATTTGTTTGGTCTTTGTGTTACAGTCAGTCTGGTGGCCAAACCGTTACTTTTTATGTTATGCCCCTCGACCTACCCCTACACATTAAAAGGGGTGTAAAACATGCAAGCTACTTTGGAATATAACGCCCCTCTCACCCTCCGCGGGTGGTTTCTCCTCCAAGCTCAGGTCCTCTACCAGAGGCCTGGGAGCTTGAGGGTCCTGCAGTATCTTAGCTGTTCCTAGCACTGCACTTTTCTGGACACAGAGGTCTGAGGTCTTTCCAGGTATCTGTTGTAGCCACTCCTCCAGCTTGGGGGTTACTGCCCCGAGTGCTCCAATTACCACAGGCACCACTGTCACCTTCACTTTCCAGGCTTTCTCCAGTTCTTCTCTGAGTCCCTGGTATTTCTCCAGTTTCCCATGTTCCTTCTTCCTGATGTTCCCATCGCTTGGCACTGCCACTGTTGCTGTTTTAAAGTTACTTGAGTGAGAAAAGTTAATCAGAACTGGTAACATCAGTTCTACCCCTGTTGTGTTAAAAAGGGTGTACCTCAGGGCTCTACTCTGTGACCACTGCTCATCATTTAGATAGATTGATATAAACTTTATTAATCTCCCAAAGGAGATTAATAAAGCTCACATATATGTGTTTTGTGCTAGTTTTCTTTTTCTGTTGAGGCAGCAGATGATAATGTGCAGGACGTTTTCATAACATGCATTGGGAACATGTCAAACTCAAAACGATTTACATGTATGTTGAGTTCAACTACAGGTCTTGAGGGCCAGTGTCCACATGTTTTCTGACTAACCTGCGATTGAAGCTCCCTATTGGTTAACACATCTAATGTAGGTAATCAGCTGCAGATCAGACAGTTCCTCAAATGAAGAGTTTCTCTAAAACTAGAAGGAGGCCAGCCCTTAAACCTGAAACCAGATATCAGTAGATGAAAACAAAATCTAGAAAAATCCCAAAAATGACCTCAACAAAAACACAAATGTACTATTAAACAAATTAATGCTAAACTCAGTTGTTTGTACTTTATTTCTCTTAGACCTACAACAAACACTTATTACAGAACCCATCACTGTGAACTATATAACCCAAAATGTTGAATTGTTTTCAATACTTTCAGATTAAAGCAAAACCCCTTTTACAAAACAATCCTGACTGATCGACTGTCTTTTTCTTTCTCCATGTTTGTCTTTAGCCCAATACTCGTATAACCTGAGATCATAAAAAATAGAATGGTTTAAAGACCTTATCTTTGAAAACTGAGACTGAAAGCTAAAGGGCTTGATGTACTTTTCTTCTCTAAGTATCACCTCTGCCTTCTTTTCAACAGTTATGAACTAAATTCTGAACTGCAACTTCATGATTATTATCTGTAATGATTTTGCTCAGGTGTATAGTCTGTTCTTCAACAGAAACTTTTGTTAAAAGCAGTTTGATTTGTAAATTTATTCAGCCAGACTAAAAAAAAAGTTTTTTTTATATATTTTTTTTACATTTGCTCCCACTGTACTAGCTTTCTGTTTCGTCTTTCCAAAGAAGGGTGTTAAATCTAAATCTAGTATAATTTGCAGTTATATTTATTGTAGCTGCCCAGTACACACACATACACTACTCAAAATGAGGGAGGATCACTTTGTACCCTCAGTTTTTATCGCCTCTCGTCTCCTTCCTGTGGATTTAAGATGAGCACTTGTCTTGCAGAAATTACACACCACATTGATTTCCTCTGCCTTGTTTGCTGTAACTTGATTAATCGTTCATCATTTTGCTGTAAATATTTAAAAATGGGTCAGATTATGTTTGTTGTTCACAATATGCCAATAACTCAGTGGAGGCAGCCTAAACAATGTTAGAAAAGCTTGTTTTTTTTTTCATTTTTCTGTGATTCTAAGCAAACTATGAGTTATTGTTTCAGCAAAAGTATCAACAAAATACCAAATCAACAAAATGTAAAGATTCAAGTTGTTAAATGTAAGATTTGTAATGAAGTTGTGCAAAGACAAATTCGAGTGACAATCCAGTACCTGCAAAGTGGAAAAGCAGGGACAGTGGGAGGAGAAATAAGAAGAAGTAGAAATCCACTTTACTTCAATTCACTCATTTTGACATCAGTTCTGCTTTGGTTTGCTCGGGTTTGTTGTAGTTTGCTATAGTTTTCTCTGGTTTATACCAGTTTGATCTGGTTTTTCCTGGTTTACTGTTGTTTGCTTTGGTTTAACTCTTTTTCCTAGTTTCCTCTGGTCTGCTGTTGCTCTGGCTTTTGTCTGTTTGCTCTAGTGTGGCTTGCTCTTGTTACTCTGTGTTACACCAATTGGCTTTGGTTTACTGTAGCTCGGGTTTTCATTTGTTTACTTTTCTCTGGTTTACTGTAGCTCTAGTTATTCTAGTTTAAAGTAGTTTGCACTAATTTACTGTAGTTAGCTCTGGTTACTCCAGTTTGCATCAGTTTACTTTAGTTAACTGTAGCTCTAGTAACTCCAGTTTAAACTAGTTTGCTTTAGTTTGCTCTGGTTAATCTAGTTTGCACCACTTTGCTCCGGTTACTCCGGTTTAAACCACTTTGCTTTAGTTTATTGTAGATTGCTTTGGTTTTACTCCAGTTTGCTCTGGTTTTCTCTGGTCTGTTTCAAATTCAGTTAATTCCAGTTTTATCCTGTTTGCTCTTGCTCAGTTCAGTTACTTTTTTTTTTTTTTTTAACAGAATACTTCTTGAAACTTTCTCATCAGGTGTTTCATGAGTCAAATGAGATTCAAAGCAGAGATTCATTTTAAGTTCCTTTAAAGAACCTTCTTTCTGTAAGTCTACATAACCTTTCCGGTCCAGATTCAGATCAAAAAATCTTTTGTACTTCATTGCAATGAGTCACACTGGAGAACAAAAAGGTTAAAGCACATTGACTGTACCTGTACCAGTGTCTGTGTGCTCCCGAGACATGTGCTGGCTCTGGTGGACCCACTCCCCGTTGCACTTAAAAAACATTTGGATAGCGGGTCGAGCCTGGCACCGCAGCTGGATGGGGTTGCTTTTGATGATGTAGGCATCGACGGGCTCCTCCACAAAGCGGGGCAGCGTCCCGGATTGACCATGCTGCTGGGCTTCACCTCGAGGACCTGAGGAACAGAGCAAACGTTCACTTAGATGCAGATTTCAGGTTTTTAAAACCAGCTGGCAGAAAAGGAGTTCCTTGAAACTGTAACTTTGAAGAAAAAAAACCTTCAAAACAGTCAATGTTAGAAAAAAAAAAGCTATCACTCTTTTTATCACACATTTTAAAGGGATTCAAACTATTAGGCATAGCAATTTTTTCCCCTCTCTCTTTGTGGGGTAATAAAGGTTAAGGTCAAGTCTTACTAAAATTTATCTCAATAACCAAAAAACAAAAAGTGTGTGTGTGTGTGTGTGTGTGTGTGTATGTGTGTGTGTGTATATATATCACATCCCAAACTTTGAATAACATTTCTAAAAAAAAAAGGTAAATGAGTTTATACATCTCATCCAAAGATGAGTAAATAAATTTTTGGAGTTGACAAAGATTTATTTACTTTGCATTAGGATCTTTATAAAATAAAGCTATACCTATACTTTAATTACGCATTATTTTATGAGTTTTTTAAAACTAGATCGTTTTGTATTACAATTCATGCTGTTTTAAAATAATGAACAGGTTTTTAAAGCAAAAAAATATTTGATAGTATAGTGACTAATTTAAAATCAGTGTGCAGGTTTTTCACAATTTCATGATCTTTTTTATATATTTGTGAGAGATTTATTGGTGTATTTGCATGAGGTCATATTTATTTATTTAACTATGAACAGTATAGGACTCCATACCTTTGACTGACTATGAATTACAGCGGGTTCTAAAAACAAACTTCTTTCAAAATACTTGAATACTGTTGATTAGGCCAATTATTAAAACCTCTACATAAAACACCTCTAACCTGAAACCTTGAACCCACCAATAAAAAATAAAAGTTCACAAACCTCTTAGTTTACCAGTGTTGTTTTTTTCTACCACAAATATTACATTTACAATCCTTTATAGCAAAGTTTCTAGTTTTTCTCTTGTAACTATAGAAAAAAGGAAAAAAAAGTGTAGCACTTGATGAATGAATGAAGTGTTAATTATATATAGCATTTTGCAACTCCTTCACGGTACCAAAGTGCTTTCCAATTAAAATAAGACAAAATAAAGTCTAAATGAGGGAAATTAAGAACAAACTGTATTTAAAAAAACTGCATACAATTACAAAGAGCAATGAGCAATAAAGTACATAAAAACAAGTGAGTATGCAATAAAACGGACCAAAGAAAATAAAAATGCCACTGACTACTGAGTATTAAAAGCCTTTCTGAAAAGGTAAGATTTCCGCTGACATTTAAAACTGTTAAGGTTTAATATCATGTGCAGTTCTGCAGGAATGTCATTCCGAGCAGATATTGGTTGGCAGAACGTTACGCATCGATACAACTGCTAGTCTTTGTTTAAAAATTGATCTGCTTAACTTTGGACCAATGATGAACACAAATGACTCCATTGTGATGTGAAAAGCAAGTGAAGGTAAACTGTTTTAAATGAAGCTGAAGAGCAGTTTATAGCCAGTCTTTCCTCAGTCTGACTGTTTCTGAGAAAAAGTTCAACTCAACAAGAAAACCAATTAAAAGAAAACCAGAATGAATTGTTTGCAACATTAATGAGCTTTTTGCACTTCCCTTGTTGTTAACCCTTGTTTAAAGATTCATTAAATTAAGATTTATATAGTTATTAACCCCTTAACTACCCAACCAAGACAAAAAATAATAATAATTCTGCTGCCTTGGGCGAGTAATACACACAACCAATGTTTTTATTGAAATGTTTTTTTCTAAATGTGTTCTACCAAACCAAATTGTACTGTCTTACAAGCAAAAAAAAAAACATTTTTAACAGTAAAAATATTAGAATTGCATTTAAACTCCCACTTTGAAGAAAAAAATATTATTTTGACCGCAGTAAATTCACACAGGCAATTATACATTATGTAACCGTTTTTGGAAATAAACATTTCTTTAGATCGGTGACATTCATTAAGAACAAAGAGTCATTTTCCAAAACAGAACGACCTCTCCCATAGGTGGAAGCTGTCCTACATTTTCAACTGCTGTCTGGTAAACTGGACTTCTTATCTTCAGAAATTCCAAGCTGAAGGAGGTGAACACACAATTGGGCTGTGCCAATATATATATATATATATATATATATATATATATATATATATATATATATATATATATATATATATATATATATATATATATATATATATAGTCTGAACCCCCTCAGCCAAATAATCAACAAGACTGGCTATGGATACCGACTCAGAAATGGGGCCAACATCAGTCGCCTCCTCTACATGGATGACATCAAGCTATATGCTAAGAGGCAGCGTGACATTGACTCCCTGATCCACTACCAGGATCTACAGTACTGACATTAGGATGTCATTAGGATCAAGAGAAAATGCAACCGGATGGTGACAAGAAAGTGAGTAGTCCACAGAAGGTCTCCTCCAGAAGGAACAATAGCAGACATAGGGACAGTTACAAGTACCTCGAATTCCACAGGCAAATGGCAACCTGGAGCAGGCAACAAGAAAGCTGCAACAGCTAAATACACTCCAACGGGTAGGCCAAGTCCTGAAAGCCAGCTCAATGGCAAAAATAAGACCGGGCAATAAACAGCTACGCACTGCCAGTTATCAGATACCCTGCAGGAATAATAAGATGGCCAAGGAAGAGAGTACAGACCACCGGATGTTAGGAGCCTGAAGGCTCCTCACCATGCATGGAGGGTTCCATCCAAATCCAGCACCCTGAGACTGTATGCTGATCGCAAAGGAAGGAGGCGAGGACTAGTGAGCGTAAAGCCACTGTATCAGGATGAAACATCCAAGATGCATGGTACATCAGCTCCAAGGCCCCAACTGACAGTGTGCTCAGTGAATGTCTCAGGCAATGGAGAGCAGAGGATACAGTGCAGATAGATCCTCATGGAGGACAAACCCTGCATGGGTTATGCCACCCGGACCATAACTGAAGTGGCTGATCATCAAGTCTGCAATGGCTAGAGGGCTGGCCTGGACGGCACTGAGGCCTCATCCTGGCAGCTCAGGAACAAGCCTGAGCACCAGAGCAATATTAAAACAGATCTACCACAGACAAGATCCAGGGTGTAGGCTGTGCAAAGAGCACCTGAAACAATCCAGCACATAACTGCAGGATGTAAGATGCTGCTTGAGTAAAGCATACATGGAGCGACACAATCAAGTGGCTGGAATAATATACAGGAACATGTGTGCAGAATATGAACGGGAAACCCCAAGGTCAAAATGAGAAACACCCCCGAAGGTGGTAGAGAATGAGAGGGCAAAGATCCTGTGGGACTTCCAGATCCAGACTGATAGGATGGTAATGGCGAACCAACCAGACATTGTGGTGGTGGATAAAGAACAGAGGAAAGCCGTTGTGGTGGATGTGGCAGTGCCAAGCGATGGGAACATCGGGAAGAAAGAACATGAGAAACTGGAGAAATACCAGGGACTCAGAGAAGAACTGGAAAAAGCAGAAAATGAGAGGTGACAGTGGTTGCCTGTTAGTATTGGAGCACTTCCGGGCAGTAACCCCCAAGCTGGAGTGGCTACAACAGATACCTGGAAAGATCTCGAACATCTCAATCCAGAAAAGCGCAGTGTGGAACAACTAAGATACTGCGCTTAGAACCCTCAGCTCCAGGCCTCTGGTAGAGGACCCGAGCTTGGAGGAAAACCACCCACGAACGAATTGAAAGGGGCAAGTTTTATATATATAAAAAAGTTTACAGAAAGAAACCCAGAGGATTTTCTAAAGTTAGGCCAACTTTCATCCATTTCTATGAATATTTATCCCTACATCCAAAATATGAAGTTTCACCACTTGGTGTCCATTCAGGTTTTTGTGTGCATGTTTTTCATTCATGAAAGCTCTGCGGTCGGGTGTCTTTACTTTAGACTGATGGAGAAAATGTGTCAGGCTTAAGATTGTGGTCTCTTTTTTTTTTTTTTTTCATCTTTCAGGGGAAAAAAGGCAATGTAAGAGATCAGTAGAAAACCTGTTTTTATTCCAGCTTTTATCCTGTCAGCTTTAACATACTCAGCTGTGTGTCTGACCTCTGATGATTGCAGCCTTTTATGTCGCACACATGGAGGCTTAAGCACTGACAACCAGATGATCAACCTGAAATGGCAGCTTTAGGTTTTCTCATGGCACTAAAAGTAGACACGTGTATTTAGATTTTTAAAAATAAATCTCTCTCCTAATACAAAGACAACCAAGGTTATGTTGTTCTCCAAACAGAAAATATTATAACTTTGCAGAGGTTGCGGTATTACGAGTGATTATTTAAAAATTAGTACAGACCTATTTATCAAACCAACGACACCAATGTGGTTTGTTTTAGTTATATTTAGTAATTTATCCCAAAACAAGAGCACAAAGTAGAATAGGGACCCTTTGATGCTCCACATAGTCTATCTATTACAATAAACTTTAAATAGACTGCTTTGGAAGCTAAACAGTTTTCCATTGAATTATTCAAATTGCCTTGACCTTTATAATTGTATTATCTGTTGAATTGTTCAGGCTACCATGACAATCTATAGAATCTAGTTCAAAGTAAAGGTTGAGCTAAAAACACTCTGCTGACAGGTGAAAATTTAAAGGCTAACGTCAATGAAATTAGCGGTTTGTATAATGATCTTCTAGCATTTTTCTCATGATGGAGTACAAATATTGAGAAAATTAGGTGTAAAACTGCTTTCCTGAGTATTTCTGTATTTAAATTGTCAGGAGAAGATGAAAAAACAACATTTAAAGCCGACTTTGTGACAGAAAATATCCTGTGTTGGCCAAAAGCTCCATTCTGATGCATCCACTTTTAGAAGACTAGATCCATTTGTTTTTCAGGTCTGGGCTGGCATCTGGTTCAAAACTGTCGTCTGGTTAGCTCCAGCTTTTGCTCGCCATTTTTGTGTATGATGTGTTGCAGGACTAGCGTGTGACTAGAGTGTAAACAGAGAGCTCTCGGCAATGGGGAGAACTCAGGAGAATTTCTAACACATGACTGCCATTCTTAAATCTAAAAAAAAACAAATAAAATAACATACAATAACTTCAAAGACAATTTTAAAAGTCAATTCTAATAATCTTTGGATCTATTTTCAGAGTTTCCCCAGTGTTTTTATTCTAATGATGCCATTGTACTTAACAACAATTTCTGCAGAGCAGCAGTGAGTTGATTAGAACTTTGTCTCTGACTGACTGTTTAAGTAAGCCCTCCTGCTTCGGACTATTCAGTTATGTATCTCCGCTATGCTTACAGCCCCTCGCAACCCCAGCAATCATTAGTTGTGCATCAAAATGGCAAGCAATATGAGCTATGCAGCTGTACAGTTTTTGAGTCAGGCGTAACAGATAAGCAAAACAAGCGTACATGTAGACTGCCTTCTTCATAGATCTATGTGTCTGTAAGTTGTTGCACAGAATGGAACAAGTTAACACAAACAGGTAGCTTGTGGTTCTTCTTTAGGAGTATATAAATGTGCAGCTGCCATTATAAAATTGGTAATACTATTGTGGTTTTTAAACCTTGAGTGGCATTATAAACAAGAAACCAGCTCAATTCAGGTAAAAGGTTTCACAACATAAACTGGCACTGCGTTTGAGAGCGATTGCCTTTCGGTCAAGCATGTTCCAGTCAGCGTATGTTTTGCTACCTGAAGCCCCTCAAGTGTAATTACACTCCTGACTAATCCGGCTGGTTGCTGGAACCTCTTTCATGCAAGTGTGAAGGGTTTAGTGAAGCACAAAGTCCCGCACGCTCCTTCCCCGATCCCAGCTCCCCACTGCACACTCCATGTTTCTCCACAGTGATGGGTGTACCTCTAAAAAGCCCATAAGGATTTACAGAAACCCGCTCTCTCCTTTTCTCTGACTCTCCAGCTCATCTAATCCTCGAACCTCTCCTGCCGGATGTCCCCTGATTGAGGGAAATAGATAAAAAGAGTCTGTGTGATTCCCCGGCTGTGGAAATCACAGCGCTTCCTCAGTGTTGCCGTTTCTCTCGGTCGACACAGTGCATACATTCTCTGCCTGCGTTCACCAACCAGAGCTGAACAAAGAGACATGCTTTTAATTTCAAAATGACTAGCCCTGGGCAAGCTCCTCTGGTACAGAGCACTTCAATTTGTTTAGCACATGCAGAACTGACATGGCGTGTTTATTTTCCGACAGCACAGAAACATAGAAAGCGCATTCTGGGGGTGATAGATGAGCGCCGGATATGTATAGCTGTCAAAACAAGACAAAGCTATTTAAGTAATAACACTTTTGTTAATGGATCAGCTGTCAAATTAATTCATGTCCCTGCAACTCATGCCTGTAATCAGAACATTAAAAATGACTCATGCATTTTTATTTTCTGTTTAGCTGCTAGAATTGTGTTGCAGGAGACAGAGTAAGATGCAGGAAATCAAACTCTGTTTCGATTGAACCTCAGGCTGGTGTCAGGACATGTGGCTTACAATCCTTCTCTGCCCCTGGAACCTGCACAACAGCGTTCGTTAGCATCAAACCACTGCATATGAACCACAGAGCAGCAACTACAAGATATTTTATTCAAACTAAACTGCTCTGCGCTCAGCCATACTATGCGATGGCCCCTCTGGCTCAGCGCGGCAGTGCTGCATAATGCTGTTTGACATTCCCTCAACATTCACTCGTTTACACCTTAAGGCCAGCGCCGGCTTGTTATTGGTTCATCCCGCCTCAATATGCTTCGCCGCTGACATTCAGGAGGCAGCAGAGCCCCTGTGTTCCACAGCTTTCACTGTGATCTACAACCAATGCTTCAGCCTGGCAATAACACATGAGGGGCACAGATACATCGAGCCAACTCTAAGAGGAAAACAACATCTCACTGCCAAAGGGATGAGTGATGGCTCTATTTTCTCTGCGTCTGCCTTGCACACAAACAAAGGTTTCTCCAGGAAACACACAACAGTTATTGGATGGCTTACGAGAAAACTAACATTTTTTTATTAGTCCAGTAAAACACACCGTCTCCTCACATGCAAAATGAAAGAAAAACCTGTAGATGATTGTTGACTCACAGATGGAAAGGCAGGACACCAATGAACAAACAAAATAAACAGGATTTGTGTTGTTTTTCTGCTTTCTGTTCTGTATTTACAATCACATTTGCAGATGACACGGCTCTCTTCTTCATTTTAGCAGTTGGATTATAAATCACTGCAAAGCTGTTCTGTCAATCTGACTGAGTACTGAACTTTAAAGTCTCACTCCAACCATCTTTTGATTTATTGTAAAAGCGTTTCCAGCCGTCTCTTAATAAAGACAATGCAGTTTTTAGCCGCCCAAAAAGAAAGGAAACAAAGACTGTCATTTTGTAGACCAGTTTTTTGCAGAGCTGCAGTAGTTCATTAGAAATTAATCTCTGAATTGTGAGTGGGACTGTTGGCCCATCTGTGAGCTTTTGCTAATTTCCTATCATTCCTTTGTTCACACACCCACCTGTTGGCTTACAGCTCCTCACAAGCCCAAGTACAACAAAAACGGCGAGCAATATTTTAGCTTTTCAGCCGTACAGTTTAAGCCAGATGCCAACTCAGATTCGGAAAAAGAAGGCATTAACGCATCTTTTCGTCTGCAAGTGTATGCATCAGAATGGAGCTGAGCAGGGAGCTTACGGCCTGCTATATTTAGTTTGCATGGAACAACTAGAACCTTTTGTATATGGCATTTTTGTTGTCTGATCTTGATTCACGATGATTTGAATAAATAAATACTCAGAAATCTGGATTTTCTTTATATATAAATGCAGAAAGATCATGTTAAAAACATCAATAACACAGTTTTCATTGAAGTAAGTGAATCTTTTATACTTCAGTGGTGTCCAACTCTTTTTTTTTTATTTATTCTGAGTTTTCGAGCCTATCTTTTTTATATCTAGATTTGATACCAAAGCGGTGTCAAAGAGCCAAACCACGATGCAGAATTTAGAAAATCAAAAGCGTAGCTTATTTCTTGAAAGGGTACAAAGCCAATCTTTTGTAGAACTGGTGGCTACATGGGTCACTTCACCATGGTGCGGTCAAAAAACCTAAATCTAAACCAAACAAGACTGTTAGAAAGCTGAACTTTTACTTAATTCTTCAACTTAATCATTAAAACCAAATTAAAACTTCTAAAAACAACAAATGAAAGATGGTAGAATTTAAAAACAAAAACACTCCTTTCTGTTTATCTATGAATGAACATCCAATATGACCTTTTCTGACTTCATTCCACTTTTCTGTGCTGAAGCATTTTGTAACCAAACCTTAAAACAGTTTTTTTTATTCTCACTAACAGAACCACCTGCTTTCAGACTATAAATACATATTAAACGCAAAGCTCGACACCTGTTGACAGCTGTTGTACCTTGCCCTCATTCACCTTTCCTCTGCAACACATAAGATGAAACCTGTTCATTAAGCACCCACGCAGTAGAATACACTTTAAGTTTTGTGTCGCCCACACATTTTAACCCAAACACCCCTCAGGAATAATCTTCAGATAGTTTAGTCCAGGTTCTGTTAAAAAGTCTGTTTGGAGGACCAATTAAGTGACTTCATACAAGTTAGAGGAGACACAAACACTTTAAACCACAAGTGACTGAATACAAATATTTAACATATCTGTATTTTTACGGTTTTTATTCCCCTCTTTGTTTTATAATATAGTCTTATAATATCATCGGGTTTTGCAATATCATCAGATGAGCTAACACGTTTATCTCTAACCTGTCATAGGTGTAAAAACGATATAATTTAGAAGTAACATGATAAAACCAAACAAGTTACGCAATTATTAAAGCCTTAAAGCTGTCTGTGGACGAAAAATGGGCAAGCCTGTACGGGGCACGGAGGTGGCTCATATGAAATATCAAGGTCGTAGTCCTCTCTGTAAGGCCGTAGAGTGAAATTGTATATGCACATTTGATCTACAGGAAGCATGCTGCGGAAGACGGGTCGTGTGGAAGACTTGCACAACATGTAAGAGTAAATTAGGCAAGATGTGGGCACAGGGTACAGACTTTTTAATTTTTTACTCGCCCCAAAACCTATGCACTGCGCAAGGAGTGCATAGAAAATACTAGTCATTTTGGAAATTCTGCCATTTGAATGTGGTTTGTGCGGATATCCAACAGGCAATTGTGTATCTGCACACCCCATGCATCCAGCATTTGAAAAGACACCATACCACAGCATCACCTGTTCATCATTAGTGCGTGCAAGACTTCACAGTATGCTTACAACACGCACAGCAATAGTACGTTCCACACCTGCACTCCCGTTAAGATGTGGCTGCTCCTCTCAATGACCCTCCATGGGTCCAGACAACCCAAAATCCACAGTACCAGAACGGCTGCATGTAACTACGGCTTGAGCTGACCAGCTGTGTGCAGCATACTTCTTAGAAGTCATTACACATCCAAACGCTGTCACTTTACACATGTAAGTGCAGAATGTGTGATTTGACATGGTTTTGGAGTTTTAAAATATGATTCCAATGATTTTCTACCTCTAAATGTGGTGGCATAGAAAATCTTTTTATTTATTTATTTATTTTATTATAAAAACACAGTAATTGGGGGGTTCAGTGCTGGTATTTCCTCTCATAAGGTAATTACCGTAGAGTCAAAAGCGCAATCACAACTAGAGTTTTCAGTCAAATGAAGCTAAAACTGAGCTGTGATAGCCCAGGGTTGACAGTTTTGCACATTCTGGTTCATTTCTTTGTTTTCTGTAGAGAGGCAATATTTGAAATCCAAATGCAGAGTTTACAAATCTATGGGCTTGGGTTGCAAAACATAACAAAACACAGATATCCTGTCTGCATGAATAACAAATCCACCTGCACGGTTTGTAAAGCAGCTGCGGATTTAAACTCATCTCCGTATTTCAACACTGACCAGCTTTGTAGTGCAGGTTATCCTGAAAACACATTCAAACATTTATTTATCCAAAACAAACATAAAATGCGGCAGATCCTGGACACATGGAGGGATACTATACTGTGTTGAAAATTGGCCAATGGTGATGGTGAAGGATATGGCTTTTCCACTTATTTAAAGGCATTTGATGGCGTTTTAAATAAAAGTACTGATTTGCTGCATTTCAGAAGAGTCCTGCGAGCAGCACCAGTTTCTGTTGCACCAAATTCAAATGTCGCTTCTCCTTTGAAGCCCTCCTGCGGCTGAAAACTAGCTATTAAAAAAGCACTTCACATAATCAGGAAATCAACACTTGATTTTTCAAATGAAACTGTCCCGATTGAAGAGTACATCTGAGTAAATACTTTAGTAGTCGGCACCCAGACATGCTGTTCTGAAAAGTTTAGGAACTGCAACTACAGTGTGTCAATAAAGCTTTTCCTCTGCTTGTTTTCTAAATAATCTTTTTCTTAACTGTTTAATTCACAAATCATTAGAAATAAAAAGGTTCAGAGCACTGTCTAATGGGTTTAGATGACCCCACCCTTACATTGACGTGTTCTCCCTACCATGACAAAGGTGGATAAAGGTGAAGAGGATTTCATGTAATCCATGGACACCAGTGAAGATCACAAATCATTGAAGAAAAAAGGTTCAGCACACTGTCTAGTGGGTGTAGATGACCCAACTCCCAATGTTAAAGTGCCTAGGATAGCACGAGGGTTAATTTCATTAGAAGGCCAAAATTTTTGTTTTGATCCGACAGCAGCAGTAGTTTCAGAGTGGAGTAAGCCTTCCCATCTTCCCTTTGTTTACACTCTCTCCCACAGGCAGCCCCTCAAAACCCCCTTCTAACCTTAAGAGGTACAACAAAAATTGGACGCCAGTTTGGACGAGGAAAATGAAGATATATGTCTGCAAGTGGATGCATTGGAATGGAGCGGAACAGGGAGTTTGTGGGCCGCCGATCGTTGTTTGTACATTACTGCAAGTTTTTTGATACACCATATGAGGCTCCGCCTTTCGCTTCGTGTTGGTGCCGCCCATTCCAGACCTAGAGTCTGCCTCGGCAGCGTGCTCGAGTTTCACCCACGAAAACAAACAGCATGCAAACTTTTGCAAAGATGGATGTTCATATTGGACATATAAAAGGAAAGCGTTTTGGTGATCACTGCTAGCTCGAACATGGGTTTGTGTATTAGCCTGGGGGCGGGGCTAACAGTGCTGTTCCTCACTTTGTGACATCACAAGGTGAGGAGCAGCCCGTTTTCAGGTTGGGAGGGGCTGGTGCTCAGAGAGCAGGGTTTCAGAGGAATACTCAGAAATGGCTGAATTGATCAAAATGCCGTTTTGGTGTTATTTTGTAAAGAATTAACAGTATAATACACTAAAAATCTCAAAAAGTTGATTTAATATGATATAGGCCCTTTAAAGGTCCATGATGGTCCTGTGTACTCTCTGACCGGAGTGTCTGTTGGGGATGAAGAGGTCTCAGGAGGTATACAGTTTCCTTTTGTGGCGTCTAGCGTTAGATGGACATGTCTCCTGGTTTTTGGTCTGGACCTCAAAAGTTTCTCCAATTTCTTTTTTGTAAAACATTAAATTGAACATTGTACTCTCTGGTTTGATGCATTCTAGAGAGAAATCTGTGTCAAAATTAAGTTTATAGGAGAAAGTAAACTTTCTCATGCCATGCAACCTACACCGTTCATTTATTTTATGAGTGGGAGGAAGCTGCTTTGCCTTGAGATAGAAAGAAAAATCAATTGAAAGAACTTATATGTGAAGAGTTTTAATCATCTTTTAAAGATTTCATCATGGAAACACTTCAGCAACAGATTTAGGAAAAGCGGTGCATTGCTTTCTAGTGGATGGGGACTAAATCAGTTTCCTTGCTTGAATTTGCCTCGGAGTAAACACAGACTTTCATCCAAATGGGTACATAGTTGAATAAACGCATGTTGGCAGTGGTCAGCGCTGCATTAATTACAAACGCCCCGTGTGAGGTGGCTTTACAGGCAGTATTGACGCGAGTTTGTGCAGCAGATGGACGGGCGAGTTTGAGGATCAGAGGTGAAGCTCGAAGAGAAGTCCGAAATGGAAGGAGCCTGGTGTAGCAGATGATAGGTGGGTGTTGTAGATAGCAGGAAGCACCCGGGGAGCATCTGTTCGGATCATAAAAGTCCACAGACGGAAGTTCAACGTTTTCACGTAATGTTTATAAAGCTACAGAGCAACGCTCCTCTTTCACTTTGAAATAACTGCAGAGCCCTGAGGGATTACAGCCTTTGTGATCTATGGATCCCGCACTCACTTCCTCTATGCATGCAAGGATCTTTGAAAGACAGGTACACTGCTGCAAAAAGACAGATAAGCGAAGATGGGATTACTTGATCTCCCAACAAGAGAGCAAATGGAGTGTGAAAGGTAGTAACATGAGCTAGCCTGATCTTGTTTAGTGCTTTCAGACGGAGCCCATAATTCAAACACATCAATTTATGGCGAAAGGTATCCTACTGACACGCTGACAGGTAATGAACTGCTTAGCAGCCATGTGTTGTGTGGATCACCTGGGTGCACACAACCTCTTTCCATTGTCTGCTCCAGATGCAGCTGCATTAATTCCAAACCTAAGCAGATTTTTACGCCATCAAGAATGATATTGCTGTTTCTTCTCCTCTCTGTGGCTTAAGCCTGCAGCTCTAAATCCCCTATATAACGCGCAATTTCTGTGCAAAGCAAGCAATACATCTCAGCTGAGCCGCCCAGCCTCCGAAAAAAAAAAAAAAAAACCTCACCAGACAGAGATGCCACAGAGTATTGTTCAAATATTCATGCAAACCTCTCATCTGTCAGCACAGGAGCCAACACACATGCACGCTCACACAGATCACATGTGAAGCACTCCCAGGCAGAAGCCCTTTTCCAGCACAAGTGCCAGATGTTGTCCAATCAAAACGGGAACAAACAAACGTTGACTTTTCTCTTGTTGACGGTTTCACTTTTCTCCCACTGTGTTCACTCAGTAAACTTTTAGACAAACCAAGCACAAACATGTCCTCGCTCGCTCGAGCGCGGCTGTGCCTTTTTATCATCGCAGACCTGGTCCCTCTTCCAGGAGCGGCTCAGTCTAATGAACTCAGAACTGTTTCTTAACTACGCCGCTGAAGCACAGGGAGGCAAAGAGCCTTTTGACATCTGACTGCTGGAAAACAAAGTGAGGCCAAATGCAAGCCTCTTCTCCTGATTTATCCACTGCAGCGCTGCAGATCAACACAGATCAGGCCTCAGACTGGTGGGTAGGGATCAAGTAAACAACAGTCAAATCGGCTGTTTCGGCTAACTGAAGCCCTGTTCTCAGTTTTTCTTGTAGGTTTGAAAGAAAAAAATACTTTTTTTTTTGTCCCAGAAAGTCTGTGTTTAATAAATGGAAAGTTTACAGACTTAAAAATATTTGTTTTTTGATCTCTTCTTCTTTTTTGACAAACTTTAAATCGAATAGATTTGGTCTGCCATGTATTAGCACAAATATGTCTATTTGTACATAAGGGATATATATACATATGAACATGTTTGCTTTAATTACTTAAAACTTAAGAAGTAAGAACTTAAAAAGTAAAGTTCCAAGTCCAAATACAAATACACACAAAAGCTCATGAAAGCCAGGAGTATGAAATAAATAACTATTAGCACATTTACAAACAATTTCTTTTTATGTAGACAGAAAACAATGCAGTTTAAGGAAATACATTTTTATGTCGCAATTTGGCAAAATCTTGTGGAAAATCCAATAAAAATTGAACAGTAAAAAGAGATGATTAAAAGACAATGTCATAAAACACGTGTAACATAATGTATTGCCTGTGTTTCACATATATTTTTGTGTAAAGAAAATATTTATATGTGCTTCTATAGCTGTGTTTCCATCACACATAAGCACAAAACTGTATTGAAATTCTAGAAATATCGAAGAAAAACACAATTTGGCTATGACAACCATTTCCATCAAATCATAATTATGCAAATAAACACAAACCGACTCACTCAAAAAGTTTTTCAAAAACATGACGACTGATGAGACCAATACTTTGATTTACAGCAGATACATTCTAATTTCTGCCACGACACTAGCGCTCATCATCATCTATCAAAGGGGACGTCTGTGTCTTCTTCAGGCCGTGGAGCGGCGAGCTCCTTATACGTGGGAGCGTCTACGGATGAAGCCGTTTTGGGAAATCGTGGTTGGTAATTTTACAGTGGAGCTGAGGATCCAACAATTCTGCAAGACACACTTAACTTTTGATGAGCGGTGTGATGCAGTGGGACCTCTTGTGGTTACCGTTGTGCAGCGCCCAAGGCAGCCAGTTCCTACCAAGAAGCGCATCGCCATCTACTTGTTGGTCACGTGACCCATTTCATTTGAAAAAGGTGCGATTACTTTTTTTCAATAAATGCAATTTTTTCTCTCGAAATTGTTCTTTTGCGAATTTATGATTGCAAATCTAATTTACGCAATTCAGTCAATGGAAAAAAAACTTCTGATGTGTTTATGAAAATTGAACAGAGAAAATTAAATAAAGCTGTAAACATTATGTATGTACAAAGTACTCTAATCTATATTCAAAAACACATTTTCGTACTATTAAAGAAATAAGAAAAGTGTTTTATAATCTTTGTAATTATGGAAAAAAGGTAAAGATTATATAACAAGTGGGTTTAAATTTCCTGTAATTTTCCTCTTGATGGTTGTTTTAGATCATTTTTCTAAATGCATGTAAATGGGGGTTGGTGCATTAAGATTTTGTGGGGTTTATGGGGGTTCTGTGCTGCAGACAATGTGTGGTTTGTGTTAGGTTAATTTTCTATCTATTCTTTATGCAGAGGTGGTTTTTGATGTGTGTTGCTAAAAGTCTGGGTTCATTTTGGGGGGAAAACTTTCACATTTGATTTTTATTTTTTACTCTCAAAAACTAAAAAGGATACTAAAACAATGTAAAGCAGAATATTTCAGACAATCTTCATAGGCTTTCTATTAATTTGTATAAAACTTTTGGCAGAGTTTTCTTTCTTTTGTTTCTACTTTTCCATTCTTTTATGTGGGGTATGATTTACTAAAAGGTCTCACAGGAAACCTATTTGTTGCCAAATGAAACTTTTCTTCTTTTTAGCCTACAAGTGTGCGGATGTTTTCCAAGAGATGTGCAAAAGCGCTTGCTTGTTTGTGTGCGTGCAGTTTTCTGTGTCCCCATACAAACACCCAGGTGGTCTATGTGTCTTCATGTGTGCCGTGACAGCTTGCCAGCCTGGTTTTGGCAGGCGAGAGATAGTGCTTCCTTCAGCTCTCCTGATAATCAAAGAATAAACATGCTGAGGCAAAAGTGGGTTACCTGGATGTCAAACTGACACAAAGTCTTCTATTTCTAATGAACCACTTCTCTAGAAGATTTGTACCATTATGGTTTTGATGAAAAGGAGGAAACAGAGTTTGTTTCCCCCAAACCATGTATGGTATTTGCGTTTTTTCATTTATACTCAAAGTAATCAATCACTGGGGAAGGCTTTTCCTAGCATAGATGCACTAAAAACTTATGGTGAACTCCAGAGTTCAAACATTATATTATAATTAGCTCAATTTGTTTTTTCACCACATCTACTGTAACAGAAAAAAATAAAATAAAAATCATATTTGTTTAGTGAAAAATTCAAACGTGAAAGTTCCCCCCCCCAAAATGAACCCAGACTTTTAGCAACACACATCAGAAACCACCTCTGCATAAAGAATAGATAGAAAATTAACCTAACAAAATGGGTATTTGTAGTTTGATGCATATCAGCATATGATATTTGCAGTAAATGATTGGAAAAAAAAAAGTTTTCTATTGACATTTGCCCCTCTGGTTGTTCGAAGAGTTTTGCAGAAATTGCAACGAGCTAATCTAATGAAACGCAGAGGAAAAAGCAGTAAAACATTAAATCAAGGTACTACTCTGGACCATTACCTGCAAAATTGGAACATGAGGCATTAACCTTGGAGAAGGACTTGCTCTTTGATAGAAGGTGCAGTTATGCGTGTTGTTTAAGTGTTTCTTTAATATGTTGCAATTTCAAATATCTTTGTCTGAGAAGGGGATGTTGGTGAAACATGAAGGACAAGACTGAATCCTAAAATTAAAAGTGTGAACACTGCAGCTTCTGAAAATAACATCTGGTTGCAAATAGAATCTCCTGTAATACGTGTCTTTGAGTGATTAAAGTGTAAAAGAAGAATTGGATTGACTTTCTCCAAACTGTAACTGTTCCTGCTGGAAAACCCTTTACTTTTTTGAACTACTGTCCTTTATTTGACTTAATGCTTTGACATTAAAAAAACCTTTATGAGTAAACTTTTTTATTACTATTATTCTTACCAGTATTAGATAGTAAACATTAAAATGAATAAAATCTGGCAATGTTAGATGGCAGTGGTGTTCTCTTGTGGACAGACTCTGCAAGTTAAAATTCAGAAGACGTTGAGATTTAATCCCTTAAAAATATGGATATATTTTGTATCGACCTGAAATTTTGTGTAATAAATGTAACACATTTTCATAATCTGGTTCAGTTTCTAAAAAGTCTTAAGTTATTTTTATTACCCCGGTAGAAATTGTAAGGTTTCACTTTTGCCTGACAGGACAATAGAGTTAGGTCAGTCTTTTTGTTTTGTAAATCAGAAAGCATAAGAACTTTGTCAAGGTTGGGTAACTTAAAAAATGGAGACAAGACTGAAAATATTACACTTAGACAATGTAAAATGTGTGACGCCAAGACGGCTGGAACTTAAGAGGAGTGCAGGTGTGTCTTGAGATTTGTGTGGCCACCTTGACGATTTACATCATGGAAATGGAACATACCATTGTCGGACGTGAGGTAAGTGCACCATAAAGTATTCGTAAGTCGCTTGGCCTCATCAGGTGATGTTGTCATACGGTGCTCTTATGCCTCATTCTAGTTGTTAGTGTGGTGGGAGTACTTGCCCCTTACTTACCCCATGCAAATGTGTAGGGATGTCCACACAAAGAATAGTCCGATTGTCTAATTTGCTCATTTCTAAAAGTCAAGCTGCAGTTACGGAACGCAAACTTATCACATGAACAGCACTAATGGCTCCTTGCACAGTCTGCAGGATTTGGAGGGTCGGGAAAAAAAGACAAACCCGTACGGCATGCCTTTGTCTCACCTACTTCACCCTTACTTACCCCTCCCTACATGTTGTTTCAGTGTTCACAATGAACTGTCAGAGGCTGCATGCTTGTAGAAAAAAGTTTTCACTGAGCAGCCTTGGTTTTCCTGTGCACTTGTTGTAACTAAGAACTTCATGCAGTTTGTTGTAGCGCAGGGCTGCTCATTCCTGGTCCTCGGGATCTACCACTCTGACTGTTTTCCAGATCTCCAAGCTCAATCAGATCTAATCAGATGTCTCCACATTCTGATTGAATGAACACACCTGGTCCAGGCAATCAGCAGCAAGAAATTCAGTGGATGCTGGGAAACAGGCAGGGTGGTAGATCTCGAGGACCAGGAACGAGCAAGGCCTGTTGTAGCGGGTCTATCGGATGGGAAGTGTCTGAAAAATTACACTATCGGTTGTTTGACCCCACTTTTACACCTTAGTCATCTTATTTATCGTCATATGTGCAGCTTTGTTAGATGTTTTTTTTTTTTTTAACTTTTTTCATTACTTTTTTTTGGCTGTCGGAATTCATACTGTGATAAATCACAGCTGGGTTCACTTACGTGTAAGTCAAAACCCTTGTTTTCAATCGTCTTTGTTGGTTCATCCCAGAGTTCATTTAAGTCAACCACATGACACACGGGATGTAATAGACTTAGATTGATTGGACCAAACAGCCCAGTTTAAAATTCAGAGATGAAAAACGGCTATAAAATCACAGATTCTGATCACCAAAATGAAACTGTAAGCAAATAACATAAATCATATTGTTGGAAAAACATCTCTATATTAGCTTCTTTGGCCAACAAATGGCTTTTAAAATGAAATCCTTCTTACCTGTCCTTCCAGAGTGCATCATTTTAATTAACTACAAATGTACTGTATTGTCTGAGAAGCCGATTTAAATATTTTCCATAATTTGTTTTCTATCAAATGTCCAATCATGTCACTCTAGAGTAATGACTCAAAGAGATATAGAGCGCCTTTATTAACAAGTTGTATTCAGCAGCGTTATTGCGTTATCAGTGTACACTGCGCTTTTCTCGGGTGTCGTTACAAATCCGAGCCTCTGTTGACTGACGGTGATAGCAGACAAAAGGAGATAATTGCTTACTTACTCTTTCCAATATAACCTTTGATTCGTTTTGTCTTTGCTGACAGAGGAGAGACAGCAGCCTAATTAAAGGTGTTGTGCGGTGCATACAATCTCGGCAGCAATCATACTGGCAACCTGACAGCTCGGTCTAATATGACTGCACTTTGTAAGGAAGCTTTATAAATAAGTAAAAACCTCAGGTTTAAAACATGCACTCACTGCCCCCCCCCGCCCATCCGTCCGTCGCTCACCTTTGTGGAGAGCAGGAAAGTGCTGACGAAAAATGCAAACGACCTAATGAACAAATTCCTGCTGTGTGGTCATATGCCAGAGAAAATGGAAAAAAAAAACCAACAGGCTCTGTTGAAATGAAGCCAAGCTGCAATTTCACAAGATTTTGACTGAGTAAAAGAAAAACACTTTAAAAATGACGTTTTTAGACAACAAAAGGTAAGCGGAAAATCATCTGTTTTATCATTAATGTCCGAGGTTAATACACACAAAGCTTTAATCAGGGTAAATGCTTTAAAAAAACATCTTGACTTGGACATCTAAAGTAATAACTAAAAAACCTCCGGTTTTAGACCCGCCTGTCAATTTGCCCCGAGGCCATTCAATAAAGAGCTTTCTGACATAACACTTCCAGATGAGAAAAGGCTTTTCCAGCATTTCTATTTCATCTCAATCTTTATCCATTCACACCACTTATTATTAAAGTCATGCATGTTATTTTTATTCAAAACTTTTAGGTCACTCAATTTACCAATCCTGCATTGATAAAACATCTAAAGTATCAAATGAAACAAAGTATTTCACATTTAGATCAGTCTGAAAACTATTATTATTATTATTTACCTTTGGTGAAGTAAACACACAGAGAAAATCAATTGGAAAAGCAACCCTCTGCTTTAGTTAGGTATAGAAGTTGTGGTTATCCACTAAAATAAAACATGGAAATGGAGAACTAAGAAAGCCGGAGACCTTTTTGCCTCAGATAAGCTAAAACAAAGAAACAATATTTTAAGTGAAGCTTGCCCCACGCAAATGTGTGTGGATATCATTTCTTTTTTTTTTTAACTTCAATTATATAGTGATGTGAGCAAGTGTTTGCATCCTGTCCTAACATCTAAGCTAGCACCAGCTACTATAAAAAAACGCAATATCCAAACCAACCCATGTGGGTTTGGATCACAACTACGCACATTGTCAATCAAGCTGCCGGCTAAATGGAACCAGCCTGAAAGTAAAGGAGGTCAAAGATCTTCAAAAGTTCATCATGCAATCCACAAAAATTCTGGATCTAATGAGATACAAGGAAACGGACCAATCAGAGTCAAAGCTGTTTCTAAAGCTTTTGGGCTTCAGCCATTTCCCAGAGGCAAAACCAGCAGTGAAAGCAAGCCGGACTGTCCATAAGAATCCAAGAGGTCACCACAGGCTAAGACAGAACCATCGCTGAAGACGTCATCTGTTTCTGTTAAGGTCAGAGCTCAGGAGTCCAAACATGGCGTTTGCTCAGAGTTCCAGACAAAACCTCGGCTGTATATACTGACAGTTCATCTCTAAATGCCCCGTCAGCTGATAAAGTAGTACATTACCTACTGTTTTTCAAAAACTTTTGTCTTTATGACCTGATTTTAATTCATGTTAGCTCTTTAACTTCTTTCTAATTTCATGTTCACACATCATTTGATAAGGTTCAGTCATTAAAGCTGCTTTAGAAAGCGGTTCGGGACAAATTACAGACATAAATCAAAGAAACAGGGATGTTCAGCGAAGTGCTCCCATTCAGCATTTTCATGCTGAGGACAGCTGACATGAACTCTTGATTTCTGGAAATGTAAAACAGCAACCGTGCTCTCTGATGACTGGGCTATCGCTGCTCATGCTTGAACATTTAGAAGATTTAATGTCTTCATTAAAGGACTGCAGGGAGTACTCCCAAAGACATGTTGGAATGATGCTGCTCGGCTGCAGAACACGATCTGTGGGAATCTGGGTTTTAAGCTAAAATTAAGTCCCGGTAATGTTTTAGCTACAAACAGCTAGAATTTTGAGCAACAGGGGGAAATTGTGGCTTTGCTCTTTGGGGTTTTTGTTTTCTTTGTAGATAAGCATAAGTGAGACAAAAAGGTCACTGCAACCTCAAATACTCAAATAAGTTTCCTAACCAAAAGAATCATCTAAATCAGTGGTGTCCAACCTTGCTGGATTTGAAAAATTATCATTTAACACCAACATTAACTTCCCTTTATTGTTATTAAATAGTGACCATTACTTTATTTCTATAAAAATGACCTTTTGATCTATTTTCAAAGCGTTACCAGTGGTCCTTTTCTTATAATTATGCAGTTTTTAGCCAAAAATCAAAAAGGTTGTGTTTTTTTAAGACATATATTCTGCAGAGCGGCAGAAGTGTTGTGGGCAGGACTGTAACCCTACAATGTCATCCCATCAGTCGTACAGTTGTGAGCCAGACGGGAGCTCAGATGAGGAAAATGAAGTTAATACAATACAATACAATACAATACGATTTTACTTTATTAATCACGAGGGAAATTAATTAAATTAATCCATTTGTCTTTGAGCACGGATATTTTGGCCTGTCCATCACAGTTGTTACATCACAAACTTGAGCTTACTCACAAACCCAGTTTTATTCTTACATATTTTCTTTTATTCGTCTCCCATCTTAAGAAAAGTGCTACAAGAACATGTTAAAAACAACAAAAGGCCATTTTTTATCGAAGTGGGTCAGTACAAACTATAAACAATTAGAAGAGAAGAAAAGCAACGAAAAAGAAGTTTAAACAAAGTTTAAACTGTTTTAAAACAAAGACATAGCAAGTACTAGATTTAGTTTTAAATAAATAAGTAATGACAGTTGATTAATGCAGAAGTAAGACATCTGAATGATTAGAATTAACAGTATTTCTAACCCTCAAAGTGCAGAAGCTGTGGGATTTTTGAGATTTTTTATTTTCATTTTTGGAAAATAACTGATTATTTCCAACATCTGCGTCAATCCAAAGGTCTTAAAAGTAGCCAACAAGCACTAAAATATGGAGCAAATTTGGTGAAATAAAAAAAAAATTCAAATTTTAAATAATTTCTAAACGTCATGTGAAAACATCCGACTTTAGCTTACAACAATCCCTTATTAGTTCTTACGATGGCTGCTCCATGTGAGAGCTGCTATGCTAGCAATGTTTAACGCATTGCTACCACAGAGCTGCTGCCCCCTACTGGTGAAATGTAAAATAGTTTATGTATCTTCTCCTGCCGACAGCGCCGGGGGCCATGTCTTATACATATTTTTAAAATTGATCACATTTTAGACGCATGGTCCACACTTTGGACATGCCTGATCTCCAAGAACTGCCACAATAAATATTTTCTTTTTTGATGTTGCTTCTTAACCCCAGATCTCATTTAATCCACAACCGGTACTATTAATCAGCAGGTTTATACAGTTCATATCAAATAAATCAAATCTTCCAACTCTAAAGGAAGTTGGAACATTAAAATGCTGGATATTAAAGGATTCTATCAATGTCAAATTGACGATAACATCGGAATCGGGAGACAGCTGCACCAAATATAATTACCTGACCTGACATATTGGAAAATTTTAAATCAATAAATCTCACAGAAAAAGCCGCGGGAATCACTGCCAAAACAATACATCATTTATATTCAACCCCATATGATTACATATTAATTCATCTGTCAAATTTAGGTTATGAATGACTGTTTTTTAATCATGAATAATTTAAATGTTTAATAACTGTGTTTTTAATTATAAGAGGAAAGTTTTATTGATAAAATAAGGAATTCTTTTCAAAAGATAAACAATCAATTTATAGACGGAATTAAAAGAAAAAGGGAGTTGCTTTTAAAAATAAATGTAAGTTTTATTTTGGCTAAGATGCGTTTTTTAGACAATTTTATTTATTTTAAAGTCAGCCCTGCTTCTCATAAAGGGGAGCTGCCTTGTTTTTAATGAATAGATGAAATTATAGTATAACACAACTTTTTTTGATATATAATTCAGAGTTTTTGATAGTTTCATCACTTTAGTAAAATAAAATAAAGGCCTTATTTAAAAATAGTTAATCCGAGACGTGTTTGAAAATATCAGAATTTTGGGTTTGGGTGGAATTCCATATTTGTCCATCCCTTCAAAATCTGAATTTCTCCTTCTATTTTTGCCTTGTATGATAAAATGAAACCTGGTTTTTGGTTGGTAATGTTAGGGAACTGCTGAGTCATAGCTGGGGTGTCAGTGTAAGACTTGTTCAAATACTTTTCCATCGTTCAGCTCCTGACCTGCGGCACCATATAGACTTTTGGGCTCGCAGTAACGATTAAGAGCAATATGAATTTTAAAGTTCAGCTTTAAGGATTCATGAGAACCTTGAACAGTTTAAAGGCTTATCTATCATTTCAAAGGCGTTTATGTCTGCCGCCATCGCTCCGGCTCATTCAGCTCCATCAGCCCAACGTTCACTTTCCCCCTGGAGAATTATGGAGACGAAGCAGAGAAGATGACCCCCGTAATTCTCCTTTTTTTCTGAAACGTCGCTGCTGTTATACCTTCCATGTGGCCAACACACCTATTGGTTTAGATTAGAAGACATTGAAGCAAAAACATATATGTCTTTTTACATTTATAGAAATCCAATGGTTGGCCTGTGCTTTTCCATGTCCTGCAGCACTGGAGCACGGATGGAGACAAAAAAAAAATCTCTAATGGCTTTTGAAAAATGCAAGGAAGTAGTAACCTTTCTTCCACACCTCTGCTTTCACCCAAGCGCCATCCTCTGATTCGTCTGTGATTTGCCTTGGCGAACAGAGGACAGCGGTTCAAAGCAGCACATCACAGCTCAGTCTGCCCTGCATTTCACGTCCCAGCGGACGCCTTCAAACGTTACTTTTAACTGCCCCAGTAATGCAGTCTGAGTGGATGGAGAATATGTGATCCGGCCCCGAAAGCTCTGCAGCAAATGGCATCAAGTGCGATCAAGACAACATCAATAATAAACAAGGAACAACGTTGAAGTAAAGGTTGTATTCAAATGAGATGGTTTACTGACTGCTGCTGGGCATGTCATCCACTGATTTTTTAATAAGATGGGGCACGCTCGGCTGTAAAAATATATAACTCATCCAGTGGCAGGAGAATATATCTGATTTCTGCCAAGCCAAGCGGATAAAAGTCCCTGCTCCACTGTGCAATACATTACTAATGAACAATTTCCCATTTTCCTCCTTAATAACTTAAACGTCCCAGTGAACTGTGCAAAGGATTCCTTATGAGTTTTTTTTTAAAAAAAGAATGTGTGTGTGTGGGGGGGGGGCAGAAAAACAACAAGAAGGTGGATTTATAAAGACTAAACACCTTTGTTTATTAGGTCGGCGATGTCATACTAATCTGGCCTTTTCCACGCGTCACTTCAAATAACCAAACAAAGGGTAGACGCTCAGCACCACACTGTCCCAGATTCCACCTTATGCAACCCCATTAATTCTGCACGCCATAAAATACAAACTATCAGGACAAACCAGAGGAAGCAGGCGGCTGCACTGCACACCGTCTCAAGTACTGGACTTCACAGAAGCTGGCTGCAGCTTCAGCGTATTTATGTATGAAATTCAAGAAGGAAAGTGCTGAGCAAATACGGCTGAAAACTCCATACGGAGGGGGCCGTGCCGTGGACATCCATCCATATGGATACTATGCAAAATAAGTTCCACCAAACCTCCTCAGACAGAAGGCCTTATTCCCACTCATTAAGAACCCTTCTGGATTTAATTAACAGGTTAAGACATCTATAAATTCACAGCTACAACCAGCCATTACAAAATGCCCACAACCTGCAGCCCAAGCCCTTTAGTAAAACCCACCATCCCTCGGTCTGTTTATCACACATGCATGCGCAGCGCCTCATTCATGAGTCTGCTGCTTCGCCTGTGGGCAAAACAACAAACACAAATCTTCCATTTGCACTTATTTTCTGCAGGAGGAGGCGATCGGGGAGGAACCGCACAACAAAACGGCCTCATATCACTTACTGCAGTGAGTGCCCCACATGTTAACATGAAGCTAACTGTCCACAAAATCATGACGGCGGGAAAAAAACAAAATCCAGATCCTTGCGACACTGGCCACAGAGAAAGATCTGGCAGGTAAACACGGAAAGGACAAAGAAAAAAGGCTTTGTTTCGGCGATCTTTTGTGCAAAGGTCATCGCAACTTGAGCTTCTTTTGTGCACAATAGGACCTGACAGGATCCACTGGCAAAGCCGTCAATCAATCAGTCAGACCTTCACGGTACGGTCGCTGACAGAAGCCATTCCTCTAAGAAAGCAGAATGATAGTCCGGCTGGAAATATGTCAAACGGATGCGATAGGGAAAAATCCCAGGATCTCTCATGAAACAAAAACCCGGCTCCCGGGGATAGAAAATCGCACTTTGTTAACAAGTGCTATTGGCAGTAAAAAAATTCAGATTTCTGCTTTGCATTGCATTAAAAAAAAGGGTGAGTCTATGTTCACAATGTCAAACATTGGACAAACCATGAATCCTTGCAAGGTAGAGCTGATTCAAATCCTCTTTGAAGAATGATGAAACAAAAGCTACTGGGTGAAGTTATCCAGGGGCAGACAGCGGGTCAGTACTCACTGAAAGAAAGAGAGCGTTTACTAAAAGCTAAGGAAAAGTGAGATAACATCGATAGATAGCCGCGGGCTACAGCTGACCTGAAGCCCCTGGCATCTATGAACGCTTTTTTAATTCAAGGAAAAGTTAGAAACATTAATTAGTCAACAAACTTTGTTGTTTAGTGTTTTTTTTTCTTCTCATGACCCATCAACCTCGTCTGAACGGGATACTTTTCATGTGAGAGATGGGAAATATGTCAAAAGTTCCTTTCTGGACGCTTGTAGAACAATGCTTTGGTCCTCCTTCAATAAATCCATGCCTAAGCAAGGCCTGGATAATGCCACATAAGCCTGCACATCCCAGCTAATCAGGGATGAGGGTGATTAGGAATTGTGCAACGATTCATTTGTAATCGAGGATGCTTTGATGCTGATAAGTAAGTGTTGCTGTTGGCTATGCTCACCATGCTTCAGTTAAACAGTTTTGCTCTGTTTAACGATTGAGGAGCTGCTTTGTTAGCAGATTGATTGGACGATGGATCCGGACGGAGCAGGACTGTAAGTGGTTAAAATCTGACGGCGGGTTATCTCCCCTACAGCAAATGCGGTCCTGGTTGTTCCCTGAAAAGTGGAGGCGGCGCATGAGAAAAAGTCACAGCAGGTGAAGGTGAAGCCGCCACCCTATTTGAAAAACATGAGAACGAGGTCCGTGGAGCGCCGACCTGTGGGGTCCTGCTTATGCAGCTCGTCAAGATCCGGCGCCTATGCCTGTTTGCATGCGAGCCGATGCTTAATACATGAAGGAGGGGAAGATGAATTACTGCGTTGTGGGTTTCTGAGCACAGCATAATGGAAGCATGTGCTCGTGTATTCCTGAGTCCATCAAAAGTGTGCAAGTCAGCAGAAGCGGCCTGAAGCGCCTCGCCTTTAATGAATGTATTCAGCAAACACCCGGGATTATGACTAATCCTGAGCATCGACTGGTGCTGGGATGCTACACGAGCAGGCTAAATGTCAAAATGTGGTAATTTAAACTTAATGTGATTCATGGACAAACTCTTTTTTTAATTAAAGATTATTTGTGACATTTGTTATCCTGCGCCGGGGTCCTCCCAGGGTCAAAGCGAGCGTGACATCAGAAAAACTGAGTCCGCCATGGGATCGATGTTCATTTTTACATTCCGAGGCTTTATCTTAATCTTTATTATTGGCTATCAAGCTCTTTAAACACACATTCCGCGCATAATTTGTCACCCCAGATTCATATGATCGCAATCAGAATATTCATTAGATAGAAATCTCTTCAGACCTGATCAATAGTCTTTCCGCCAAAGGGATGATATCTGAGTCGAAATCTATTGGACATAAAGGATCCAATAGCACAAGCTGTGTGACTTCTCCAACCCCGCTTTCAATCGATGCGCCAGTCCCTCTTGTGGAGTTAGCTGCTTGTTAGTAGGCCTCAAACAGCTGTCTCTTGGTGGTATATGGTGATGTTCCACCCCCTCCCCATTTCTGTTTTGTGCACTGTTTCGCCCCACTTTTAAGTTCATTGTTGGCTTATCAGTGCGGTGAGCTCAGGTGAGTGAAAACAGCTCCACATCCACTTAGACTTTTCATTCTCATCGGTGCCACGGTCAAATCAGGGGAGTGCACAAGATTAAATCGATGCCTTGACTGCTCGACGCAGCATTCTCTTCCACACCATTTCCTTGGCCGTGCCATCTATCACTCACAAGCCCAAACGGGGGGCTCCTTCCTTTGTCTTGGCGCTCTTGACATGATCGCCTCATCCACAACTAGACTCGGTCCCCAGAGACGTGGCCCGCTCACCGTTACGCAGTTCATAATATCTATATACCAACTTGATGGTGGTGAAGGTATGACAGAGGTGACACGGCAACACAGCCTGTGCTGGGAAAGGGAAAAAAAAAAAAATCTAATTTACAGTTTGCCCCCGAGGTCAGCCCAGGAGGCCAGGTCCAAGCATCTATCAGACAAATTGGCTTTGGGGCACCGGCATCCCACTTACCAACCCATCCTTGTGCTCTGCCAGTTAAGCAACTAAAGTGTTCTGCAGACAAACTTGACAGGAGACACTGCAAACTTGAACGGGTCCAGAAAGGCAGCAGCGATGATCATTAAAATAAATCTTTAGGGGCTGCGAGGTGATTAAAACGAGCCGTGGCAAACGGATCAGGTGGAACTTTGTTCTCGCCTTTCTGTTCCAGCATGCATATTTTATACAGCATTTAAATGACCTGATGCGATGGGAAATGTGTCTTTGGTGAAGCTGCTTAAACTTCAGAAAGGGAGATGGTTGCTATTCTTGCTGACAGCTGGTTGAAGTCAGGATGCACATGAGACGAGCGCCTCAAAGGACTAAGCAGAAATGACAAGACGAGCCCCCTCGTCTTCTCTTTGTTTCCTTTCCTCCTTCCTTAAATCCGCGTCTTCTCTTCAGGGAAATAAGAGGCAACAAAAACCAATCGCGACTGTTTTCATTTCCCGCACAAGATTTTAGTTGATGGAAACAGCGTTCGGGTTTCCAAAAGCTGTCGGAGTAATGAGTCAACATGATGCTCCATCTGTACGTGCGCGCCTCCCTCCTGATCGCCTGCAAAATGGCATCTGTAGGATCCAACGTCGGCGGATGAGGCAGCAGATGCGGCTGCTGTCCCTTCTGTTGGCCCGACGCTTTCTTTGTTTGATGTGGTTCACATTTACAAGCCACCATGTTTGTGCTGCAACATCTGCACAGACATCTCTGTTGGAGATCTTTTGCTGAATGCAGATTTGACTGATTCTGTGCCTTTGTAGTGGTTTATTAGGATTTAGGAAAAACAAAAAGACACGACACGCGTCTAATAGAAGCTTAAATCGGTTTATTTTGCCTGACTTGCATAAAATGTAGTTTTTTTTCCCCATCTGAGTGCGAACAAGCAGAAATGTCCAAGCATACATTTTTAAATGATGCATTTTCTTTTTCTTATTCTTACTTCTGCTGCATTTGAATATTAAGAAATAATATTTAACGACATAATGATAATATCATATTACAGTAAATGATTAAAGTGTGCGTTTTTACAAGTTTCTGTGGAAATTAGACTCTACTTTGCAAAAGCAATGACCCCAAAATATTAAAAGAAAAAAAAAACAGACATTGTTCAGTTTGAAAATAAGGTATTTTTGTTAAAGACTGAAAGATGTACGATATGAGGAAATCCTTTCAGACATTAAACATGACTGTTTTATTAGTTTGATTTATTACAGACTTAAAAAAAAACTTTTTTGATGTCTTTAGATAAAAAAAATGAAAAAAATGATTAAAAATAAAGTACAGTAGAAAACGTTCATTAAATAGTTGAAATTTCAAGACATAACATAGGTTTCTTACTTACATTACATTTGGATCATCCCGGAGAGTATGATTGATTTAAGTTATGCTAAATCAATTATGTTGCTCATTTTTTAGGATTTCATATTATTTGCGCTTGCAGCGTAAAATGCACCTAATTGCTGATTTGCTATAAAAAGCTTCTGCATTCTGCTGGAATGCAGAAATGTTGGTTGACACTGCAGCAGTTGCTGAAACAAGGAACATCAGTAAACACCTCCACACAGATAAGGTGATCTCATAAAGCTAAATATTAAATTAGCGGTAAAACTCATGCAGGACAATTCATGAGGATTTTTTGGGGGGAGAGGGATAAAATAAATGGTCTGGAAGGTGAAATAACAGGTAATGCTGAACTTCTCATTCAAAGCCTAACTGATACATTTGCTTGATTAGCTGTTAGAAAGCTGACTCCTCCTGATTCTTTACTGCATCCCTAAAAGCCTGTTTTCATTTAATATTAGATTTTTCCAGCTTAAAAAAAAAATAATTAGGCCCTGAGAGGGTTATGGATAAAATCACTGTCATACTAAAGATCCATTAAGAAAAAAAATCCATTACATTTAAAATTTTTCACAGCAGAGAGAGAAAGAGAGAGAAAAACAAAGCAGAAAAATAGATGTTTTTGAGTAACTAATGTGCTAATGTGTAACTAATGTCATGTAAGGGGGGTAGGAAAAAGATCAAATCTGTCAAAGATTGTGATATTTTATTAGGCAATGGGGGTGTTGATTTCAAATGCTGCCAAAACAATTTTATTTAATAATTATTTCGAAGCAAAGGTTAAGTTCAGCATCTTACCCCGGATTTACACTGGACTGTCCGGGGTGTGTCTACGTTGCGTTGTGTGGGGAGTCCGTCTCACGAGCGTGGAGCGGACTCCATTGCGTCTCCGGTCGTCCCCACCTTTCCACCTACTGCTACCTTTTTTTTTAAAGATGTAATTGATGATTTTTACAATATTCTTTTTTTTCTGTTGTACAAGCTATTCAAGTTTTAAACTGTCCAATCACAGACCTCAATAAAAGTGGGTGGAGCCAACGTTCAAAACCTTTAATTGACAGATTTGGTGTTGCTTCATTTGCAAACGTGTTGACATCCAACATGTTCACTCCTGATTGGCAAAAGTGATTGCTATAGAAATGTTGTCTCAAACCGCTTCCAATCACCGCTCACTCACTGGCTCCAACATGGTGGCGTCCCTATCACGAAAAAAAGCTGACTGAATTAATCTCATTCGGTTGGGGAAAGAAAGTGAACCGTTTACTATGGGTGACATCACACTCACTCGCTCCAGGTATGGCCAAATAGCCTGACTTGACCAGGATTTGAAGCCATCGACCTGCTGATCCAAGTCAGTTGGAGTACTACCACTCCAGCCAGTCATCTTTTGAACGCACAAACCTATGTACAGCTCAAAGCTGCAGGAAAGACTCCCACAGAAAAGCAACCTTTGTACCCCGGCCCATTGTTCCTCCAGAAAGCCTCTCAGCTCATCTCTCCTCAAAATGCAATGCAAGACCCGAGACATCCTTCATGTCAGCAAGCTGGGACTGATTTCCAAGTCACAGTTAAGATCCAGAGGAGTGGGAGACCAGGAGGCATAAAACAGGAAAATGAAAAGAGCAGGCAGGCATTCATGCTCCCTCTCATGGTGCATGACTCAGGAAGGAGAAAGTCAGAACACCTGAAGAAAGGCCACAGAAACTCCAACCCTGTGTCTTTACACTCTGAACAGTGAACCACTGCTCCACCATTGGAATTTTTATTTAAAAATAGATGAACAGCAAAAACATCTCCATCTCCCTTTGAAACAAGCAGCATAAACTCCAGACGCCTCACCAGCTCATTATTGTTCGCAATTTAAGTTTTAGCAGCACTCGAAAGATGCAGAAAAACATTTTTTTTTAGAATGTAATTACCCATATCTCACAATTTACATCCGAAAAACACACATCTTGTAAAGTCAGAGGAAATCTGCTGCAGTGAAGCGTGCCCTTTGCTGACGGCAAATTAGACATCTGTTTAATGAGACGCCCTTGAAATCCTGATGTCGTCAAGTGGAAAATGCTGCTTTTAAGGACCGTATCATATCTTTTTCTTTGCTGTTTCAAAGGCGAAGTAAAGAGATCTTCAAAGAACAAATATCTGCTCCCTGAGCCATAAACACATTATTGAAACTTTTATTACTGATCCATAAGTTTTTAGTGACAGTAAAAAAAAGAAGTCTTTTTTCAAACATGATTTCTGACAAAACAAATAAAAAAAAAATCCCTGATGATTGAAAACCGCACAAAAAGCTTTGATCGACTTAAAACTATGACTTGTAGTTTAACCTGCTTTGTGAGGTCCTGTGTTCTCATAACAAGGCATTGAGAGCCCTCAACAACAAACAATCGCTACACACAATGTGATGGTCTTTTATTAAAGCAAGCTATTTATGGTTTTGTCCAAAAGCTGCACAACGAGGGCCGTCGGACTGAGTGGCACTTGACCTTTGGTCACCATTTTGGTGTCCAGCTCATTCAACAGAATGCAGAGGCAGCAGATCAAAACACAAAATGTTGTTTGTGACAAAAGCCTTACAAGCCTAATATTTAAAAAAAACGTGGAAACCAACGTTTGGGCAGGACAAATTTCTTCATTCTTAAATTAGATCAGCCGGACGACTTAGAGTCACTAATTGAGAGGAGGAAGACTAGGCATGTACAGACAGGTTGAAACAACTGGTGGGAAATTGTCAGGAAAGTGTCAGGTGTGATGAAGAAACAAAAATGATGGGAAAACTCTACAAAACAATGGCGAGAGAAGGTTTACAAAAAGAAGGAGGCAGCGCTCAGAGTGTTTGTGATGATGGACAGCATCATGAACGAAAGCATCAAAGGGACCGGACTCGTGTTTGCTATTAAGAAGACAAAAGCTCAACTGAACAAAAGTACGAAGGAAGACCAAATTTAAGATTTGGTTTGATAAATATAGGCCAAAGGTATGGAAGCAGAATTTTGTCTCTAAAGGCCTATAAAAGGAGAAGGAAGCATTAAAAGAAGGTAAAAAAAATTAGTCAAAATTACGACTTTGAGATAATTTTGTATCTCTTAACTCCACATCCTAGTTAGGGCTCTATAAGGCTTAAGCTACATTCACACTGGGCATTTGACGCACATTCAAGCTCCATGTATTCACTGTCGCCATGGGAACTAGCACATGTCTGCCACCTACAGTTAGAAGAGGTTTGGTGCAAAATGTCAAAGTGGTGCAAATCTTGCAAATCCAGGCTTTTTCTTTCACAGCTTGATTCTGATATATGACGTATAATTCCGCCCCGGGTACAAAGTGCAGTTATTAATTCCTCCTTCATGATCAATTTTCAATTGCTTGGCACTTCTGTGAATTAGAAAGGATGCCATCCTTACGTCACTTATTAATAAATTATTACTTAATCCGAGTCCCTGATTGGTCAAAGTTCAATTGCAACGCATGTTCAACGACTGTAGATTTTTGTACATAGTGCCTAAAAGTTGTCATATAAAACTTGTGTAGCAACGCAGGAATGTAAGAGTTTTGAACACGGAAGCCAAAATGGGCGTTTATGTAGACTTTTTACTGAAAGTCGTTGCGAGTTGCCAAGGGCGAAGTCCCACATTTTAGTCACATGCACCCATACAGGGGTTTGACCAGTACAGCGTGACTCCCACGGGTCGTCCGGGACCGTGGGGGGGTCATATAGAGGATCACTCCCATATCAAAGCGAGCACAGGTGTGTCTTGCAGTTCCTTTGAGGATCATACAGATACTTTAAGGGACATCATAAAAATGTGGTATGGCGTGTGATAAGTGTTCCATGGAGTACTAAGGATGTACCAGTGTTGTTGTCATGCCCTAATGCCACACTCTTGTCATTAGCAATGTGCGAGTGCTGGCTCCATACATGCACAAGTGCTGCATGCAAAGGCTGAACACGCGATATTTGCCTATACAGGATGCCGATACAAATTGATTGCCTAATTTCGGCATTTTTTACAGTCAGGTTGGACACATAAAGCGCACACTCATCACTTGAATAGCACTACTAGGCTACTTGCTAAGTACCCAGGATTTGGGGGGCTTGAAGAGATAAAAAAAAAAGGCAGTACAACACATCTGCGTCTCACCTATCTCACAATCCTTGTAGTTTAAGTGTTCACTGCGGCTGCAGCATGCCTGTAGAAAAAATGTGCATGAACATTTTCACTCTATGGATTCACAGAGCAGTCTATGACCTTGATATTTTGTCTGGCAGTCTGTATCCACCCAAAAGGGCAGTTGTAACTAAGGCTATAGGAAAAGCTTAAAAAAAAAGAATTTTTTCTTTACCTTTAATTAATGAAGTTTGTAGATCCTATTCCTAAAAGTTAAAATATCCAAGCATTTGTTTCACACACAAGATGGACATCTACATGCAGAAACAATCCTTTTACTTTTGTTATCTTTTGGTAGTAAAGCATCATTTTATGTGATTGCCATTGAAACACTATTTAAAAAAGTTATTTTATGGGTATATTTTTAGGTTCATCAATGGGGCAAATAAAAGGCATACTATCAACTTACAATTTGAGCAGAGGTTTGCCTCATCATCCTTCAATGCCACTGCAGAAGTTGGGATCATGTTTCATGCAGAAAATTAGCCGTTCTGATTGCCATGTCTGACCCTGGCAGACCCTCCGCTGTGATTCAGCATTTAAAAAGCACCAGGGTGCTCACTCAGACTCACAAAACCCTGCACGTCTGAATGAGTCTGAAGAATTAATCATCAGATTTTGCATAGTGCAGCACGCGCGACGCAAGATGTACACTCTTTAGACATTTATAGAGGAAATCCAGCTCTTGCTAGACGGCATTGTTCAGCTCCAGACAAAACAGACTCTTGATCACAGCAGATACGTCTGGTTCTTTCCTACTTACGCAGAAGAAAGTCGGAAACTGACGATGTTTTAATCGCACACGTGGTTAATCATGTTTGACAAAAGGCTCATTAAGAATTTTACCTTTTCTGCAGCCATCATGACTAATCATGAAGGAGTCACAGCTGCATTTTGTTGACGTTTTTTTACTACTTACACCTAAAAAGACAAAAACAATTATTAGTGAACAATATATTCATGGGCCAAAAAACGAGCCTTTGGCTCATAATTCAACTACATAATGTGTCACGATGCAGACTTTATGTCAAGCCTAGGTAGTGTTACAACATCCATATATATTTGTATAGCTCAGGGCCCACACACACACACACACTGCATGTGGTTGCCGCGCGTGGCTTCAGTAGAGACTGGTTGTTCCCTTCACAGAGTCACCCTGGACACTTTTCGAAAGTGTAGAGTGTCGGAAAACTGTTCAGTCGGCACAACTCCAGAGATCACATGCTAGCCCGGAGCTAATGGATATTAATGCTTTATGTTTTATTTTGAAAAGAAAAAAAAATCCAGCAGATTCACTCTTCCATTCACTAAAATGAATCCTCCTCATGGCTTCTGACTGGTACTGCATTCACACTGAGCGTAGTTAGTCTAAAAAGTATTAAATTAATTATAGAATCAATGCTGTGAATCAATGCCCTCATTAACTGATTTAACAACATTTTCCATCTCCAGGATATCAGCTCTTTGTTCATCCTTACAGGCCCTGATAAAACACTAAGAAATTAGGAATATGAAAGATCTTAAAATACTTTTTTCTTTGTGTTTATTTGATTCTATTAAAGACATTTTGATAAGAATGACGGTACAGCGATTTAGCCGCAGCTTCAGCTGTTTAGGAAAAGTCCCGCCCCTTTAACTGTCTCCACCAATCATTCTTGAATTCTTAATCACATGTCATCAGTCTGACCAATCAGAAGTGGTTAAAGTCTTCACTTCCTTGTCCCGGTTTAGCTCGTAAAGTCGCTCAGTTCTAACAAAAATAACAGCTAAAGCTCGTCTTTAGCGGTGTAGTTTTCCACAGAATCCGGTATCAGACCGTGGAACAAGTGAACAAAGCCATGAAGCTCAGAGACGCTAGTCTTTCTGCATTTGGCGGATTATTGAACTACATCTCCCATGATGCATTGGGTTAAAAAATGGCAGCGTGAGCATCTCAGCGCACAACGAGTCTCTCCTCTTAACGTCTTGAAACCACAACGAACACAAATCAAACAGTTTTTAAATCTTTTAACTTAACTTTGATTACATCTTTTATAAAAAAAACAGCTGCAGCTTGCAGCTTTTTCTGACACAATTATCACAAAAATGCACGTGAGATCATGGAGGGACTGTAGATCAATACAGACTGAGTTTCTCCTTTTGTTCTAATTTTTGAATGCAGGATTTTTGTTAAGGTTAAACTGTGCCGTGGCTCAAAAAAGGTTGAAAAACACTGGTCTAGAACATAGTTTCTGCAGGGTGGTAGGAGTTCAATTATCTACATACAATATATAACCTCCATCATTAAAAAATGAGCCAGATACCAAATGCTACATGTCAAAAAAATAAACCTAATTTTCCTTTAAATAACATACGACGTTGTTGGGACCTGGTTTTCAATAATTCTATTCAAATGTGCTGCCAAAAAGTGGCAGGAAATTACAAGTCAACATAAAAAGAGAACAATCAAATTGTTTAAAGTGTTTTAACTTTATTTTTTCAACAAGATTCTCCCCTACAGACTTTAAGCTCCCCAGCATTTTATTTTAAAAAATCTTTTCAAAAATAAGTTTTTTTCTTCTGAAAACACAAGCTGTTGCTGGAAAACAAGTTAGGTGTGTGTATGCAATTATTTATAGTTGGTTTGTCGCTGAGAGCTCAGAGTACGGAGCTTGTACCTCACTCAGCAGATTTTCTACGTCCCAAATAGGATCCTTTTCAAAACTGCATTTTTTATCTGCTCCTGATTCACAATGATTTGAATAATATAAAACAAAATAAAACCACTCAGAAATGCAAATTTAAGCTTAATTTTCTTCAAAATGTCCTCTATCATTAGAAAACAATGCTTAAAATAACCAAATCCTTCATGTTTAATGAATCATATCTATGTAAAAAAACAGAATAAAGTGTACAAAATAACATACGTTCTGTTTTTCCCCCATTTTCTTTTACTTTTATGCAAATACAAAAAAAAAAGCTAAAAAAGATAGTAATTGTTGGTATTTAAGTGTTCATTTACAATGGAGCATCAAATGAATCACAGAGCAGACTGCAACAGCGCTTCGACATACAGCTTTGTGGGGTCTTTAAGGCTGGAGGCTTTCCCTGTAATAGCCTTCAGACGGTGTCACACTGCTGTCTCTAAAAAGGCAGAAAACTCTTCTGGACGAGGTTGTTTTCTGTGGTGATTCTGTTTCTACTCACTCCTGTTCCAACAAATAAAATGCAGGGAATGTAGTGTCACCTCAAACTGCTGCAAGCCCTAAGAAGAGATGTTGTCAAATAAACAAGTGAGCTGCTAATGCATCAGTGTGTCTTTAGTGTCTGTGTGCGCCTCCACTTGGAGGCTGCAGCCTCTGCGCTGTGACTGAAAGCAGAATAAGGGTGTTTTACAGCATCTTATTGAGACACCCTTGACGATGACACCTCTTCAATACCATTCCTGTCTCCAGCTCTTTGGCTCCTCTCTATCCAGCCTTTTTTTCCTCCCTTTTTGGCCCCATTTCTTTCTTGCTCTCTCCTGCTAACTTTAAATCACCTCCCCTTTTTTTCTGTCTCTGATTTTTTCCTATCCATCTTTCTCAATCATCTTCTTCCATATTGCTCTCTGTCCTCGCAAATCTTCCACTCTACGCGTCCAAGCACTTCCTCTCTCTTTGCTGCCTCCCTCACTTCATATCACTCTTCCTCTTTACCTCCTGCCAGTGAAGTGGTAAACTAATGGTGCTCTCTGGCACTATGCTCATTTCAGCATCATCATCAGAGTGGTTCTGCTTACATCAGACATCCAGCACTGAAAAAACTTTACAAAAACATGCAAGAATGAGACAAACTATCAAGTTATGGATTGTAAAGCTCAAAAGGAAAAAGTAGCACTAATCAAATCGAATGTTTAAAATCACAGTTTCAAGCCACCTTAAGAAAACTTACAGAACAAATGAAGTCGATTTTTTTTCCCTATCTTTACTTTCCTCCAGACAGTTCTTTTCCTCCGGCTTGAGGTCATAGGCAGCAACAGCTTTGGAGCGTGCTCACTTATTGATCAGCGAGGCGACTGGAGGGGGAAGCTGGTATGGCTTGTCTGACTATGCTGTAATTAAAGCCGAGGCAGAGGATGTGTTGCGCCGGCTGCCTGGCTTGAAGAAAGTAATCCGATGAGGTGCTGAAGCTCAGCTTGTTCAAAGTGGAGCTTTGGGTGTACAGCAATAAATCTGTCCTCATGATTTCACGTTGAACTGCCACTTTTCATCACTGTCTCACAGCCGTTTATGAAACTGAAGTCAAACTTTCAGAATCTCTGTCCAGGAACACAAGATCCTTCTTTACTCAGATGAAAACTGTGTTTTTGGGTGTTTCTAACATGTTCCTGTGACATTTCTCTGATGATGGAGGACGTTTATAAAGAAACTTAAACTCAAAATTGCATTTGTGAGTATTTCTTTATTCAAATTGTTGTGATCAGGAGCAGAAGTAAAAATGCTGTTGAAAAAAAAACATATTTATGACTTGCTCCAAGTTCTCATCAACGGTGAGGGAAAAGGGGGCGGGGTTGCTATGTACCAACGATCCCACCCATAACTCAAAAGTGAATCTTTAATGAACTCCTACCGTTCTGCAGAAACTATGTTCTAAAAAACGACACGTTTTAGTTTTTTAATTTAGAATCATAATTAGGAGACCACTGGGAACACTTTGAAAATGGATCAAAGGATGATGGGGGGAGTGGCTCCTTAAGGCTACAATTGACATTTTTTTAGCTCCTGACAAATCCATCAATTTCTTTTCACAAGCTTGTGTTTCTGTATTATTCCAGGTTTATAGTTTCAATAATGCAGCAAAAATCATTTTCTGTTTTCATTTTACGTTTTTAAATAAATCTTAGCAAATTATGTATACCCAAAATGTCCTAATCTATAACTTTGTTTAGTCTATGATTAGAGTTTGTTTCATTTATTTTTTTACTTCTTTTTTAAACAAAACTCTTATAAGATCATTTAGAAAAAAACTTTTATTTTAAAAGCACACCTGTAACAAATATGTTCATTTAAAAAAAAGAAAGAATTAGAATTATTTCTTTCTCTAACCTCTTTCCATTTAGATGTGTTTTTGGGTGATCTTAGTGTTCCTGTTTATGTTTATATCTATGGATATCAATGCCTGTCGTGTATTGAAATTGGGTAAAGTTTCGGACTGCACCCCAAACTGGCGAATGCATTTCCCTTAGTGATAAGGATCTGGACTGATTTGTATAATAACATTTATAATTCAAAAAGCTGAAAATCCACATAATATTTTCAAAATCACTACAACGCATGATGAATAAGAATGCCAAAAAGGTTGATTTGTTCTGTGCTCTTTTTTTACATGGCATGATGGAATTGTTGAAGATGGAGATGTCTTGAGTGTTTGTAATGTTTTTGTGTGATTCAAACAAAATAAAAAATCTGGCAAACACACCATATAGTACATTATTTTGTGTGTAGTGAATGACTTTGAAATTACCCCATGTGGCACTGAGGCAAACTCAGGGGTTTGCAACAGAAAAAGGGGTTTGGAGGAAACAAAATGAAACTTTTGTTTTTTTTTCAGCATTCGTCTTTTTTTCCTCTCAGCTGCTTCTCCACACTTTAAAAAAAAAAAAAAGTTGTTAGGCAATTCCACAATAGACACTGTTTTTATGTGGATTTTTGAAACAGATGCTAAAAAAACAAGATGTCCTAACACGTTAAGGTTTTTCTTCTCCTATTGGGAAAAGGAGAAGATTAGAAAGCAGAATTTGAGAGGGACAGTTCAAGGTGAAGACAGCAGCAGAGAGGCTAAACTGAGATGATTTGAACAGGTGCAAAGGAGGAGGAGAGGAAACATTTGACAGCAGGAGACTCGACAAGAAGCTAACAGGTAAAAGTAGTTAGAAAAGATCAAAGGGGGAGATTTATGGACATGGTAAAAAAAGAAAATGTGTGTGATAGTGGAAATGCAGAAAATAGTTTCCAAAAAACACTTTGATTTACTCTGGAAACCACTGAAAGGAGGACAAATACAAAAGAAATAAACATTTATTAGCATATTCACACATAATCACAACCCCTTGAACCAAAAGAAAACATTGAAGATTTTCTATAGCTGCATTTAAGGGGAAATAATAAAAAATAAACATTAATGATAAACTGTAGTTCAACAGTATATGGAAAAATATTTTTTCAAATATGGAAACTTAAATGTAAGATGCTGCTTGGTTGGTTTTTAAAGGAACTTAGTCCTTCATAATCCATTAGGATCTGCACATTTAAAAAGAAAAGTATTGTTCTCCTGAAGTCCTAACCAGCTGAATTGTACCTTTCAACTGACCCATTCCAATCACCTTTTGAGATATTGTTAAAGTGTTCCCAGTGGTCTTTAAATTATGATTACGCCAACATTAAAAAATTCTGTGTCGTTTCTGCGGTGTGGCACAAGTTCAGATCATGCCACTCTCTGAGTAGTGGGAGGGACCCTACTTTAGACTTCTTCAAATAAACAAAACCCCCTATTTTCCGGACTATAGGTCACCCTTTTTTTCATAGTTTGGCAAGGGGTGCGACTTATACTCCGCAGCGACTTATATTAGAAATAAATTGAAATAAATACATTGTTAACCCTTCTGTTATGTTCATTTGTGAGGAACAGAGATGATGTTCCTGGGTCAATTTGATGTATGAGGTATGTTAAGTATTAAGAGTATGTTAAGTGACTCAGAGAATCAGCAAACCTTTTTTTACAGTAAGATCTTGAAGGCTAAAAACACAATATTCTATTTTCCAATGATTTCATAAATTCAGAAATGCAATAAAAATGACAACTTTTCTACAAATACAGGATGAAAACAGAGTATTAGTTGGCCAATGATGCTTCATGAAAGGAATAAATAAATAGGTTTGAGAAAGAATTACTGTGAAATTATGAGATAAACAGTCTGCTATGATTGTGTCATATGAGGTTGTGCAAGTTATTAGTTCTTGGTCTCAGATTTTGTCAAATAAATTTGCCGTCAAAATGCGACTTATGGTCCAGTGCGACTTATCTGTGTTTTTTTCTACTTTATATGCATTTTTGGGCTGGTGCGACTTATACTCCGCAGCGACTTATAGTCCGGAAAATACGGTACTCAAACACAATCTTAAGCTTAATTTTTTACTTTAAATGTTTCCCCCATGATAAAAAAAAGTAAAAAAAAACACTTTTTATTGGAGTTGGTCTTTTCCAATATTTATATAAAAACATTTCTGTTGAGTTTTCTATTTATGAATGCACTTTTATTTTGAAAATACGCAACTCTGAATGGACTTATTTTTATGCATCCTCCACAATCTGCAATGTTTACCAGAACTTTCAGCGGCTTTGCTGAATTATTTCCTTTAAATTTAATCAGCTACACTGAAGCCACTCTGGAGAGTGTTTGTGTGCATGATAACTAAGTTTAGCGTTGTAGCGTGTAGAGTAAATCTAAAGTGTGATTAAAGTGCATTCAGGGCTTTGAAAGCGAACGCAAGTCCTGGCAAATGTTTGGATTATTTGTTGATGGGGAAAGAAACCCATCAGATGAGGACAAGCGCCTCTCTGTTCCAGTACATTTCTCCTGATTGCATCTGAGGTAGATTCACTGGAAAAACACGGAGGTACCGAAGGGGGCAGATGTCGCGCGCCGTCAAAAGGAACAGCACGTGCACGACTGTCCACGAGCGTGCACGCACAGCTGTACACTGGCATATGGGGGCCTTTTTTTTTTTTTTTTTCATGGGCCATTTCCTTCCACTTGATCTTGTGACACTAAGATGATCTCCATTCTGTCATTTTAAATTGTAATTGCCCTTAGTCGCCTGGAAGACTGTCAGGGAGGGAGGGGAAAAAAGGGGGAGGGCTGTCAGACCAGTGAGGAAAGAGGGAGTGATAAAAAAAAAAATCAAAGAGGCAGAGAAGAAAAGAAATGAGAGACAAATGAAGAGGAAAAGATAAAAGCTGCTGGCAGAGAAAAGGGCCAATTTCTTATTGTTTTTACTCATTTCCACTTAAATAAGGCCCCAATAATGTCCCACTTTCCCCCCTCACCATGAGCTGGATGATAGAATATCTGATTTTTCATTTTCTCCACCTCTCCACCCTATATCATCCACTGATAGGCCCTCACATAATTGTTCCCTGGCTCTCTTGGCTGTAATTACAAGCTTCCAGGATAAAAACACTTCAAGTCCATCAGTTTCCCTTCATCACTGAACTCCTATGAGGCCACTGAATTGGCCTGATGCTCTCTTGTGGAAGAAAAGGTCATATCTGTAAGCGGCCTTGTCCAAAGATGGTGTCAAGGCTTTGTCCATTAAGAGCTTTTTAAGTAGACACATATTTATTACAGGAAGTGTGCTTCAGACGACTGCCCCCCTTTAATTGAGACTGAACTGCCATGAAAGCTGGCCTGTGGGCTTTAGTGAGCTGTTGCTCCCTTAAAGGCCATGGATGGTACTCTAATGACAGAACATTATTTTCTTTTAAAGGTGACATGTTTTAAACTGGAAGGCGTTACAGCGTTTATTAACATTGAACTGAAATAAATGTTTAAGGGTAAAATATGTGTTTTCTATTTCATGAAGTGAAAAAGCACCAAAAACTCTTGTTTATAAGAATATTTTAATGTCAAATTGTTCTTTAATTATGGATTTGTCCATAAAAGGAAGCATGCAGTTAAAGACCCACTTTAAAGGCAAATTCTGTTTTTTGTGTTTGACATGTTCTTGTGGGATTTACTCTGATGATGGAGGACAAATATATAGCAAATTAGGATTAAAATTGCATGATTGAATATTTCTTTATTTAAATTTAAACTAACATTATTCAAACTTACTAACAAGTCTTCTACATGTTACACTACAACCAGAAGGCCATGACCTCCCTGCTCCACTACAGTCAAGTACATCCAAGTATGCTTTTGTTTTCCTCATCTGAGCTGATATCTGGCTCAAACTGTACGGCTGGATAGCTCCAATACACTTGCCATTTTTGTTGCACCGGTAATGTTAGGTTGGATAAGTAAGCTGGCGGGAAAGAGTGTAAAGAAACGAAGGGTGGCTCACTCTGTGCCAAATGCCCCACTCATAACTCAGAGGTGAATTGCTAATTAACTACAGAAACTATGTCCTGGAAGACAACAAGAAACTTCAAATTTTGACTAAAAAATAAAAAAGATGGCTGAGAATGGTTTAAAACAGATTAAAAGATGATTGGAGCGGTACTTTAAGACCACCTTTATAAGTTCCTGCAACCTATAAATTCACATGTTGCTGTTTTTATGCGATGTTCCGATATGCACAGAGAAAAAGAACACCAAAGTGGAGTGACACTCCCTCTGCGTGTCTGCTGGGGGGTCATCAGAACAGCCACGACCCAACGACCAAATGAAAGTCCTCACTGGGAGAGCCTGGATAAGCCTCATCAGAAATGGGAATTGCCAAAAATGAGAGGGGGGTCGAAGTTGCAAGTTTATTTTTTTTATTTTTTCTATTTTTATTACTACCAATGCACCATTAACCTACACACCGAAACCCTGATGCCCGGACAGGATCCACTCTACAGTTGAGAAGTCTTGGACTTTGGAGACAACCCTTTTTTATTTTGTTTTTTGCTTTGGTTGAGGGGATGATGTAGTAGAATCCTCTGTGAATATGGTGTGGACAGCTGCCCAAAACATAGTTTAGCATTAAAAAAGATTATTACTTTACATCTTCCTTATATTTCATGTTTCTTTACCTGTGAAGTTCTGTGTTGGCCTTTCTTTTTGTTTGTTTGTTTTTAAGCTGAAAAATGTTTGAATTATGTGAAGCACTTTGTGGTTTTGTGTTTGAAAAGAGCTTTATGAATAAAGTTATATTTGGTTTGAAATATAAGGCGGTGAAAAGACACACTTTATTCCAGCTGCAGCATGCTACCATTGTCTGTATACGAGTACTGGTCTGAGTCGATTGTGTGTTCATTAATAGATGGAGAAGAATGCTGACTGCAAAACTTGATTTGAAATGCAACAATTTGGATTAATTGGTAAAAAAAAAAAGGCCAGAATAAAAAAATAGTTAGACATGAAGGAGCTTGATGGAGTTAATCCGTTCTTTTACGCTCACCTCAAATCCATCAGACACTAACAATCACATGTTCAAAGATGCTACCATAACATTGGCTGATAAATGAGCAGCTAAATAGCTGTGTCTAATGGAGAGACTATTGATGTCTATTTAAATAAGCTTTACAAAGACGAGAGATCAACACTCAGCGACTGAAAACACAGGGAGACGAGATGAGAGAAGAACTAGAAAGAAATGGTTGTTTAAGGGTTAAATCCCAGTTTAATGACTCTGCTGATGATCTGCTGCAGTCAAACGCTGAGCTTTTGATCATTAAAGTGGGTGTAGCACATGACAGTGTTTCACCAAATCACTTCAGAGAAGTAAAAATGAAAGCAAATTTTCTAATACCAACATGAACATCTTTAACTCAGGGATATTAGAGAAGAGATGGAGTTCTCTCCCTCACCCAGGAGTTCTCTCTCATCTCCTTCACTCTTTCTTGTCCTGATTTACGGAGGAGTTTCAAACATTTTCCATTTGGGTGTTTAGATCAAGGAAAAACAGTAATCATAAAAAAAATAAAATAATATAAAAATATCCCACAGAGGGTGGATTGTGTTTGGAATTGATGAAACAGAATCAGCTGCACAAATGGAGAGGCTGGAGTTCCAAGAACCTCCCAAATGAACAATTACATCAGGTTCAAATCAATATGGGAGCAAGAAAAACACATGTAAGTGTTGAAATACAGCAAATAATGATTAATGGTTTGATAGAGAACACTGTGTCTTACTTCTCAACTGCCTGGACAAAAAATAAAACACTGTTATGAAGCAAACGCACTTAAGGATCCAGTTTTCAAAGCATGTTGACACTTGAATTTTGCTGTGATTCCTCTACGTTTAGCCCTTAAATGAATTGGGATGCCTAAATGTTCTTCCTGCTGCAGCATTTAGTTCAGATTGCAATCAGCGGAGGAATGTAGGCCATCGTTTACTGGAGGGGAAGTACAAAAACAAAAGGATCTAAAGGAAGGATTTATGCAAATAAACGCACCGCTTCTTTTTGAGCACACAGCCCCTCATGCTTTAGATCTCAACAACATTTGTCCAAAAAATGTAAACCCATTTCCCAGCATTCCTTCTTTTTTTGGGGGGGGGAGAACACGGTGTTGGTAAAGTCTCAATAAAATGGATCTTATGTGGATTTAAAGACTCACTCAGATGAAAATGGAGTTTTGCACATGTTCTTGTAGCTTCTTTCTGATAATGGAGGTTTTGATCATTGAAAAAACACGTTTTCTCATTAGATGCTATTATTAATGTTCTTTTGAATTCCAGGGGGTGAAATACGGGATAATTTTGACTGAGACAATGCAGTCAAAGGAAGTATTAAACTTGTGGCCACTACAAAATAAAAAAAAGATCAATCAATAGACTCACTCCAATGAAAATTGTGTTTTCTGGTGTTTTTTACAAGCTCCTGGCATTTTTCTGATGATGGAGGGCATATATATATAAAAAAAATAAAAAAGCTCAAAATTGCAAAGTATTTCTCCATTCAAATCCTTTGGTAGACGGCTAGATCCACATGCGTCTTTGTTTTCCTTGTCTGAGCTGGAATCTGGTTCAAAACTGTTCGAATGGATAGCTCCAACACAGCTCGCCATTTTTGTTCCAGCTGTGCTGTTTATTTGGGTTGTAAGCTAGTGGGAAACAGTGTGAACAGATAGCAGTTATGTGTTACGGGAAAGGGGGGCGGGGTTGCTCCCAGCGGCTGTGTTGACTCGTGTTCAATGGCCGTTTTCAATGAAAAGTCTATAAAGACAAATGTAGACCTGAATTCTAGGTTTACGAATTCAGAATGCACTTGTTCACACGTCGTTTCCGAAGTTTCTAGTTCTGACCTCGGCTTCTACGTACAAAATGGGCGCTCTTTGATCAACCGCTGAAAGTTCAACCGGTTAAACTTCTTGGCTGCTAAATCACGACATTGAGAACTTTGACCAATCAGGGACTAAGAAATCTCCTTTTTATAACATAAAATTGCCAATGGGTGTAAACATAATCACAAAGGAGAAATTGAATCGGTTAGTTCAAAAGGGGCCCAAGTCCAAGAGGTTTGTTTTTCCAGAAAATAATTTTAATTGCATAGCTTAAAGGGAGGCTACACCAAATGATTACTACTTTACCCAGATTTAGCACCAGTTCATAGCTTACAAATGCTATAATATAAAGCACCTCACTTTTATGATTTCAGAAGACTAGCAAACTAAAGTTTCTGGACTTTACAAGACTCCTTCTTGAATTAAACAGGAGTGATGCCTTATTGGATGACTAACCGCAAAGTCTAAGGGCAGGGATGCCAGATTAGTTTATTCAAGAATCAAGAATCAAGAATTTTTATTTGTCACATACAAAGTTATATTTAGAAAATACAACCAGTAGTGAAATGTACGCCAGGTCCGCTCCGTGGACAGTGCAAATAATTAAGGAAAAACATTTGGTTTGTGAATAAATGTTCTATATTTTCCTATTGAATTCATGATCCTTCTGATTTTATGTTTTACTTTTTCAATTACCGATACGAAGCCCATCGAGACGACTGTTGTTGTGAATTTGGGCTATACAAATAAAATTTTATTGAATTGAACTAGTGCTGCCATCTATGGGATAAAGCAAAACCCATGCAAGAGAGGCCCAAGTCCAGGAATTTTGCATCTTAAATGTCAAGCATAGTCAATACATTACAACAGACTTGGGACTTTTTTGCTCATAATCAGATAGCTTTTCCTTTGAAGACCATAGAACAAATAATATCTCTATTTTGAAAAATTGTGGACTTGGGCCCCTTTTGAACTAACCAATTTAATTAATAATTGTGCTTTTCTACCCGGCTGGACTACTTACTTATGTTAACTAGTTGAATTTTGTTGTTGCTGTTCTTTTATTTGTTATTGTCAAACTTTTTTTTTAATACTTGTGACTTATCCCTGATTTTATTTAATATTCTAATATATATTCTAAATTTTTGAGTTACCTTTGGTGGAGGCCTTAAATTTGCGTTTTAGGTTTTTGCCCCCTCCTGCACTTAATTGCCTTTTAATGTTTTTTTTTATGTGTTTTATATGTGCAAAAACAATAAAATCAAACTAAACTAAATCAAGTTTTACATATATCAGAATAAAGCTGTGAAAGAAAAAGCCTGGAGAAGGATTTTCCCCTGATTTGACATCGAGCCCTGTCCCAGTGTTTACAAATGCTAGTAAAAAGGAAAAAACAAAAGAAGAAGTCTCTCTCAGCTGCCTTTTGTTAGTCCCCTTTGTAAACACCACTGGCTGGATGTGGGTTCTATGCTGCTATAGGTACCTACAGGGGCTAATTTTTAATGAACTACAGCCGCTCTGCAGATACTGAAAGTCCTGATTTTCATTTTGGCTAAAGTCGGCATGATCAGAATTAAAAAATAGCTTTTAAACACTGAAAAGAGGATCGGACTGGGCCTTCAAAAATAAATTAAAAACGTTGTGGCTAGTGAAAAAATAAAAGATTAGTCTTTTAATGACATTTTTTTTGTAATCAAAAGCGGCTGTGTGTTTCCTGGCGAGGGCTGCTCAGGCTATATTCGATCAATGCCACCTCTGCAGTGGTGATCAAAAGTAGCACATTTCTTAGGTGCAATAAAATCAAATTAACCGCAAGAGACAGTTCATTAAACGCCAGCATTAATGCATCTGTCTGCTGTGACTAATGGGACTGCGGACAAACACTTTACAAGGCTAACAATGCGCAGAGGCTTTCCGTTATTACTCTGATAAGGTCAACCCACAGCTAAGGAACGGCGCTTTCCAACACAGCCATTTGTGATCCACATATCGGATATTTGGATCTGATTTTTGGTCGTTGGCGTCTCCGGTTGTTGATCAGGAGGCACTCGGCAGTAAAAATGTTACAGGCGGCGTGATGGCTTTGCAGCTGCGGCGCTGCACTGGTTAACTGCTGCTCAGCGAATGATTACACTCCATGAATCCGTCCTGAATATGCCTGCACATAAAAGACCTTTTAATACAAGATATAAAAAAAAAAAAATTACGCTTCCTTTGAATGTCCTCCATTTTTTTTCTTGAGCGGTCACTGAAAAAAAAACACAGCTGACCTTGTGTTGTGAGAAATAGCAGCAGCTATAGTACAGCTAATCACTACATGTACACCAAATAACTCCAGGCCCTATAGTATAGCCATATTTCCATCCTTCATTTATTGTTGTTTTTCATCGTTTTAGTCCAAAAATAAACCAAAGTGAGTGTACTTTGTTATGAAATGTGTTGGCTACATAAATAAACTTCCCTTCGGAGCATTTCCTTCCACCTGAGTGGTTTTTAAAACGGAGTGGCGAGGTTTGAGGAGTGCACTCGCACTTAAAACTGACTAACCACAGCGCGCACTACATCTTAACCCCTGTACCGAGGTGGGTGAATGGTTAAATCAATATCCCATAATGCCTAAAAATGGTTTAAACAACTTCCAGCCCGAATGACTGCAGCAACACCTCCGGCAAACGGCGCTCTCTGGGTATTGCATTTGCTTAGCTATTCTTTTAAAACAAGTGACAGGTTTTACTTGAAGTCGCACAAAGATACGTGCACGCTCACATGCAGCTAATGAGAAAATGTTACAACTCATTTTAAGTACTTTGTAAATAACCCGAGGGGAAGTGGAGTTTAAAGGGAGATCCGGAGAAGCTGGTGTGCAGCACCAGCAGCAGCTCACAGTCTGAGGTCGGCTGTCGACCTCGATTCTCCTCAACCCCGCGGCCCCCGAGGTCTCCGACTAGAGCCTGACCATGACCGTGCTGTCAGAGCAGGCGCATCCTCGGAGGCCGACGGCCCAACCTCACAGACGTCTGAGGTGGCATCTGCAAAGTGCCGTAATGAGATTATTTAGCTTGCCAGTGAGGTCCCCGGGAAGCTGAGAGTGATGCCCACAGCTGGTCATTATCTGCTCCACTCAATGCAGAATCATAAGCAGCTCTTTAAAAAGCCTCAAATCTCAGTCAGGTAGCTCTCTGATGTGTCCAGGCTCAAGGCTGATAAAACTCCCATTTATTCATGTTAGAGGCTGGGTTGAATCCAGGTCCATTCTGAGGGAGCTGCTTGAGCGAACATTTGCTTTATTTACAAGGACTTTTATGATGTGCTCTGTAATATTGCTGCTGATCCAGCCGCTGACCTGACACGGCTGCACACACACAGCCTTGAGGACCAAATAAAAAGCCTATCTGTGTCATTACAAACTGGTGCTCATCCCTGCGAGGACCCGTGGTCATCAGTCATCACGAGTGACTTTATCTCTCAGGTGCCAAGGATAACAGCAGCAGGGAGGCATCCCATGTTGACCCAAGGGAAGACGGCAGGAGGAGGTAAAGACACAAACAAAACCAAGCAGAAGGAGAATGGGAAATGGTGACGAAGCGATGGAGAAAACACTATTAGAGGTAATGAATGTCAGGGTGTCAGTCCTTCTGTATGATCGAGGTGCCAGTTGCCAATTATCGTGACAGCCAGAGGTCTGGTCCGTGTCCCCTTCCCACTGGGGAAGAGGCTGGTTCCAGTGCCAAACGCTGGCCTTGTTACAGGATCCACCAGGGACTGTGGCTCTGACTCAAGGTCATCTCCTTTTAGATAAAGAGCTGCAGCCTCTGCACAGCGCAGAGAGGAGCTATTAAGTTAGCTGTGGATGTGGACATTCAATTTGATTGTCATCCAGTCCGAACCCCGCGTGACGACCTCAGAGATCGAGGGGAGGACAAACACCGCTTTTGTTTTGATCAAAATATACTCCGAACGCATTTCTCCTCCGCGCTGGAAGGAGATCATTAAAACCATCCCGTCTCAAGTTTCATAAGCGCAGCATGAGGTGTTAATTGCACACAAAATATTCAGAAACGATGAAACCAAATGCACCTATAGGCTACATTAAAAACAGAGAGGAATATCCCGAGCCTCAGGCTACAAAAATAAATTAATGATTGCGGTTTTACCAAAATGTATTCCAGATTGCCTTTTTTTACGTCAAACATCATAAGAACTGGACTCTACATGAAGCACGGAGAGGTGCACAGCACGTTCCCAACTAATATATGATTACAACACACATAAGCACTGAGCAAAGCCGAAAAAAACCCTCAACATTCACCTTACAAGGAAACAAGACTAAATCAATGAAGTGGAACAAATAACTTCGGTTACAATCAGTCAGCGCTCCACCTGCAGCTCGCATTTTAAGCATATGGGAAAAACTCCATTTGGATGCAAATGAAAGAGGAAAAAAAAACTCAACTGATTATTTTATCTGGATGTAAAATGAGAAATCTTTGCACCAAAACAACAAAAAATGGTTTTATTTCCATGGCTTTTGTAATGTAAATCACACGTCATGATTTACGGATGCTGGTCAACACATCTTTTTTTTTTTTTTGTGATTCGTTGACACGACATCCTGTTTTGTTGCACAGAAGCTTCCTCCGTATAAGTGCTGCTTCCTGTTCCGGAAGGTTTCAGCGGCTGATTACTTGTCAAAAAATGGCGAGCGCCATCCGCCCTGCTCTCCGTTTGATCGCTGTTCCTGGCTTGCTTTACATTTTCACGTGTCATTCTTGACTCTCGGCTCCTGAAGTCAGTAATTAATGTCGATGTTTGCCCTTCACCCGCCTGTGGCTCCCGACGTCGGGGCCTCCATCTCTTCTCTAAAGTGGGGCTCTGTGAATGTTTTGCAACACATTTCTCAAATGAAAGTGCACTTTACTCTTAACTTATAAGCTAAAAGCTGCTGTTTAATGCGTCTCTGCCGGATTCAGCAACCCATTTTGGCATCTGATGTATCTGTATTCATTTCACACAGAGCTGTTTAGATTCACAGAGATGTTCAAAACACTGTTTGTTTAGTTTTTTCAACAATGACTAAGTTTTTCCAGAAGATGGAACTTACTTGTAGTTTAAATCGAATTGTTGGTGTTATGATGACAAAGATAGGAATCAGTCTGAGTTTAAACCAAAAACGTTTAGAAGAAGGATTTGGATTTGTGTTGGGAACGCTAAACTTCCTGTCCAAACTTCATATGGGTAGTACAAACCTGAAGAGGCTTAAGCTTTAGGGTGAGAAAACATGAATCCATTGCAGTTGTAGATGTTTTCCCAGTCCATATTAACATGGGTTTTGTTTTACACGCTGGGAAAACAGATGCCTTGCAGTAAAAAAAGATCCTAGTAGCTAAAGGTTCAAGTCTGTCAGGGACAACTGCAGTCATCTTCTCCATTCATGCCTCTGCTATAATCCCCATGCTGATGATTTATACAAATTTTTTTTCCAAAAGAAATGATGCTTTTGCTTTATTCCTTTCTTTTTTTCCCCAATCTTTTTATTTTCTTGTTTTCTTTTGTGTATTTTCATGCATTTTCCTGTTTATGTTTTTTTTTTTTTGTCTTGAATGTGAATTTTCTATGTTTCTTTTTGGTTTTACCACATCCTAAATCCTTTTCATTGTAATGTACTGTATATTTATATATAGTCTTAAATTTATTGGAAAATAAATTAAAAAAAACATGAAGTAAAAATACACAAACACATTACACATACATATACATTTTAACAAACTGTGCAGGATCTGCTGTAATGACTCGATTTTGATGTTCCTGCTACTTTCAGCAGCAAAGCAAAAATGTTTATGTATATAGAAATTGTAAAAATGGCGTATACTCGTATAACGCGTTTTACAATCACAAATCCATTCACCCACTCAAACACACATTCACACACTGGTGGCGGCTCCGCTGCCAAACATTGGCGCTAACCTTCCACCAGAGGCAAAGTTGGATTCAGTGTCTTGCCCAAGGACACTTCAACACATGGGCGGGAACCAAACCTACAATCCTCCGATGGGAGGCCCCATCGCTGCACCACGGCCACCCCTCCAAGTCAAATTTACCAAAAAAGCGTGTTTTATAATTGCAGAAAGGGATTTTCTTGTACTTATTTGGAACAATTATGACAATTAGTAGTGGGTGGCCGTGGTGCAGCGGTAGGGCGGTCGACCCATGATCATAAGATTGCAGGTTCGATTCCTGCCTTGCACGCCCATGTGTCGAAGTGTCCTTGGGCAAGACACTGAACCCCACTTTGCCTCTGGTGGGAGGTTGGCGCCAGTGTTCGGCAGCGGAGCCGCCGCCAGTGTGTGAATGTGTGAGTGACTGGGTGAATGGGTGACTGTAAAGCGCTTTGAGCCTTCGTAAGAAGGTAGAAGGCGCTATGTAAGTATACGCCATTTATCATTTTACAATTAGTATTGATTATTTCTTTTATTGTTTATAGTTTTAAAAGCAGGGATACCGGAACTTCAAATTTATTTCAAAGTCACTCAATAAATTATTTAGAATTTTTGATTGTAATTTTCATTTAAACAATATAAAAATATATGTAAATATTGTGACCAGATCTTTTTTTGGAGTGAGAAAACAAGTGAACAGAAACTACAAGAGTCATAACGAGTTGAATTAGATCAATGATAGGTAAATTCACCAGAAATCACACACGCTTCATGTTTTCAGAGCAAAAGAAGAATATTTTCCCAAACTTAAAATTAAGTGAACACAGCTGACTTGGTTTATTTATACTGTGCAGAACATCTACTGTCAGCCTTAACGTTTGTGTGCGGACTGTTGTCTCAACACTAAAACTCATCCCCCCACACAGACTTGCAGAAAAGGAGCCCATTTGGACTCAATGTGAGGTTCAGTCGATGCTACAGCAAAGAGCCGGGATGCTTGCCATTGATTCTCAACGGGAAAGCACCGCTGGACAATCTGGAACAAAGTCTTGCCTGAACAATCGCAGAAAAGATCAATCTAAATATCTCTCGAACCAAATAATGAAGAAATACGCTTCCAATGACATCATCTTTTATTTGTCCTGATTTTTTTAAAAAGCTTTTTGACATTTAATTTGCTTAAACGGAAAAGCTTGAGAATAGTAATCATTCCAACGACTGGCTCTTGATTGGTGTTAACTGCCAACATTGATTTTTGAAGAGTTCAGATTTAAGGTTAACAAATTGGTTAAAAGCACAAAAATTGAATAAATAAAATAAAACAAAAAATCATTAAAACAATTGAATTGGTATCTTTCAGTTAGAAAGAAGACAGTTTCAAAAAGTCACTAAAATCTTTCAGAAATAAATGAAAGTTTCATTAACTGGTAGAGGAATAAACAATGTTTATCTTTGTCTTCATGTTTTTGAATGTTTGCACATTTATTTGTTTAAGTAATCCTCATGCTGTGCATTTAGTTAATTATTTAATGAACTTCAACTGGGGCTGAAAGTAAGCCGGTACGGTCCAGTACCGCGTAACGGTATAAGATGTGGCAGAAATACGTTGTACCAGCTGGAAGATCGGCCGTGTAACGTGTAAGGGTTAATGCCTGGCAAAGTGTGCGGTTATCACTTTTTAACGCACACCGTGGAAGCCTGACCGTCCGACGCACACGAAGTGTGATAAAAAGTAATAAACGCACACTTCGAAGGCCATTAACCCGCTTATACCATGGTCAGTTACAAAAACAATACATATTAACCAGTTTTTAGTCCTTAATTCTTGTTTTTTTTCTTTCCGATTTGGATCGCTTTTCTCACAAAAAGCGGACTATATGTTACGTGATGCGGCACGTGATGCGGCGCTAACATATAGTCCGCGTCGCGCAGCACCACCGCTGCAGTCAAGATTGGGCGATATATATATATATGCTGATCGTCCCGATGGGTTGAATAAAGCATCAGTTCAGAGAGAAAGTTCACTTCTTACCGCTTGTTTTTGTCCACATGATGAAGCCGGCGCAGTGATACAAAACATTTAACCTAGCTGACCGGAACTCCTTTTTTCACCGTGCGGTTATCAGGTTTTAATGCATACCCAGCAGCCAATCAAAATCGAATATTCAACCGGACCATGGTATAAATATATATAACGGGATAAAGCTGTAAAAGAAAAAGCCTTGAGCAGGATTTGTGGGATTTGCACCACTTCGATATTTAACATCAAACCTCATCCCACTGTGGGTGGCCGACAAGCACTACTAAACAGTAATTAAAAAAAAAATTAAAAAAAGAAGAGGAATCCCCTTCTCTGCCGCTTCCTGCTTGTTCGCTGTGTGAATATCGCCAGCTCAACGTCCGTTCTACAGTCTCCTAACTGACAAACTTTTTGTAAACCCCCATTAGGGCTGATCATGAGCAAATATGGCGAATTCCAAGTCCTGGACAATTGATGGTGTATCTGTTGCCAGCGAAATATATAAATGAAGAAATGTTAGAAGACAAACACTCACGTAAAATTCAACTTCAGTTGCTTAAATCCAGTCTATTTAGATTTGATTTAATTTTCTTTCTTTATAATCCTATTCATATGATAATTTCACTTTCTGTGTTAGTCTTGTAACCCAGGCTAAAACAATAATCAGCATTTACTAATAGCAAAAATATTCTCTTTATCCTTCTTAAAGTTTAACCTGTTGATTTGGGATTCAGTGGTAATCCTTAACTTAAAAAGTGACATATACTATTTTTGTTTGGACATTAACAGATGGTGAGCTAATTAACATCAGTTCATTAATATTGCTGTTGTTTTTTTAAGTTGAGGCTCATGCCAATGTTGGCTTTCTGGAAGCAGAAGCAGCTGCAGATGAGGCTCAAAGCTTCAGAATGAGTTCAGGGGATAAATTATAGATAAAACTTATGCTTCACCTGCTAAAAGCCCAGAAATGGGACCAAAGAGATCAAAGTTAAAGCCGGAAGCTAACAGTTTCACAGATTTATTATTCAATGACATGCAACACGTTTCCTTTGGGTCTTTATTGAAGCAGTTGAATAAAGATGGAACAAATCCACTAGTTGTTTATTGGCACCACTCTAACAAAATACCTATTACCGTACTAATAAATTGGCAGAGTGAAAGCTGAATCATCTTTCCATTTTCTAAAGCTGCTTCATTCCAGTCAGGGTCACCGAGAAGCTGGATCCGATCTATCCAATGGGATAAATGGGATCCAGCATATCCCATCTGCCCTCAGACATAAAGCCGGACACATTGGATGTGTCGCCAGTGCATCATAGGGCCACACAGAATCAAATGACCGTGCATGCCTGAAGTCACTCCCACTGGTGATTTAGGACCACCATCTGAGCTGGCATGTTTTGGACTGTCGGGGTGCAGTGGGTAAAGGTTTGTCTTTGCTAATGTGTAAAAACACAGAGAAAACGTTGAAAAATGAAGTAAAATAAAAGCCAAGATTTGGTACTTTGATCATTACAAACATCTAAATAAAGCATTTTTATTGGTTTTTAATCTTAACATCTGATAATGGAATGGGACATGAATACAATTTTGTAGATCAACCCGCTTTTTAATGCATTTCCTGTAAGTACTTTAAGTTCTATAAGAATCGAGGGAGTTTTATGTGTTTGGAATCTTCAATTCCTGAGACAATGCAAGTAGTAAAACTGCACTTAAAAAATGTTAAATATAATTTTTTTTCTGTAAAATAAAATAAACAAATTATACTTTTGCTTTATGTGTCATTGTTACTCACAAAAAAAAAACTTTTTCTATGATATACTTTCTGCAGAGCAGCAGGACTTCATAAGAAAATCACTGCTAACGTTACCGGTGCAACAAAAATGGCGAGAAATATCAGAGGTATCCAGCAGTACAGTTTTGATCCAGATTCCAACTTACAGGTGTAAGGTGATGCATCGGAAAAGAGTGGAGCAGGGAGGGGAGCGTATTGTCTATGAACTCCATTGTTTGTTTGCTTCTGATTGACAAAGATTTAAATAAAGAAATACATAAATGTTTTTTGAAGCTTTCTTTAGTCCTCCATCATCTAAAACAATGCCACAGACAGGCTAGCAGCAGGTCTACTGAAACTCCTGATCATATATTTGATTTGCGGTCATGAGACGAGCCATTAAGTGTACAAACGTTCAGCATTTACACGAGGATCTGACATCACAGACATGCCGTCCCTAAGCATGAATTCCTGCTGGGAACCAGCTCTGACTTCTTTTTGCTTTTCATTCTCATCCCCACAAATTTCTCAAGACTTTTTCTTTTTCTTTTTACTGTAAACGTCTTTTATCATGAGATGTCAAAAAATACTTTACATAAAAACTGAGCTCAAAGTATCTTACAGTAGTCCCTCCGTCTGTAGTAAAGACAGTATCGGCATCTCTTGCCCTCTTTCTTTAGACGCTTTGAAGTCTGGAACTCACATCTTAAGCTTTGATCTTCATCCTTTGTTCTACTGCTTAAATTTGATCCCTTGATTACTACAACCTCCAAGTTGAATGTAAAATGTATTTTCTACTGTTTAAATTGTGTATCTTTTAGATTTTACAAATGTAAAACCAGCATAGAAACAAGAATGAAAGCAAAGGTCTAAAAGACTGTGGTGAGAGCAGTTGTAATGTTGTCTTAGAGGTGGGCTCTGGAGCCACATGCCGCTCCTTTACCCCTCCATTGTGGCTCTGTCGTTGAAGAAAAATAGAATGTTCATCATTTTAAGAAGTAATGCACTTAATTTGCATCAAGAGAAACAAAACACATGAATAAGTTCACCTTTATTTGTACATTTCACTCTGCACTCACTCCTACAGTTCTCATGAAATTCCAACAATCCATTAAGCGGCGATGCTTTGTGGTTTTCTATAGTCGCACAAAAACCTTTTCACATATTTCTGACCGCCGTGTGCCACAAAAAATTAGTTTGAGATCAATAAGCAATTAGAATTCATACACAAGGCATGCAGGATTATGAAGTGCAGTGTCTTTATTAGAACATTTAAAAGGATTTAAGTAATCTCCCAAGCCCGGATAAATACAGCGGGTCGTGTCAGGAAGGGCATTCGACGTATAATCTTTGCCAAACCAAGTACCACCTATTAAAATCTAGAGATGTCAAGATGTTTTCACTGCTGACATTACTCCACCCACTAATACGTTTGCTGCATCCTCTATGGCACAGGATGTTTTATTTTGAAAGGAAGTCATAAAAACCTTTGTGAAAAGTTATAAACTATTTCATATTTTTAAAAAAGGGCTATTTTCTCTATAAGGTTATGTTTGATTTTTGCAAAAAAAAACAAACATTTTATTTATATTTATCATAATAGTGACGTTAAAATAAATACAAAGGACTTATTGTTCTACAGTAAAGGGTGAAGACTTTGTGGCTGCTACGGGGTTGTGGTTGGTGAGAAATTAACCCTCCGTTACACTGCCGCTACTTACGAGTCGAGTATTGTCCATGTATGAAATGTCGGTCTTACATGATCCATACGTGATATGCATACAGTACAGACCAAAAGATTGGAAACACCTCCCCCATCATTTGAATGAGAAGGTGTGTCCGCATTCTGGTCTGTACTGTAATTCATGTGTTTCTTGCATCCGTCGTTGTGCGCAGATGTCCGTCGAGGGTTTCGGCCGACAGGTCTTGAGGTGAATTTGTTTTTTAGGTCTGTTGAGAATTACACAGTTTATGCATATTTTTTACAGTTGATACGCAATTATTACGTGAATCTTACACAAATATGTGTGATTTTTGTGAGATGCATACGCAAATGTGTGACTTCTCACGAGTGTTTCATGCATGTCTATAACGTATGCAGCGCGCGTAGCACATTAAAATGACGTCATTGATGCACAAATCAGTAATAAATTGCATATAAACAGCGCAATAATCACGCACGGATCATGCACAACCCCTGTGTTGTGTGGAGGGTATAGACCAACCCCTCCAGCAGCTGACTTACAACGGGGCAGACCAGGGGAATCTGACTGTTTCATCTAAACAAAGCATTGTGAGGGCTCGCGGCAGGCGCTGACCATGGTGCTGATGCAAGAAGATTTCTGCTGCTCAGTGCTCTGAATGTCAAAGTCTAGAAATTCAGTAAAGAGTGGGTTTTTGCGTAGTTTATTCATACTTGTTCTATGGTTTTAACGTGGTTTCAGGTAAAGAACCACAACTTCTCTCACTACTTTCACATATATTCACGTCTGTCAAGTTTTCATCCGTGCAATATGCACAATATGTACAGAATGGCAGTCTGACATGGTCTTAATGGAGGACATTAGGGTGGTTAGCATGAATGAGGAAGATGCGAAGAAAATGGTTGGATGGAGGCAGATGTTTCACTTTGACCCCCCCCCCCTATAGAGAGAAGCTTAAAGACAAAGGGGCTTGCCAAAAAATAGTTATTCACAGTTACAGAAAAGATTAAAATTGTCATTACAGACAATTATCTGCTACTGTTTCCCAGTAACAGATGTGAAGCTGAACAAGACTTTTCTGTGGGTTAAGCAAAGCAGCCTCCTCTGGATGTTATTTAGTCTGAAAAGCACATATGCAGCTGAAGAAAATTAGCATTTAAACAATTTCTTCCTGATGTGACTCTGATGTGCTGCCAGGCTGTGAGGGATATGATGAGACGGGTGGGGGGGCTGGAGTGTCAGTCAAGCTGGCAGTGGATCCCCACTGAGTCCATCTGTGTGTCCTTCCTGCAGGGATCCATATTGGGCATGGCTGATAGCGGAAAGAGGACAACTACATGTGGCCAAAACATGTGGGCAATACATAAATGAGAATGCTTTGCATATGAAAGACAAACATGAACAAAGTCCCAGAGATCGGAGTTTAGAAGCAAATGAAATGAAACACAGCAGGACGAGCAGACTGGGGCAGAAGTAAAAACTACCACTAAAGGTCATATAATGTTTTCTTCCAACTTTGTCTCTGGGGTACCAACGAACAGAAATACACAGTAAATAACTCAAGCACCAATTTTTGTCTTCAACTTTCTATTGATTGGTGTTTTTAATAGTTTGTAGTGTCCACAAGTTGACAATTAACTTGTAACTGGAGCTTTTTCTTAGTCTCAATTCTACCTTATTTCAATCTCTGCAACACACAAAGACATAAAGACATATCCGATGAGGAAACTATTGGAGGGTATGAAAACTTCGGGTGAACTTCTTGACCCAGGGGGTAACAGAACAAACCACTCCACTGGGAGTCAGGTGTGGGGGGGGGGGGGGGGGGACGGCAACATTAACTGATATATACTAACTGGCGGTTGTTAGGAAGGTGCACCGCACACGGACCAATGTGAATCAGCCTTCAAAGTGACATAAGCTATCAATTATACACACTAAACAGTTAAGAAAACACATGGAAGAAAGCAAAATCCAAATCATTTTTATCTGATTTGTTATTTTGAGCAATAAAGAGATAATTGTTTGGTTGTCCACTAATTTGAAACATGATCAATAGTTTATATTATTTGTCCAGCTTTTTTTTTTTTTTTTTTTTTTACTTTTGCAACTGTAAAACAAACCATTTTTATTTATAAGGAAATTCTATCTGGTCGAGATTTGGATTTTATTCCTCAAATGAAATTGAACTGTTTTTTTAAATTTTGAGTATTTTTATTTTTGTCTTTTTCTAAAATGTTTTTAGAGATGTGCCTGTTACTCTACTTCTGTTATTGTTCTTTTACAAAGAACTGTGATGTGAGTCAGGTTCTGAATAAGCAATAGCCAATTCTTAGAATAAATCCTGAATCGAATCTCTAAAACAAACAATTTGACCTATTCCTGAAGTTATATTGTATTTTTCTGTGTTGAATAGGTAGTGGGCATCCTTGACAACAGGCCTACAGTATGTTTTGGGTAGATTAAACGATGTGCTATCCACTAGCATTAAAACACCCACAGAGCTACAGCTGTTGTAATGGTTTTTAGAGATCACTTTGTGTCCAGCTGGCTGTGTGATGCTACGTTTCCACCGGACAGGTACGCTGGTTTTTGAGCGGGCTTTAAGCATATGGTGTTCACTAGACTGTCGCTACCCGATACAAGTGTGTGAATTAAAAAGGACAGCACGCATACGTCACTACCAAATCAGAGTCCCTGATTGGCCAAAGTTCAACTGGTTTAACTTTAGGGGTGGGTTCAAGGGCTGCACATTTTGTACCTAACGACATTTGAACGCAATAGTTTCTCTGGTAAAAATAAAGGAATTTTATTTTTTAAACATTTATAACTCTACAAAAAGTTTATTTTAAAAGCAACAGCTTCTGTGTTTAAGTTTTATTGACCATAAAGTCAAAGACATTAACGAGCAAATCCATGAACGTTACTCCACCTCTAGCTAACCCTCATATTTTGGTACTGATCTCTAGAATACATAGAAGCTGTAGTGACCATATTTTATTTATTTATACATTTTTTTTGAAGAGATTACATTTTTCTTTCTCACTTTAAATTCAGGTCAGTGTCACTTTAAAATATCAAGAGGCTGTAGGTAGCTTTAATCCTTACAAATAGAGTGTTAGCAGAGCTAGCTAAACATTAAAACCTTTGTTAGTGAACTTTTATGTTCGACTCCCTGCTCTCCTGGAGGAGATAAACTTTTATCCCAGCCTCAGAGCCAGCGAGCAGAACAAGCAGACACCGGCAAAAAGAGAAGGGAATAAAAGAAAGAAAGTCAGAAATGCTCTTTGAGTGCTCGGTAATAGATTAAAAGCCTGGTCTTTGGTGGTGTTCAACATAAAGTGAAATAGAGGGCACCGTTTTCAGGAAAACAAAAAGTTAAAAGCACATTCCCAAAATACTAGCTTGCCTCTTTCTGGCACTAAACTCTAAGCTGTCAGTCAGTGATTACAGTTCATTAATCCTGATTATCTTCAATATTTCCCGTCCAATTCTTTCATTTCCACTCCTTCCACGTGAAGAGCTTTTTTGTCTAAATAGATGGCAAGAATGAAGGTACTTAATGTTGAGGCAAAATGTGTCTTTTGTCTGACTGGGTGGTCTCGAGTGTTGATTTAAGCTGGACATAAGGACTGCAGGTTTGGCTTTTGGCAAAATCCATCTGGACTAACCTGCTCTACTTTCATAATCACCTCCTGCAAGTCATTTCTGGAGCCTCCCACAAAAAAAATAAAAATAAAATCCGCTTTTCCCCTTTAAAGGGTTTGTTTTTTGATTTCAGATCGTGCTGACCCAACCGGAGCATTCAACTGTTCGGCTTGCTGCAGGGCACTTTGTCTTAATTTGTCTGGGCAATTAGGACATGTTTGTTTCATCTCTTTATATTTCCGCCACCATTTAAAAAGGAGCACAAACTGTGCCCAGAAGAATTAATGGCACAAATAGTCAGAGGCTGTATGATCAAGTGTTTTATTCGCCAAAATTAAATTAGTTATGTGTGACTTTTTTTCTTTCATGCTTAGTTCACTTTTAATGAGCAGTTTTAATCCAATTTCACTTGGCGTTTCGTACAAAAACCATTAAGAGCTGCTTCTCTCTATAGAGAGCTCAAGTTAGATGGACAGGACAACTGCCCAAAATCTGATTATTGCATTTCTTTCTTGAGTTTAAAAGAAGAAAATCATAGTAGAGCTACATGCATAGGCTGTTTCTGTACTGGTAATAGTGTTAAATAACATAAATGTTATTTTTACAGTCTAAATGGTATAAACTTTGTGCACAGCACAGGGAAATATGGAAGTTGTATTTCTGATTGAGAATCATGCTAAATATTCAAATAAAGGATACAGTGCTTTCATCTTAAGTCCTGAACTGATGAATATACATCACAGTTTTTGCTTCTGTGCTTCATTTTGCTAACTTTTTCTTTAGCTACCAATTTTCCGCATCAAACTTACCACAATACAATTAAATTCCTTTTTTCTAAAATATTCAAATAAATGTTTCGAATATAACAGAACCCAATAAAGACAGAGCTTTAAATTTGGCAGCTTGTTTTGTCCTGAATTTGAAAATTATTCCTAAAAATACTTAATAGTCCTCATAAAGTCATATTGTTGGAAGTTTTTGCCTTTGATTTCAAGTCAATATCTTATTGTCATAAATCGTTATTAAACTACTTTTGAAGAACTTGTGTGAACACAGAAACAGGAAGTGCGTGTTCCATATTCTCAATTTTATGCGTTTATTTTTTTTAACTGATAGGAGCTAAACAAGTGAATACATAAATCATTGTTCATTTAAGGACAAAACCTCTGAAATCAAGTCTCTGGGTTTAGTCTCCACGTGCGTCTCCCCAAGCATGACTCAAGTCCAAGTCCCCACTAGAAAAACCCTGACAATGCCACAATTATTATGAAAAAGAACCAATAAAAGTCGGTAAAGATAAAAAAACACCCCTAAAGTATGTAATGTTTCAGATTCATATTATGACATTTTCATAATTACTAAACCAGTTTAGGATCAGTTTTTCAGCATGCTTTATAGATATTTTCCCCTACACTATAACCTACAAAAACATTAACAAAAACAGCAATTATAGTAATCATGAATAATACATTTTATTTAAAATCAGCAAAAAGATGCACTCAGGGAATGTGCAGAGCAAGATGAGACTTACGTACTTCTAAAGTTCACAAATCTTTTTTTTTAAGAGTAATTAGATTAATTTTGTGATGAGTGAAATGTCTTGTTTATTATCATGTTTTGATTTGATTTCTGCATTTAGTGAACCAAAACACAAACCCAGCTGCTGTCAAACAAGAGGATGCAGAGAATTTAAGGACCGAAAGCAGCAGATACATTTTGACAGGAAAAAGGTCAAACTTTATTTAAAATGAGGGTCACTGACAAAAGGTCAAAAGTCAGGTCAGCAGTGGATTCCCATTATGGACAGGAACTTTATTTATTTTTGTCTGTGGGGAAAAGGTGACATTCTGCAGCTCCACACATCTTAACTTGGTATGATTACCATGGCAACCTGTTGAGCTATCTTTTTTGTGTTGTTTTATGTGTTTTTTTGAAAGACGTGTGGTACTTTTGGTTTATTTTCATCCATTTAAAAGATAAATAAGTTTATATAAGTCTTCTGTTTTGTAATATTTTATATGATTTTGTTTTTTTTATGTTTTAGTGATATCATTTGATAAAAGCTGTCTTTGAAGCGTATTACATTTAGAGATCTTCGAGTATGCAGAAGGCTCTAAGCTAGAAAGAAACAGCCAAAAACTGGCGGGCCGATGCTCCTTCACTGGGTAACTTTCAATGTCCCCCACAACAATGAAAAGAAATAATATTTACAAGAAAAGAGGAGTCAAAGGCCATGTCAATGCTGAGTAGCTCTGGTTGTCTGTTTCTGTGCCAGACTTGACAGAAGGGTTCGATACTGGCGAGGCTTCTTTTCTCTTTATCTTTTTTCCCTTTCTGTGCTTCTCTGAACTTGGGCCATGGTCCTCTTGGGCCTGGCTCTATTGTGCCGGAGGAAAATTGCCAATCCGGACAAGTCTGATTGAACAGTGAAAGCAGGAGTTTTATGAAAGAGCTGATTTGCTATTCATTACCACTCTCTCACACTCTTCTAGTTTCCATTGGCTTACTGTGCAACTCTCCAACTTCCTTCCTTGGTCTTTTTTTTCTCAAGCTGTCTTTTTTCCATGTTCACACATTCTCCTACTGATCCCCCCCTTAAGAGACTCCCATGGTTGGGCAAGTATATAATGCTGTTTTTGTTCTTTTTTGGGGGGAGTTTTTGTGTGAAATGACTGTTTGCTATAGTGTCGATACTACAAATAGTGTAATTACCTCCTGGTTTACTTAGGCTTCAGCCCACACCTGCTTTAATTATCAAGTGACGGCGTGTTTGGAATATTCAGCAGCTTCTGAATGTAGGAATCAAAGGCGTACAGGAAGTGGAGAACAAATCAATCACATTTCTTCATCCCACTTGAATAAAAAACATACCAGCGCAAACATCTACACTGGAAACTGTTAGATATTTTTAGAAATTGAAAACCTCGTTTTTAGACTTTCGAGATATTTTACCAGGTTCCTCTAACTTATATGTAATTATCACGAATTACTATGACATTACTTCAAAGATCAATAAATGTAGACAATTTAGATTGGCATTCATTGTTATTATTTTGGAAACAAAAATGGAGATTTGTGTAAGAATAAATGCTAACTTTAGCTTTTAAGAGGTTTTACTAAGATAGGGGGAATTTGCACCAACACAATGCACCAATTTCCTTTTTACTTCTTACACTAGTTTTTGTCACTGTAATCAAAATGAACCACCGTTGGATACAAAATAAAAATGCAAACATTTGCTTAGAACTAGATAAAAAACACTTATCACGTAAGGCATAATGGCCGGGGTAGTGTACATTATCAGAAAAATTAATGCAGGCTGTGGAAGCCTGAAGTGTTAATTCTGTTAATGCATACTTCAAAGGCCATTAACCCGCTTATACCATGGTCACTTACAAAATAAATCAATATTTAATCACTTTTTTGTACTTTATTCTTGTTATTTGTTGGGTTTAGATCTTGTTTTTTTTTTTTTTACAAAAATCAGACTGATACATGCTGTGGCGTGTTGTAGAGTGACATGACAACAAGCCGCCACTGACCTCGACTGCAGCGGCAAAGGAAAGGGATATATATATATGCTGATCGTCACGATGGGTTAGCTAAAGCATTAGTTCAGAGAGAAAATTCACCTCTTGCTGATTGTTTTTGTCCAGAAAATGAAGTAAAAGTTTGTTTTAAAGAAGTGATACAGAACATTTACGTGACCGGAACTTCTTATCAGTGTTAAATCCACACCCAACAGCCAATCAGAATAGAGAATTCACCCGGACCATGGTATAATGGGTTTACAACCTTCAAATTGAACTCTTAGCTTTTATAGCTTGCAATTTCCCTTTTTGAATGCTTCTGTGGAACTTTTTGTTTCTACATTTTAATATCTTTTCAAACTTCTGGTCAAGTAGAAATGACTTGCTGCACAAACAGATAATTTTTACTACTCTAGCCGTTTTTCTACTTATAATGAATCTTCTTTTCCTATTTTTAGGTCACCTCATTTTGCAGCGTCCCTGGAAACCACAACATTTCACCATGCCGGTTTGTCACGTTTCGAGGTTTAAATATCTTAATGAAGTTGATATAGGACAAAACAAACTTATCAGTAACTTTTCAGTGAAATGTAAATACAGTAAACCCTTGTTTTTCGCGGGGGTTACGTTCCAAAAAGAACCCGTGATGGGCAAAATCCGTGAAGTAGAAACCTCTATTTTTTTTAACAATTATTATACAATTAAATACTCTATACATTGAAAAGAAAGAACAAACCATTTTACAGGCTCAAGCATTTGTTTCACAAATCAAAGTACTTTAAAAATGTTTTTTTTTCAACAAATAACTTCTGACTGTACTACTGTACTACTGTACTGTCAAATAATAATTTGAATCATCGATGTAAACAGAAGGCTTCAAAACGCGGAGATTAGCCCCGCCCACCGCGACCCGAGAGTAATTGAATTAAACGGGAGAAAATTTAAAATGATCATGAAAAAAAATACAAAGTACAAACGGACAAATAGTGGCTCAGGTGTATTTCAATGCTCTTCAGTCTGAGAAGCTGCAGTGTTTTCTCCTTCTCAAGCCCGCGGTGCAGCTGTGTGTGTTTGTTCGGGAGAAGAACATAGTGATTGACAGTTGGTGTTGCTCTTTTCTAAGGGTTTTAGAGAAACTTGAAATTGCAAGATGATTTGCATGTACGTAATTTGGAAAGCTGATTTACATACGTGTACATATTAAACTGCAACATTATTGACGCACAGGTAGAGAAGAAGCGGAGTGACTTTTTTAGCCAATCAGAATCCAGAACACAATGCACGATGCAAATCCGTGAAGTAGCGAAACCGTGAAAAGTAAACCGCGTTATAGCGAGGGATCACTGTACTTGTTTTAAGTTTACACTGTAAGTCTTCAATATCTTGTCAGGTCATTTGATCTTAAAACCAATTTATTTCAAACAAAAACTCTACTGAAACATTTTTATTTTTTACTTGAAACTAATATTTTTATGGAGAAGTTTGTCAAGTTAGTGGACAGTGAATGGCCTTTTTTTCCCTAAAGAACAAACTTGCTGGGTTTAGTAAACCGGAAAGCTTAATTCCACTCATCTTTTACATACATACCATTTTAGGAAATAAACCCAAAATTGTGTAATTCTAGTGCTCTAAGATAAAATAGAAAATACTTTGGGTGGGGGTGGGTCAAAATAAAGATATAAAACTCATTTTCTGAGCAATACGTACCTATTATAAGACATAATATTTCCAATTATCAGATCAATACACATCAATTTGAGTCTAGGTAATTTCAACATTTACTTTCACTTTAAAAGGGCAGGATGTCTCAAATTATTCTAAGAAATCTTACCAAGATAAATTCTATTAGTTTCTTTTATTTAACTTATAACAAAAGAAAAATCTTATATTCTATATTTTTGAACTTGTTTTGAGAAGGGCAATTTTCCTTGTGTATAGTTTGAGATGACATTTTTCTGTTTGTAGGGAAACTAAAATAGTAGTTTTCTTTTGGAAAAAGCTCAGAAGGTTAAATATGAGGTCACTCCAGGTTTGTGTGCTCTGCACACTGAGCTGGTTAGACTCCATCTCCACCCTTTACACGAGCATGAGAAGGATAAACATTGCTGAAAATCAATAGATGGATCAACAAGACCAAGACCAAACAGTAAATCTTAGATTAGTGCAGAAGAACACCACAACACTGGATGATTCTTCAAAGAAAAAAGAAACATATATATTTACTATATATTTCACAGTGAGGTGGTAACACAATATTTTTAGTACAAGGTAGGAAGTTACAGATATTGTTAAAACGCTTTTATTGTGGCTAACAAGTAGCATGCTACTACAAACTATGCCTTTCAGAGTTTACTATATCCATGTATGATAATATATTTCCTTTGGTACACTAAGGAACTAATTATTTATAAAATATGAGTAATTTTCCTGTCCTCTTTTCCTACTCTAAAGTCGGACGACTCGATCTCTGAAGCTCTGCCTTTCGCTCGTTGTGACTGACATCAACCTATGCATGTCTACATTTTGCCCACGAAAACAAAACAACACCCAAACGTTTGCAAAGATAGATGTGCATATAGTGTATCTGCCTTTAGTAGCCCCAGCATTTATTTCATCACAGACTGAATGGTGATGGGTAACGGGTTCATTTTGAGGTGAAATTGGGTCACTAAATGCAGAAAACACCACCAGATGAACATTAAGGATTTACTGAAATGATAAGATCATTGTAGTATGTTCTGATTTGGCCTTGGCTGCAAATGTTTCTTTCATTCTTTCATTATCCTGGGGGCACGTGCACATTTCCGGCTTTGCTCAATATTCCACGTTGAAATCAATTCTTCTAATTTGTTGCTTGCTTTCTTTGCACCAGGAAACCGTCTGCTCGTTTTTTGTTTTTTTTTGCTTTTTTTTCCGGATACGCTTAGGATCCACCCCTAAATGTCGTGCACATTCCTCACCAGAATGTTCTTTGGCGTTTGCCACCGCACGTAGTTTAAACGCTAAATCGAGCCAGCGTTTTATTGGCCATGGCTATATAAATACCACAGACACCCAGCGTCTGCATGACTTTTTTACGACATTAAAGGACCCCGGCCACTCTTGGAGACCGGCGTCTAAAGTGCGAGCGCCTGTTTGGAGACAGTTGGAAAATACATGGTATCGTGCATTTAAAATGAAAGCGTTTTGCTGAACACGGCTTGGTGTGGGTGTGTGTTAGCTGGGGGGCGGGGCTGGCAGCGCTGGTTTTTGTGCAATGGGAGGGGCTGGTGTTCAGGTTTTCAGAGGAATACTCAGAAATGCGTGAATGGATCAAAATACTGCTTTGGGGTTGTTTATAGTGATAAGTGAACATTATAATACAACGAAAAGCTGAAAAAGTTGATTATAGGCCCTTTAATGCGCCTCATAGCTCAGTATGTCCTATATATGACAAGTTCAAAAGTAGACCATGCATGTCCTATAGTATAAAAGATACAAGCAGTTTTTAAAACTATAGTTTTTTCCCCAATTTCTCTGTTTCGTGGATTTTGAGATATCTGGGGATGTTAAACTCACCAAATATTCAACTGTGACTGAGTTTGAGAGGTGACTGTGTCCCTGTTAGCTCAGAGATGGAACAGCCACTTCCCCAGGGAAAAGCCTGCTTCAGTGACAGTCCAGATAGGCTCCTGCCCACGGGACACTGGGCAGGATAAAGGAAAAACAAGTTGGAACGGGGATTGAAATATCTAAGGAATGGTTGTCATGCGGCTGATATAGCTGCTAAATATTTCATTCCAAAAGTGAATGTCTTACTTCAGAATTATCTCCTTCTGCTGCACTGCTTTTTGCAGGTTTGCAGGGAACGACGGCAAGCGCGTGCCCTTCCTTCTCTGTGACTTGATTTTCAAACTAGGAGCACCAGCGTGACCTGGAAATGTCCAGATTTTGTTGTTGACTGCATGCCTGCCATGTGTGAGAGATAGTTCAGTGCTAACATGACACTCTTGTCAACAAGGGGGATGGGTGCAGCTCTGCATGAGCTGTCATTTCCCACAGTCTCCTGCTCGTTTCTTTTTTCTTTTTCCCTTTAGTATAGCGATTTGAATTTCAAAATAAAAGATTTTAACTTTTTAGTTTAAGCAGATGCTTAATCCTAGTGATTTTTCTTATGTATCTCTTGCACGCAGAGTTAGATCCAGCTCCAACTCCCAACGTTAAAGTGCCTAGGATAGCACAAGGGTTAAAAAGGATTGCCTCTGAGCCAGAGCAGCTTTTAACAAGGACAGAGCAAGTAATAAGGAGGACCTACTGCACAGCCCAACATTTGCATGAAGAAAAAAAAAAAAACATACTTTGACAACCTGACCACTGAGCGTGAAGCATGATCATAAAATCCAAAGCAGAATGACACAAACTATCAGGGAGCAGACGCAATGAACTGCAGCCAGTCTGCCTGCAGCATTCAGTAATAAAAAATAAAAAAATGCAGCCACTCATTCATGCATCAGATATTGAAATGACAGATATTTATCAGCAAATCATTTCAGTTTGAAAGGGGATCTGCTTTTCTTCTCACATGTCACATTTAGATGCAGATGTTTGCAGGAAAAAGGATTGGAATCAGTTCACACACATCACCATGTCAGGAGACATTCTGAATGCTTTTGAAAGAAAGTGAAATCCATCATATATTTATTTCTTCATGCACAGAGCTTAGGTTTGTCGCTTTAAGTATTTAAAGTATTTTTTAATAACATGATACAAGAATGTCAAAAGCCTCTAATGATATTGATTTAAACATAGTACCTTGTCTAGAGATTTGATGTTGTGCCAGCAAATCCCCACTAAAATATTGTCCTGAATTTATTCATCTAGATATATATTTAAAATTTTCTTTGAATTGATTTTTAAGCGCATTCCTCCATGTGCAGAAACAAAGTAAAAATCCAAAAAATATGAATACAAAAACTAAAGCATGATTCACTTTGGGCTTCAATAAATTCAAATTTGTGACGAGAAGAAGAAGCTTTACTGCTGTGGTCAAAATTCAAAACATTTATGCTAAAATTGCAATTTTAAATATTTGCCATTTGATTCAACAAGTGGATCTACTTGATGTGGGGTTGTGCGCCCCTTTCACAATAAAGTCCCTCTCCAATCATCTTTTGATCTATTTTCAGAGCGTTTTCAGTGGTCTTTTAATTATGATTATGCGGATTTTAGCCAAAAGAAAAAAAGAAAAAAGAAAACCTGTGTTGATTTTTAGAACAGTTTCTGCAGAGCGACACTGGTAATGTAAGTTTCAGCTTAATTTTCTTAAATTATGTCCTCCATCATCAAAGAATGGCCACAAGAACATGTTAAAAAGACAATTTTGGCAGAGAGCAACACGGCCCCCCCTTCCTGTTGCTGCGAGCTCAGAGTTGGGAGCATATTTTCTACATCACAAATACAATCTTTTTCAAAACTGTATATTTTCTTTTGCTCCTGATTTACCACGATTTTAATAAAGAAATACTGAGAAATTCACAATTAAACTTAATTTTCTCTACATCATCATCAGTAAAATGCCACAAGAAGATGTTTAAAACACTGAAAACAGGATTTTCATTACAATGAGTCTTTGAGTACATCTGGCAGACTACTTTAGATTGGGTTGGGAAGGTACGTTAGAGATATACCGTAATTTCCAGACTGCAGAGCGCACCTCATTATAAGCCGCACCCATTACATTTTTAAAGGATAAAACATTTTGTGCATACATAAGCCGCAACCGTCTATAAGCCGCATGTGCCCACATTGAAACGTGTTGTAGAATGAGGATGTGTACATGCTGAAACCACAGGCGTGTGTAAGAAAGAGGAGGGAGCGAGTGCAGCGCCAGAGGTAGCGAGAGCGTGCAGCATAAGAGTGTTGGGGGTGCGCGTTCATGTTTGATATACAAAGTGAAGGAGAACTGTAATAAAAAGAAGGTTTCCCCCAGAAGAATGATGAATGATTCTTTATTAACCCGCTCTGGAGACTCTGAGGGTCCGAGCGGGGAAGTGTTCCCCTGAAGGAAGATCCGCCTTTGGCAGAGAGGATCTCCCCTGCATTTTCTGACCACCGTCAGAAAGACAAAAAGTAAGGGCGCCGGAAGTTTTCTTTTCACAACAGTGACACCCGTAACACAGCACTAACAGGGCTGGTTTAAAAAACGTGTACGTAAAAGTTACTGAAAGCTTTCGTCATCTTCCTCCTGTGCACTGAAACCATGTGTAAGCAGCTTAGCTTGTTCCACACCTCCTTTGGTCGCAGCAATGCAGCGACTAAAGGAGCGTTGCCTTGTGCGCTCAGTGATGACGCAGCAGACCGGCTTTTCCAAACCCGTTGGTGACGGTGGATTTTTTTACACTGCGTCATATGCATTTCTTCTTGCATTTTCCATGATGAGGGTCTGTTCGTGCTATACATTCACAAAGCAGGAATTTAAATTAAACTTGCGTGTTCCTCGACACATATACCGTATTCCCCCCGTCTCACTCTTACCCTTTCTGCTCGTGCGCCCGTAGCCACCGTTAGAAAAATGCATTAAAAAAAAGAACAGAAAAAAAATGCATAAATTAGCTGCCACATCATCAATAGAATAAGTTGCAGGGTTGAAAGTCTTTGACAAATGTAGCGGCTTATAATCCAGAAATTACGGTACACCTTATTATACTATTGGGTTTTCCCATACAGCACTGACTGAAGTAGACTAAACCACATGAAAACATCTTGCAGTTGTACAACTGCCGGTTTGGGGGCTGAACTTCCTAAAGAAAGACACGAGCAGGAAGAAAACTGGAAGGTTCCATTCGTACTCTGACTCTCCTATATTGACAAACACCCTTATCGTGTCACTACACCACAATCGGACATGAGAGACTTTAGTTTCTCCTCATTGATGGTTCTTCAGACTCATGCTGTGAGCTAATCTAAATGCATGAGGCTTAGGTCCCTTTTCCCCTCGATGGTTTTCTTCCACCCTCCGGTCTGCTGTGTTTGTTTGCATTCATCCTTGTTAGCAGAGACCCTTATTTAGAAGGTTTGCTTGTTTTGCCCACACTAGAGTTCAGGTGAACTTTCCCAGCTGTGAGATGCAGCAGACAATCAGGGAAACAAACTTTACTGTGCACAATTCCTGCTGGTTACAAGTTGGAAAAAAAGGTCCTTTTCTCAACATGAAGTTATTACAAAAACATCTGTGATTTCACATTATTATCACATGACTTGAAGAAAAGGTCGGTTTGGTCTGATTTTTGAGGGGGACCTGGCCGCAGACAAGACGGCGCCCTGACATCATTAGCCGAAAATGAAAATTCTAAAAGATTTTAGACTTGTAGCACCTTTTTCTAAAAGTTATTTCATGTGAATAAACAGTTAAGTGTGCAAGATAAGCTTAAAATGGGGCAAAAAACGGTAATTGTTTTATTTCTTTCAAAAAGAAAGGTTAAAAATGTTTAGGTTTGGAAAACTGTTACACCAGAGCTTTAGCTCCAGCGTTTACATTCCTGCAACTACTGTAACTTTTCAACCCTCAAGCGTATTCTGTCGTGGAGAAAAGCGGCTTTGTGTTGGCATGCATTATTTTATATTAGTACTGTGTTTCACATTGGTGAAAAGATGTTGCTTACTGGTGCAAACTCGCATTTCTCTGCTGATCCTTAATCACTTAAGGATTTACGGTCAGAGCTTTAACAGTGACATCTCAGGTGTTAAGAGTTTTAGTGCTTAAAAGGGGGAGGGGGGGTAACTGTTAGGGTTGCAAGCTAAATTAGTCTTTTTGGACCAAAAAATAAAGTATTGTTTGAATAAAAGTTGCTGCTTATTCTCAGAGACTCACTGAATCATCTCTGTACATTTTCACCTTTTCAAGTAGCTACTCCTTAAACGGACAGAGTACATTCAAAACGGGGTTTAACACTCCGCCGGGCCTCTGCTAAGTTCCTATCAAAACGTTTCATTTAGAATTCATGAAAAAAAAAGAGTTATGAATTAACCTGTTTGCAGCTGATGCAAGGCTTTCCCGCCTCTTCTTCCAAAAGCACCAACTTGCCAAAGGAGGGAATCCATGAAGGATCCACCGGGGAGAAAATAAACGCGCTACCCCAGGAGAAAATGAGAAAATGCATTAAAAGCAGCATCTTCCCTGATTTCAAGAGAGGAACTCGCCACAGTATTTCAATTTGACAGCCAACAGGGAAGTACTAAGTTACCTCTGCTGGCTGTATACCTGTCTACCAGTGTTTGTTTTTTTTTATTTATTCCCCCCCTTGTGCCCGTAAGTGCTGCCGAAGATAAATTCTGACTGATGGATCGACTTTCATCTTGCCACCTTAGGTTTGTCACTCTTCTTTGGGGAAAGCCCAGGAGCTCAAGGTCCCTTTGAGCGCCGCCCCGAGCGGCGAGCGCCCCTGTTCAAAGAGCTCACAAGAGGCTACAAGTGAACGGACAGATGCAGAGTCAGAGTGGAGATAAATGCAGGGCCATTTCCTCTCCTTTCAAATGAAGGGTTAGCCATGGTTTCTCAGTGGGAAGGAAATGGGCATTTATGTTGCTGTGATGAAGCTTGGCTTCAGTAACACTTGCAATCATGATCATAGTGCACGGGTCCGTTTATTTCAGTCTCTGAAGTCACTTTAAACATATTTATCAAGAATTTTCTCTATCCTTGTAAAATATGGTTTGACCTTCAAAGAAAGTAACAGCACATATTTTACATTTGAAGCTTTCATGCGCTTGTCTAATAATAGAAAATAGATTATAGTTGTTTCCACAGTATTTTCTTTTTTAATTTACAGATAATGTTTTTTTTAATTAGTTAAAGTGGCCTTGCTGGAACTTATTAGTTAAAGATAAACCAATTATTGTTAAAACTGTTTTTAACTTAATTACTAGAGCCTTTCATTTATGTTGCATTTAATTAATCCGAGTCTGATATTATCTGATCTCTACTCTCTCTCTCTCCTCTGTGAAGCAGAGGGGCTGAGTTGAGGTCATAGGTCAGACTGGTCGCGGTTAAAAATAACTGAATAGGGTTTAAAGTATATTTCGTCCTGGATAGCAATTCTTATATCAATACAACTTAAAAAAAGGTTTAAACTGCAAACCTGAACTGTTAAAAACTAGAATTGAAGACATTATCTGTGATTGGCTACTTTAAAATGTTTGCATGTCACAGCTAATAAACATTCAGTTCAATAGGAATATTAAAACATAAACATGTGGTAAGCCGTTGAAGGTATATATGGACATGTTTGTGCAAAAAGGGAGCTCATGCTTAGCAGGCTCTGTGGCAGTGGATTAGCCCATGTCATCATACCTCCACCACTGTGCTTTACCCTTAGCGCTCTTTGAACTCTCCGGTGAGTTTGCCAATCAGCTGTTTACAAGGACGTAAGAATGGATAGAGGAAATGGAGGAAGATTATGACTTTATTATTTTAAAATATCAAATCTTTTACTCATAGTTCTACTAATTTATTCAAAATAACGACTGTATTCTCATAAATTCAGGGTTTGAAGAATATTGGTTTTCCATAACCTTTCGCTGTATTTCCAAAACGAAAAACAAACACCTTTGAGTCAGACTATTGCAGTTTGTCTGCCTTCCTGTTAAGATTGTAGCCGTCGTATGTAGCCGGATGTACTTCTGTTGACTAGTATGAACTGTTTATTTTTGTCTCCAGAAAACAAGTTACAGCCGGAGTTTGCCTCGATGTGAAGCTGCAGAGGCAGCGAGGGACCATCAATAAAGTACACAAAAACACCCCAGACAAACAATGGCACTTTCTCAGTTAGTCAACTCACAAACAAAATAAATAAACAAAGAGTTTATACTGGTCAATATTTAACACTACCGACGTTTTTCTTTTTTTTGATATCTTGACAAGCACATAAACCAAACGGGTTATGTCTATGACACGGACACCTTGTTGTTTTTCAGCTTTCACCTGCAGCTCATCTTATAGTTTGAATGAACATCCCGTTTTTTTTTATCTTTTTTTTTCAAATACACGAAAAAATGTGAACGAAGATTTTTTAAATTTTTTTATTTAAAGCAATCTGTATCCATAGTAACACCATCATTACCTGCTGTTAGAATCAGCAGTCGCTGTTTCTCCCCTTTCGTGTGGCTCACGAACCCCCGCTTCTCTCATGCTGCTTATGTCGAAGGACTTGGAGCAAAGTCTGACTTTTGCACATATCTAAGGGACCTTTGGTAGCCAAAGTTGATATGTCTACTTGGAAAGCCGCTTGTTGTTAAAACTACATTTCCCGGCATTTCACCATCTATGTTCAACTATTTTATTATTTTATTGGTTTTTGCATCCAAAATAAAATGTCATTATTTTTTTCAAAGAAGATATAATTTTTCACAACTTTTTCAAGGACCTAGAAATTAGGTTTTCAATTTCCAAAATGTATACAGGTTTTTTATGACCATACAAACCCAGTACATTTTTGAATACTTTCTCATAATTTTTACAACTTTTTTCTCGTAAAGTTACAACTTTTATCTCACAATTCTATGATTGTATTCTTAGAAATTTTGTATTTTTCTTCTATGTTTATGGTGGCCCTAACACTCCGTTGTAGTAAATAGATCCAGGTTGGTCTCTATTTTTATTTTTTCCTCTCTTTAATCATTTAACACTCAAAAAGCACTTCTGTGAAGTAGCTTCAACAAACAAGTAAAAATTCAAAAATAAATAATTAACTAGTATAAATTAGGTGATAATTAGAGAAAGTTTCATGACTTAAGAGATTTTGGTCTTTTTTTGATTGATAATGATCGATGTTTACATGAAAAAAGGATTTCAAAAATTGAAAAGTGATTTTCTCCTAAAATAAACGGTGCATTGAGGAGAGATTTTTTCTCTCTTTATTCTGTTTTTTTTTTTTAAATAATATATTGTTTTTTTATATCGTTGATTGAACACTGAAGTTTTTTTAGCACTTTCCATTCTATAACCATTTTTGCCTTAAATCTACTTTTGAAATCCATCTTTATGAATAAATTTGACCTTTTATTATTATCATTATTAAATTTGACCTTGACCCTTTTTTCCCCACATACGTCACAATTACGGTTCTGTGTGAGTAAAAATGAGAGGCAGCTTTTTGCTTTCAAATGCCTTTTATGATCAACTCCAAAGGGGCAACAAGCTGGGTCAGGATACTGCTAAGTGAATGTCACAGCTGAGAGAGTATGATGAGCGAAGGTGAGCAGGTTTTCTGTGTTCCCCGTCTATAATGTCTGCCTCCATCGCCTCATGGCTGCGAGAGCTGATCACAGGCGGTTCACGGCTCATGTCACGTACATCACATCCCATCCCAGGTATGCAAAAAGCAGCTCTCCGCTCCACTAAACACGCACCTTTTGTCTGCTTTTTGACGGAGGTCTCTTTGAGTTGCAGAGCAGATTAGGCGGGCCGACAAGGTAACAGCGTATTGAGTTCAGTCAATTTTGAAATTTCTACTCGCTGGACTCATGTATCATGTCACTGCACCGATGTTACCGTTGACAACAGGCCATGAGTCTGTCAGTGAAATGATTTAAGAGGTATCTCTTCATATGGACAGCAGCAGAGAGGACAAAGAATGCACCTGATATTTGCAGGAAGGCTTTTCTCCAAGAGGAGAACAACAACCCACATTTACACCTCAACATTTGGAAAAATATGAAAATGAGGTCTACAACCTTTATTTCTACCACCAATTCCATGACTTCCTGATGGAAACTGGAGTGAAAGATGATGTCAAGTCATTAAGTATTGCAAAGGGGCTGGAAATAATGGTTTAAGTCAACTTAAAGTTTTAACATCAGAGATGTCGCCACTGACACTTAAGAAAAAACTCCAGCTTTGACAAATTAACTCTGACTGTTTATGCAACCAACGTGAATCAGCTGATTCTTATGTGGAGAGAAGCGGTTTGCTACAGCAGCTTTGCACCGATATGCAACACATTACCAACATAAAGTGGTGCACAAAGATGCAAAGCCACATTTCTCTGCAACAGAGTCCGCTGGAATTATGTTCATTTCATCAACGTTTAAAAAGTTTAGGTAGTTGAACGAATGTAAACACTAACTGTGCTTCCCTTTTACACCGAAGCTAAAGCTCCGGTGTAAAAGGGTTAATACAGTTAGGTAGGTGAGTTTGGTTGGTTTTTTATTCCCTTTTGTAAACAAAAAGCCACATTTAACCAATTTTTGTAAAGAAAATATTGCTCTACTTCTAAGAAATCTTAAATCTATAAATGTACTTTACTTTTCTTTTTGATATTCAGATACATGTTGAACCATGTATCTGAATATCAAAAAGAAAAGTAAAGTACATTGATCACTTTAAATCTTCACCTTAGAGTTATTCTTCAAGACTTTGAACATTAAATTAAAAGGTTGGCTTTATAAATGTCTTATAAGTAAAGCAAGTAAAGCCGTTTGTAAACAGCTTCTTCAGTCAGTTCTAAAACGGTAAATGAAAAAATAAATAAAAAGAAAACAGCTTGTGCTGGTGTGCTGCCTATTTGTCAAGAATCCAAATGTTCTTTCTGCCCCGAAAGCCCCTGTGTGGTCATGTATTAATCCCAGTATGTAAAGGAAGAGCATTTTCCATTGTTGTTCGCTGGCCTATGGCAAGCACAGGGACCCTGACCCTATCACTGCTGGGTTTGGGGTCGCAATTGCCAAGATATTAATCCTGCTGTATGGAAAACAGAATCAGCCGCTCCGTTTGATTTGTGGTTGGGAGAAATGGAAAATACGCTGCGCCCACCCGGAGAGAAGGCAGGAGACTCTGCAGCAGTACTCGTGGGACTGTTTGAGAGGATTATCCTGAGCAAAAACTGCATTATTGTACCCAGGATAATGCATGTTTGTGCTACTTGACTCTTGTTTTTGATTGTTTTTCATTATACAATCATTCAGTGTTTATGTGCGAGGTAATTTATGTGCTTGGGGATTACAGCAGTAGATGCAATACACCATCCTTAGTTTAATAAGAAACACAAAGAAGTAAAGTGTAGACGTAGGATGGATTTCTTTTCTGCTTTTCTTTTCTTTTTTTCACATCCAAGCAATAAGATGAGGAAAAAACAAGGCCAAAACTACAAAACTTTAACAGTTACTATTAACAAAAAAAGTCATACTTTTTGCTGCTTATGTTAAGTGATTTGGTTTTGATTTATTTCATAGTCAATATAAATCTTCTAATCATCTGTTTAATCATCTTGAAGATTTTACAGCATAATTTTCAAAGATCTTTGACTTTTTGTTGAGTTTGGAAAGAAAGTCTTTGATTTGAATCCTAAAATGCTCTTTTGTGTTTCATTCTGATGTTTTTTGTTTTGTTTAATCTGTTTAAACGGTACATCAGTCCATGGTTAAGTGCGTCTTGAAATTACATTTTTCTTTTTCTCAAAAAAGGGAAATGTTTCACTCTTTTATTAGGAAACTGTTGAGCAACTGTTGAGCTAGTTCAAGTGTCTTCACAACAATGTGTGTTTTTTTCAATATAATATCAATATGCTGTGTTAAAGAAAACAAATTTGCAGCTCATGACTCCAAAGTCTTTTTTAAACTATTATGGTTGACTGTGTTGTTGCTTCAGTTGCGGTTTTATAGGTTACACGGACGTTAGTTGGATGACCATGTTCTCTTTTTTAAGAGTCAAGCTTCAAAGCTTTAAATGTAAAAACAATTAAGTTAAAGTATTTCACAAATACGATTTTTTTCAAACTGCCTTTTATCGTCTGCTCCCGACGACAAAAAACAACAACAACAAAAAAAATCAGAAATGCAATTTTGAGCTTATTTTTTTATGCATGTCCTTCATCATCAGAAAAACACTTTTCTTGAGTGTGGGGTTTTAAAGCCTTGAGTTTCATAACAGTTTAACTGCAAAATTTCCTTTTATTTTAGTAAAATGTCTTTCTTTTTTCAAGGATCTGTTTTCGTTGTCGTTTCTTGCTTCATTTGGCTTCATTTTGTGTCAGAACGATTACAAAAACAGCTTTTTGGAGCGCCTTTCTAGTTTTTCTTATGAAAAATGTACTTACTTTATCGAGCGTTGGTTCCCTTGGATCTCTGTTTAACCAGGTCCTTTAACTTCTGATCCAGGGGTGTCAAACTAATTTTGGTTCAGGGCCCACATTCAACCCGTCTGATCCCAAGTGGGCCGGACCAGTAACATAAATGTAAAAATCAGCTTTGATTTTTTTTTGTTTTTTAATTTTTCAAATCCTGTGCAGAAACACATTTACTGTCATTCAAGTGTCTCTTCCTGGTTTTCTGCCTTCTTCCTGACCTTTAATGGGGCGCCATCAGTGACTAGACTAACATCACATGACCAGTTCACTCCAACTATGTCATCAGCTGTTGTTGTGTCCATCAACTCAACAAACTCTGCTGTGGCGGTCTATTTAACACTCAAATTAATATGCACACTTGTATTTATCTGTGATGTCGGTCCTTTCATCAATAGCGACAGAAAATACAGTAAATGACTGGATTCCTTCATTTAGTGCCCAGGTCTCCTCTGAGATGTTGGATCTGATCGTGATCTCTGTCAGACTGCTAGCAAAGGTCGATGGCTTTTTGGGATACAAGACTTCTGCAGCCTTCAGCATATTTTCTCAAGTTCAGGACCTGAAAATGGTTTGGATGTTTGCTCCAACTTGTCTGCAATAAGGTGTCTGTCACTGCTCCATCACTGACGTCACAGCTGCAGTAAATGCAGACGGTTATTTTATCAGTCCAGCTAATAGTTGGTAAATCTTCTCTTTTCTTAACTGCAAATGGTGAAACTTTTCTTTATGGTGAATTTCATAGTGGACCTGAATGTTCTATTCTTTGAGCAACGCAACCTGTTGATGACATACCAAGCATGCAGGTTTTGCATTCAGCTTCGTGAACAAATAAAACTCTTTTCATTTTTCCTGGAAAGCATAGCCCTCCACTTCAACCTTTTTTTCTTTTTGACAACATCTTGGTCATTAGGGTGTCACTACTGATCATTCTTATAGCAATGTAACAGCGGTGAGGCTCACGAGGAACCAAACTACATCTTACCCTAGACACAGAGCTGTTAGGTTTGCTTTTGGCACGTGCAGAGATATGCTGTTTCACCTGTTTTGCTTTTCCTTGTGCTCTCCCTAGTGGCGGAATTGCGCATTTAGGTTATTTCCTTTAAAAAAATCATAACTCGCCACAGGAATGGACTAAACAACGTGTTTGTTTTTTTAAACATTCTTATAGTTTTTACTCTTCATGACTGCGCCGGATTGAACCATCTGGCGGGTCGGATATGGCTCGCGGGCCAGTCGTATGTTTGACACCCCTGTTCTAATCATTTCACCAAAGTGCACCTGTTTTGTGTGTTGATGTATTAGTTTACAGAAACAAAAACAGATTTTTGGTGTTGGTTTATTTACTATGCAATCAATCAAGTTCTCAGTAATCCTTAAGACTGGTGGATCTTGTTTACTCACTCCAAATATTTACTCACATATGGTCATGGCTGTTTCTTTTTGGTCCCATGTTGACATTTTTTTTCCAATTTTTATATGTTAAAATAGTATATTATGACACTTTAAGCTTTACAGATAACATATTTCTCAAATATGACAATTGTATCTCAAACAATTGTCACAACCGAAAACCTGAACATTCTGTCCTAGTTTACTCCACATCCGTTCACATCTGTGTTGCCATGGCAGTTGCTAGATTAATATTCATTCCACAAACACAAAATATCTGATTGTTTGAGTAAGGTAATGATCTTTCAGAGTGTTGTAGCTTGTCTAAAGCGAGCATTTTTTAAGGCGTAGGAAGGCTGAATAAGTCTAATGATCGAATTTCCTCAAGACCTTAAGTTTGTCAAGCATGACTTGCTGCCCTTTCCATTTTTGGGTTAAATGCACCCAATTCAACCCACATAATAGTTTCAGGAATAGCTGAAAACAACAGCTACCCAAAAAAAAAAGCTTTTTTTTGTTTGGTGCGAGACAGGATCTGGCTCCATTCATGCTCTTGTGATTGCCAAAGAGATCAACCTGATATTAGACCAGATCCCTGGTAAAAACAGGGCGGGGGCCAAATTATGATGCCTGAAAGGGCCTCCCTTTCCCCTATCATACGCACCACAGATCCATTGAATTAAAATTCAATAAGATCTAGGCTGTTTCCCAAACTGTTTTGCACCAATGAGCTGTGATATCAGCCCTATTCTCCAATCAAGTTTCGGTGCCAGGCTTTGCCTGCCCCTTGAACCAATCAAAACATCTGAAAATTAATTGGTTTAATTCCATTGTGACACGGTTATAATTGATTTCGTTTTCTTAAATATTTCCCCAAACATATAAATTGATTTTTTTTTCTGTGGATTACCAATGAAGCATTTATATTAAAAAGTAAAAAGAGCATCAGTTGTCCTGAAGCCAATCGATTTTTTAAGAGCTTTGCTTTGTGGTCCTTTTCTTGGTCTAAAGCCCATACTTGCATAATTTCAAATGGGATGCGGTGAATGACTTTGTTCCCGGCTCTCATTATGCTGGCAGCAGAGATATGCTCTCTTTGTCCCATGAAAACTATTAGATTAATTAATGGGTGAACATATTTCCCTCTCCTCCTTCATCCCTGCAATCAGCTTCGGAGGTCTATTCTCTGCTCGGTGGACTGATTCATTCTCCCCACCACGACAAGCCCTTTACTCCTTTTTTACAAAATAAGACCTGCAGCTAATTCCGATTGTCCTGACAGATTTGCACGTCTCCAATAGCCTGGAGCTCACTGAGCTCATTGAGCTGCCAGCAGAAAAGAAGAGACAAAAACGAAAAGCTCGTCTTTGCCTTTGGAACATTTCAAATAAAAAGAGATCTTCCCTGTCAATTTTTTTCCTCTAAAGGTGACCAGTTACAGTCTCACTCCAATTATCTCTTGAGCTGTTTTTAAACATTCTCGGTGGTTTTTTTATTTTATTTTAATTATTTAGCCAAAATAAAAGTTTAAAAAAAACTTTTGTTTTCTAGGAGTTTGTTTCTGCAGAGCGGCAGGAGTTCATTAAATATTTGCTTCTGGGTTTTGGGCAGGACTGTTGAGGTGGAGCAACCCTACCTCCATTTTCCATCATCATTATGTTTACATGCTCTCCCACTAGCTAACACAGCCCCAACACCAACATTACAGCTGCAGCAAAAATGGTGAGCAGTACCGGAGCTATCCAGGTGTATATTTCGAGCCAGATGCCAGTTCGGACAAGGAAAACAAAGACGTACATGGATCTAGTTGTCAACAAGTGGATGCATCAGAATGAAGTGGAGTAGACAGCTTGTGGCATTTGTTCATCTGGTTCTTATTCCCAACAATCAGAGTAGAGAAATGCACAGAAAAACAATTATCAGCCTAATTTTCTGTAACCCTTGTGCTATCTTCAGGCACTTTAACATTGGGAGTTGGGTCATCTAGACCCACTAGACAGTGCGCTGAACCTTTTTTTTTTCCAATAATTTGTGATCTTCACTGGTGTCCATGGATTACATGAAATCTTTCCACCTTTATCCACTTTTGTCTCTGCTCTTTTCTTAAGCTCTGTCAGTGGCTTATTTAATGATTTTATTTCATATGTGGGGTTTGTTTTTATTGTATTCTTGTTTGTTTTTTATGGAAAGCACTTTGAGCTGTCTGTTTGACATGAAAGGTGCTTTATAAATAAAATTAATTTGAATTTGAATTTGTCATGGTAGGGAGAACACGTCAAAGTAAGGGTGGGGTCATCTAAGATAGCACAAGGGTTACACATGTCCTTCAATCTGAGAAAAGTACCACAAGGACATGTTAACACTTGTGCTATCTTGTGGGGTCCAGATGACCCCACTTTCAACGTCAACGTGCCTCCAACGTTGACGTTGAAAGTGGGGCCATCTGGACCCCACAAGATAGCACAAAGGTTAAAAACAACAGAAGCACTATTTTTACTGCAGTTCCACTCTGACTTTTTTTTTTTCATTCATTAAAAAATAAGCAGTCATTTTTTAAGACCTATTTTCTGCAGAGCGGCAGGAGTTCATTAGAAATTTGCCTCTGGGTTGTGGGCGGGACAGTTGGTACTGCACAACCCTAAGATATCTCAGCATTCCTTTGTTTACACTCTCTTCTGCTAGCTTCCAGATCATCAGAACCCCAAGCTAACATTAACGGAGCAAAAAAAAAAAAAAAAAAAAAAACAGCGAGAAATATTGTAGCTATCCAGTGCAGTTTTAGGTCAGATTCCAACTTAGATGAGGAAAATGAAGACGTACATGGATCTTTTTGTCTCCAAGTGGAGAATTAGGAATCGGAGCGGAGCTTTTTGAGACTTTGGCCGTCCCATGGCTTTGGTGCGTCAGAAACTTGAGCTTTTTTGAACCGCGGGTTTTTGTCTGCTCCTGATCCATCACAATTTGAATTAAGAAACACTCAGAAACGCTGTTTTAATCTCTAATTATTTAATATATGTCCTACACCTGCGAAAAATGCCACAAGAACATGTTAAAAACACCAAAAACACTATTTTTATCGGAGCGGGTCTTTACTGGAATTTACAGCCGACTGTGCATCAAGCTTTCCTGCATAGGGAAAAACTGGAGTGTTTACTGGTTCGGTGGCCCATTTACAAGAGTGAATATGTACATTCCAGGAAAGTGAAGGGTTGATGGCTTTGCAACAGGGGGCATCAGATAAACGGTGGCATGCAGACAAAGGGCTGATCAAGGCCACCTCCATCACTCAAGCAGATAATCTCAGCACCATGACAAAACAAAAAAAAACAAAAAAAGATGGTTTGCAGCCAGCTTCAGTAGCCCCTCTCACATCTTAATCTTGCTCCTTCACCGACAAGCTATTCAAATTTTCTGAGTGTAGGCATCCTGTAATTTCTGCATTCTCCGGCATTATTGCACACTATTAGGACTTGATCAAATTTTCTTCCATAATGTATCCCAAGGCATTAAATCCATCAAAGGGGATTCAGTGATTCTATCTGCAGGGCTGCTGAAGACACGTGTGCAACTGTGTGCCTGCATGGAGCTTATCAGAGCTGCTTTGTGCTTTGGACACTTAAATTGCGCCACAGAGAGTTGGGTGTCAAAGAGGGTGAGACAGTGATTTAGGTAGACACATTTGGAAAGGCAGAAAACATGAGGGGGTCAAGAATGGCTCCCTAGGGCAATTTATAGGCATCTGTTGTGGTTGGGAAATGAGAAAAGAGAAGTAAATTGCTAGCTGATGGGCCCGAGGACAAGAGAGAGCCTCGCATTGTGTTCATAGCCAGAATAAAGAACATAACCCAAAGTCTACGCCTATAGTCAGGCGAACGGAGAATGACATGCCAAGTAAATTGAGATGGATAGAACAAAGTCTGGCTGGTTGACCGGGGCAGCTGAATGTCCGCTATCTGATAACGAGCATGCTGGTGGCTTTGATATTCATAATATGATTCCAGGGACTCAGATGGGATCTGTGATGTATCACGGAGCTGAGATGGGAAGCTGGTTTGACACTGGAATTTAGTCAAGTGCAATAGATAAAAATGAACCTTATTTTTAGACAGCAGAGTAAGTGTTAGTTTGCTCTCTACCCTACTTTTGTTTCTCTTCTTTTAGCTTCTCCCTGTTTTTATTTCATTACTTTGCATTTTACTGTATTGTTTGAGTTTTTGATGTTTGTCAGAATCTGTTTAACTTTAAGAGGGTTGTGCTTTGACTGTTATTATTGTGCTATAACAACATTGACCTGCAGGGTGAACCTTGGATTTATAACTTTACATTTTCTCCTATTTCTGAGAGACAAATTTGACATTTATAGTGATGCCTTAACATTTATACGCCACTGTTGCTCTTTATTTGCCACAATATAAAACTGGCAAAACAAATGACTTCAAACCATCGCAGTTAGCATAACATTGACTCCAAGTATTTTATGTTGTTTGAGACAAGATTGCAGGCAGCGAACAGGAATGCAGCCACTTTCTTGGCGCTTTTTTTTGTCCTAATTAACTTAAGCCAATCAACAATTTTAAAAAGTAGCTCCAGCCTAACTGGTAAGTTCCATTTTTCTTGGGACCCACAACCCAAAATAAAATGGTTCAGTCTGACTTAATGGGTGCATTTTATAGTGGAAACACTCAAAATACTGACTAGACCGGACCGTACTGCTCAGTGGAAACGAGGCATATGCAATGTTTGATGGGAGTGTCTTAATCGACAATTACAAAATCCATTGCCATGGAAATTTCCCACAATTCTCTGTATCATCGCCACTCACTAGAATAGCAAGTAGACCACAATGCATTGCGTCTGAATCATTTGTCACTTGTAAAAAAAGGAAAGTAAATTTGTTTTGTTTTATAAATCCTCCAAGTTCTCACCATCAGAAAACAGTGGATTCATAAACAGTCTTTATAAAATCTTCATATTTATTAGGATTTTACTTCAGCGTGTGTTTTCACGGATTGCGAAGGGCTCTTGCTCAGAGTGCAGGTTTTTAGAGGAATGCTCAGAAATGCGTTAACGGATCAAAACACAGCTTGTGGGTTGTTTTTTGTGAGGAATAAACATTCTAACACACTTAAAAGCTCAAAAAAGTTCATTTAGCATGATATAGGCCCTTTAAAGAGTGTGGAACCACAGTGAGTTAAAAACATAAAAACATTGAAATTTAACAGAATTCAAATTCCGTTTTAAAGCACGGCATCAGAATTTCCCGGCTAAGCCTCCAACTTTGATTTAAATCTTTTCAAGCTCAACTCCAACTGATTAAATTTCAAACCATTTAGAAGCGAAATGAACTTCAGTTTGAAATATGATATTAAAAAGCCAAGATGTAATATTTAATGGTGACACTTATGGTTTTGAGGAGGAAACTGATAAAAGTTGGTAACTGGAGCTGAAGCACAGTCATTTATTACAGGTAGAAATACTGATTGTACTTAACAGGAAAGCTTTTTTGTTCTTCTTTCAACTCTACCTAAAATTGTGCCAGAAATGTTTTTGTAAGTGTCACATTTTGGCATGTTTGATGCAAAATAAAGTTTGACATGACTTTCAGTTGCTCATTAATCATACATGCATGTAAAAGAAAACTGACTTCCTGAATTAGACTGTCGTGTAACATAATCATTAGAACCTGCACAGTGGGGAGTGCTTGTGCATTCTGGCGGCTGTGTTTATAGCATATAATGAGGCAGAGATAAGGAAAAATGGAACATCGCTGGCAAAAAAAACAAGCTTGAGAAGAAGAAAAAAGGAAAAGTAGGAAAAAGAGCTTCTCCAAAGGCCTCTTCTGGCAGAGTTTTTCATGTAATCTGAGCAACCACGGAGGCAAAGGGAAACTTTGATCAGAATTATGTCTTAAGTCCGTTTGGAGCTCAGAGTCTTTTGTGCGAGTGTGTTTGTGTGTGTTGTTCTGTGGAGTATCGTGGAGGACATAAGCAGGTCACACAGACACATGCTTCATTCCACTTGCGGCAGACCCAAAGGATTAATTTAACGAGCTGTCTGAGGCTCGTCCTATGCGGCCCTCGTTAAGACCATCATGCAGAATCTCTTTTTGACTGCTGCTCGCCGTGACTAATTGACTTATTTTGCAGGGCTAAGCAGAACGGAAAGCTCTCATATTTCACATTTATATCTTTTTTCAGGGCAACGTCCGGAAACTTCAGCAAGAGCACGACATTGTCTTTTTCCCACTAACACCAGTGAAGCAAAACACTGACCGCAGAAAATCCAAACCATCTGCCATTAATTTTTTTTTTCTTTGGTCACAAATCTCTTCATTTACCATATTTTCCACACTATAAAGCACACTGGATAAAGTGCACAGTCAATGATGATGGTCTTTTTTTGAATGTATGTCATATATAAGGCGAACTATTGGTGCACTGAAGGAGACAGAAGAGTCAGAGACAAATTCCTCAGTTAGTCAGACTTTATTAACTGCATTACCAGTAATTCTAGAACTTGTTTGTAACACGCTACGCGTTAGCAACTTTACAAGCGTTAGCCGCATTAGCTGACTTATACCGCTAAAAAACACACTTAATTATCCTAGCTCCCAACCTAATCAATAACACGTAAAAAACAAAAGGAAGAACAATGGGACACAACTGCACACTAGCCCTGTTAGCGGACTCACAATACCTGTGAGTCCTAATCTTCTCAGTAACATCTCATACAACTAAAGCATCTGTTACCGTGACTACGCCAACTCTCGACCTTGTTAGTAAAACGGGAAAAAAAATACATGTGTAAAAAAAGTATGAATATTAGGTGCGATGGTGATACAAAGGCATCTGCAGCTTGTAATTAAAAATTAAGTTAAGTTACATTACAAATCAAAATCCAAAAACATCCCATTAAAATTACATTTGATGTTTTACATAATTACAAAACCCCCCCCCACAAAAATATAAGGGAGTGGGACAGGAGTAGGATCGCTTTGAGCGAGAGTCAGATTACCAGGAGCGGGACAGGACAGGATTATTTTTCATACTTTGGTCTGGGAGTGGGACGGTACAGGAGATAAAATCTACTCCTGTGTTATTCCCTATACACTGTCCTTTTTTTAAATAAAAAAAAAAATGTAAACAAAGGCTTTAAATTATAGTGCGGAATTTCTTATAGTGTGGAAAATATGGTATAAAAACCCTTATCCATAAAAGAAAATATCTGCATATTGCCTGATACTGGATCCTCCTGCTTATAACCAGTCACAGCAGAGAATGCATTCATCACTTTGTTCATCTTCTTGTACTTTATCAAGATAAAACCGGTTTAAAACGAGCTGCTTCCAGCCCAGGAACAGTAATGACTGCATCCATCAGGGTTTACCTCGGATTGGACTAATACCCAGACAAATTGACTTGTTTGTTTTTCTACTGTCAACTCTCCGCAAATATCAACCTCATTCTTTCCTCATAACTTCTCGGCAGGCTGCATACGTTCACGCAGGATGTGTCGAGACACGCAGAGCTCCCTCAGGACAGGTCAGGCTTATCTAATCGACTTAAACGCACTTTCAATTTAGCTTTTTTTTTTTCTTTTTCTCCTATTGGAGAAGGCTGAAATCGAGAAAGGGGTAAAGTGTTTCCACATATTACTTTGTTTGGATGTGAAACTTCAACAACTCATCTTTATTAGCAGGTTAAAAAGGAGTCAGTGCCGCCACCCCGCATTAGGCAGGCTGAACTCACACATCACCTCTAATGCCGCATGTTCTCCACCCTCCTGCATGCACAAAAGCAAGCACAGCGCCTGCAGCCTCTCCGCAGGTCCGATGAGCCAATATGTTAGAGTTAGCTGGTGGTGTGCGGCTAGAATGGATCTGAGACTCCGTTTTATTAGATCAGTATTGTGTCTGAGGACGTAAAAATCTGACAAGTAAATGGAAAAACATGGATCACTTCTAGAAAGATCAATAATAAAGACAAGGATGTAGCTGTCAGTTACATGTGCACGCGGCGAAGCTTCGCATCTCGTCCCTCCAGGCAGATTATTACCACTCTTTGGCTTATTGCTTTAATAGAGCCATCATGCAAAATGCTTCACGAGACTCACTTTCTGCAGAAACATATTGCTTTATTTCAGCTCTCACACACAACACGCACTCCCACCAAGCCTTCCCTTCTGTTCCAGCCCTCCGTTCCAGTTAGAGTGATGGATTTGATTTGACTGGATTGACAGTGTGACTGAAAGCAAGCTGTACTGTTCTCCCTATAGAGCCGGCAGATGCGTTCCGTATGCAAGGCAATCAAGTAAAACAGTGAGTGGAGAGCAGGAGCACTATCTGCACACCCACTCACACAGCAAACTGGCCTGGAGAAAAACAGAGGAGGAGGAGGATGAAGAAGAAGAAGTGTGGGACGGAAAGGTGATTATGGAGTCTGGGTTGAAGTATGAAGGTTTAAGAAGAGAGAAGCAGTAAATAAGGAGAGGGGAAGCAGATGAAACAAGACTGTTAAATAATAGATACTGCAGGGAAAAAAAACAAGGCAGGTTTGAGCTTGGTTAACGATGGTGAGGTGACAAAAGACGTTAGTGTCATTGAAGACGTCTATGACTGTTTAAGGCCATGTCACACAGCCGCTACGTACATTTAGCACATTTTCCAACGTATGAAATTTCACAATGTTTTTTCTTTCGTCCGTCATTTGTCGTTGTGCACAGATGTCCGTCAAGGGTTTCAACCAATGGATCTTTACATCAATTCTGGTTGGTCGAGAATTACACAGTGTACGCGCGTTATACGTAGTTTATATGCAATTATCAAGTCAATCTTACTCAACTGTGCATGATTTTATCAAGATGAATAGACAGATTTGTGTCTTTCTTCAACTGCTCCAGGTCTGTCTACTGCGCTACCACTGGTGTATAACTTTTATATCCTGTATACGGCACACATATCACGTTAAAATTACATAATCGACACACAAATCACTGATGAATTGCGTAAAAACAGCGCAATAATCACGCATGGATAAAGTTTTACGTTGATTTACGTGCTCTTTGCGTGGATTATTTGTACTTCTTCCATGGTGGTTCATTTGTGATATGTCTGGGAAAATTTCATTTAAAAGACCACAACTTTTCTCACTTTTTTCATGCAGATTCACGTATGTCCAATTTTTAAAATATATAAATATATAGGTAAACATAAAAGTCTATTTTTTCAATTTACAATAGAGCTTCTGTCCAAACGGTCCTAACATAATGAGAAATAATTACCAACACTATTTTCCACCACTTCTATGGTTCTCTTTTTGAGAGGACCAACAACTCTGTGTCATTGAAGCATTTTCCCATTGGTTGACGACATGTTTAGCTTTTTGTTCCAGCTATACTTTTCTCAATCAGGGTTTGCAAAAACTGTTAGCCTGTTACAGTTTTTTTTTCTTCATCTTTTCCTGCAGGAACAGCCATGAGATAACCAATGCCACCACAAACTATCCAGTCAAATATTCAACCTCAATACTTCAAACTTGATAGAGTCTATTGGAAAGATACTAATGAAGTTTGAAGCTTTTATTCTGAAAGGGTTTAATAACATGTAAAACAAAAACAAAAAAATAAGCCCTTCTTTATGTTTGTTTTCATTTTAAACACACAAACATTCACAAGGATTGCAAAAAGTGGACAATCCCCCCAAAAAAAAGAACTGACCAAGGTCTGGACCAAACAGCTCAGTGTGAAAGCCAACAAACTTGAACTTTTAGGTATCAACACATTATCGCTAAACCAATGTTTTTGGGGATGTTTTAAATGAATACTAAATATCTAATATTACAAACAATTGCACTAAAAACCCAATATAGGCTTCATCCCCACGTCTGGCCCATCCAGGCAGATAAGAAAAGGAATAAAGTGGAGTCGTGACCAAACTGGAAATTTGTTTTAGGGTTAAATCTTAATCTTACTCGAGAAATGTTGCCTTTGATCTATGTTTTAATCAGTTCAGGGCAAAATGCGTTGCAGTCTTGTCACTAGAGCTGTATCAAAATATGATTAATAAAAGTCACCCCAAAGCACAGAAATGTAGAATATTCAGAAAGCTTTTTAATATGAATTGAAACACAGAAGCAGCTCATATCAGCTCTTTAAAAAATAAATCAATTATCCGTGTGAACAGGCGCCACATCGCCACGCTTAGAAAGAGGGTTGCTCACCAGAACATCAATAAAAAGAAGAAATCATGTTTGTATATCTACATTTGTGTTGACTCAGCAAGATTAAATAAAAAGAGCTATAAATAAATATATGAAAGCTGTGCATAGGGCTTGGAGCATTCCCGCTTTATATCCTAGCGTAGTTTGAGTTGTGGCTTCGTGCCGAAAGTTTTGTGCTTTTCCTGTAAATGAATCCAAAATCAAAAACAGGCGTAGAAAATTCATAAGTACAGAAAAGGTTATGTTAAAAAAGATCAAGTTTATACTTCCAGATCTTTAGGAATCTGCTCTTTGTTCAGTCAGAAGTTCTTTCCTGAGTTAGTGCCTCCTCACAGGTTAGTCATGCGCTGATTTCCTGCCTATGTTTTGAAGTTGTCAAGCAATGCAAGCTATTCAAGGACAGTACATCAGCTTAGCATTGCATATAACTATTGATTTTGAGGCTGTGGTGCATTGGTTTGCATTAGATTTGGGTCCATTTTTCCTCTCAGTTTATGCATGCACAAAAACGGGCAATTAAAAATAAAGATGGCTCTTTGGAAGAGGGGCCAAAGTTGATGCTTTTTCGTATATGAATATTTCGTTTTGAGGTTTTAACACCTCTACTGTTATACACTCTGCTTTAGAAGTGGTCAAATGTTCTCACTGGCATCATACTGTCAGCTGATGTACTAACCCTCCTTCATTTTATTGCCACCTGAAGACTGCAGCCAAGTACTCTGCATCCAAATGTACTCAGAGATGAGCTACCGCTGTGTTCATTGCTTCTAATAGTAAATGGGAATTCATCTCCATTCAATTTTATTCTGTCTATTGATCAAAAGATTTCTGTTTTTTTATTGATTTATTTTATTATTTTAGAAGCCACTTCATAGGCTCTCCACCTATGTTGACCTTTATACTTGTGCTGCTTGTGTTGCTATGTAAAAATGCGACACTAGATGGCACTGTGGTGGATTTTGCTATATAATTGGAGGAACTATTAAGCAGCTCCATATTTATGTTTATTTAGCCCAACATGACCTGAAAGACCAAGCATCTAAACATCTCAGGTGAGTAATAACTCAGCCTTTTGCTGCCAGAACAGACAGAACAGGGAGATCAGAACAGTTAGCCTCCTCAGGACCGGGCAGGTATTTAAAAATTATACCAGGTACTAAAGCCTAGTTTCCACTGAGCGGTCCGACCCGGTTTAGAATGGTCCAAGCAATTCAAGTGAGCGTTTGAACTCAAAGTTGGACCGTCACGATGCATGTGGGGTGAAGCAATGGAGGTCATCCAGCAGCTCATTTTGTTCTGCTTAGCTTTTGTGTACTTTTTGTTTAAATAGTTAAAAACAGAAAAAACTTCATTTTTGTGGAGCGCTGTCTATAAATATGTGAGATCTAACGCTTCATATGTTTTTTTAACATAATTGATTTTGTAGCTTTGCAATTTACATGTTAAAAAACTATAAAAATGAAAAAAGTACATAATAATTGCTATGTATATAATAATAATAATAATAATAAATAGTAGCAACATAAACATTAATAATAGAAAAAGACATTTTACCAAAACATTCAGGAAAGATTCTTGAAGGCAAAACAATTATTTTTTAGCAAAGTCATTAGAATTAGATCTTAATGGAGCTTTTTTAATGAAAAATACTCTTTTTTTTTTTAAATAGCTTTCCTGTAAAAGCCTGCACCCTCCCAATCCACAAAATGAGTATATTTTCACAATGTGACATAGATAATTGAGGAACAGTCCCTTCCAGGAAAAGTCTGTACTGCCAGCTCCACCCCCAGGCTAACACAATCACACACCTTCTCTGTGGAGCTAGCGATGATCGGCTAAATGCTTTCCTTTTCTATGCACATCAAGCTCATTCCTCCTTGCAAAAGTTCAGATGCCGTTTGTTTTCATGGGTTAAACGCAGACGCGCTGCCAAGGCCAGCTCTAGGATGACATCAGGAAATGGGCGGCATCCACAAGAAGCAAAAGGCGGAGCCTCACAGACCAAGTTACTTTACTAGGAAAAGGAGCTCCCAAAAATAACTCATAATTCATAAAAACATGTGATCTTTGGTGAACCAAAGATGATGTATTATCATGTATATTTATATCTGTTAGTCTAAAAGGCTAAAGAAAAGCAGATACTTTAAAAAAAATCCAAAGTCCATCACAATAGGAACTGAAGTTGTGCACTGCAGCTGTTTTTCTTTCTGTAATAAATCTAATATCTTGACCAATCAACAGTGACCTGGGTCCATATCTTCCTGAAGGCCTCCATGCAAGTTCATCCCTTTTTCTCAAAGTTCTCTCCTGCTTCACAATGCCTCCAAACTGCAACAAAGCCATAACCCAGCAAGTGTTCCCTGTGCACTTCACTGCGTATTGATTCTCTGCGTGTCCGTGGAGAGAAGAAGGTCAGTGTGTGAGGAAAAGCGTGTGGAAAATGTTGCACTGCAGCAGATCTCACCACTTTCTATAGGAAATAAGAACACCTTGCAAGGTTGCCAAATATTTGGGTGGCTGTAAAAAGCGGCTCTGCCCGGCCAAGTGTGATGAAAAAAAAGCCTGCGGTGAACGCCCGACATAGGCTGGTGTTCAACACGTTAAGATATTCATGCCTCTGGTTAGCCAAAGGGCCAACAGAGTTCCTGCTGATTTTCCCGCTTGATATGTTTGAAACAGCCTCATTAATGGAAATGTCACTTGTGATTTCAGTGTGGTTCACATTATTAGACCCCCTGATACAAAACGCTGAGGTTACTGTCACCTGATTGCATGATTTTCCCGCACTTCATCATTCAGAGTATCCTTTAGATCTCTCACCGCTTCTGCTGTTGGGCTCTTCATCTCGTCTCCTACCCCATCTGTTTGGGAGCGACTCTGTCACTTTAACCTCCCTTCATCTCCCCTCCAGCCCTCCTTTTCACTCCTCTTTTGCCATCCTTAAGCTCCGGCTGGTAGAGCTTGGGAGTGTAATGCTCATCTCCCCTTGGACTAAAACAGATGCTGCCGTTGCTCCAGGAGGGGAAGCTCATTTAGGCACTTCACACATGAGGAAACAGTGGTCCTGTCCTATTTGTGTGTGCATATGCCTTTGTCTGTGAACATATGATAGATGAGCTGAGTAGACAGCTGAAGAAGGGGGAACATCGGCGCAGACAGCTTTAATGCAGGTGGTATTTCCATGCTGCTTGCAGAGAGGAAACATGTCAGTTTAAACACTTGCTGCACAAAAGAGAAATGTATTAACTAGAAAGGCTCAAACTAGAAAAGAGACTAGCATTTCCCAGTAAAGGATTGCACTCGCCTGCCGTTGACAGTGAGCCTGACAGTTCATTAATCCAACCAAATCCCTCCAAACTTACTCAAGTGTGGATTCTATTTTCAAATTTCCTATTAGTTCCTCTTTATGGATTAAGCGCTGCAGTTCACGAGTGAGTGCCCAACCCCAGCCCCGGCCTAGCACATATAATTGGCTTGTAATGGATTTGGGGTCGTCTTTGCTTCACCGATACGGATAGATTCGAGGCAAAAACGTCTGCTACCCAGCCTCACCTCATACCCACGTGTGCACATCTGATGTGAGGCCTCTGGTTTTGTCTAATTCTTTTCTGCGGTGCACATTGTCATTTCTATTTCCGTGTGTGGCTGCAGCATCCTTAGCTGGAGGACTGTGGCAGGGGAACGTGACGCGGCTCCAGATGAAACATGTCAGGTGTCATGCAGCCTTAGGGCCCCTGTCACCATCAAGACACCCAATTCATGCTCTGGAACCACCCCCACCGTCCCCAACTTCCTAATTTTTTTGTTGCCTTCTAGCATTCCTGTTTAGCACCTGCTCCTCATTTATTACTAATTTGACTTGCTCCATTGGCGAGACACAAATCTGTGTGTGACAAACATATTTTTCTTACAAAGTAAAACATAAAAATAAAAAACGGGTCCAGAAGTTTTTTTTTTCATTTTTTTTTAAACTCAGGTTATTAATATGTTTTTAAACAAGGAAAAAATATTTTAAAAAAGAACATTGAGTCTTGTGAAAATAAAAAATCTAAAAGTTTTCAGTGCCTAGCTTTTATTTTTTAATTTTTTAAGTACATGGACCCACTACACCACAGTTTTCACAGTCAAAGTTAATATTAGGAAAACAAATATCAGAGCAAAGGCAGCATCATCGTCTCAAAGTCAAGCAGTCTTACTGGACTTGATTCGGTTTTAAATTTCCCACAACTAGAAGTTTCAATTTACGTTAAAGAACATACAGAAGACCCCTTTGTATAACTAGTAAAATGAACTAAATTTACAGGTAAACCTCCAAATAAAGTCCGACTTCCAAGGAACAATGTGCAAAATAAAATAAAAATAAAAATAAAAAAATTAAAGAAAAATCCAGAATTGATTTCAAATGTTTTAATTTTAGTTTTTAGAGCTTTTACCGGACAAGTACCCACATATATTACTGACCTTTAACCCCCTATACTCTTAGGCCTGATCCTTTATGTTTACAAACCAAAATCTTTTGAATATGTCAAAATCCCGCCACAAAACATGCCTTTCTAAATGTTGCTCCTAATCTTTGGCGTAATCTTTCCGTGTTTTAAAACCCAGGTCAGGACGTTTCACTTCAGGAAAGCTTTTAGTCTAAATCAGTGGACTTAGAATAGAATAAAGAATAGAAGACTCTATTAATCCCACGATGGGGAAATTCCTTTTGTCGGCGGCAGCACAGAAAAAAGACATCCGAAAAAAAGCAAGTAGAGTTAAGTGACCAAGTAAAGTAAAGGGACCAGTAATAATGTGACCAAAAGCTTTTCGGTTTAACAGTGAGGTATTCAAGTTAAATTAGATACAAATAAGTGAATAGGTGAGGTACACACCAAAGAAAAATGCTGTTATAAGAACAAAAAAGCAACTGTGAAACAACGACTGCAACAATAAGTATATAAATAAAAGAATGAATGAAAAAGGAACACAGCGTGGCTATAGTGTATCACTGCAGCATCGTGTTGTGCATGTGTTATACACGTGTTGTTCGCCGTGTTGTACTCCTGGGCCACAAAGGGGTTCAGAATTTTGACAGGAGGAGCAGAGCAGGAGCTGATGCAGGAGCGTTTCAGTAGTCCACCTCATAAAAGAAAAAAAACAACATGGAGGCTGGACGAAAACATGCTTTAATTTTGATTAAGGATTGATTAATATATTTTTCCCGTGAATTTATGAGAAAAACTCATAAAGTTACGAGATTTTTTCTAATGAATTTACGACTTAAGATCTCTTAGATTAACAGGTATGACTTTTTTGTCGTAAATGTACGACTTAAAAGCCGTAATTTAGAAAATTGTTTGTAAACCGGCCCTAAAACTCCATTGTAAAAATCATTAAAATTTAATAAAAGTAAAAAAATAAAAATAGAATAGAATACATATATACATATATACAGACTAAGTTACAGAGTGGCGGCTTTAGGACAAATATCGCATCGGTAATGAACTTTCTGACGGTTTGAAGTCATTTTAAGAAAAACATTGATCCTACATAAGTCGATCAAGCAGTAAGAAACTCCAAATGAGAATTTAGCTCTTAATTCACAAATTTACAGTTGGACTGTGCCAAAAAAAAAAGATCTTTAGCCCATTTTCCAGTTCAGTTTGACAATTACAATTAATTATGAGATTACTTGATGCCATATTTTCCTATAATGACTTATGTGTGAAAGTTGGAGCAACAGTGATGAAAAATCGATGTACAATCATGAATTTTTCACTTAAAAAATGTAGCAGATGTAGAAACAAACCATTAGATGCACATATTCAAACATCATGGAAACCCGGACTGTCACTCTAAATGTACCTAATTAAAAGTGAAATCTAAGCAAGCTACACCCAGGAGAGGTCCAACGCACTCCCACACGCCGATCCTCGTGCACACTCACAAGCGTGGACAACTTCATCAGTCAATCTTACAGGCTGGTTTTTGGACTGTAGGGGAAAGTTGGAGAAAACCCACGCAGGCAACAGACAAAAAAGAAAATAGCTCAAGATGAAGATTTCACACTTAATTATGCTAGTTGGGAATAGAAGAGTAACATGACTGTAGAAAACACGCATGAAAGGAGGCAAAAATGTGTGGAAATAACTGTTTTTTTATTTGCAAATGCCAGAGATTGTGTGAGATTTTGGCATTTGCAGTTCTGAATGTTCACTAGGGGTTCAGAATACCTGAAAATTCACAAGGACAAGGTTAAATAAAAAGTCTTCACTATTTTATAAAAATAAAAATAAAAACTTTGGAAAAGTACAACTTCTTTTAATCCATTTTAATTTGTTAAAGAAAAACCCAAATTCATGACACAAATCCTCTTTACATGCCATGTCAGTAAGATTTAGTTTTAAAGGTGTGATCAAAGGTCTGTTTTTCTCAGATTATGTACATCAGAGATGAGAAGTTCTAAGCTTTTAGGTCAAATTGTTGCTTTTTCTCCCCACATAAACCTGTACCTACTGTTGATAGCCTGGATCGGATGTACAGAGACAGTTTCAAGCTGGAACGGAGGATTGGAAATAAGAATGATTTTAACTACTTTTTTTGCACTTTATGATAAGAATTCTCATCTGGATGTAGAAAAATAGTTTTAAAAGCAAAAATATAATGAATTATTTTAAATGATTTCCTCCGCTGAACATCTATACGCTGAGTAAAACATTAAAACTTTGGTTTTGTGTCTAAATACTTCAAATTATTACTGTATTATAACTAATTCTTCTTATCAAATGCTCAAAACAAGTGTACCTAATGAATGAGTAAGAAGGAAATGAGAGATATTCAAATATAATTAAAGTTTAGCCTCAAATACAAAGGGAGTTAGTACAAATATACTCACGACTTCCAGAAGAAAAATGTTCATCTTGTCAAATTTATTCAAATTCACTGAAAACTGCAATTCCATAATCATCCCCCCCCCCCCCCATAATATTTGGTATCATTGAAAAACCCCACGTGTCCTCTGTAGATTAAAAAAGAAGGTCAATAAGTAGAATGCAGTGGTTAGGAGATATTCAGGTTTGGAAATGGCCACTATAGAGAACACATTTGCATTACTTGTAGTCAGGAGGATATGTTTGACAGCGTAACAAAACAAACAAACAAACAAACAAAAATAAGAGAAGAAATTTGTAAACTTACGAGAAAAAAAATTGAAAATCGTAATTTTTACGAAAATAAAAACGTAATTTTATGAGAGGAAAAAAAAAATCAAAAATTTAGTAGAAAAATTTGTAATTTTATGGGAAAAAAGTATTTGAATTATAGGTTAAAGAGTCAATATTTTACAAAAAAAGTTTTATAAGTTAGAAATTGAGAATTAAAACTGTTTTTTCCATAACTTTACAACTATATGCGTAAAATTACGAGTCATGGATATGCACCTCATGTGTCAAAGACTTGTAGAAGTAACATCTGGCCTACGCAAGAGGGCTTCAAGACTGACCTGTTTGCTCAGCTGCCGTTCTCTCTTTATTTCCTTATAATCTTTATTTCTTAGTGCTAAAACATCTTAAAAATGCATGCAACAGTTGGTGCCCCCACTTTTTTAAATTGTTCATTTCAAAGCTAGATCTGATTTTTTGGGGGGTTAAGTAACGTTTCCATGAATCCCTTTTAAATGCTTCAAGTTGTTTCTGATGCCATTGTTGGTTTTTCTTTCATTAGCAGACAGCGTGTTCGTGTTGCTTTCCCTAAAGCCCTTCAGCAGCTTAGTACATTTGGTACACAAACGCGGTTTGATTGATTTCTCTTTCTGGGCGTTTGTCGGTTTCCTCCTGCTACAGGTTGTCTGTCTTGAAGCTTTGACGATTCCCTCGGTCGGCTTCCTCCTTTTACAGTCTTTCTATTTCATTGTGCTCGCTGCAAACTCAACACACTGCTGATGGGGAAGAACTATTACGGTTTGCTGTAGTCCGTGTTGAAGAAGTTTTATAATCCCCTCTATTGTTTCGACTGACAGCTCTGTTGTGGAGACTTTGTTTTCTGTCAATCAACCAGGTACAACACTTCTTTAAAGCATGCTGACTCTCTTTTATCATCAGACTCATTTGCATATTTCGACACGTACTAGCAATTTTTTTTTTACTACAAAAGGGATTCCATCTTTTTCCCCCTGCCTTGTTTAAATAGAATATTACACTCCCCTTCCAAAAATGTCGAGTTTCAGCTGAGGAAAAAGAATACAAATCAGCAACAAAAAATTGATCCGCTCTGATGAAACTTTTGTTTTATTTACATGTTCTTTGGGGATTTTTCTGATAATGGAGGACATATAGTAAGTTTAAAATTGCATTTATCTGTATTTCTTTTTTCAAGTTGTTGTAAATCTATGGAGTGATTTCTGTGCTGTTATTTCAAGTGAAACACTGTTTTGATCATAAAATTTTGTGCGCTCAAAAAGTATTTTGCACTTAAAAACAGGAAAATGAGTGCAAACAAATATATAATACACTGACCTTCATGGAGTTAGGTGGCCTTTGTGGCCAATTTGTAATGCGTATTCCTCCTCTCTTTTAGGTGAAATTGTTTTGATTCCACATATTTTTAAATTTCAAGAGTAAAAATTCTTTTGATTGCACACATTTTTGAGTTTAAAGAGGATTTTTCTGTTTTCATGTGTGAGCACACACACATCTTTTAAATTTTATGCTCAAAACAATGAGGGTTGTGCTTGTAATAATAGCACAAAAACCACTTCCATATGAATCCGAAGCAGACACAAAAAAAAAAGACGAAGTTTGCAAAAACTTCATTGGTGACGTATACAATTTCTGGGTGGGGCCATGAGCTCACTGCTCCGCCCCATTCTGATGCATCCACTTGCAGACGACCAGATCCTCTAGCTCTTTGTTTTCCTCGTCTGAACAGGAATCTGGCTCCAAACGGTATATCTGGATAACTCCAATATGTCTGAGGGGCTGTAAGCTAGCAGGAGAGCACGTAAACAGATGGTTGATGGGAAGGGGGGAAGGGTTGCTCTGCCATTAGTCCTGGCCTCAACTTGGAGGCAAAATTTAAATACATTCCTTTTCCTATTCTTTTTCAACTTATTTTTTTTTAAACATTTTTTTTTCATGGCAAAACATGAACATCATAAATCTTTGGGTCCACGTTTAATAAATCTTTGGTTTTCTTTAGTAAAAGTAAATAATGAATTCACAATTCTATTGAAGTTTTTTTTTTTTTTTAGAACTCTTTAGTATTATATTAAAATATTTTTAACAAAATTTTATACAGTTTGTGCCACAAGAAATTGTGCATCAAAAAAAGTTTGTGATGTAATGAAAAAGTTTCCTAAGTTTATCTTCCTAAGAGCTATTTATAAATGAGGATGATCACCTCTTTCAATCCCCAAATTATTTTTTCACACAAGATCTGCTCAAGTGAAGTGTTGAGAACAAGCCGCCAAACACGGATGCAAAAAATAAATAAATAAATGGAAAAAAAAGTTCTCTGCAGGCAGGGCTGGGAGAGAGAAGACATTTCTGTTCTTGTCAAGTCTGAAAAGACCTTTGGACGCTGGTATTTTGGTGCATTTGTGGGGGAAAAACGGGACATTTTAGATTGTGTTTTTCAAGTATAGCCTTCTGTTATTTCAGCTCAAACTCCTTTTGCTTTTATTGTAACAGCAGATCTAAGGCTTCAACAAAATCGGTGAGTGAAAACATGCACCACTGTCACCCAAACACTAAAGGGTTCACCTTCTTCTCTTCTTCACTCACACTCTCATTTAGATTATTTATTAGTCAGTAAATCTCTTTTAAAAGATATTCAAACAATCATTATCAGTGATCATGCACCAGTTTCCGAATTTATTCAATTCTTTAAAAAAGAGTGGGCAACCTTCTTAGGATTCAACAATACTCAAAAAATCATTTCTTACTCAACTCATAAAAAACACAAAGAGAGAGCAGATATGTTAGAATTAGAAGATAAAATCAAAACTCTGGAGGCTGCTTATGCTGCTTCTGCACAGAAAAACAGTTTTCCAGGGCATAGTTTCTGCAGAGCGGCAGGAGTTCTTTAGAAATCTTTCTGAGTTGTGGGCAGGACGTCTGGTGCAGAGCAACCCCGCCCCCTTCCCTTTCTCTGCTGAGAGCTCAGAGGATTGAGCTTGTGATCTGCACAGCATATTTGTGCTCCTGATTAACAACTATTTGGACGAAGAAGTACTCAGAAATGTAGTTTTGAGCTCAATTTTCTTTATACGTGTCCTCCATCATCAGAGAAATGCAACAGGAACATGCTAATAACACAAAAAATACAATTGTTTTTATTAATGTAGGTTTTTAAACAAATAAAAGAAAACGGTGCATAAACAAAAGAAAGTATTTCATAAACATAAGTTAAATCAATGAATAGGGATGGGTGCCCCGGTTTTGAATGAGCCTTGGGGCAACATACTTCAAGACTGCAGTATCGGTAAGATCTGACCTCAACGGTTCTGCTATCGGAACTGGAGAAGTCGCATTTTTTTTTGTGTCCCACAAGATATAAACTAGAGCTGTGACGGTGTGGGATTTTTGATCACCGCAGTAATGAAGCAGCAGGAGTCGCAGCCAAATAAAAACCAAGTAAATTAAATCTTTTTTTCTTTTAACGTAGCAGCTGCACTGTTTTCAGTTCATTTGCATTTCCAGTATCTCACATTATTCTTATAGGACTGTCAGCCATGGTTACAATGAGATGCTGCTAACTTATGGTTAGGCTGGAGCTAAAGAGCAAGAGGAGAGAAAGAACAAATACTACTCGCCGCAAATGAATATAACTCATAATTACAACGTAGTATTCTTTATGAACAAATTACAGTAACAACTAACAACTAATATCTAACTAATGAACTAACTTTATAGGTGTTGTAGAATCAGTATGTGTATGTGTGTCAGCGCGCTGCGTGTGTAAGAGGAAGGAGTGTGTGCCATGCGAGAGTGAGTGAGAGCATGCACAAGTGTTGGGGGCGTGCGCACGTTCGTGTTTGTTGTCATGTAGTGAAGGAGAACAGTAATAAAAGGTTTCCCCCAGAAAAAACAGCGATTGATTCCTTATTAAACCGCTCTGGATGTGGAGTAGAGCTGTGACGGTGTGGGATTTTGATCACCGCGGTGATGGGACTCTTGCGATCCCCCCCAACACAAAAGAAGGCGACCGTGTGGCGCACTCAAGAACACACGCAGCTTGTAATGGAAATGAATACAATGGAAATTCCCCTAGAAGCCCTTGAAGTTTGAACACAGGACTTGCAGAAAAAGTAAATTATTAGCAAAGATGAATGTGTTTATTATAGTTCAAATCACACACCATATGCAGAACTTTCAACAACAAAAAAAGACGAAAGTGCGCCTTTCTGTAATATACCCGCACACTCCACCGTGTTGCCCTATGCAACTGTATTTTATTTTAGAGTGAACAGTTTATTTAATTTTTTTTATATTTAAATCATGACAGCAATTTGACAAAACATTGCTGTTTATTTTTCTTTAAATAACTTCTAAAAAAAAATCTATAAAGTAAAATGTTTTGTTAAAAAAACAATTTTGTTGCATAATGAGTAAATAAACACTTTATGTTCTTAATTTGTTATTTATTTGTTTATTTTTTTCCACAAAAAGTATTGATAAGAATATTGTTAAAATACCGGATCGATTGGCAGTATCAAAAAGAGTTGTAGTACCGTTAAAACCTTAACGATACCCTTCCCTATCAATGAATAAATAATAAAAAAATATTGATAATTGAATATATTAATAATAAGGTTTCCAAAAAAGTAACTGCATTACAACAGCAATCCTCTCTGCAGCCAAAAGTTTATCGCCTGGAACAGATTTTAGCGCGGACAAGGACACAACACCACAACACTTTCAATTTAATTCAAGCTAACATGGTTGGAGCCTGCAATCTCACAGTCTGATGGTCCCTCGCCAATTATCACATCATAATGTGCTGGTCAACTGCAGATGTTGAATGCGGTCCTTTAGGATTATCTGCCAAAGTGGGTCTACATCTTTTCTGCTCAGTGAGCGCCCGCACACTGGTTTTTTACACTTCACATCAATGTGAAACGCATGCAAGCGGCAGAAAACCAGTTAAGATCTTCTCCTGTACCCGAGGTGATTAGCTCACAAATGGACGGCTCTAAAAATGTGGGTTCACACCTGCCAGTTAAATAAGTCACACTTGTCAACTCTAAAGTGACTCTCCGCACCGTTTCCTTTCTCGTGTAATAAAACATCTCATTAACTAGAGTCAGAGTTATCAGTCCAGTCCTTTTTTTAACTTGTCACATCTGTGTTTTAGTTATTTAAAGTAAATTAATGAAAGAATATTTTTATGAAGCAAATGAGATTTGATTTTTCAGAGATTACCTAAAGCACCGAAACATGAACATGCTGCAGAAGTGTATCATATTAAAGATTGTTGTTTTCACTGCTGTCTTGTTTCTCTTTAAATTTGCCTCATATTACAAGAAGTAATCAGGCCAGAATATGTTTTTATAATGCAGATACTTTACCCTTACCAGCAAGTTAGCATTGTCTCATTTGGTAAAGTCAGAAGGCCAAGTGTGTATACACACTGTACGGGAAGTAATACGTCAACATACCCAGTATTTACTACTGAAAGTACCAAGTAATAGAGTGGAAATATGACTGACTTTCTTTTACAGTCCAGTTTCATTGTACTTCATGGTAGTTTCTGTGGTAAATTCTTGTAAATACCATGAAACGTACGAGTGTAGACCTAAAGGTCAAGGTACTTTATTTGTACTTGCCTTGTTCTTACATGTGGTAAGTACCACAAAAGACACCTTTGCACAACATGTAAATACCCAGTAAGTATAAATACCCCGTACTTATACGGTACCTGATGTACCACATAACTATGAACCAAATAGTACCAAATAAATACACAGCAAGTACCATGTAAGTACCGAGTAGACACAAAAAAGTACCATATAAGTACCCAGTAAGTCCCATTAAAAGTACAATGTAAACACCCTGTAAGTACCCAGTAAATTTCACACAAAAAACATGTAAATACCACTTAAGTACACTGTAAGTACTGTACTGTAATCTTTGATCTCAGGATAATTTGATAAATCTATAATCAACTGTGCAGGGCTGTTTTCTCAGGATTAAAGTTTTACCTCAAAGTCAATGTTTAGGATCATTACAGTGAAAAAAGACAGAAAAGTGTTGCTTTTTGGTCAGGCTAAACATAAACACAAAAACTCAAAAAAAAAAAACAGACTAAGAATTAATACTTTTTACCTAAAATAAAACATTTTTGTAATAAAAAAACACAAAGAGTTATAGTTCACAATAACTTTCTCCAACAGTGGCCCAGATTGCCTCTGACCGCAGCCTCATTGCATTTCTGCTGTATTTAGATCATCCTAACAGAAGAACCAGGTCTGAACAAGGACGAGGTCCGATTTAAGTCGTTTCATACTCAAGCATCAAGTTAATTCTTAAGTGTTTCAAAATTGCGTTCAAGTTGTTCAGCAAGAACACTGCAGTAAAGATATACATCTATTTGTGATAAAACCTGCTTTTAAACATCAAAAGATATCATTTATTTCACTTAAATTAATCTCAATTGATAGAAGCTGCAGTATTTCTTTCTAAATTCAGAGAAAAATACAGAATGTTTTAAAAAAAAAAATCCTTTAAATTTCAAATTTCCCTTGTTAAATTAGCAGAGTGTGTTTTCTCCAAGTTTGAGTTTCCCAGGTACTTAATGCAGCGTCTTTAATATGGAAACGAATGATTGCTCTTTGAATGATGTGCACTGCACTTTAAAGGCATGTGAGGGACAAAGTAAACACCCTTGTGAGATGCACACCCACGATCAGGATCTATGCAAATCAGGGCATGTCTAACAAAACACAGATAAGCCTGCTGTAACCTTCAAAGTCATGGAAGTCAATAGAAAAGCTGTTAACCACCCTAAATAAACTCAATGCAGGATACTTAGAAGAAAAAAAAAGTGGAAATCATTTCTAACGTGTGAACCACAGGGCGAACAGCAGAACACCCAAAGGGAAGTAACAGCTGCTTTTCATTTAACGTTGCAGTTATGTAAAATATCTACAGGCTATTATGGTCGAATTACCTGTGCGAGCATGCACGGCGTCCGGTATCGCCGTGTCTTTGACGTCAAAAACCAATTCTGAAAAACAACCTTGTTATCTGTGTTCGCTGTCCTGAATATTCTTCATCCCATCCTGCAGGAACATTCACCTTGTCCATGAATAATATGGTTAGCTTTAGACTTTCAGTTATTTTTTTTATTTAGTCAGCACATGGCATGTCATTTTGAGGCTATGCTTACAAATAGTAAGTCATGGAATTTCACCACCTTTGCTGACATTTTTAATGTAAATTGAAATAACTAAAGTTCAGATTTTGTTAAGTCAAGTTATGGAAAAACTTTTTACATTAGCAAAAACAAAAAATTGGTATTGAGATGTAAATTTGAAAAAAATTGAATTAAATGTGTCGTTCAAATTAAGTAGCAACTCCTCTGAGATACATTTATGTGAATATAATACATTAATGGAAATGTGCCAAGGTGAAAAAATCAAAAAACAACACACCAGACCTTTATTTTTATTTTTTTTAAATATTTTTTTGTAACTATTATCGCTGTAAAAATAAGAAAAATGCAATGCAGTTCAGGAGACTTTGCAGGGTGCCTCCCCCGTCTCTGCCCAACAGCCAGCTTCCCAGGGTATAGCCTAGCTGATCCTACGAGCTGATTGAGTCCCTGAACACCTCACGTCTATAAATGAAACCCTGATTGGTAAATGCAGCATTGCAACCTCGCCAAAGTTCAGATATTTGAACTCTGACCAAGGCAGGGGAAATGGGAGCGGGGTTGCTCCGCACCAACGGCCCCGGACAAATAAAGGGGGAATTTCAGATGAACTATGGTTGCTCTGCAGAAATTATGCCCTAGAAAACAATCAATTTTGGCTAAAAACGGCATTATTATAATCAAAAGATCACTTGGACTGTAGATCAAAATATGACCGTAGTGGGACTTTAATCAATTGATCACAACAGGTTTAACAACTGTTTTAGTCTCCTTATAACACGGATTGACTTTTTCTTTATTTGAATGAGAGGCTGATGTCAGCACATGCTTGATGGGCATCCTCAGTTTACCAGACTGAATTATTTTGGGAATCCCGCAGAGACCTCACCGCACACGAGTGCAGATGATACATTTGCAAATAAACTTTGTAACATTGATTAATTTAAACAAATACTTGCCATTTTCTTATTAACGTCCTCAGCATTCAGAAAAAAAAAAAAAAAAAAAAACTGAGCCTGACTCGACAACAAAAAATATGTGTGTTGTCCAGTAAAATCTGAAACCCACAGCTACAATAAAAAAACATAAAAAACAAAAAAGCAAGTACAATTATCTGGATATATCATGTCACAGCGCGGTGCAACTAGTATTTTATTATCACCTCCGAAAAACAGGTGTTATTGTTTGGCTGTCATCTTCTCCCCCACATGATGAAGTCTAACAATGTTTTCACTGTGATTTGTGTATTTTTAGGGGTTCATTCTCATCTCTGCATCCAGAGTTGTGTCTGTAGAAAAAGGAAATAAAACAGATGAGCTGATGACATTTGTAATTCTGTCACAATACCAAGGATGGGCTAAAAAAAAAAAAAAGAAAAAGCTGCAAAAACTGCCATGCTGTGTTTCTGCCGTTTTAATATTTAATAAATGAATAACAAGCCCAAATGACAAATTGGCTTCCAGCTCCTGGCGACAGAAAACGACAGAATCAGGTCTGGTCATTTTAATGGCGTGGCGAATGTCTTTGCCCAGAGACAATGAGGCCCGAACAGCCAGCGCTCAAGGTCACTGCGTGGCTGCTAACAGGTGCTCCAAAGCGCTTCTCTGCTTCCGTAATAACTAACTCAAATCTGGGTAGTTGATCAATAGCTTGCTAATTAGGATGCAGAAGGACTTTGTGGAGTCATTTTTCAGAGTGAAATGTTAGCAATGGCTGATATTTATTCAAAAAAATGCATTTCGTTGAGAATGCAGGGTGGTGCTTTTTGGATTAGTGTGCAAGGACAAAGTAAGTTCAGACTTTCAGTTTTCTAAAAATAAGGATAACACAAAATAAATACTGTATTTTTCAGACGATGTGAGGTTTTTCTCTCAGTAAAGAGACCATAAAGTTCAGCTCCTATAGGAAAACTTGAAATCGTGAAACTAAATCCCTCCAAATTAGGCGGGATAACAAAAGTTGAGCGTGGAGAGTTTCATGGAGTTTTGGTGCAGCAGGTATGTTAGGACTCATGTAAGTTCAGGTAGGCTTCTTCCTGTCACTCGTCAGCCTTGTTGCACTTGAAACACATTTGGATACTGGCCTCTCCCGTCGATCACGCCAGCTTCTCTCTGATTGCGGCGTCCTCCTCGCAGCGGCTGACAGCCACGTCAGGCACAAAATGTAAGACACGCTCCTTCAAGTCCTCACTAAGGCCAGAAAAGTGGATCATATCACTCAAGTTCTGACATCTTTACACTATTTCCTGTCCATCAAAGAGAGGCTTTTAAAAGACAGCAGCTGCTGTATAAAGTTTGAATTCCCTTTCAAATCATTTTTACCGATAGAAATGTCTATAAAAACATAAATACAGGCACGTATCTTTTTATTTTTTAAACCTTTCTGAATTTCTGAGTAGATACTTCTACTGATAAACATGTTAATAGGCAGCTCTGTATTTACAGCTGTACAAAGAGCCTAATGAAGCACTTGTGTTTTTTCGGTGTGAATCTCCGTCAACATTCACTGTAATTAGCTCATTACAGATAATACAGGTCTTCTTAATGGTTTGTTTGGTTGGAAATATTATTTACATATAAAATTGTATTTTTCTGTTCATGTCAGTAAAAAAATTATTTGAAAGAATAATATTTAAAAAAAAGTCTGTTTTGTCAATTATGTGGAAAGTTTTAATAAAGAATTGCATCAACCTTGGTGGGTCAAAAACATTTTAGCCAACAAATGTTAACTATATTATTTCAAGAATTTAAAGGGAATACATGCATTTTCTTAATGATGGTTTACTTTTGATGAAATAAAAAGTAACGCCTTTCTGAATTTGTAGTGTCTTTTCTAAACAAAAAAACAGCGGTTTGATGTTTACAGGGAACGTTGAGATGTGCTAGAAACCTCCGTCTCCTTTTTCATAACCAATCACAGAGTCAGAAGAGATTTTTCTTCACTGCATGACAATACGCTGATAATGGATTTCCTGGAAACACACTGAGCTTCTCCACTTAGCTGCAATTATACCATAAATATGGCAATTACAAACACGGTTCCCTAAAGTCGGATTTAGATCTTTTTTTCTTTAAATCTGCATTGTATTTCAGCAGCAGATAAAAAAAAAAAACATCTGTAGAAGGATAGAAAAAAAGATCATCAGAAAACTACCCAGCTGTTTTCTTTGCAAATTAAACCTCTACCAAAAAAAAAAAAAAAATCAGATAGTGAAACATTGTGCTGTGAATGCACAAACCAAATAGTCATGTCAATTATTTTTCGTGGACACCATAAAAAGGAAAGTTTTTGTGAATTTGCACATTCTCAAAAAAATTATATGGAAGCCAAACAAGTAGAAATTGTTGTGCCATTATTTTAAATGTGATACTCACAGTTTTGAGTGTAAAACTTAAAACATTTGTGTGCTCAAATTGCACTTGAAACCAAAAAATGTGTGCAAACAAAAATCTGAGCAGGACACAGTGTTACAAATGTTCGAACAAAGCAAGCCAATCACAGACATGGACACGAAGGTTAATGAATAGGCCAATGCGGCTGGGGTGTAGGGGTGTCAAACTGTCTTGTTTAGCACAGCTAACAAGGTTGGGAGTTTTCACAGTCACAGTACGTTTGTTTTAGTGGTATAAGTCTGTTTTTTTTTTTTACGTGTTGCAAATAAGGTTGGGAGTTATTGTGAATACCCTAATGTGGTGGTGATAGAGGTTGTGTCGGAATTCCTTCACTACTCGCTACATCCTGCAGGATATAGTGCGTTCGCCATTTTGTAGTGCTGTCCGAATCTACAATTCCAAAAATCAAGTGCCCTAAAATTTCCCAGAAGTGTGTGGAAAGAAAACAGCAAAAATTTCAGCTCCGACAAACTGAACAAACAGACAAAAAAGAAGAAACAACTCAAATCATTACAAATCAAAAGGTAATCAAACCAATACAACCCCTCTACTTCCTTTAGTTCAACCCTGATAAACAGGAAGTGAAGGCCTTGGCCACCATTTTGTCACCTGGGCACCAGGAAGTAGGGTTGAGAAACATTGCATATCAATAAACCACTTGAAACCTGTTGGGTGTGTCTCTCGTTACTTGCATGAAACACCCTACTGATACTAATGGGGACAAAAAGGTTAGACTGCTTTGACACACTCAAAGTCATCTCATTTTTGCGAGTATTTCAAACAGGCATGTATTAACAGAAAGGCTTTAGCAGTAAAACTATCAAAACTCTGTTTTCTTTACGAGAGACAAACAAACGCTGAGTTTTATTCACAGTGAAAGCCTTCATCGTTGAGGCCAAATCAAGAACCACTTCCTCAGAATTGGATGAAGGCCGACTTAAGCCGATCTTTTGCTTTACAAGCAACAGTGATTTCCCTTCCTGCACCTGTAAGCCGCCTCCCTGAAGTGCAGCCCTGACAATAAACACAGCACTCCCAAATTCTAAACGCCGCAGAGCATCAAGTCCTACACTCCCTCCTCCTTAGACTCCAACCTCACAGGTTGCCAGGCTACAGATATGAAAGCCTTGGATGTCTGTATTTATGGAATGTCGGCAGGAATCTGATGCTTTAATTAAGGCAATTTTGACTCAAAGCTTTTGTAGCAGCTTGTTCGTTTCCAAGGTAATGCCGGCACTGCCTGTAATTGCTGTGATAACTGGTCCTTTGTGCGACAACCCAGGGAGTGTCAAAAAGCCTTAAAAACTGCTTCAGCTGCTCTGAGCAAAACAAAAAAAAAGAGAATCTATGCTGGCCCTAAAGTGGAGGAGAAAACACTGGCTGTAGCAAAAAAGCTAATTTTTCTGATGTCTTGTGATATATTGAAGGTGTTTTTTGATTCAATACATATCCTAAAAGCTCTATGAGATGCCGTGTACAATATTTTAGCCCAGGTTTTCACAGCGGGGTTCAGTGGTTACAATCACTCTGAGAAGCAGCTACATTATAGCCGAGAAAAGCTGCAGCAGTCCTGGACAGCAAGGGCTCGTTTTTGAAATTCTTCTTTTGTCGTCCCCCGCCAAAAATACTCAAAAACTCAAAGTTTTCACGCCCCTAGTACCCGGTGAGAATGAATTAAAGTTCCGATGGGATGGCCGGAGGACCTACGGTTTGGCCACCACATTTTTGTGGCAAAGCGTGAAGTTTGGCGATTTTCACATTTTACCACAACATGGGAAATGAAAACTTGTGTTCAGAAAGTTTCAAACATGGTACCAGCTTAAGTCTACAACCACAACTGAAGTTCCATTGACCTTTGACCTCAGGAAGAAGCTGCAATCTTCAATTTAGTCACCTTTAACCCACCTACAAATTTAAACACTTCCTTTAGGGATTTTAATTTATCGCCTCCTAACTCTTTTTTAACCATCATTGGGAAAAAAATGTTGGAATCAGAAGTTGTCGATTTTGAATGGCATTAGTGTGGTGAGCACACACTCCCTGTTGTTCGCATATTTACTAGAATATTATTGTGAGGATACAATACAACATAACACATAAGCATTTTAAGAATGTGGCTGTGGTTAAAATAAAACATAGTAAATGGTGTTTACTTATATAACGCTTTTCTACCTACAAGGCCCAAAGCGCTTTACAGTCACAGACCCGTTCACCCAATCACACACACACATTCACACACTGGTGGCGGCTCCGCTGCCGAACACTGGCGCCAACCTACCACCAGAGGCAAGGTGGGGTTCAGTGTCTTGCAAGGCTGGAATCGAACCTGCAATCTTACAAACATGGGTCGACCGCCCTACCGCAGCACCACGGCCGCCCGTTGCAAAGGATCTTAAAAAATTTACCATTGCCGATACTCTTAAAACTTGAATAAACCTGTTTGTCACCCTTAGATGACCAACAACTAAAATGGTTGCCATGGAGATAAAACCAACAGATTAGCCGCCATTTTTTTTCATGAATTTCTCATATGCAGCTCTGACTAAGGTGGCAGAGGCAGAGTAGGAGAGTGACAGGGGAGGAACAGCTGCTCAGCAAATCAGGGCGGGTCAGGAAAGGGCTCGCGGCTTTAATTTTTCCTTCGTTTTCCATCAAGCTTGAACCTTGTGAAGTCCACCTGCATATTTTCCCCTCTTGTAAAACTCCTCCTTTGCTCATTACCGTCATCTTTGTCCGTTGCTACTTTTATCACTCTTTTCTCCTCCTTGTTGCTGCTGAAGAGGAGCATGCTCTTAAATGAGTAAACGACTGGAACTCTGCTCCTCAGTGCAGGTTTCTGCGGCGGTTATTACCATATGATTATTAGTGATGGACAATTGGCCTCAAAGTTGTTTCATTATGAAAGAGCTCGCTGGGATCTCATTAGCGCTCTCAGTCTAAAGGCTGCTGCTCAACCTCGCTCTGCTCCAGGGAATTACATTTCGATCACCAAGTCTGGAGTTAACAAGGCAGCATTAAAGGAATGTGAAGGTGCAACTGCCAAAAAGAGACAAATTAGTAACCTCCATGAGTGTCAGAGGTGCTCGATTCATATAAATAAATGATAAGAGCCGTGCTGGATCTGAGGGCTCTTACATTATGGTACAGTACAGCCTGGTGTACCTGAAAAAGGCACGCGGTGGAAACCCCTGACGCTGTAGGCCCCTTTGTTTTTCTTTTAGCCTGACAGGGGCATCCATCAAAAAAAATGTAATTTCATTTCTTTTCAGCTGTTGATAAAGTTGCTGACTAGTGCCCGTCCTCCCCAAAGGATCAATAGCTGTTTATACAAATAATGTAAGGAGAGCCCTACCCACCAGTGGCGTAGCTGGAGGTGACTCCCTCTCCAAGGGCAGCTGCTGTGGAGGCGCACCCATATTGTGGACACACTTAAATGAGCCACACCAACCTTGATGAATTACAAAGTGGGTGCATGTGTTGACAGCAGAGGTCATTACATATACTATGACTCAATGAGTGAACACAGTAATTGCTCGCACTTAAACCCTGCAGAATTACAGGGCTTTTTAGGTTGCAACTAAAACAATTTATTAAGCTTTGGCTCAAAACCCCACCCAGCACGCCAGAGAAAATTAGAAATCACTCAAATACGTAATGACCTTTAGTTACTCTTAAAAAAAGAAACCCAGTTCTCTGTATGTCATAAATGTCAGAGCCGTGTCGCTGATGGAGGGTAATTACTTTTGGCATCTCAACTATTCCAGCTTCCACACCTCGGTTCCATTCAGTTCAAACGGCAGAGACAAAGCCGCTAAACGCTCCGTCTTTTTGCTGCAGCCTAATCCAGTACCTGAAAAACACTTTGAAATCTTTTGCTTGAATGTCACCTTAATCCTGGCTCTCTGAACTGCCAAATTACCAGAGATATTGTATGTTCTCTCCCCCAAATCTGTTTGAAGAGACAGACAGAACATGAAAGGAAAACTGTTTTCAACGCCAGCGAAGGAACATTAAAGATAGAAAGAGGAGAGAAGAGAAGCAGCAGCTCCTACAATGGAGAGGAAGAGGAGAGAGTGATGGACGAAAATCGCTATGTTTCCCGGCAACTAAACTTGGTTTGTGCGACATTATCACGGCAGAATAGCTGATAGCGTGGGGGAAAGACACCTGAAAGAGTTTCACAGGTACAGCTGAATTATGAAAGCCTGCGGGCTTATCAGAACCACGAAGACTATTCACATGTCAAAATGGGTTTCATCATGTGGTTGTGATAATTTCATCCTCTTTAGTTTAGAAACTCCATGCATATGATCAGGCTTAAATCAAATTCTCCTAACAGATAAATCTGATCTCTCAATACATGTGTCATTACGCCGTACAGCAGTCGTGGATTGCAAGGACACGATCCTTTTCACAATCTGTACTTCTTACTGCGCCCATTTCATTCCCGCCACATAAAAACTCAACAACAAAATTTCGAAGCACCTAGTACCCGATAAAAAGAAATTTGTCGCCCATCACAGTGGGCGACACTGGGATGTCATCAAAAATGAATGGGGCTAAAATCTCTTGTGGGGCTCAAAATGATATATCAAACCCCACTAAGGAAACCAGAACCGACTTGTCGGAATATCCAAAGGAAGCTTTAAAATTATTATAGGATGGCCACAGGACCTACGGCTTGGTGGCCATTTTGTGTAAAATGTAGCGTTTTGTCTTTTTTTTTTCACTGATGAGAGAAACATCGATCGCCTTATTGGTGATCCACAGAATTTGGAGATTTTTTAAGGCTTGGCTTGCTAGTAAGCAGTGTAAAAAATATGTTTTTTTATACCTAAAAAGCCACTGGAATTTCTTCAGCATATAAATAGTGCAGATGATGCTGTACACATGATGCTTTCACTTGACAGGAAAATTGCATTTCTGATTGCCTGGTCTGCTGGCCAGTGGTCACTCCAGTCAAGATGAAAATCGGTAAATTGCGGTTGCCAGCTGAGCAGTCTTTGAATCTGTAAATGATTTTTTTTTTTTTGCAGCTAAAATATGAACTAACGTGAAATAAAAACCTTCATGGAATCCTGTGCAAACACGAGATTTTCTTTTCGCCGTCCAAAACCATTTGCATAGCTGCACAAAAGCAGATTAAGTGCAAAGGTTTTATGCTTCTCTCTTAAATACATAAAATCTGTGTTAGTAAGTGATTAGAAACAGCTTAACTATTGTAGTGAACACTTAAGGAGCTTTGCTTATCACCATTTTTAATTTGATCAAGAAATTATTAGATATTAGATGTCAAAACCCAGAATGATATAGAAATAACAGATTTATTCAACATAGAAGTGGCATACATTTTTATTTTACAGCAGGTTGTAGCTTCACAGTAAAACAGGCTTCAGGACACAAATGTTGATGCCGATTTTTGCTCCATAATCATTGATGAAAACATCCGTTTCACCAAAGCTTTATCCAAACTCTATTCTGAATCCTCACTTTTCAGTGCGCTGGTTTGCCATTCCTCTAAAATCCTCCCACACATTTTCTCTAAAATGTTTTCCAGTTCAGTAGATAGAAAACAATTCCACCTGCATGAAAACTCTCTGCCCCTTCTCCCACCTTTACCACAACATCACCTCCTCCTCTTCCTCCCTTCCTTTCACAGTTCAGGCACATCTGCAGGCTTTAGAGGCACAACCCTGAGCTTTGTGATTCTCCACTCAATATTTTCTCGTCAGAAAGAAGTGGCAGACCCACAGCAGCGAGGGGAAGAGTGCAGCGCCTGGAAGAGGGACATTAATGAGCGCCTGGTTCATGAGCTACAGGCCAGACCAACTCTGAACTGGAGACCACGGTCATCCAGGCAGCTGAGAGTGTTAGCGTTAGCAGGCTGCCTGCTCCTGAACATGATGTACTGCAGTCAGGGATGTGATTAATTAATAGCATTGATTTAATAGCTTTTCTTTGCACCTAACCAAGGCTGCAACACTGCAATATGTTTGGAGAGAATCACAGCCAGCTCATGTCCTGAAAGGATGTATTGGAACAACAGAGGGAGAAAAAACATAATAAATTAGAGATGCAGTGATTGCAGTTTGCTTGGCCAATTCCGATACCAAATTTTGAGAAGATCTGTGGATACAGATCGTTGTCGCTTTTTTTCTAGAAACTAAAACTTACTGCAAATGCAAAAACAAACTTTTATTAATTAGATTTGTTTATTTTAAGGTTAAAAAAACATAAAAAGATGATTGAAACGCTTTTTTTATGTGTATGGGTTAAATTATTGCAGCTGACAAAAAGGCAAAAAACTTTTTTTTGACCTAGTTTATTATTTTTATGAACATCGTGAGAGGCTTCTCCTTTATCCAGTACGTGCAAATCTTTGCCTAAAGACCCACTTAAATGAAAATCGTGTTTTGGTGTTTTTAATACGTTCTTGTGGCATTTTCTGATAACAGAGGACATTTAAAAAAAGATTATGCTACAAATAGCATTTCTGAGTATTTCTTTATTGTTTCTGAATCAGTGTAAAAAAAAAATACTGTTTAAAAAATGTGACGTAGAAAATACATCAGAAGGGCCACATACTCCCTGCTCTAAGCTCTCAGCAGCAGTCAAGAGGAAGGGGGGCGGGGTTGCTCCACACAAATGCCCACCCACAACTCAGAAGTAGTAGAAAATTACAGTTTGTTTGTTTTATTTTAGCTAATAAAATGGCACAATCATGATTAAAAGACTGAACGCTTTTGACATAGACTAAAACATTATCAGAGTGGGTCTTTAACTAACCAAAACCATATGGGTGGTATCAACTATCTGCCTGTTATTAACCTTCTGCTTCAGGTTTAACAGTCGTGTTTTTGTCACCCTACTTTAGGTAAAACTCTAAAAGGGCCTATATCATAGACAATCATCATTTTTTAGTGTTTTATACTGTTGATTTCCCACAAAAAACAAGCCCAATGCAGTATTTTGATCCATTCACACATTTCTGAGTAGCCGTCCAAAAACCGGCTCTATGAGCACCGGCCCCTCCCAACCAAGAAAACGAGTGGTCGGCAAGAAAATGAGCTCCAAAAACAACTCATATTTCATAAAAAATGTGTTCCTTAGTGTGCCAAAGGTAATATATTACCATATAAATAGATATAGTTTCCTCTGAAAGGCTTAGAATAGCATGATATAAATAAATCTACAGAATACGGTGGACATTTCATGCTAGCTTTAGTCTCAATTCAAACAGTGAAAGTAAATGCTACAATAGCAGCAGAGAAGGATGGGGTGAGCTCTATAAAAACAGCTTTACAGACAGAGCTTTAGCCAGCAGTTTTATCATTTTTGCTGGGTTTGTGCACCATTTGTATTTGTGCCCTTATTGACTTCATTTAAACCACTACAAGACAATTTAATCAGGGCGAAAAACAGAGGAATGAGGATGAGAAAAAAAAAAAACATTTAAAATTGGAAAGATGCTGCACTGCTGGTCAGAGGCAATCACATGGAAAAATTATCTGATAATGGTCAATTGATTGTTGCATCGCTGCAATAAATATTATTTAAAGCCAGATAACACAGAAAGCAAAGACTGCAAGAAATAGTTTCAACCACAGTCGGAAATGTTGCACAGGATAAAATATTAACAGAGAAAAAATGTTTCAAAAATGTCATGAAATTATGGAAAACTCTAAAACACTAATCAGATTACATCCCAAGTGATCAGGAAAAAGGAAAACTCATATAAAATGTTAAAAAAAAACAGCAAGAACTCAGATGTAACTATTATGATGGAGTGGATGTGCCATTGATAAAACATGGTGTCAGCTTTTTGGAGTTTAATTATTAAACATGCTGCCTTTTTACATGAGACGGATGTTGAGCCTACAGCAATGTGTGCAGCCATGTTCAGACTCTTCTGGAACAACAAAAGAAAGCAAGATAACAAATCTGATGGAAATGTGAAGAGAGCTCCACACATGTCAGGAGGATTCCTCAGTCCACTCTGCTGCTGCTGTGAAAACACCACTCCTCCACACAATCCAAGCAACATTCTTCTCTCACACTTTGATCTAAAAGCTATGAAATATTCACCATTAAATTAGACTTTATTTTAACCCAGAAGTGTCATTTAAAATTCATAACAGTGGAACTTTGGCACAGAACCGTTTCCTTGTGCTTGCTCTCTGGCAGTGTTAAATCCCCTATATGAAGATGCTTTTCAGTTTTAAGCTTGTTTTTTTTTTAAATAGTGCATCTAAGAAATATTCATTTAAATGATCATGAAAATAGCTAGCATCTCTATATTTATGACTAATTTGTAAAAACTAATGCCACAGAGGGACGGTGGTGTTGCAAATAGTTGGGTCATATATTGTAGGGTTGTAACGATTATTCAACACATCGATGTATCCAACTGGATCGATGTGCAAGTTCTTAATCGAATCGACAAAGCATTTAAAAAGTGTTTCAAAAGGAAATTAATCCATCTTGGAAAATATTGTTTAGAATAAAGCATGATAGGTTTATTTTACTAGAACGTAAAAAAAGACTAAGCGCATCACAGCGGACAACACAAATGTGATGGCAGCAAAAGAATGGTCAGTCCCTCCGGACCCGTAGAGGGTCATAGAAGGAAGCTGTCAAATCTTCAGGGGAGCCCAGGTGTGCCTTGCAGTTCCCTTGAAACCCCAATGGCCAACATAAGGGACGTCATGAAAATGGAACGTACCATTGTCGTACATGTGGTAAGCATATTGAGAAGGATTTGCAGAGGATAATAAAGTTACTGGCCGCTGACATACGGATGATGGTGTTGTACGGTGTTTTAAAATATGTCAGTCAAGATGAAGGTAGAACTCTGAATTGCAGGATGCTTTAGAAATGTTTAAGTCGAAAGTGTGGATCCACGTTGATCTTTATATCATTTCTCCTAGAGGCCAGTTCAAACTGCGAGACGTTATCCTTTAATCTGCATAAGTCTTACAAAGAGAGTTTCTGAAATGCTCTCCCAAGTCCAAGTGCTCAAATTATCACAGCATTTTTCTGTGTGATTTTGAAAATCTAGTCACTTTTCAGTCACGTAACTTGTATTCAATACTCCTGTACAGAAATCTTTTAACCAGCAGAGAAACGCTTTCTGGAATGCTTGAAAATTGGGACGTCTTCATCGCCTAGCTTAGTTATTCCTGCTGTCCCTCTGCACTAATAACAGTGTTACCAAACCTTAATGAGGATTGGCAGTCAGTTTAAAAATTATTTAGCAATTACAGTTGCGTTCCTATATTTCTGTCAGAGAGGGCCGTGTTTCAACATGTTTTGTCATGATTTTTTAGCCAAGTTGTACAAAAATGGGGGGGAAAAAAATCATCTAAATGAATAATTAATGGAATTTTAGCTGTTAACCACAGAAAAGGCAGCCAAGATATGAGCTGTAGTACCAAATACCAGACTTAAGTCCAGTTAATTTGTGAACAGGAAGACTACATAATTAAATGAAAAGACAAGGGCCAGCATCTAATTATCTATAATATACATGATCATCGTGTAAAAGCCAGTGGTAGGACCAGTTGTCCAATAATTGGGAAAATAAATCATGGAAAAGGAGGAAATGCTAAATTTTCTAAGACAATAAAGGCAAAAACCTTCAGCAACATCACTGAGTAAACTAGCAGGATGTACACACACCATATGCCTTCAAGGGGATTTAAGCATACAAGACCCGTGTGACTAAAATACCTGGTGAAATGATTTGTCCACATATGAACATGATTTCATGTTGGAAATAAACCTATACAAAACCTCAACCTCAAAAGTGAGGTCAAAATTACATCAAATAAACCATATTTATGATATTAAATTGGATCAACAAAAAAAGTTTAAAAAAAAAAGGGTCTACGGTCTACAAAAGTAAGTTCTTGGCTCTTCAAACGTTCCTCCCTGTACCAAACCTGCCTAGCCCAATTTTTCTGTTCGTCATGCAGTACTTCAGAAGAGCTACACTTGCTCTGTATAAAAATTATGTGATTATCTGGATCTACAGAACATTTGCTGCCTTGTTTGGTGTCGTGGTTTTTTAACTCTGTGTTCATTTCTGGTCTTTATAGAACTCTGACTTTACAGACTTTACAGATCCCATTTGCTGCATCTCAGAACAGTTTTGTTCAAAGTTCAAACAGAAAAGCAAAGAAATCACGACAACTTCTGATGGCTATAATGCTGCCTTTAAAGTGGTCTTTATGGGGATGGCGAGTATATTGGCTTTGACATTCTACTTTCCACACTGTAAGGACAGACTCATCTTAACCTCGCGCTGATTGCTGAACTCCGTGGGACGACTCTTCCACAAGGATCGTCATTAACTTTACCTTTTATCTCCACCAGCGCTGATAGCAGGAGTGACCCAATGCAACGTGTTGGTAATTGTATAGACTGAAGCATGACTGCGTCTGATGGGTCCAGTCAGGGACATGGCGGCCCACTTTGGTAAGTGATGAGAGAGGTAAAATAGAAACCTTGATTACCCCTGGCACTGCTCAGAGTGCACTCCCTCCACACAAGGTTATTGGGCCTCTTTGCACGAATGGTCAAATTTAGGACACAATTATGATCCAGTTTCCACGTCTCTGTATTAACGTCACAGTAATGAGGCTTTTGATTCATTTTAATTTCTGTGGTCAGGTTGGAAGTGTGTTTGAGGGAGCCCCTGCGACCTCAACAACTCGGGCTGTCAGCCTCATTAAAAGCCTACATCATCATCTGCATCGGGGTCATCAACACCTTCAATTACCCCCACCCCGTCTGTCATCAATATTGTCACTGTCTACATTGCCATTGTGGTCATTAGCTCAAGCCCTGAATGCCAATTTCCATTTGATCTTCATCACTTAACATCTGCCGACCAGAGAAGAGGAATACCTCTGGCAACGTGGCGTTTTCTCAAACAGCGAGAGTCATCGCCGTTGTGAACAAAACACTCCCTGGAGGACAGGGCACTGATGGCTTTTCTAATGTGTAATGAATATAACGCAGGGAGTAATGCACGCATCCCCAGGCCACCAAAACAGGAAGCTCCGTCGCCTCCTCACCTCCGCGATGTCATGCTTGAAAAAGAAACACATTTATTTCATACCCAACCGCCTCCCAACTCTGCAGCCATGACGATGCATCAACCCATTGAAATCAACTGTAATTGGAGACATCGCTTTTGTTCTGTGAAGCATGACGGCTCCTGTCAAAGATGAGACAACAGACAATATGCAAACATAAATATACACTGCTTTCTCTTGACCCCCAGTAAACACATGAATGCACATAATGACAAAAGGAAGTGTCTCTGGGAAGAATAAGGTTGCAATATATGTAGATTTCCAGTTCTTAAGCTCCAACAGCTCTCTGCTCTTTGATACCAAAATGTAATTATCTTTTGAAGCACTGCCTCCCCTTTTTCATGGAGGGATGTGAGAGAAACTGACTCGAATGTGTTTTCTTTCTGCACTCATACTCCAATTACCGAGAAACTTTGTATAAAACCTCAAAACACCTCAGCTGGCTTTCCGTTTCAACTCCCATCACTTTGAAATCTACCGTCGCTGTGACTCAAACTCCATTAATCATAACCTCCAAAAAAAAAAAAAAAAAAAAAATCATTTGGTATGTTTTTCTCTGGAGACTGCATTGTCACAGATTCTAAATCAAAACTGCAGTACCCCTTAAAATACAATGAAGTATTAAATTAGATGGAAGTTTTCAGATTTTTTTTTCTTTTTTTTCCTTAAAGCTACAACACTTGGACATTTTAATCAAAATGTAGCCCACACATTGTGTTTATTTTTTTTTAAATGTCAAACAGAAATTGAAAAATGTGCCTTTCTTGGCCCCGAATTTGACCTCAGGACCAAGAAACATCTTTAAAAACAAGAATTCAACTTGATTTGCCCGTCTGCAAGACAGATGCCACCCTTTTCTGCTGTGTTTGTCTAAATCGAAAAAAACCTGCATTTGCCATATAGTAGTGCATGAATATAATCCAGTGCTGCCACTCCTCCAAACACAAACCATAGCTGACAACCATATTTTCTGATGTGTAAGCCACATTTTCTTTACACAATTATGCATAAAAATACTTGTGTGACTTATATGAAAAATATATAAAAAAGGCTTTAGTTTTTCACTTTTTGTTCAACCCATGGAATAAAAGCTAAAAGTCGGCACTGTTGTTTTATTAAAAATTCACCGTGGTAATGTACAGAAACCCAAATTAGAAAAAATGTGTCTCTGTCCAAATATTTATGGTCCTGACATCTACCAGAGGCCTGGGAGCTTGAGGGTCCTGCAGTATCTTAGCTGTTCCTAGCACTGCGCTTTCCTGGACTGAGAGGTCTGAGGTATTTCCAGGTATCTGTTGTAGCCACTCCTCCAGCTTGGGGGTTACTGCCCCGAGTTCTCCAATTACCACAGGCACCACTGTCAGCTTCACTTTCCAGGCTTTCTCCAGTTCTTCTCTGAGTCCCTGGTATTTCTCCATTTTCTCATGTTCCTTCTTCCTGATGTTCCCATCGCTTGGCACTGCCACATCCACCACAACGGCTTTCCTCTGTTCTTTATCCACCACTACAATGTCTGGTTGGTTCTCCATTAACATCCTATCAGTCTGGATCTGGAAGTCCCACAGGATCTTTGCCTTCTCATTCTCTACCACCTTTGGAGGTGTTTCCCATTTTGACCTTGGGGTTTCCAGTCCATATTCTGCACACATGTTCCTGTATATTATTCCAGCCACTTGATTGTGGCGCTCCATGTATGCTTTACCTGCCAGCATCTTAAACCCTGCAGTTATGTGCTGGATTGTTTCAGGTGCCTCTTTGCACAGCCTACACCTTGGGTCTTGTCTGGTGTGGTAGATCTGAGCCTCTATTGCTCTGGTGCTCAGGGCTTGTTCCTGAGCTGCCAGGATGAGCGCTTCAGTGCTGTCCTGTAGGCCAGTCATTTCTAGCCATTGATAGGACTTCTTAATATCAGCCATTTCAGTTATGAAGTTAAATATGATATTTGGCTGCTGCAACTCATGCATCACTGAACTGCAGGCAATTGTGTACAACCCACATAAATCGGCTGATTCTTTCTCAGAGAAAAGCATCTTTGTGCCATTATGCAACACTTTACATTTCAGATATAAGTTAGTAAAATGTGTTGTTATGCAACACTGTACGTTAGCAATGTATTGCATATTGGTGCAAAGCCTAATTGAAAAACCACTTTTCTCTACATCCAAATCAGCTGATTCAGGTGATTGATCGCATAAACAGTCAAAAAATGGCGGTAGGTCAAAGAGCGCGCGTTACTTAAGCGTCACCAGAGACATCGCCAGTGTTAAAGGGTTAAACACCTCAAGACCATCCAAATGCCCAAATCAAATGACACTGCTTGCATTGGTTAAAAAAAAATGTTTGTGTGAATTTTTATGTAAGTAGCAGAAAAAACCAACCCTGCTAAATGGCTTTAAAAAAACAACATGTAGTCTGAACTTTTCCAAGGGGTCCCTTAAAAAATAAAAATGATAAAAATCTTGTATCTTTTCCAGATGTAAACACTTTCTAGCAGGGAGTTGATAACGAGAAACCATGAGGGGAGAAGGTGTGAAAACAACGCCAAAACACATCTTCTGATGGTTGGGTACTTCGTGTTAAAACCAGTGGAGTTATTGTGATCTGAAAGCTCTATTTTATAGTGACTGGATTGACATTTAAGAATGCTAATGAGCATTTTTTTTAAGGTGTAAACCTGATTGTTCTAATGTTCGCATGTCAGAAGCCAGTGTGAGGTTTAAGCAAAAAAAAAAGTACAATCTAAAGGCCTGAAAAAGTCCTGGGCCTTTTGGTTCTACATTTTCTTGAAATGCCGTCAGCACAAGCCCTGCTCTTTGTTTTATTGGAGCACTCAGGGCTCGCGTGGACAAAGTTACTCAAGTATGAACTGAGAGCAGCATTTCCGCGACATTAAGTGCATCTGCTATGATCAGCATTCCTCACACCTAAAGCGTGCGTATCATGCAACACAGACTTTTCCCAAGAATCTGCAAAAAATACACAAGGTTTTAGTTCATCAGATGTGTAACTATCAAAGAAAAAGCAGCTGATTTTACCAAATGAGGTTTTGGCTGACTGACTTTTTGTTGAATAATTGTGAAATAATTATTGCAAGAGACCATCTTCCAAGGCTGAACACTTTGTTGTCACAATTAATCACTAAAATGAACTCTTGTAGAAGTTTCTGGAGCAGAACAAATGGAAAAACAAAGCTGGCTTTGAAATTTCATTTTATTTTGAGACAAGGCATATCCCAATTTATGAAAAGCTGTCATGACAATAATTTTGTTATTCATCTACTAGATAAGAAATAAATCATCAGTGGCCATCCCCCCAGTTAAGGACCTGAGTGTTTGTGTTTTTAATGAGCTAATTAGGAGTGAAAGCGTTTTTAAATATATTTTCTGAGGGAGCATCAACTTTTCAACAAGATCTTGTGTTGATGAAGGAGAGTCATTGCTGCTGTAAAAAGTGTGAAAGCCCACCTCAAAAGGCCCTAATAAGGTTCAGATCTTAACTCTAATCCTTTTATTAAAATGGCATTTTCGGCTCCAGGAACCGGTACAACTTTTTAGGCTCGGAAAATCCCGGACAGCTCAGAAATCTTGTGATTTTTCCCCCCAGAAAATTAAACAGATCCATTTAAAAATCAGGCGATGAGGAACTTTTTATTTAAGATGAAATACTAAACACCAAAGGACTTTCCTAAATAGCAGATTGTTAATTTGTTGGTATTTTTTTCCAGCTGGACCATTCAGTAGGCAGCATTTAGCTGTTTGAATTTTTCCAAAGGAATTTCTTTTCAGCTTTTAAAATTAAAGGGCCATATCATGCAAAAAACCATCTTTTTAGAGATTTTAAGGGTATTTTGGTGTTCATTCATCCCCAAAAACAACCCCAAAGTGGTATTTTGATCCATTCACGCATTACTGAGTATTCCTCTAAAAACTTGCACTCTAAGCTCCAGCCCCTCCCAATCCACAAAAACGAGCAAGTCCTCACATTGTGACGTCCCAAAGTGAGGAACAGCCCCTTCCAAGAAGAGTCTGAGGTGCCAGCACCGCCGCCAGGCTAAAACGCACACATTTTTCTCTGTGGAGCCAGGCCGGCTCTAGGTTCATGTCATAAAATGGGCGACAGCCACAAGGAGCGAAAGGCGGAGCCTCAGAGATCGAGTTGTTTTACTTCTGGGTAGGGAAATGAGCTGTGAAAATAATTAATATTTAATAAATGTAAAAATTATTCTCTAGTGTGCCGAAGGTGATATGTAATTGTATATATGGATAGAGTTTACTTTGACAGGCTTGTGAAAAACATGAAATAGGCAATTTAAAGCTCAAAAGTTGGTAAAAGAAGAAAATATGCATCAAAATGATCAAAGAAATTAATTTAGCAGTCAACTTTGTTCGTACTCAAAGACAAATAGTTTTCGGGATGATTATTATAACAAAAGAGGACATTCAAGTGTTTTGAAGAGATGAGCTTTCGGAACGTTTTAATTATTCTTAAGGATTTTAAAGTTTTTAATTATTTCCTTAAAAACTAAAAAAATAAAAGTGCACATATTGACGTTATCAGTGTCTTTTGAAAATTCTATTTAATGCAGTTGTTTTATTGTTAAACAATCGTTGATCAGCAATTCTTTAGGAAAATGAAGATCATTTAAGTGAAATTTCTGACAAATGAAAACAAAATATTTGTGTATGTAATCATTCTATTCTAGTTTTTTATGTTGCAAAGCAGCCAGACTTCAGTCAGGAAACAGCTAGTAAATAATGAATAAACGCTGGTTTCCTTTTGATTGATGATGGAGGGGCTGGAATCGTGCTCCGGTCAGCACCTGCTTGGCTCATGATGCATTACAGCGTGTCAAGATTGTACAGATATTCTACTTGGCTGCTAGAGCCAAACTTTTTCAGAGTTTTCGAAATACAGAATTAGGTAAATTCCTACAAACACATGGCTATCATTTCGCCTAAGCTTTCGTTTTCACTCCTTCGCGACATGACCCAAAGTGCTTGTGCTTTTATCCTGCATTCTTAGAATCGGTCATGAAGAAATGCCTTGAGTTCTAAGTTCTGATGAACCTTGTTCTTTTTTTCTCTTCTTTATTTATATTCCCAGTTTCATTTGAAGAAGGAGAATTCAAGTACTTGATGGAACCAATGGCCTTTCAAAAGGCCCCCAGGCTTTATATATAAAAAATAAAAAGACAAACTCTTTACAAACCAGGTCCAAATGAGTTAAGGTTGTTTTCTCAAGTGGAAAATTTTCTCAAAATAATGTGCGACTAACTGGCAAATTGGTGGATCGCTGCTTTATTTTAACCACAATGAAAGGAGCCGTCTTATTACCATGCAATCATGGAAATCTCTACTCAGACGCGACTCACAAATGGACCTCAAATTACATGAATATCTAATGAGTGTGGTTAGGGTTTATAAGTGATACAGCATGCATAAAAGGGAGATATTTTAGTTTTTTTTACTGCATCGCAGCTCAAATAATGAACAGTGATCTCTCATTTATCGCAGGAGTTACGTTCTAAAAATAACCCCCCAATAGTAGGATTATTGAAGTTTTAAGGCTGCAAAATTCCTCACTACACACTTTATCCACTTTCCTCAGACAGACATGAACATTTTCTCAATTTTCTCTCTTGATTAAAGTTCAAACATTTGCAGAAAAATAAGTCCAGTATTATAGAATGAATAAAAAAATCTGCTTGTGATCAAAGATGTATGTAAATGTGGCTAACTGAGCGCATTCTGTATTCTTCCAAATGATCTATGGTAAGGCTCCTTAAGATTCATGATGAAAATGTAAGAAATAATACCAATTGATAGGAAATTAAGTAAAAAGTAGAAAATCCAACAACAATTTTAGACTTGAGGTATCATTTCAAGAACCACTTTGATCATCTTTCCAAAGCATTCAGTGTTTTATTTTTTATTCTTATAACGATTATGCCGTTTTGACCCCCAAAAAACTGTCATCTTCTAGGACAAAGTTTCTGCAGAGCAGCAGGAGTTTATTGGAAATTTACCTCTTGTATTGTGGGCAGGACCGTCGGTGCCCCACTTCCCATCATCCATCTGTTTACACTCTCTGAGCAATATTAGAGCTAGCCAGCTGTTTTGGAACCAGATGCAGCTCAGACAAGGAAAACAAAGATGTACATGGATGTTGTCATACATGCATCAGAGCGGAATGGAGCAGGGAGCTTGTTGTACCACCTATGTCACTGCTACAAGCTTTCTCCAGATGCATGCTTTCGTCTGCTCCTGATTCACAACAATTTGACTCAAGAAATATTCAGAAATACAATATTGAGCTTAATTTCCTTTATACATGTCCATCCTGAGAAAAAATGCTAGAACATGTCAAAAACACCAAAAACACTATTTTCATTGGAATGAGTCTTTAAAAGGACTTCAATCTTGTTGAGCATTAAAAAAATAGCCAAATCCTTTTTTTTTTTAATGGAAATAATGAATAAATATAGGATGATAAAAGGGTCCAAAATCCCATGGAGGTGTTGTGTCTTGATGAGTGCTGGTTTGCCTTGCAGTGAAAGTTATCAGAGCAGTCATGTGTCAAACTGAGCAGCTTTTCACTGCAGCTTCTGTGAAAGAAAAACACCTCCAACCTGTAACGCTTTAGCTGTTGATTCACAAACTCCTGATTTGGACCGATTCTCGGGATGGACAGAAAGGAACAGCAGGAAGACTCAATTCTCCTTCCGAAGCTGAATCGCACACTGTGGGGATTTGACAGTTTCTGTGAGCGGTGTCATACTTACCAAGCAGTCAGTGCCACGCTGTGACAGCTCCACATTCTCTGCTCGTGCACAAAAACATGCATGTCATACTCGACATGGATCTAGCTGATTGCAGCAGTGATCAGAACAAGGCAGTGATACCTGCAAGATCACTGAAGAACAAGAAAAGAAAAAAAAGCAAGCCTCTCCTGCAACAATAAACCGGCTCCTGTATTGTGCAGGAACAAATTACATCATTATTATCTCTGATGTTAATTTGGGAAAACAAGGTTTTGGACAGAAAAACATGCATTGCTTATTTTATTGTTTCACAATAAAGATAAATGCGACTCTGCTTTTGCTGTAACATAAAACCCAAATTAAAATGTCCATCTCTGAGTGCACAGGACCGAGCTTATTATGTACCCACATCCTATACTGCATGAATTCTATTATTTCTGAATAAATTGGGAGAACTTCTTTTTGTTTTACAGGCAATTGGAGAGCAATTTCCATGCAATGCTGTTTTAAATTTCACACATTTTAAATGAAAACAGAAGCCCAAGAAATCTCACGTCTCAGATGGTTTCTATTTTGGAGCAGTTTTCTTTGACCAGAACATCGTATAGTTGAGCAAAGATGTGGTCACGCTGCCCTGACTGATGTGGCTTTGCAGTAGTAAATTTAGTACTAACATACTGAGTAAAAAAACCCAAAAAGATGATTAAGTACTGTCCATCACACATTCTTATGTTGCTTTACAGCATACCATGACAGTCTAAACAGCTGCCACCATTATGTTCCATTATAACCCTTCCCACACCAGCGGAGTCTGGCCTTGCGTTGATGCTCTATAATGAGCAGCTACACCGTGACACAGTTTTGTTTCCAAGCACCGCTGCATCTGAAAACCTTATTATATATGGTTGTTTATTTTTGCTTTGCTGTGATTCACCTTTTTCTTTTATTGCAAACAGGCAGTCTTTGTAAAGAAATAGCAAAGTTAAAATAACTTCCGAGGAAGAAAACCTGTAAGTTTAAACGTCTAAGTAAATTACATAGCAACAGCTAGGTGTTCTTGTGAAATCATGGTAAATGACATGTATCCTGTGCTATTTTGAAGCACTGGCTGATGCAGAGGTCGCTTTTATCGCAGGCATTTCCCTTCTAACACCTTTAACTGAAATAAAGACAGATTTTGATAAATCTCAGTCTTTTTTTTCTGCTGAATCACTAGCTGACACTTAACTGTTCTGAAATGCTGTTCATTCTTTATAAAACTGTAGATAAATGTAAGACTTGAAACTACATTTCTGGACGTTTGGGCTCTTGGTAGTCAAGTAAACACAGCATCTGTAATTGGTTGAAGTCATTACAGCCTAAGGCTTGTGTACTCAAGTGTGCGCTGCAGCATGACGATTCCTTTGCTGGGGTTGTAACCTACATGCATCTCTGCCAGGGGCGTGCGGCGAGGTTTGTTGCTGGTGAGGCATCGACTCTTTCAGAGTCAAATTTGCAAACATATGAACCCAATGTATTTATCAACAACTGTGTTTCAAATTTTCTTTAGTAGGAATTGTTTAAATAAACACAGCAGGTTCATATAAATGAATGTTGATGGTTCAAAACGAAAATCTTGACAGTTAACGATACTTTCACACACAATGCAACGACTGCACCCCCACCTGACAGAATTGTGTAGCTACAAATCAATAAATAATTTAAGGAAACATTAATATGCAATGTAAGCAATCCTACATTGTGTCATTTTTGTTCAAATTCAACAACCATTTGTTTTACAATTGACCCTTTAACACAGGAGTTTTAGCATTCTTTCAATTATCGCAACTCTAACCGTTTACGCAATTTACGTGATTCCAGTAGAAACTCTTGCAGACAAAAGCAACAATTTACGTTAACTATGTGCTGCATATCGGTGCAAAGCCAATATGAAAAGCTGCTTTTATCCGGGTAACAATTGACATTGATCACGTAAAAAGTCGAGTTACGATACGCCAAAGGGCGTGTGTTATTCAGGAGTCAGCGGTGACATCTCCGCTGTTTAAGGGTTAAAATTTGGTTGGCTTGTTTCATCTTTGTAAAAATGCTTGTAAATAAAGTTGCAAAGACGCAGTGGAGATGAAGAACAAAGGTGGTGCAGAATGTTAGCACATAACAGCGGTCCTTGAAGGACAAAAGAGGAGCGGCTGTGTCACAGAGGGGCTTTCTCATAGAGCCTCCAAGCTGGACCGACTTAGGAGACAGTCAGAGCCGCTATGGAAAGCAAACAAGACCAATCGCAACGTGTCTTTGCAAATATCTCTAACAAAGTGATTTTTACGATAAATCATTTAGCAGCATTAAAATCTTCTTTATCCAGAACTTTAGAACATTTCTATCAGCTCCTAAATAGACTGCCACTTAAGACCATGATATTTAGTTAGGGGCTCTTGTATTGAACTACTTGTGTCTGATCACCCACTCCACCTGCAGTGCACCTACTACAATCAAGTCTCCGCTCTCAGCTAAGTCTGTGGAACAATGTGAGAAAAAAAACAAGCCAAGAATCAAGCAAAGTAAAAGCCATTTCATATTTAATTCATGTTCTCTGCAACAGGATCAGCCAGTACTCACCTGTCACCGCTGTGCTCCACAGAAGCACTCTGTGAGGATTTAGCTTCAGCAGGCTGCATTGTTCCTTGTCATCCTAAGCACGGCACAAAACTAGAGGAGTATGTTCACTCACTTTTCACTTGATGTCTGCCGAGGTTCTTTCCTTTGTTTAAGGGTCACAAGTCGAAAACTTTACTCGATAATTTGAATCCTCATTTACGGGGAACGACCTGTTTCTGCGCGGTGCATAACAGTTTCACATGAGCCTGGCTTTCAACACTCGTGCTAGAAATTAACCAACAAGTCGTCAAACAAAGAATTTGTTGCACTGCAATGTAGGTGTGGAGCACACATATCTTCAGAACTCAGTGCTTCCTGTAACAGCAAGATGAAAACAGCACCACTCAAATGAAGACAAAGTGCAAACCTGCCTGGAGAAATGAGCTGAGAACTTTGCCACCTGAGTTTTTTAAAAAAAGGAACAGCTCTGGAGCAGCAGGCAGAGAGGTGCAAAGGGCTAGGAGAGATATGCCTCCAGGACAGAGCCCTCGCTCATCGCTGAAGCGGTAAAACAAAAAGCACACGAGTTGGAAACCCAGAGAACGGAGAAATGAGCTGAAAAGGGCACCTCTTGGTCTCCCACACCCATCAGTGGGAAGCATGCGGTTGGTCCACGGGGACCATCAAGCGTGGGTCAGATCGATGTATGCCCTTAACGCAGATCAGAGCTTGACAACTCCCCTCGGTGTTGGCATTTCTGAGTGAACAGCAATTTCCCACCTCCGCACAAGCGAATAACATCCAAAGTGATGGAACTCAAAAGCTTTGTTGTAATTGAGAATCTGGAAGCGAAGATTAAACCAGATGCAAACCGGCGTTTGGGGACTTCCGCTTGCGAGACACAAATTTATTCAAAGAAATTTGCCTGGTCTCGCTTGTTTGGACCAATCGTAATAATCTAAAGTACTTATTTAATCTGTTTCCAGTCACTTAAGCATGACAGAAATGGAATTTGATGGTTTAACTTGGTTTTCTGTATTTCAAGAACTAAAACTCAGGCACCTGTTGACATAAATGTCTTGAAAAACAAATATCTATCGGTTTTATGTTTTCTTTTGTGTCAAACAATAAAGGACATCAAAGGAATGAAGCGACTGACTGATTTAGCAAAAAAAAAAAAAAGAACGAGAGTTTCCGAAGAGCATCATCATTTCGATTCCAATTGTGGTTGTGCAGCCACTGCTCATTGTGTTATACCCCCTATGATTTCAATATCAATGCCCTTCTCTTGTGACAAAAGGAAATCATTTGTGCTGTAAACATGAGAAGCCGCTACTCAAATCCTGATATTGGCTTCAAAGTGCTGAAATCAATACAAAGTTTTTCTGAGAATTGACCACAATCTGGGAGATGACAAACACGGCGGACGATTCAATCTTTCAGAGGCACTCAATCATGAAATGAACCCTGAGCAAACATTAGTTTTCTTTGAGTGCCGTGAATCTGGCTGCAAATGAAGGTATTTTTGGAATTGATGATTTTTTTTTTTTTTACAGGTCTAAGTACATATTTTATTGTGAAATAGACTAAAAGCTAATGCATTTAGTATAAGAATAATTAAAAAAAAAAGGTAATGTGTAATGCAGTTTGAAGGTGAAATGAATTAATCTAGCCTTTTTAAGTCTAGAGTAATTTAAGCCTTCATTACCAAATCATCCTTTAGGGTTAAGAGCCAATAAGCACTGAAAATATCAACTAAATGCAAAATAAAAGGGTACAAATCGAATTACTGTACCACATATGGATTGACAGAACATAATTTCTTTTCCATAGGGTACGTAGTTTAATAGGATGCCTGCAAAGGTTGACAGAATCCAGTACACCTCGTAGGGAGAAAACATGCAACATGATATTTTAGGCCCAATTACCCATATGTTTGTGACAAGTGACCTTTTCACACCGGTGCACAGCCTGAATGTCCAAGCAGCACAGTTACCAGCCATCAAAAACGCTTTATTGAAGTGTTTATTCTTAGCCTTTCTGCAAAGGTTAGATTTCACACTTTCACACTTGCTGCTCATCAGTTTTCTAATGCATTTTCACAAATAAGCCTCAACTAAAATGAGTGGCGCTGGACGCCCAGTGAGCTAAGAAAAAAAAAGAATTCATAATTTTATAATTCTCTACATTTCATACTGCCACTCACCCGTGACATAGTTATGATCCCAATTTCGTTCAGTTCTACTCCAAATGAGACTTTACAGCGTGGTTTAATTCTGTCGTGTTTCATCTGGGTTTCAGAGGCAATTACCCAGCGATGGGACATTCATTCTAAATCTGAACCGTGCAACTTTTCGCTAAATTGCATATGGCCTCCTGTGGCTGCTAAAATACAGACGATATAAAACTACTGAGCCCGTCACACTGTGGTGACATCACACTCAGTCATTGCTAAACCTTCTCCAGATTGAATTTTATGTCAAGTGTACGTGGAATTATGATGTCTACTAGACGCAGCTCCCGGGAGAGTTTACTGCAAAGCTTGGATGAAGAACTTGTATTTTACCTCTACCCACAACCCAGTTTTGACATTTGCCCCAACTTCTAAGTAGAAGAAACATGATTGACAGAAGATGTGTTGTACTTTTATTGCCTCAATTTATTTTAAATGTGTGTTGAGAAGTGACCTGATTTCAGAGAGCAAGAACAGCTTAAGTTAAAAAAAATATATACATAAATGTAGTAGTAGGTAGATTTTTTAGGTCGTGCCCTGCTAAAATTTTAATCACAGATAAAAAATAAGTCCTTATGAATTATCCAGAGTAACTGAGTCGCAACAAGCGATGAGATATTTTCTGGTCCCTTGGGTGTGGAAGTGAAAATTCCCACTTTTTTCCCAGAGTATAGTGTGACTTAACTCAGAGATGTAGCACCTCCACAGCTAAGACCATCAATAAAAGATCAAAATGTGGTTCTTTGGTAGAAAGTTCAGCATATAAAAGAGCATTAGAAGAAAACATTTGGACTGCAAGATCCCAAGCTCTGCATCGTTTGAAGCCATTAACGCAGTTGTCCTCTTTTAACAAAAATGCTTGATTGAGCAGAAACCCAAGCCAGAATTTGAATAGTGCACAGCCATTGCTACTTGTTGTAATAACACTAGCGTTACAAGAAGACTGTTGCATTGTTTGATGTTGATCATTGACTGTATGAGAACTGGAATGGGTGACCCCTCCCCCTTCTCGTTCAAAACAGGAAGTATCCGCTGGTTCCAAGAATCTAAATCCCATGGTTTTCTATAGAGAAATAAACAGCTGTTACTCAGTTATTCTATTGGTAAGAATAACAATGTTTTGTCTAATGCCTTTATTTGACGTTATTGCTATTATTATTATTTTTTTTAATAAAACAGGCCAATCATATAACTCATCAAAAGGATATGGTGCCTACTGGCCCCCATGTCAAAATGTTTGATTGCACGACTTTGCATCTTAATAGTGGATAATTTTATGCATAACTATGTTGTGTGTGCGTGCGAGTGTGTGGGGGGGCATTGTATATGTTTCACATTTTTTAATTTTTGAGTAGTGGACGTTTGTCTTGCTATTGGTTTTTTAAATTTCTAAATGTTTTTATGCAAAGCACTTTGAGTCACATTTGTTGGAAACGCGCTGTAAAATAAAGTTGGATTTGATTCAATTTCTTGATGTTAGATCAAGTGGTAGAGGTGTGGACTTCCAACAAGCTCAATCCTGATTGGCAAGAGGGGTTGACATAGAAACGTTGATTGAAACTAACTTGGACAAATCACTGCTTACTGACGGCGTCTGGCTCCTACATGGGGACAATGTCCATCTGAATTGTCTTAACTTAATTGGATCCAGAATTAATCAATTTTCTTTGGGTTTAACACATCATGGCTGAACTGTGATCCGTACGGTTCAGTAGACATGGTTCAGAAAACACATGTACCCTGGATACATACATGTTCTCAAAAATTAATTGTAAGCTTTTATCTTGTTATTTTCCCCTGTTGTTTTTCCTTTTTAACTGATCCGAAGGTTGATCTGAACTGTGCCTCTAAAACCGTGACACAGTCTGAACCATGAGTTTGGTGATCCGTGCACCCCTAACTGTTGGTGACGCCACACTCCCTCGGTCCAGTCATCACATAAAACCAATGATGTCAATTCAAAATAAGAAAAGACTCACCGTGTTCTTAATAATACACATTAGTAAGTCAATACAAACATGCAAAAGGAAATTGATGTAACTATGAATAAATCCAACTCAATGATGTGTGTGGATAGAGAATGATAATGAAAATGTACATAATGATCTTAAAGGTTAGGCCTATCTAGTCTGCATAAATAAATGCAGCATAAAAGCCCCCAATTTACAGTTGATGTGTTTGTGAGAAGTTTGCCAGCTCTCTCCCCTGTGCTTAAATGGATCTTTACTGGATGATTCATCTTCCTCCTACAGTAAAACATGTGTGTGTTAGGTTGATCAGTGGATTTTTTTATTAAACGTGGGAGTGACTGCGCATTTTTGAGCGTCTCTTTGTGTCTCTGTGATAGACTGGCATGCTGCCCGGAGTGTATACTGCTTCTTACTTTGAAAGTAGCGGGGAAAAGCACTCCTCTCTGACCCTGAACATGAAAAAGTGGCTGTGCAAAATAAATGGATGGATGCAAGTCAATGATTATTTTAAGTTCCTGCAGCTCCAACTTGTTTTACACCCCCCCTCCCCCCAATATTATCTTTAAGAAAAAAATGTGGATTCCTTCTGTGTATTGAAATGCTTTCAACTAAAGCCCAGCCCATCAGACCTGCATCTGGTTTAGATAAACTTCCTTTTTGCCACTTGTTCTGCCATGAAGCTGAGCTTGATGAGAGCCAGCCACTTCTCTCTGAGCCCTTGGTCTTGCATGACCGAGAAAGGCTTGTGAAGGCGAAAAGCGTAGAGGTTCAAAATTAGGGATGTGCTATAAGGGTACCAGACTCCCACCGCCCCAGTACTCATTTTAGAAGCACCGGCTAAAGGTTAATGCTCTGCTACCTGTGGAGGAGCGCAAGAAAAAAAAAAAAGGAAAAGAAAAATTAGAGCATGGGGGGAGGATGTGGGATTTTACATTCATAGGACCGAATCTAAAGGTGGTAAACAGCTGCTTCTGCAGCAGTAATTTGTTAAATTAACTGTAGTTTTTTTTTAGTGAAGGCGCTTATAGAATAACGTGTTAATTCTAGCAAAACAGTTCATTAAAGCTGATCTTTTACAGCTTTGGGATACAGGTACATTGAGGGACTGATGGGGAAAGTCGGGCTTCTGTTTGTTTATAATTAAAGAAACAGGTGGAAGGTCAACAACCCTCCTGTGTGCAGCTCAGGCTGTGGGAGTTAGACATAATTATGCAAATGCTGGAAATAAAAAGGGGTTAAGGCTATATTCAGCTTTAAATGTGTGTAATATGGCTGTAAATGCAACAAAAGAAGAGTTAATTAAATCAGTGTTACTTTCAGTTATTGACAAGGTCCTGTGGATAAATTGCAATCCATTCCCTACCATAGCATTCATTTGTCTCATTCAGAACCTGTTTACCTGCTTTGTTCTCTCACCCTGCCTGTGACACACCTGTACCCCCCTCCCCCTGTCTTCTCGGGTTTTTTCTAGGCGGCCTGCACAATAAACTGCCTTTCAAGTAACAGTGTTGCAACTTTCTTGCTAAGCCGTCACTTAGATCATGTGTTGGAACAAAAATCTCTTTTTCCGCTAGTTCATAAACGTCCCCCTTATTGCTTCATATGTGACTCGCACTTTTAGGTGTTTATTTATTGTATTTTTTTAACAGCAGCATTTATGTGACAATGAAGCAGGAAAAGGAGGGCTTTGGCAATGTCTCATTTATTTAAATACAATAAAAATAAAACATTTTTTTTTAATTAATTAGCGCGTACTTTGATTTTGTTCAAGTTTATTACCAGCTCAGTGGCCTTCTGGTTAGCGTGTCCGCCCTGTAACTGGAAGGTCGTGGGTTCAAACGCAGGCCGAGTCATACCAAAGACTCTAAAAATGGTACCCAATGCCTCCCTGCGTGACACTCAGCATTAAGGGGTTGGGGGGTTAATCCACCAAATGGTTCCCAAGCGCGGCTGTGTCTGCAGCTCACCGCTCCCCCAGGGGATGGGTCAAACGCAGAGAACAAATTTTACACACCTAGGTGTGTGAGAGTGAGATTTATCTTTATTTATCTTTAAGAGAATTTGAATCTATTCAATCTAATATGCTAACTCAATAACTCAGAATCTAATATACATGTATGTATACTATTATACAACTCAAAATCCACCCAAACCTCTAATTATTTTCTCCACATTAATTGGAAACGTAGTGTTATCTATACACTCCTTCATGCAAAGTGAACATCAGCTGCAATCAACTAACTTTGAAAATAAAAGTAAGAAGAAAATATTAGTTCATTGATTTTTTAAACCCGTTTTATACCTTTCGGGGTCACGCAGCCTTACCCAGACGCTGTTGGGCAAAGGTGACGTACACCCCAGAGAGGGTGACCAGCCGTCACAGGGCCACAGCCATGCACGCTCACATTCACACCTAGGGACACTTTAGAGCCACCAATGAACCTATGAATCCGGTTTTTGGACTGTGTGCCCAGAGAAAACCCACGTGATGCACGGGATGAACATGCAAACTCCACACAGAAAAGGTCCCGGCCAGGACTTGACCTTCTTGCTGTGAGGCAAGACATTTTTATAACACTATTATTCATTCAGAAAAACGATACACAGTAGAAACAGTTACAGAAGATTCAGATAATATCAAATTATGAAGTATTTTGAAGCTTCTTTTTTTACATTTACTTTCACCGCAGTAAAAATTGTTATTTAAAAAAAATCATATACAAATGATATAAAAGTATGTTGTTTTTTTGCTTCTGATCAGCTCATCATCACTGTAAACGTTTTACATCAGAAGAACAGCAATCCTTCTTTTTAGAGCTTATAGTTACCCTTTTTAAATAAAAGAAATAATGTGAAATAAATTAGATCCACAGCTTTACACGTCTCAACTGCTGTCTTCTCAGACTTTGATTTTCTTCATAACTACAGCACACGTCAGCAATCACATAACAGCAAAGGCCTTGGTGGTTCTCTTTTTTCTCATGATTCAGAAAATATGTGCATATATATAATATTTATGTATAAAATAAAATAAAAAACCTTTTCAAGTTTCTGCAGAGTGGCAGGAGTTCATTAGAAACCTCTAAATTGTGTGCGACAAGGATGGCACGGAGTAACCCCGCCTCCCTTCCACCAATTGCTAAGAGCTCTGAGTTTACACCTTCTCTTGCTAGCTTACTGCCCCTCACACCCAACAAAAATAGGGAGTAATGTTGGGCTATCCAGTTTTTACAGTTTTGAGCTAAATAGCAGCTCAGACGATAAAAAGAAAGACGTATCTGGATCTAGTCGGAGCAGGGAGCTTGTAGCACACCAAGTGTATTTTCTACCCAAAAATATTGCTTTTTTTTAAGCAGAATTTCTTCTTTCTCCTCCTGATTCACAAGTATTTGGATATAAAAACTACTCAGAAATGCAATCTTAAGCTTAATTTAGCTAATGTTTGTTGTCATCTATCATTAGAGAAATGCACCAAAAATAGGATTTTTGTGGAAGTGGGTCTTTAAGTACATCTTATATTTAAGTTGTAACAATGCTGCAGAGATGCAGTACCAGCAGTTCAAATGCTTATGCAGAAGAATAACAGAGTATTTGCATTTTCCAAGTCTTGGAGACTACTTCAGATATAACCTGAACATTATGAAATGATACTGAAGGAAGTAGCAACTTCCTGCACTTTCAATTCTAAATCGAATTCTGTGAAATGATGTTCAATGTGGTGTTAAAATACGGTGTAGATATGCAGACGGAGCGGCTGCCGGGTTTAATAAACCATCCAAACTATGGAAACACTTCAGTGATAGACATTTTATGAGCAAAGTTTAATGATGCACTTTCAGGAAGAATAAAGTAAGCCGGGCAGAGGTCCAGAGGCTATTGACTCAACGCAACGCAGCCTCTTGTCGTTGCCAGAGGCCGCACTTGACCCGGCGTCACATGACTCACAGTGTTTTTCACTTTACCTGACATCTCACGTCCTACAATCTGCTTGCTGTGCTGAAAAACCGCTAGAAACTTCTGTCTGATCTCAATCTGCAGAATGCACACAGGCCGCACATTAATTCTGTTTGAAATAGTTCATTAGTACCAAAACTGAATGAATTAAAAGAGGCATGTGTTGAAATGAGAAGAAAGCGCACACAACAACTGCTTTCCCCTGTTCTGCCTCGCTTCTGATCACTTTCAGCCCTATAATGCAAAATTAAAGTCTTCTTCTAATTGAGGGGATAAAATAAAAGAGTGGGCTGAGAAAGGCCCTGATTTGCCATCTCAGCTGATTATCACTCCACATGCTGCAGTTCAAAGCTGAAGGGTGATTTCTAAAGGAGCGCCGCCGCCGTCTGATATTCCAGTTTTCTGTTTGGCCACGTTTCAAGGATTTACCACATCCTTAATAACAGCGACACGTTGCTGAAAAACAGCAGAGAGAAAACAGGCGTTTCACACAAAGTGTGACTAAATCAGGAGCTGATGACGGAACAGCCTTCCTATGTGTGCACGACTGTTTTTGCAATTTTTTCTGTTTAACTTTTTCTCCTCAAAAAAATAGTGTTGGTCACATGACTTAAGTGTTTTTCAAAACTGTTTCCATAGCAGTTTTACAAAATATGTGCATTTTGATACGCCTCAAAAACGTTTAGATAAATGCGAGTTTTAAAAAATTCTCCCAATTTCCATTAGGAGAATTTATGATTGCAATTTCAATTTGCAAAATTTCATAGTCAAAGGAAACACAGCTAATGAATTATTACGTCAGTTTGTACTTGTGTTTATTCGCAAAATTGTGATTTTTATGGAAACAGTATAATTAATAAATAGTGTTTCTTCGACATGTCTAAAATTTCAATAAAGTTTGCGAGTGTGTCGTGGGAACGCAGCTATAGATCTGTTTGACGTTACTTAAAAATTAAACAATTCCACTCGATTTGTTTAGATTGTAAAACTGATGTTTGACATCAACTTCCCTCTTGTAAAAGAGCCGCTATCTACTTTGACTTATTCACTTTAAACGTCAACAAAATATGCAGAAATGGATTTTTCATCAGTTTATTTTGACATCACAAAAACTGCTTTGATTAAGAAAGCTAAAAATTGAAAGATTAAGTAGAAAAAAAGAGATTCTTAGAGCTGCTGAATGGAAAAACAGCTTTTCAAATGTTTTACTTTACTTGGATGTCACACAAAGTGAAGGTTAATCAGAAATGGACACAGTTTGAAGCCACACTTTGAGTAAGTAGGAGGAATAAAATTACATCCTGCAGCTTTATAATCCAATAAAGTTTAGTGCTGCAAGTTTTTCTTGTAATGCATCAAGGAACAAAGTGGCTGCCAGCCAAGGAAGACTCGAAAACATTGTCAAACATGTCAGTTCATAGCCAATCAAAAACCTAATTTAGATGACTAAATTCATTTTTCAACCTCTTGCACATTTTTTCTTGTGGGTAGATTCACAAGTCTGTTTTTTTTTCTTTTCCGAAAAGCAAGGATAAACTCTAATTGGCATCCTTCTTGCAGGTAAAGTCGGGATTAAAAGAGATAAATAAATATTTCATAAATAAAGGTGAAGCATAGGGCTTGTATAACTAACAAGGACCCTGTCTGAAGTTCTACAATTGAAGAAATGCCTTTGAAAACTTTTGGGTTTTGTCTTTTCGTCAAAACCAGACGTCATTTTTTTGTTTGTTTTTTGCTGTGATGTTTGTTTGTTTTTCCTATATCAATGTAAGAAATAATACGATTACTTTGCACTCATTTTCCCAGCACTTATCTATAAAAGCTCAAAAACCCTCTGTGTATTTAATATTTTCTTTTGGCATTTTTTTAGATATTGGAGGATATATAATAAATAAAAAGAACATTAGGATTGCAATCCCGAGTATTTCTTTGTTCAAATTGTGGTGAATCAGGAACAAATGCAAAAATACCATTGGAAAAAGCTTGTAGTGTGGGGAAAATGTCTAATAAACTCTAATACACTAAAAGACCACTGGGAACATTTTTACAATAGATCAAAAGATGATCGGACTGGGACAGGAGGAGAAACAGTCTTAGCAGGACTTTTACATGTCAAAAGTCGAACTCTAAGGAACATGGATTGCAAAAACCTGCTTTGGTATTTTTACCCACAACTATCTTGAATGGCACAAAAATCATGTCAAAGCAGAATAATCAGGCTGGTTCGAAAATGACACTCAAACAAACCTATGTCTTATAACCAAAGTACTATCTTTCAGCACACAACCTTCAGGCAGATCAGCAGCAAAAGATGCAGCGATGTGTGCAAAAACAGTGGCTATTGAGGCTCCGACTTAAACCTTTAAGAGAAGAAGACATTAGAAATGGACAAAACCCCACATTAATCTACATAACTCCAAGTTATTATGATTAAATGAAAGTAATTGGAGAATGCCTCAATGTTTTGGCTGCAGGGGAATTTAGGACCATACTGGAAGGAGGCCCCGCATCTTCTGTGGCGGGGAAGATAATACATCAAGAACCGAAGCTCCCTGACTTGGCATTTAAAGAAATGTAATGAGCTGTTATCAAAGCTGCCACTGATATTCTTCCAAGTGTTTTCATGAAGCTAGAAATCTTCCAAAGCAAAAATGACAGCCTGTACTGCAGCCTTGTTGTCATTCCACTTCTTTCATGTCACAATTTTGCTCTTGTTTTAATCACACGATTACGCGACTGATGTGCTGCCACAAGCACAGCTTCTTTACATCCGCTCATGAAAGCAGACGACATGTTTCTTTTACGCGTCAAATTGGTTAAGATGTCTTCGTCTGGTTGCAGATCACAACATTAATACCAAGACTTTCTGAGAAAGTGTTCAACACAAATAGGAATTTTATGAATAGCTCTTTTTTCTCTTCTAAACATTCTGATTTTTCTAGAATATTAAGAAAATATTAAAACATTTTTAAGTCCACTTGAGGAGGCGTCTTCCATCAAAGATCCATCTACAATTTCAAAAAAGTCTTTACATCAATAAACATCTGCAAGTAATTCACTTTTTAAATTTGATTGCTTCCATATCTGCATGTATAAGTAAAGAAACAACATTTATAACCAAACATAAATATACTGGGAAAGTGCATAAGAATCAAGCTATCGATTCAGGATATTGTAGATGACCTAAGGATGGGCTGTCAATCATGTCGGAGGGGAAAACCGTTATGAAACACACTAGTTAAAGAGAAAAGGGTCCCAATATTATAATTGTATTATGTCTTATTTCACTACTAATGTAATTTAATTAATGTTGGGGCTGGGTTAAAAATTGTATAATCCATTTAAATTAAATCAATCGTAACTGCAGTTGTCATTTTTAAGGCAGGAAATGTCTGTCTTTATTTTTTTTATTGTTCATTAAAGACCAAAATTATTCATAGCCATTACAAATGTTGAATTTAAGCTATATTTTATTAAATCTTAACTGGAAACATACACAGATATGCCTTATTAGCATATTACAGATAGGTAATAAGGTAATAAATCAGTGTAAAACTGCATCTTTGTGAAAAACAGTCTCATCTTTTATTTACTATTGAACTAAAAGTCACATGTTTAAATTTGCCAGGAGCGTGAATAATTTTGGCTTTAACCAAATTTATTAACAGTTTTGTTGTTGCAAGTGATAAGTATTTTTTAATAAACAATTAAAATGTTTTTTAAACCAAAATATGGACACTTTATCAATTAGATTTTGTTTAATCAAGCTATTTCCTAGTAAATTAACCAGTTTCAGGATTGAAATTAAAGATTCCCCGCCATGGTGGGTGCAAACATTTTTTCCTTCTAGTTTGTTAGAAAATACTTTTTCCAATCTAAAAATTTAGAATATTTTGTATAAGTTATATAATTATTGAATAATAAATCATATCTAACGTATAAACACATTTTTTAAGAATTAAAACGTTTTTATTATATACAGCATTACATTTCTAAGAGCTCTTATTTGCAGAAAGTAAGCCTAGTTAAGTAGTTGCTGAACAGCCAAACATCAGGGATTCTGCAGACAAGCAAATTTTAAGATGCACTCTCTAATGAAAGAGAGCCTTTATACGCAATAGCTTATGGGCATATTTAAAAAAAAAAAAAGAAAAAGCTTAGACTGATGTATGAATGCAGCAAGGAATGAAGAACTTCTCGGCAGCAACACAGAAAATAGACACCATGACCGCTGCAGTGTTGCTTCTCTGCCAAAATTACAGTAAATGTGGTGAGAAAACCTTAAGATTCCACAGATGCACAAATGCACATTCACTTAATGCTGCAACATCGCCATCAAGCAGATGCAAAATCTGAAGTGGGAAGGCTTGAAGGAATGACTGCATGTATCAGATTAGCTATAGGATAAGTGTTTTAGTGGAGGGGTGCAGACAAATCAATACAACCACAATTAGGCCACAAAGGATCCACGGCCATCACTTGACTTCAAGAACAAGGAGGTAATCACCAGAGCCCATTAATATTCATATGTGCTCACAGAAAGAGTCAGACATGCTTAGATGTGAAGTCACAAATAGCCGGAATGAAGTCGTAACTTCATATTAAGGCACTGTTAAAGGTTTTGAGCGTCAGAGTGCAGCACTAAACTCTGGATGAGGTTAAACACTGGACTCAAATGATGCACCGTTAACTATTAATTCAAAAAACTGGACAAAGAAACCATTTTGTCACAATATAGAGAAAAAAAAGGTTTAAAGGTCACTGGGTTTACAAACCAATTCTAAACATAAAATTGGGTGGTGTGTGATGTTTTCTGACAACAATCAATGAGTACTACATTTTGGTACCTAATATCAATATTTATCACTATACTAAATATTCAGCACTTGGACCGATAAATTATAAATAACTCTATATAGATATCATGTCCTGGATTACGGCAATTATGTAAATAATTTAAATGAAACACAATTCGGGTGGGATTATAAATAAATTTGTCTCTTCTCACTCCGAGCACTTAATCTAACTTATTTGCCAAATATAATACATTCAATGTATTATGCATGCGTGTGAGTTTTTATTGACAGCGCATTTTATAAGATGGCTCGTGGAATACACGGTTCAGAAACAATTCAGAAGAGAGGTAAAAATATAAAGGGGAATGAAATAAAATGATCATTTTGTAGCAATAAAATTTGCCACAGGGGAATCACTGATTTTTATTTTATTTCAAACTGTTTCCATATTCAATCAAGTTTGAGTCACCATCAACTTTTTTTTTTACTTTTTCATGACAAAAATGTACATTTTTGATGTTGTGAAACAGAGTTTGTAACTTGCTGTAGAAAAGATTGACAGTCATGATTGATATAGCTTTTATAATCCAGTAATAGAAAATATAAAAGGTTCATTTTAAATTGTAAAAGGATATTTTCAAACACAGGCCTCTTTGCATTGTCCTAATCTTACTGCTGAATCTTCCATTTTTTTTAATTTTTTTTGCCTTTTCCACTTTAAAAATCAATAAAGTTGTCTTTTTTTGATGCATGAATTTTACTATAACTTCTATAAGATAGTGATGGTAACACCACTTTTAATGATCATTGGTAAAATGTAAAATTAAAAACAAGATTTTAATATAGCCACCAATTTACAAATTCATTATGTCAAGTGCTATTTCTATATTTTAATAAATTTCATAGATTTAAAAATGTATTTTTTTTTTCATTTCCCCACTACAACTTCCATTCCTGTTTGCAACTGGACTTCATACGGTTTTTGTCTTCATTCAGCTTTCACCTGATACTTTAGAGATCATTAACCCGTTCACACCAGAGCTCTCGCCTGTGACAGGAAAGTAACAAACGCTCCTTTAACTACTGTGTCAATGCAACAGTTTAAGTCTTGCAAACTGGTGCAGAAGTTGCCTTTTCTCCTTCAGAATCCACTGGAATTACTATACTTCAATTGCGTAAACAATTAAAGAGTTATGGTATTTCAAATCGCAGTGCCGTTAAAGCTCCAGTGGGAATGGATGACTCCAATGCGACCGGCTCTCTATTTGATTAACCCTTTATGATGAAGCGCCTCTTTGAATTACCATAATGTCTCAACAAGTTTGCTCCATTTGAAAAATTCCAACACTTTCAGAAAGTCGAGACATTGAGCTTTATTGCCAATACTCCGTCGTTATGGTGATCTCACCCGGAAGCCCGCGAGCAGCTCCTTTATTTAACGGGAAGACAGACAAAGCGGTGTTGAGACGCAGAGAGCAGAGCAGCAAAACAAAAAGAGTTTTTACAACAGCAAAAACAAGAAAACAAATGCCAGCAAAACAACCTTCCCGGGTAATAAAACCTCCATGGAGATTCAGAGTAGATCGTGACACCGAAGGAGCAACGAAAGAAGTCACTTGCGTAATGTTTGATGAGCTCCAAAGTTGATTTTCTGGATGAATCACACCCTCGCTAGCTAGTTTTTACTCTGAAACAACAGAGAGAAATGTAATTTATATGTAAGTAAACTTATATTTGACTTGCAAGTTATAAGGTCTCTCATAATAAGCATTTATTTATGTTTTGTTCAGGAAAAGCTACGCTGTGAAATCATAACAAATGAATACTATTTTCCTTCAAGTATCCAGTGTCCTGTGAGATCATGTGGGCTGGAGCCGATGAGGTGCTGCAGGGCCAAAGACGGAGAAAACGTGGGGATGCTGGAGGTTCTGGTGATGATGTGGTCAGAGACCACATAAAAAAAGATGCAGAGCCTGATGATGGAGTCCATCGGCCACTGTGGTTCAGCCCCAGACACATCCCAGGTGTCTAACCAAATACAGGAAACCCATCCCCAGGTGAAATCTTTTACTGATGCTGTAAACTCTGCACCAGGAGTCCTCCCTGCAAGTGTGAGTTGTGATGTGGGCCTATGCCTGCAGACAGACAGAAACTGTCAGTGGCAGCATCACCAAGGCCTTTGAGGAGCCAAAAAAAAAAATCGACTGTAGATATTTTACATTTCATGCAATGTTTTTGCACATTTACAGACAAAGTTACAGACATTTTGTTGTAAACAGTTTTCTACTTGTCCAATTTAAACCTTTAACATGAAAAATCTGTTGTTCATGTTCAATTGGCCTGTTTTTCTCACTAAAAACTCAGTGAAATTTCGAGTAAATTTCGAAATACTGATATTGAAAATGTCATGTTTTCTGGAAAAAGGGGCAAAACCATTCATTTACAGGACATTCTCTGACCCTTTTTATGGTGTAAATGAGCAAAAAAGTCCTTTTACGGTTTAAAGTGTCATAGTCCCAAACCTATCTGGCAACCAGGAAACGTTATACTTTTTCTCTGAGCTTAAACCCCAGAAGTTGTGCTAAAACTAAACGGAGGTGACCGTGACCATATACGAAACTCAACTGCAGGAAGAACTTGAAATTGTAGAGGGTAAAAAACTGTTCAAAGAGCGTGTTATCTTTTAAAACAATAAAATGAAAAACTTGAAATGAAATTTAGTTTCTGTTTTAATAAAGGGATTTGTTTAATTAATTAGTAATAAATAATGCAATGCCAATTAGATGTTTAATTACAAAATTGATGTATTCATTAATTGTTGAATTGGAAATTATATTTGGTAATCTTCATATAAATAAAACAATACAATACTAATTTTATTTCCCCCCCCATAAATTGCTACTCCGCTCTCCATTGATTTTGAAGGCACCCTTTAGATGAATGGAAATAGCCATTGGTGCAAGTCAAGCATCCACTTTCTTTCAATGTCAAACCCTAAAACCTCTGCAGGAAAATGAATTCATGGCATGTGTGTAACTCCATGTGTGCACAGTCTTCTATCTAACAACTACGGCACAAGCCTTAATATGGCCCTTCAATCCAACTACAGTTAATATGACAAGAACGTTTCCACCAGGGATAACTTCAGTATTTTACCACAGACATGGGATCCAGGAAAACCCAATTCCTGATTTATGCTCGTCACCCAGGGTGACTCTTTAGTGGAATACAATTCACGCACTCCGATGGAGCTAGATTCTATAAACCATGCTGTGCACTGAGCTGAGCCTGACTAAATCTAGCTGGTGTCTAAAAAGCCCAAGCATCTATCTAATCAGGCTCTACTGGTTGAACTGGACATCTCTTACTGTTTAAGGACATTTTTCCGCCTCCAATGCTGCTCACTACATTTAGCAAATTTGTGAGAAATAACCTCAAACTTTAAAAAAAAATGTTTCTTTCAACCCTGTGGACTTTTTTTTTTTATATTTTATGAACCATGATGACAACATTTCCAATGGGTTTAATTACACTAATGATAATTTGATTAGCAAGCATCAAATAAACTTTGTTATTCAACTTAAAATTAAACCACACTGACTAATAATTTAAAAACACAATGGAATCATTTTTTTTTATCATAGTAATTTGCATTTCTTGGATCTCTTGAGATGATTGCCAGCCCCTTTCTGGGTAAGCGTAATGGATATGTTATTTTTTCAAACCAAGTGATGTCTAACAGTAGGAGCTAATGGGCTTGTAATGAAGCTATATAATGGAGAAACAAAGAAAATGCCAAAATGAATCAAACATTGTCATTACGGAAAAAAAAAACTGTCAAATTTTTGCTTTTATTGGCCATCATCAGATATGAAGTTCTTAAAGACCCGCTCTAATGAAAATGGTGTTTTTAACAGGTTCTTGTGGCATTTTTCTGATAATGGATGACATATATAAAGCAAATTAAGATCCAAACTGCATGGTGGCCCAGTGGTTAGCGCTCTTGCCTCACAGCAAGAAGGCCCCAGTTCAAAAATGCTTCATTGGTTAATTGGTTGCCATAAATTGTCCATAGGTGTGAATCTGAGTGTGCGTGTGATTGCGGCCCTGCGACAGACTGGCGACCTGTCCAGGATGTCCCCTGCCTTCAGCCACAAGTGGCTGGGATAGGCCCCGGCAGGCCCGTGACCCCGAAAAGGACAAAACGGAATAAAATGAATGACAAAAAAAAAGATCCAAACTGCAATTCTGAGTATTTCTTTTTTTTTTTTATCATTGTGAATAAAGAGCAGAGGAATTAATGTATTTTCCAGAGTAAAAGTTGACGTTTTTGCCTAGTTTGGCTAGAGATGCTCGAGAGCAACTTATTTGCGATTTTTTAAAATGTAAATAGATCTTTATTTGTCATTGTCGTGCATACATTTAAACTAAAATAGGCTCATATATTTGTTATTTTCCCACTTAACAATCGATTGCCCTTTCGTGGCTATTTCCTGCTAACACGCTAGGTTGTGTATCCATATTTGCTTCCACAGTTACACAAATTCTTTATTGTTCTTCTTCTTTTTCTTCTATTTATATTGTTTAAACAGCTGAAGGGCACCGGAATTTCGTTGTCACAAGTTTCTTGTGTAACAATGATAATAAAGGCTTTCTGATTCTGATACCAACAGAAAAAGAAGACCCGTTCTCGTAGTTCGCCTACTGAACTTTAATATTTATAAGTGGCATCATTCAGACAACTCCTGCAGTAGAGAATAAAGATCCCTTAACCCTTGTCCTGTCCTATGCACTTTAATATTGGGAGTTGGGTCATCTAGACCCACTAGACAGTGCGCTGAACCTTTTTTCTTCAATGATTTGTGATCTTCACTGGTGTCCATGGATTACAGGAAATCTTTCCACCTTTATCCACCTTTGTCACGGTATGGAGAACACGTCAATGCAAGGGTGGGGTCACCTAAGATAGCACAAGGGTTACAAAAGCTCGGCGGTGGCTTCTCCCAAACGTGACACGAACATCTAGCTTATAGACACATTTTTGGACAGGCATCGAATTTGATACGCATCACCGAACATGAATTTGATGCAAAAATGGTGTTCGGTGTGAACGCAGCATTATGCTGTAAGAAGAGTGCATTTCTCTACCAAAACTGCAACTTATCCTCCGGAGCGTCCTCGGGAAATACGGTAGCCATAAATAAAGTCCCACTAGGGATGCTTTAAAAATTGTTCAAAAGAAGTTTGGAGTGGGTCTTTATTGTTTCCTTTTTTATACAATATAATAAAAAATACTTATTTTAAGAGTTCCCATAAGTTTTAAAACCACTTGTGGAAGATTATGTCTGTTTGCTTTAAACCAACAAAGCATACAGAGCTACCTTCAATTAAATCCTTTAAAGACTGTAGGATAAAAAACACTAAGATAATTAGGAATAAAAAATGACAAATTGTGGATAAATATTTTTTTAAATACATCAAATGAATAATTTTATCTGCAGTCCATGTACAAAAAAAATAAAAATAAGAGCTTAAAAAAAATTGTATTGAAAACTATGATGTGGTTCCTCTGTATTGTCTTAAGATGACAGGAAAAAGTACAGACTGCCATAAATCCCCCTCATGCGTCAGCTCCTTTCTGAGTCACAGACATGAAAACCATCCATTCCTAGCAGGTGGGCTGTGAAGCTGCTGCAGGATTACTGAAATTGAAGAGAAGGAGGAACATCAAATATTCCCTAGCACTTTATCAGAATGCAATGTCATAACCCAAGTCTTCTCAAATAATTCAGAACAGCACATTTACTAATTTCATACCAAATATGTCTAGAGACTTGAACTACTTTAATCTATACTTTTAATAAGAGTTGGTTTAAGTACTATGAATATTTTTGAGGTGCATTAAAAGTTAGAAAAATAAGCCCTTTAAAGAAATGACTGCACTTAAAAGCTTTCAAAATTAACCTAAAAGCTAAAGTAAAAACCAAGCTGCGACTAATTTCATGGTGTTAATGATGATCTGGATTAAAAGTGGTGATTTTTGTTTTCATGTTTAACTTGCATTTGTTGCTAACAGACAACAAACCAAGAGATCACAGAACAAAAAAATGTTTAATCCCCGTTGAAACAGTTGTCTATTACAAAAGACTCAGCTGTTTGAAGCCTCGAGTTCTTCATATCCAGAAAATGTAATAAAAGTAAAGCTGTGTGGCAGAACTTCAGGCCTACCTGCAGGAAAATAAGGAGAAAGTTTCAGCAAGCAAGAAATTGAGCCCAACAGGGTTTTTATGTGGAGAAAAACAGAAAAAAAAGTGTTTAAATATTGAAAGAAAGCTAAAACTGTGTATATTTCATGAACAATAGACAGAGATAAGATTTTTAGTAAATCTGTCTGGTTTTAGTTGACCAAAAAATAAATAAATAAATAAATAAGAGATTCATAAGCAAAAAGAACACCACACTGTGAAAGCACGGTGAGGGTTTCATTATACTGTGGGCCTTGTGTGCTACCTACCTATAGTCTTGGAGTCACTTTTATGAGACAAATGAATGTATATTATATTTTTAAAAAAGTCTAATTCTACCCATTTCTTAATAGGAAGAGTTCCAACTATAGAAATGATGATTCTTCCCCATCTGTTTTCAATGATTCGTTCCAAACCTCCAACCACTTGGTTCAAATCATTAGACTCATTCATCTCCCAATTCCTTTGGAAAGGTAAACCACCAAGGATAAGTCTGAAAACTATTCAAAAACCTAAAGACAGAGGAGGACTAGGCCTACCAAAGTTCCAGGACTACTACTCCGAATAGATTACTTTATGTCCAAAAGTGGCTTAAACCTGGTGTTTTTGATGAATCTTTGCTAGATATAGAGCACAATCTCTGTGATGACCCAGACATTTCTAATTTACCTTTTTTCAGTTCTAAAACTAAACATCACAAGTGCTTCAGAAGTTTAAACATCAGCTCATCTTTAACAGCCTGGTGGGATTTTCTTAAAAAAAACAACAACCTCCCATTATTTCCATGCAAACTCACCCCCCACCCTGACATCTTAATTAACAAAAATATGATTCACTTTGCTTAATGGAAGAAAAAAGGGATCCATCAGTTTCAGTATATAATTCAGAATGGAACATTTATGTCCCTCCCTACGTTATCCTCAATCTATGGGATTAGTTTAAAAAAATTCTAGAATATCAGCAATTTAAATCAGTTATAAGCAATAAATACTGCTTGAACCAAACAGACCTAGAATTTTCTCCTTATAACACATGTAACACATTTTATTGGCCTTAAAATCCAAAGCTAACTTCCAAAATTTGCAAGTTGACATCTAACATAGATGACACAATTTACTTACCCATAGCAAAATGGGAGTCTGAGCTATTATTGAGTTCTAGTGATCAATTTGGCTTTAAGTCTGTTTGAATGCCTTTAATATGACCAAAAGTCCTAATCTGCAACTTATCCAGTAAGTTTGTGGCCTTCCACTACAGTTACACGTATGCCTAACGGACTTTTCACGCATGTACCAGTGATGCATAACTTCTACATCTCGTATACGCTCCACATATCACGTTCAAATTACATAATTGACGCAGAAATCACCAATGAATTGCATATAAACAGCACAATAATCATGCACGGTTTATGTTCCACGTTGATTTGCATCTCCGTACTTCTTATGGTTTTAACATTGCTCCTTTGTGATTCAGCTGTGAGGATTTCACGTCAAGACCACAACTTTTCTCTTTGTTATTTGTGTATATTCAGGTAATATATGCAATATATTTAAAAATACACATAGTTGCTGTCTAACATGCCCTTAAAAATAAGATCAGATGACTTCTGGGGAAAAAACTGAACAGGGAGAGACAAAGTTTGGCATTTAAACATATTTTACTGTAAGGTCAGTATATTTGTTTCATATTTTACTCTCTATAGGTCTTGACATCAAAGTATTAACCTTTACATTATTAGAATCGGGAAAAGCCTATAAGTCTAAAAAGACAGCACGCCTGTTGAGTAAGTTGAAACAGTCCCTTCACATTATGGACTCAGCTGGGGATATAAGTAAGCAGAATCCCCTTGAGATGGGCCATAACATCCCCAGCATCTGTTCTGCTGCGAGAGTGTTTGCCATTAGCCTTAAAAACAAGGCTGCAGTTCCTGTAGGTTATCATACACCTTGCAGGTTAGCAGAAGGGGAGCTGAATGTCAGCAGTATATTACCTCAGTATCTCATGGCTACAACAAACATTATACTTAGCTGGGGGCGATGCTGTAAAATGCCTTGTACCTAAACTTAAAGTTCAAAAACATGGTAGATCTTCTGATATTTCTTCAAAAGGTTAGTTATAATGTTCAGGTCTGTCTAGGTCTCCATTATAAAAGGCACACCAATATATAGTATTCCCATTAGTTTACTGGGAAAAACACGTTCTAATATGCAAAATGACAGTAGGAGTAGAAAGGTTTGGGTTTGGGAAAAGGACTTTCCTAGCCATATTGAATTTGACTGTTGGCATTCATTGGTTGAGACTGGAGAGGTTTGGGTTATCGACTAACTATGGATCAGGGACAACTCCAGCCTGCAGGCTATTAGGAGAGTCAGCAGTTCAGACTTCTGCCTCTACGTTCCTTAATTGGTCCCCCCAGAAGCCTGCGAGCACAAACTTCACAGTCACATCGGAGGATTACACTCAAGACAAAAGAGAATCCCCATGTGTAATCTGTTGGCCATCGATTGGATCAATCTAGCTCATCAATTTCTTCTTTGCATTTTTCAATCTAATTTCTTTTAATTTACAGATTACAATCAGCGGGAATGTCTTTGAATAAACCACACATGTGGAGATAAAAGGATGGCGGCTGGGGAGACAATGGCTGGAACAAACGAGAGAGGGCTCAGGACTGCCTTCTGGGTAATTGGATGTTATCCTCCCATTTTATCCAGACTTGTTTTGGATTACAGCTAAACAACCCACACAGCACCAAGAAAATAAGAAGGACACCTAGATATTTGCAAATCTTAAGATAACCGGTTAAAAAAAACAAAGAAACCTTCATTTCTTATAGAAATCGGAGATAAGCTTGTGAAAATAGATTATTTTACACAGTGCTATCAAAGTAGTAGACACACTTGATAAACACAATGCTCGCAAAGATGTCAAAAAAAAAAACATTCTGCTGAATAATAGAATATTTTGTCTATTTTCACTTTCTAATTCATGGGATGCTCATTTCAAGCTGACATTTCAATTTCAGATGCTTTTACATTTCAGCGCTTTGAATACGGCTCTTGTCAGCACGTTCATGCTCCCGCTGGAGACCATGACAGACAGACAATTCCAAGATTCCTCCTAATACTGTAAATATGCGGTGTTGTTACATTCTGGGTGGGAAGTTTTCACAGAGAAGTGAAACTTAAACCTGTAAAAGTTTCGGCAATTCACCTCTGAGGAATGAAATGTTCTCAGAATATCCAAGAAGCTGTTTTAAAGATTTTATCACACGGTGGGAGCTCTCATGGAAAATAAATGTAACATTGCTCATGTATTGGAGAACAGGAATGCATTTGAATTAGCCAAAAGGCATTTTGAAAACAGGTTATTATCTATGAAATAGAAACAGGAACTACAACATGTAATAAATTGACGAATGGCTAACAAAATGTATTTAGGCTTTTGTGCATCAATTGTGGCCTTGCAAAAAATATGTTAAAAATGCAGCAAAGAATAAAAAAGATTTTCAATAAAAAAAATAAAAAAAAAGTTTTAATGTAACTACAAACAATACACTTTTCAGTAACCAAGGTTAAACTCACTAAACGCTGCTGTGGGTTAAAGTGTTGGTGGCTCAGAGGAAGACAAAAGCTATTGCGTTAATGTCAGTCTAGAGCACAGTACATTAAATTTCAACAAAATGTTCATGCAATTGTGTTTTTATTGTCAATCTTTCAGTAATAAAAGCTGGTTTTGACCATGTACTTTTTTTGAGACTATATACACTTTTGCATTTATTGTTTTTGTGCGCTTACTGATCAATTTGATGTATCTAGACTTCTGAAGTGCAGTAGCAGTAATACAATATTTAACATATTTAAACTACATTAAATGAAACAATACTTTTAGATGCTTAGCGTTCCAATGTTTGAGCACTGCTGTTACATCTACAGTTGAAAATCTGTTTTAAATAAATAAAATGGCCCAGCTTGCCCTTTTTTTTTGTCAGAGTCAGATGAGTTTTCAAGCCATTAGCAAGGATTTATTGATCTGAGAAAGGAAATCATGCTGACTTGAGTCTTAGATGGGTTGCCATGACACTAACAGCTTTTTGCTCCATGTTTGGAGAAGCCTTAAAAATAATATGTCTAATTACAATTAACATTGTATTTATATTTATTTTAAATAAAGTAACAAGTAAACTGTTTTATTACGACTTTTCTGAATCAGACCCACATTAGTTAGGTATTTCCGAGACACTCAGGACTTCCGTGGACTTGGTCATCATGACTTAACTTCGTTTCAGCCCTCCTGGGCCGTCATTACTAATGCACAAAGCGCCATCTCTAAGTGGTCTTAGATATTACCAATTCATTTGACGTGATTAAATTATTCTAAATGACTTCCAGACTGAACGCAGGTGTTCTGATCCATGAGACGTCTCTAATGAGGCTGGGAATGCGGAAGAATTCTAACTTGCTTGTTGAGGATTCGTGTTTCGATTTTCTGACTTTAGTTGGACTTAATTTGTGCAGAATTAAAAACAATCGATTGTTCAATTAAAAGCAAAACCTTAATTCAGGATGTTCACAGCACCAATACCAGTAACTCTTTTCAGTGATAAAAAGTCCTAAATTTAATTATTGAGAAAAAATAGACTTGCATGTCCGGGTCTTTTTTTTTTTCCAAAGACCTCTACTTGCACAAGATTTGAGAAACATCAGTACAACAGCTCTGTCTGATGACTTCATGTCTTTGTTTAAAGCTGTTTAGTAGCTTTTGGGTTAAGCTATAATATATAAAGACAAAACGGTTTAACTATAGTGCATGTACCCTGGGAGTACACAAAAGCCTGTAGGGGGATACGTGAGATGAGAGGGAGACCGGGTCGGGACAACATCAGGATACCGTCCCATGCCATATTATTATAATATCTGAAAATGTTTTATAGCGGTCACTTTAGTTCGTTGACCTAAGTAAATTTTGAGCAAAACAAATGGTTGAGTTCACAAATGTGGCTGGTCTGGTGCGAAGAAACTATCAAAGCATGAGCTCGAGACTCTGTTACTCCACTAAATTTATTTTGGTTATCGAGAAAGAAAGAGTTGATTCTCACGATGGAGAGAACTTAAGGTGCCGGTTTTATTTTTGTAAACATTTTTTCTCATCTAAAATAGATCAATTTCAGATTACAAGGAGTCTCTATAACTATAATCTTCGAGAGAAATTTGAGACTATGGCAAAATAAAGAAATACTTACAATAAAGTTTAACTTCTGATAGAACTGCATGGATTCAAACAGCACTATTGCTTTCTATCCTCAAATGCACGGGTCACAACTAAGGTGAAAAATGATTGAGTCTGTCCCAAATTCACCCAAAGTTTACATCTCCCTATAGCATTCATTTAAGTAAATTAATTAAATTAAGCTGAGACTTTCTCATTAAGTTTGCATGTGTTTAATATGTTTTCATAAATTTGAAAAAAAAATGAATTTAGCTATTTAAATTGTGTTATAACTAAACTATAATATTATTAAAAAATAATGTGGTAGCTGAAACAATCCACTATTTAGTAAATTTAGTAAAAGTGGCTTTGTAACGTTATTCAACATTTTATGTTAGTAATGCGTTACATATCGGTGCAAAGTCGATAAATAAAAAGTCGCTTTTCTACACGTCAATATCGGGTGATTCACATGGATTGTGTAAACGGTTAAGAAGTTGTGGTATTTAAAAGTGCGGGGTTTTTTGAGTGTCGCCGACGACATCTCCATCGTTAAAAGGTTAAAAATGCTTTGGTAGTAGTGGTGCCTCGCTAAAGCCAACAGGTGTTCAGGGGTATGTGACCGGCAAAAGTTTGGGAGCCACTGCCTTAGAGCATAAGGCAACAAGTGTTACAGCCCTTATGTACGAACCTTAGAAGGGAAAAAGTTACTCATGAGACTATTTAAATGGTCTATATCATGCAAAAGAAACTTTTTTGATCTTTCAGGTGACTCCTAAAAAAAACAACCCCAAAGAGTTTTTTTTTTACCCATTCATGCATCTCCGAGCATTCCTCTATAAACCTGCGCTCTGAGCAACAGCCCCTCCCAATCCACGAAAACAGCCCCTTCCAGTACCAGACAAACACACACAGACCCACTTTCTCTGCAGCTAAAACACTTCCCTTATATATGCTCACTATGCACATCCACCTCTGCAAAGGTTTAGATGTTGTTTTGTTTTTGTGGGCAAAACGCAGACACGCTGCCGAGGCCGGCCTTATGTTGACGTCATGAAGTGGGCGGCACCCACAGGGAGCAAAAGGCGGAGCTTCAGAGATTGAGTCGTCTTACTTCCAGGTATGAAAAGGAGCTCAAGTCAAGTCAAGTCAAGTAACTTTATTTGTCAAGATCTACAATGTTGACACATACATAGAAATTGAAATTGCGTTTTCTCTTCATTTTCAGTAAAACGGGGAGACACCTTCAAATTGCACAATAAACAAACTATAAATAGAAGAGGCCTAAATATAAATAGTATAAAAAAAAGTTTAAAAAAAAAAAGCTATGAAAATGACTAAAATTTCATTTTAAAAAATTGTTGTATAGTGTGCCAAAGGTAATATGTTATCATATATGTATATGAAAATCTTAGAAAAAGCATGATATAAACCCTTTAAAAGTTGGATCTAATTTAGAACTGGACGAATTCTAGTCCATAAGATCGAATTCCCCAACATACCCAAAAGTTTTCAACCTTCCACTGACCTTATTGCTGCTGATAACCTGCATCAGGTGTATTCGGTCAACCAAAATATGGAAACATCTACGTCTACACTTAATTTATATTTTAAAATGTAATATGATGTCTATTGATACATGTTTTTTTATTGCTTTGTAATTTTTCAGATTGATCACCTCTACTTTCAAACTCCTCCAAACACTTAGAGGTTAAGTATTGTCAATCCAAGAACACTTTTAAGTCTTGGTTGCTTCTTTGACACAGGCAAAGCCACAGGGAGACTAAAATATTAAATTTCACATCTTTAATAAATCATGATGCTGAGCAAGAAGGCATTTTATTTTATTAGGGGCTGTGGCAAAGTTTTGTGAGATTAGCAGGAGTTTTCTTGCAAGATTACAGACTTCTGACAGTCCAAAACATATATAAATTGTGTTTATTCCTTCAGCATATGCTCAGAGGCTGTGCAAGAAACTTTCCTTGTTAACTGCAATAAGCATCACATTAATCAGAGATGCAATATGGCAGTTTAATGTGTTTTTAATAGTGCTGGGACGGCGCAGTTCTACAGCTCAGACACAAGAAAAACATGTCATACAGACAAAGGCCCTGTTGGTTTTCAGCATGCTTGGGTATATCTTAATTAAATTCTTCATATACTGTATATGAGCTGTGGTGATAGACTGGCGGATTGTTATTTGAACCATGAGGGTGAATCACGATGAAATGAAGCTGAAATGGGGAAAGCGATCTATTGATCGCGCTGGCTGTGAGGTGAAACAAAAGCAGTCTTTAAATGAATGTCGCCACATCGATGCGCAGAATAGATGTTATCTGTCTTAATGACAGAGGGGAGTCCTTGGCTGAAGGGGAACCTCATCAAAGTTGCACATGCATAACCTTGCCTCGGATATCACCGGGGAAAGGAAACCACGCCACCTTAAATAAAGATTTACACCCAGGAATTTAGGTCATAGAATTGTTTCAACACACAACAGGAAGGGGAACTCCATGAAGCCCTAGGATAAATTACATATTTGACTTCAACGTAATCTTACAAATTGTAATAGTCTCTCATTCAAATGCAAACCAAGAGGCACATCCAGAAGACGAATGAAGAAGATGAATGAAGAAGTGTGGGAAGTGGATCCACATCCATGAAGTCGACTAACGGGGTTTGAATATTTACTTCCAGTGTAGCACAGTGTCAGCAGCCTGGAGTAACGGATTTCTAAGCCAGGATATGTGCAAACAGCAAGATGATCGGATGAGGTGAAAGAAAAAAAAAGAAAAAAGAAAAAATATATACATATATATATAACATTGATTGTGTATTAGACCTGAACTGAGTGTCCCCCCTTTCCCCCTTGGTTCCCTTGCTAATCCTACGTTTTCTTTATATTTTTTCAGTAGTGCAAGTTATTCAACGACCAAACAGATGCTTCAATAAAAGTAGGTGGTCTCAAGTCGAACGCTTAAAAGCATTCAACAAATTCTCTCAATCTCGATATTAACTGGTAGGGGTATGGACGTCCAACAAGCTCTGGGAAGGGTGGTTTTCATAGAAATGATGACTCAGATCAACCCAGAGTGCCGTACCGCGAAAAAAGATGGTGACTGGATTGACTTCCTTTGGCTGTAGCCGGAAGTAGACCATTTCCTATGGATGCCGTCACCCTCACTCAGTTCAGTTATCGTATACAGTCAGGGCAAACTGTGTAATTCAGGAAGGAAGGGACTTAAAAATGACTCAAGTGTGACATTAAATCAGATCATGAGAACAGATAAAGACCTGGAAAAAACATTTCTGTCAAAGATTGACCTGTGTTTGGTGGTGAAAGAGGCCTGAGTGGGCAGCAAGTCGAGCTGCATAAACGGCTTTGCAAAGCTGTGCTCTTCCTTCAAACAAACGTGCTTTTCACAGCTGAATGAAAAAGAAAATGCACAAGAAACATAAACAGCCAAAGAGAAAATGAGTGTGGGTATTCAATACTAAACACAGGTGTGCTTTTTGTCCCGTCAAGATTATTCTTCCTGCTCAGCAAGAAGCATGTTTTTCTTGCTTAAATCAGTAAAATGTCCTCGCTAAAGCCGTCTCTGAGGAACAGACTGGAGATTCAGAGCCCTGAACAGAGGGGAAAATGCTAAAAGACAAAATTTAAAGCACAAAGATAATGCTTACACATAATAATAAACAAAAGGTTGTATAAACAAAAGCAAAGTTTCAGAGATAACCTAACTTACCAGAGTTCACCGTTATGCTTTCTGGCCTGGAAAAGCAGGAACAACCCTCTGATGTGGCAACAACCTCAACACATGTGCAGTTACTGCAAACATGACCACGTCTTACAATCTAGTAAGATTCAGACATTTGAAATTGGAAATATTGAAATGAACTGGCCTGAAAGGTTTCGTCTATATTCGGAGAAACATCTGATATTGAGGCGCTCTGAGGGCCAACGTTTTTTCATGCAGATGGAAAAGCTCCTCTGAACTTTGCTTTGGACCAAACTAAGAAACTCTGGTCTGCCCAGAAATAAAAGTCATGGGTTCTATGGCGCAATTAAGTGTGAAAATGCAGACAGAACAGCCAGAGAGCAGAAGTAAACCAAAACCAAAACCAAAACAACCATAATGCAAATCCAAAGACAAACAAATCATAAAACTCAAAAGTAACAACCTTTTTTTTTTCATTTTGCTTATTACAAATCTTTTCTTTAAAAAAAAATACAAAAAAATAGCCATTTTTATTTATTTATGACACATAATCCTAGTGTGAAAACATCCTTTCAACTAAAATAATGTTTTTGTTTTTTCCAACCATGTTTTTGTGGCATTTTGCTCATAATGGAGGACCTATCTAAAGAAAATAAAGCTTAAAATTACATTTGTGGATATTTCTTTCTTTAGACCAATGTCAAACAGCAGACAAAAAATGCTGTTTGACAAAGACCGTTTTTAGTGACATGGAAAATAAGCTAGGTGGACCACAAGCCCCTTTTTAGCCATGGGGAGGGGAAGGGGGTGGGGTTGCTCCATGCCAATGGTCCCGCCTACAAATCAGAGGTACATTTTTAATCAACCACTGCCGTTCTGCAGAAACTATGTCCTAAAAAAGAGCACAGTTTCTTTTTTCCTATGAATGGCATAATCATGACGTAGTTTTTGAACTCACCTGTCAGTTTGCCAAAGACATCGGCTATTTTTGACCCCCATCTGTTACTGGTTTGTAGTGGAAATATTGTTTATTAAAATGAAAACTATAAAAAAAAAAAAAAACTGTTTTTTTTTTGGAAAACATGGATATAAAGCATTGCCACTAAAACAGTTTTAGGATCATTTATTAAAGCAAATGATAAAGGCCTCCAGACAACTAAAGCATTTCAAAATGTGGCAATTAAACAGATGATTGGAGTGAGACTTACACTTAAATTAACTTAACTTAAATTTATGTCAAATACGATTATATTTAGGTTTTTCTACAGTGGACACTGTTTACAGTAAATAAAAGTAAAAATGATAGTGAGTTCAGTCTGGGAATGGATTTAAGACTCATCTCATATTCATCTCTTTGCGTGGAGCTTGCGTTTTCTCACTGTGCTTACATGGATTTTTGAACCGGTGCTCTCCCTGAAGAGATGAGCACTGATGTTTGTCGTATTCGTCTCTCCTGGCAACCAAACGGACTACAGCTGTCCATTGTGTGCCTCCACTACCCTCACTCCTTCATAGACCGCAGTGGCTGTAGAAAAGACTCCAGTTAAAAGGAATTGTCTTGAACCCCACAAAGATGACCTTTTCTCTGCAGCTTTCTTTTAATAATAATGATAATTAATTTTATTTATATGGTGCCTTTGTAGACACCCTAGGTCGCCTTACAGACACGAAACAATGAAATACAATAAAAAGAATGAAACATTAGTTAAAAAACAAAACAAACGATAGAAAACAAATTAATTAGGGTGGATATGCTTGTCTGAAGAGGTAGGTTTTGAGATTTTTTGCAAACTGAGGGAGTGAGTCCATGTCATCTTAAGGTTTGATCTCAAATTTCCCCACTTTCTCATTAAATCCTCATTTGTCCAATTGTCTAAAATCCTATTTCCAGCATACATTTTGGCTTTAAATGTCTCAGATACGGTGTCTGCATTTTCCTGGTAGACTGAGAATCTCCCCTGAACATTTCAAAATGCATCTTCAAAAGCTAACGGCTTCCAGCTCTGTTTCTTTGTATGAATGATGGAGCTTTGTTGGCTTTACAAGATACTGTCACACATGACTTCTGAGATGCATTATTGAGGTTTCAAACACCAAGAGGGACTCTCAAATCCCAGCCTGCACTTCTGACACTTACAAAAGCAGCACACAGCCTTTGAGAATGCAGAGGGCTGTAAAAATATAGCCAGATATAGTCCTTCTCTGTCTCGCTAAATTGTTTTGTTAGCAGAGGAGCTAATTTACCATGAAGTCTGCAATAAAATGTGAGTGAAAAACCACCTAAACTAGCTAAAGTACATAAACTATAATCATGATGGAAACACAACTCTGAGACAACTTTACTCCAATCCTATCTGCAAACATGTGTTAGATACTATTTTGCTTTGTAGTCTGATTAAAAAGCTGCACACCTATGTTGCACTGAATATCAGTCATTTGTGCCTAGAATTGAACAACAATGAATCCATGACACGTTTGGTAATGAACAGGGATGTGCACGAGAGATGTAATTATTTAGCAGACAAAGACAAATTTTTATAAAACTTGTCTGGAAACACACTTTAGATGAAATGACTGTGACCGTCCTCTAGTTTTACATTTTTACCGAGGTGTCGCTGTGTCTTTACGTGCTATCTTCTTATAATTATCAGCTGAAAGTGTAGTCAGCTAAACTTTGAGGATTGAAAAAGTGTAGCGTACATTTTCAGGATTTTCTATTAAACGATCGAAATCAAAGGCAACGTTTAGATTTTGTTTACTGCTGAAGTTAACCAGGAAGTTGACAGAAAAACCTTTAAGTGTGTCATATGTTATAGTGATAAATACCATGTCTTTCTCTTGAAATCTTTGTGTTTTTATCTGTTTTATCTTAGGTGAACATCTAACATAATAGGGATTCATCTGATTGGTCAACAACGTGAAGGGTCTATCCGATTGGTCAAATGCATAAAGGGATTTATTTGATTCTTTAGATGCTTCAAGTTGCCATAAGATTGTTTTAGCACATTTAAGGTAACCATTTTTGCAATTTTCGCTGTCTTTTGCGATATGCATATTGCACAGCTTGATATTGCTATAACGATAAATTTGCGGTATATTGTGCCCAAAAGGGATGATGGGAAGTGTGGGCATGCTTACTTCATGCCAATGGTCCCGCCCACAACCAAGGCAAATTTCTAAAGAACTCCTTCTTCAAACCATGTCCTAATTTAGTTAAAAACATAATCATAGTTAAAAGACCACTGGGAACACTTTGAAAATAGATCAAAAGATGATCAGAGTGGGTCTTCATTTATTAAGAAATTTGGTTTGATTTGTGAGTTGAATCGGATCACTGCCTACGTAACAATTTACAGCCCTATCTTATGATGCAATAATAAAATGAAATCACCCATAATAATTTTAGGATTTATTTATGTTTAAAACATTTAAATCAGAGGTTTGCTTCTTTTAAATGTCTGCTTCCCTTAGCCACTTTTTTTATTGTGCGTATACCTTCAAAATGATGCTGTGACACTGTGATTCCAAGTTATACTATCTATGTTTTGCATCAAGTCTGAGTGGAATAATTATTAGTTTTGACAGCTTCGATTCAACCAAATTTTCTAAAAAAATAAATAAATATAAACCTGCAGTTCAGCTCAAAAACTCAGAGCACATCCACAAGCGCTGAGCCTCACTTAAGTTCACATCCATTAATTATGTATTTGATTACTCTTGAAATTAATTCATCAGGGTGAGCAGTGACAGGTGCTGGCTGTTACTGACAAACCTCTGAGGCACTTACTGATAACATGAGCTGCTTAAGGATTCTGCGCCTTAACCTTCCTATCCGTCTTTTCCTGTGCCTGCGCTTTTTTCTCTCCTCCATTATTTCTTCCGTTTTTTCTCCTTTGGTCAGGTGAGTTGAGAAATGATACCAGAACCAAAGCATTTGTCATAGCTACAATCCACCAAAACAAAATTACACAGAAACGAATTACAAGAGAAGAGTGGACAACAAGAAGAGGATGAATGAATGAGGTATTTATGAAATAAATGTGCTTTAGAGAAAATAATACGGCAAACCAGTGGTACAAACTGAAAGGAACAAAAGGGAAGGGGGAGAGCAAAGCGAGTGGAGATCAAGGTGAACAGTGTATAGTTTTGAAACTAGCATATCTGCCAATGCCCTTAAGTCGGGCAGTGAGGCATTGAATGGACCATTTGGGATGGGCAGTTTTCTCCAAGGCTTTCTTTTCAGTGTTATAAGAAAGAAAATGACAGCAATGCTAGGTCTAGCTGAAGTGAAGGCTTCAAGGCGGGAAGAGAAAAAAAAAAAAAGCTTGAAGGCAAATCAGCATGGAGCAACTCAAACAGCAACATTTGAAAACCCCTGTCATTTTCTCCACGCTTCAACATACAGAACATATAGTGCCACTATAGTAAAATGCATGCATGAAAGCCCTCGTGTAGAAATGACCCTGAACAGTAAAATTTCATTACTAGACGACTTTAGAATGTGTAAATACAAAAGTCCTTCATCCATGTTAAGGGGCTGGTTAAAGCAAATGTAAGGAGTGAATTTCCACACCTGGAGAGCTCAAAAGCAGTTTCCTTTAGCATCAATCCTCCAGACTGCAGCTGTTTCATTGTCAATAGTGGGGTTTAATTGTTAGGAAGGTTTTAGGAACATTATTTCAACTGGTTCTGAGCATATACTGTAGTAGTCTGGTTAACAGGAGAACTCTGGTTACCAGAGAAAACACAGAATACTGTTTCAGGGGCGGAGCTTGGGGGCGTAAAGAAGGGGTCAGGGGCCTTCCAGCAAAAAGCAATTTTTAAGTTTAAATAAATATTAGTTTTTGACAAAGATGAGGATATCATCAATACACGTTTCTTTAAGCATCGCAAAAATTAAAACAGAATAAAAAAAGTTGAGGAAAAACTTACTACAATTAAAATGTGAAAAGCCAGGTTTTCTAACACCTTAACCCCAATTACCATAAACCAGGTGCATTTATTTAACCAGGTCTCCTAAATGTTGTTGCATATCAATTAACGTTGATATACTTTACGGCCGTGTCTTCACAGCTACTACGTAATCTTGCCCATTTTCCATGAATTTCCATTGTATTCATTTCCATTACAAGCTGCGTGCGTTCTTGAGTGTGCGCCGCGGCCGCTCACTGGGGGATTTTGTGTTTGGGATGAAGGGTGGCGCAAGAGTCCAGACACCATGACTCTTGCTGCTCAATCACCGCAGTGATCAAAAATCCCACACAGTCACAGCTGTACTCCAGGGCGGGTTAATAACAATAAGAAAGTAATAAAGTAAAATAATAAGGAATCAATCACCGTTCTTCTGGGGGAAACCTTCTTTTATTACTGTTCTCCTTCACTTCGTAACACCAAACATGAAGGCAAACCCCCAACACATTTGCGCTGCACGCGCCCCTCCTTCCTCCTACACACGCAGGGCGCTGACACACTGGTTTCAGTACATACATATACTCATTCTACAAAATCTATATAGTTAGTTAATTAGTTAGATAGTTCGTTGTTACTGTTATTTGTTAATAAAGAAAACTGCGTTGTAGTTGTAATTGTAATTATTAATTTCCACTGTATTTATCGGGGACGCGGCCGCCGGGGAATTTTGTGTTTGGCAGCAGGGGGGGGTTAACCTCTGCGTTTATTGCTGCTTCATCACCACGGTGATCATAAATCCCACACCGTCACAGCTCTTTTTATACGTAATTATTACGCAAATCTTACATAATTTTTGCAGGATGCAAACGCAAATGTGTGGCTTTCCACAATCGTTCCACGTATGACAGACCTTTCACACATGTCCAACCGATGTAGGACTTATATCATGAATATGGCGCTCATATCACGTTTAAATTATGTGATTGAGGCATTTTAACGTGGTTCATTTGCGATACATCTGAAGATTTCATGTAAAGACCACACGTGTATTCAGGTAGGACCAATTTCCATCCGTGCCATATCCACAAAATGTACATAGCTGCTGTGTGACATTGCCTTTCGCAAAAACCCTTTCTGGCATTGTAAGAAAAAACTTCTAAACAAGCATGCAGCTTGTTACCTAAATGTTTCTCTCTCTTTGCAGAGATTTGCTGCATTTTCACATTACTCAATGTGGACTGGACTCTCTCTGTATATGATTTTGCTTTTGTCCAGCTCTTGTTAGTCCCTTCAAAACTATAATGCTGCCATCCATCTTTTGATAGTGCTCTCATGGATGCAGCTTTTGCCATATTTTGCTCCTCCCCCTCATATGAGCAGATCTCACAAGGCCAGCGCCAATCTAGCCAGACCACACCTCGAGATTTCCAAGGCAGAGGGAGCAGGATTTAAAAAAATTGATCCGTGGATTTTCGGAATATTGGTTATTTTAAATTGGAATTGATTTGAATCGTTCCATTCCCCCAGCTGTAAAATTCTAATTTGACAAACACCAACAAATGTGTTTGATGGTTTTTCTCTGCCAAAAATGTCCAAGGTGACTGAAAGAGCTCAACAATTTTGAAAAGTTCTTTTCATTTCAGATTTCTAAAACTGCAATTACAATTTTTTTTTAAAGAGGAGCAACCTGACAAAACAGTCGTGAGCTGAACACAAGAAGTTGTGGTTTATGAAGCCAATTGATTGAGAGAAGAAAACAAAGCGCCTGTAAGAGAATAAGCACAAAGCATTTGTTAAATGCCATCTCGCTTAAAAAAAAAGAAAAAGACACTTTAAAAGTTTAGAGCATGAGTGCTTTAAAAGAAAACTTTACCAAATCCTGTTGCTACCTTTGAGCAGCAAATAGGCAACGTCTCCATGGATCCTTTAATGCAATTTGTGCTTAGAGGCTTCTGCAATTTTTTTGCATTATTAAATTGCAGGCTAACAAAGATATATAAGGTAAAACACGAGTTTAAAAATCTGCAGTGTGCCTTTTAATGCATTATTAATAGACTCAATATTTCTAATCAAAAGCTCAGCGAGTACCTTGGAGGCTTGAATGCAAATGTGTGCAAAAAAATGGGTTTACATAAAAGTTCACAAAAAAGCATCACGCTGTTCGTGTTGCAGTGAAGCGGTTGCTTTACGAGAAATAAAATAAAATAAATAAATAAAGGAGTACAACAATAACAGTGAACTCAAAGCTAAATGTCACAACCAAAATACCAAGTCAATTAAACTGGGGTTCACGAGTTCCCAATTTGTTTTTATTTATGCTTTGTTTGTCAGAGGTTTTCATCCAAAAAAACAGTTTTGTTTAGTTGAGAAAAGTAAATTCTTATTGATTTGGGTTCAAACATAACAAAGGCAGTACTTATGTGACAAAAGAAAATACAGTTTTCTATAGTAAAAATAAATGAAAAAGTGGATTTTGCCATTTAATAAACAGAAAAATTCATGAATTGAATAAATATACATTTTTAAAATTCCCTCCAGGTTTAACTCAGTCTAATACAGGGACTGCCATATATGCCTCTTCTTCCTCGACCTCTCCATTGTGGCTTTCTGGATAACAAGAACATGATAGTAATTTCAAAAAGTTTTTTTTTTGCTTCAATACCTGTAAAACATTCTTTTTTTTTTTACTGAAACTAGACCCAATTAAGAGATTCAAGGTGTGATCAACCATTGAGTGCACAGATTTCAGAATACTAAGCAAAACATTTGACCTTATATCAGATTTATTTATAATTGGAAAAAGTTTAAAATGCATATTAATTGTATTAACATATTATAACAATGTTTAGTTTATGACCAGAGGGGAATTTGAATATACATGATGTCATTTTTCTATTGGATCATAAATTAACAAGGGTGTACTGGTTACTTAAAGTGAATCAGAATTTCCCAGATAATCCAGAACAGATTTTCAGCCTCAATGCATCCAAGCAGATCCCGGTCCAGGACCAGGTACCGCTTTCTGACCCGTCTTTTGAGGTGGCCTCGGTTCATTTCCGATCCAAAAGTCTTTTACCTGACTTTGATACAGACTTTATTTAAATTAGTCACTAAAATATAAAGTTTAAATAAGAGAATTATCCCGACAAGGATCCCAAACCACAGGACTTCCAAAATTCTCTCTCTCATTACTTTGCATCAACCTCGTAATTCCTGGCCAATGACTGAAGAAATCTTTAGTCCCATGGTTTTGTTTCCAAGCTTTGGTTTGAAACAGAAATGTCCCCTTGACAGCAGTCTGAATACAGACCAAACACAAGGTTCAGGACTCACCAACTGACTTTTCCAGTCTGAATACACCTTAAAGTTCTGCTTTTATTCGGGTTAACAGCTGTAGAAAGTGGAATAAAGGATGATGACCCGTCAACGTAGACTGGAGAATAGACATTGCAATTTTGGACCTATGCTGTTTAAAATTTTAGTACATTTGCTGCAGTGGTTTCATATTTATATTTTTTTTCTTTCTTTACATTTCTGATTTTATTTATGACTAAAAAACATAGTTCATTTATATTTAGCGCAGCAGTAGTGTGGTATTATAGTGAGCGGTGAATAAGACTCTCCTCTCCGGTCCAGCTCTATTTCTTATAAACTTTTAGAATTAGTGCAGAAAACATTCAGCAATCATTGTTGGCACCACAAAGTGGAGTGAAAGGCGGAGCCTCAGAGATTAAGTCATCTTACTTCCAGGTAGGAAAAATTATCTGCGAAACTAACTCATAAACATCAAGGTAAAATATATTATATATGTATATGGTCGACTCTTATGGTATAGGTCTTTTAAAAGTTATTTTTAGTGCTGATATTCAAAGATGAATCTGGGTTACAATAAAAAAATCATGAAAACTGTTAACCGGACATCAAAAGAAACCAATATTTTTAAGACAGACTTGGATCATACAAGCCATAATTATGATATTTATAATTAAGATTATCAATAATTATGATTAATCTATACATTATTTTATAATTAAGGTATTTAGGTATTTTTTTTATAAATAACGTTTTAAAATAAAATCTTTCCCTTTCGGCTTTTCCCATCAGGGGTCGCCACAGCGAAACAACCTCCCTTTCGAGGATGTGTCGCATGGTTAACTTAATAAAAATATGTTTTATAAAATAATTAATTAAAACCATAATTATGATTATGCCATTTTTAGAGCGGCAGGGCAGGACGGTTGGCGTTCCCCTTTCTGTTGCTAAGGGGCTCAGAGGCTCAGGGGCTCTTTTTTTAACGTTCCACCCTTTTTTGTCTGCTCCTGATTCACAATGATTTAAATAAAGACATCCTCAGATTTGCAAATTGAGCTTATATATGTCCTCCATCATTATAAAGATACCAGAAGAACGTGAAAAAACACAATTTTTTTCTGAATGGGTCTTTGAAAACATGGATCCCATTTTTGAAGAAAAAAAATTGCAAACACGGAAACTCAACTTTACAAAATAAAAAACTCAAATCAAAAGCTTCAAGAATCTTTTACTTGAGGCACAGAACTAAAGAAAGAGTATAAAGGTTTTTTTTTTTCTCGCAGTAAAAGGTGAAGCTTTTTTTAACAGAAAAAACAAAAGGATTACAACTCCTCACATCTATTTCTCCTGAGAATGAGATGTGTGATAACTACAATATCGACAGAACTGAAAAGTCTCCACATCCCAAAGAAAAAGAGAGAAAAAAACCTTTTAAATAGCTACTATTATTACTCTGCTCAGGACAGGCTGCTGTGATACTTTATCACCGTAATAGCTGTGTTTATGTTAACCTCCAGGAAAAATGTGGTTTCTCTGAGTAACATCTCCGGAAATATTTGTTCACATTTAATTTTGTAGCTGTAAACATTTTGTACGTAGGCGTGCGAGCCTTTCCTCCTCCTGAATGTGGGGAGGAATTGATGTGAGGGGGGCTTGATGGGCTGAGAGGAGAAATGGCTTTCCTTTGAATAATGCAATAGTGAAACTGAGCCATATGACCGACCGCTGTCCTGCCGAACAGAAACACGTCTACACAGCGCAGCAGAATTCATGTTGGCTAAATCAACATCGGAGTCTCTCATTTTTTTATGTTGATAAATAAAACATGACAAAGATGACTCTATTGCTCTTTAGCCTTCATCCTCCCCCTTCAGGGTTTTTTTTTTCTTCTAACCCAACGCCACGCTCAGACCCGGGGTGATCCCTCAGCAGCGGGGTTCTCACAGCTACAGGTGCTGCAGCATCAAACCCAGCAGGCCTCCTGAATTGGAGTCAGCATCAAGGAATTTTGTTACTAAACTGGTTTTTGAATTATGAATTGTGCGTCCATCCTGCAGTGTTGCTTGAGATGAGCACAGCATTTAGGCTACACAAGGACAACCGTGTTGGCTAATGTAATGTGATTTAAAGTTAATCTGGCAGATATGGAGGAAATGAATCCACTCCTGTCTCTTCACACGTGGAGGGAGGCTCAAAAACATCACAACACCTCGCCGTCAGGAGCGTTTTTGAAGTTCACGGTGACAAACGCGTACAGCATCTTAAGATGCGAGAGATGCTTTTGGCTTGTGCCATAATCACACTGTAATGAGGTTTTATTTCATTAAAGGAGACGTATTATATCATCTCTTTCGTGAAGGAAGTGAGCCACAACTCCTTATGATACTTTAGAATAAAAGCTTTAGTTAGAAGGTTGGTTTGGTCACCACGGATATGAGGAGGAAGGAACTGTGGAGCCCAGACATGAACACATTTAAAGGAGGCGTCCCTGTAGAGCGTATGAGAAAGCTCAGAAACTGAAATCAACGACCGAAAAACATATTTCTGACTTTCTCACTAATTGTTTCGTATGTATGCGATGATAAAGAAAGCAGCTCCTTTTTCGGCAAAGCAACAAGGGGTTTGTCAGCGCCTGCATCAGAGTTTCAGGACAAAACACCAAGCTGCAGATTGAACAGGGGAAATGACGCGACTATGTCAAAACTAAAAAACAATTTATTTATTCAAAAGGTGTCTTTTTTAATCCAGAGAACCCAATAACTTTTTTCTTCAAAGTTTTTAAATTTAATTTGAGAATTTTTGTTCATTTTTGTTAGCAGCAATTAATTTTGCCAATAAAGATATATAATAATATAATAAACTGAAAATGAAAAAAGAAAACAAATAGATAATGTAACAAGTATAAAAAAAAAAACAGCTGTCAAATTTCACCCTTGGGTTCTGTAGAGTCAATATACATACATTTCTATTCTGGACTTTTTTCACTTAAACTGTGAATTCGCTGTAAAGTCAGAATTCGCAGTAAAGTCAGAATTTTCTTTTAATATGAATTCACTTTATGTGCAAATAAATTCTAAGCACTACACTAGGTGAGATTTCATTATTGCAAACTAAATAAGATTTTACATTTTTTACATCTCCACTTTATGTTTTAATCAACAATAAAAACAAATTTAGGCATAAAAATCACCTTTAGTTCCATCTAGTTTTTTTTAGAGCTGACAGTTTACAAAAAAAAAGAAGACCTGTGTATTATTAAGTGTTATTAAGCAATATTTGGTTTGGGAAAATGCAATGTCCTTACACTCACACATGTACATTATATTTATATGGTTAAATAAATGACCATAGTTAGTCTATGGTCACCAGCCTTATCTTTTATTTTCCTTTGGTGACATATTTCAGACTTTATACAAGTTATTTTTTTTCTTTCTCTTTAATATTTTTATTTTAGATTTAATCCTGGCTTTAAAATATACTTTAAAACCTTTTGGTAGCATCATATTTCTGCAGTGCATACAATATTTATAAAATAAATTCTAATTCTAAGTTGCATATAATCAATTTTAAGTCCTCCTATTTAACTGCGAAGGATCTATATTATGGTCCATTAACATAAGTTTTCTCACCAAAATCTCAATAGTTTAGTAAAGTTAGTAGAAAAGCTTTATTAGCTTCATGCTTTATAATTAATATGCATATGGATTGACCTACAACAGTCAAAACCTGAACATGTTCATCATCGCAATAAACCGCGTAAACCACTGCTACCTTGTGTCAATGATGTTCATTTTACTGAAAGATTATTCTGAAATAAGCAGCAAAATAAAAGTTTCATTTATAATGATAATGTTATAAAACCTGCCATACATTTTCAATCCCACTTTTATGATATTAACATATTTGAGAAGGAGAACAAACCAACAAGAGATATTTTTAAGTGTTTTTGTTGACATTAAAGTCTTAGAAAAAAAGAAGTCTAAACATTTGATTTAATAAATGGTTTACTAGAAGTCTAAAGATCACCAGGTTACCCGTCTAAAACGTGTTACATCTAAGACTTATTATTCTACGCTTAACCAAATCAGAAAATGAAAAAGTGGGATGAAAACACATTTCCTTTACAAATTGTGAACCTAATTCATCAAACAGGTGCACTTGGTGGTAAAAGCCTGACACAACACATCAGCGTGACATCAGATGTCCAAACGTCTGCTGTAAAACAGATTGCTTCCTTGGCATTCAGAAGGCTGTGTGAGTGCTATGAAACAAGATTAAAAACTTCTCGCGCCGTAACCCAACCACAGCCCTGCTGTGTGTATTTTGGGGGACTGTGATATATCAAAGTTCAGACATCTCAATCACTGAGTAGAGAAAACGGTTGATCAGGTAGGGCCAGGAATTCAAAGAGTTGTATGTCCCTTTATACCTGTTCCTTCAAAACAGAAGCCATGTCTGTTGGATGATGTTTGTGTGCCGACATGATCCATTTGATGGAGCAGGAAGACTCTCAGCACACAAACCAGTGCCAGTTTTTCCAGACGTTTTTTTCAGGGTGGAATATTCCACAACCTGGGACACCGATTTTTTTTTTTAAATCACCTCTAAAGCCGCGTACACACGTCCAGTTTCAATGTTAACGGGTGGAAGGAGGGTCTAAGGGCAGGGATGCCTTGTTTAGCTAAGTCTGTTTCGTTTAGCCATTACCTATAGAGTTCTATGACTTCCTGTTCTTTATGATGTAATGTTTATAATACAATTACCGGTATGAAGCCCATTAAGATGACTATTGTTGTAATACTGGGCTAATAAATAAAATGGAATTTAACTGGACTTCTTACGACCTGGAGTGCATAGACATTTCATTTTGGGCTACGTTACCACAGTAATTAATTCTGCTATCACAGCCCAAAGACAGGCATGATCAAATAAGAACTCGGATCTTAAGAGGGTAAGTCAATGTACAGACGCATTCAGAGGTCCTGCGGCGCCTTTGGAGTCTCAGGCACAGCATGGTGGATGAGTGGCAGTGGGACAAAAATCCTGATGCAAGTTCAAATATCTGAACTTTGGCAAAGAAGTTGAATCACCCAATCAGGAGACCAGCTTTGGCCCATGACCCGTAGATGATGTAATCAGCCTGTGGATTCCAACATGGAGGAGGATCTGATTGTTCTCCTTCTGAACTTTAAGATCTTTTTCTTAAAGGTCCTAATGTGTGATAGGAAGACGTCAAACTGGGTCACAGAGACATGGAAGAACAGCTGAAAGTGGCCTTGACTCTGACACAGCTCTTGCGGTTGATGGTGAACCTCTGAATGATCCCGTGAACCCGGACATAGAGACGTGTTTACCGTAAATAAACCTCTTTGGCATCATCTGTGTCTTCCATTAATTGAATTAATTGAGAGATGTACATATGCCCTGCGACAGACTGGCGACCTGTCCTTGGTGTCTCCTGCCTTTGCCCCCAAGTGGCCCGGATAGGCCCCTAAATGGAATAAACGGATTAGAGGATGAATGAATGAATGAATGAATGAATGAATGAATGAATGAATGAATGAATGAATGAATAAGATAGACATATATACTGTCAAAACTTTTGTGAAGTGATGAGGCCAAAGTAGCTCCGCCCACACATGTTGGGAGGTTGATGAACACATTTTTGGACAAGCTTCTTACAGACAATTTACCACGCATCAAACATCAAGGCAGAGAACAAGAATTTGGCACGCAAACCGCGTTCGATGTGAAAGCAGCTTTAGGCAGCATTGGGCAAAAGTCTAAAGCCCAACGTGTATAAATGCTGTTTAACAAAAAATGACCTCCATCCTAATGGATAAATCCACATAGACTTACAAAAAGGTACAAAGAAAAGCAGCTTTAAATACAAACCATTAACAGCGTTAGTGGTTCGACTGCAACTTAATGCAAAAACACTGCCAGCTAAATTAATATTCGTTTCTGAATTAATAGCCTTATTCATGTCTGTACAGCTTGGAGAGTCTCAGTTTATGCCTGTATTAGCTTTATACTCATAACTTCTATTTATGTTCAAGTTGTTTATGTCTTAAAGGAAGTGGTGGAGCAGCAGGGAGACGACTGATCAATCACGTTGTTGCAATTGATGGTAAATACTTCAGTTTATCTGAAGAAAAAGCTCAAACACAAATAAATCAGTCAACCTCAGAATAAACAGAACTTAGACACATGGAAACTTTCGTTTGAGGTTGAGATATCCTAAAGTGTAGCTGACTATTTGAGGAAAACTATTGTTTTAGAAAAAATGCACAAATTTAACTGTTTAAGAAATAATTGTGAAATGCATTTGATGTCCATAATTTGGTCCCAAAAAAAAAAAAAAAAAGTTGCTCGCTGTTTGCATCTCTAAATACATCCATTTCAAACAAGAACACATTTAAATAATGATCAAAGCTGGAATACAAACCAGTTCCATCAAAAAATATATATGCTGGTCAAAGGAAGTGATGGCAATTTTTTTTTTTTTTACAGGCCGCAGAAAAACAAACCCATGCTGTCAAGTCTTTCCTTTTTGTTATGGATGCAGCACATCCAGGTAAGACCACAGGCAGTTCAGTAGGAGAACCATATAAAAGACAGAGTAAGCACTCACCTGATAATAGCGGCAAAGCAAGAACACTTCTGAAGTCAACAATGATGGAAGCAAAGCTGATCAGAAAATTGTTTTCATTTAGCAAGAGGAAAAAGTCTCCTGTCTATTTACATTTGCATATTTCAATGTGAAGTTGTGTTTTTCCCCCACAGGAATATCGAGTAATAAACACAAACCTCTTTTTAAGAAACCTCTAAAGCTGATGTCAGGTAAGCTAGCCCCCCTTATGTCTGAAAGGCAGATGATGCAACTGGGCATAAGAAAAAGCTGCAATGAAACAAAAATGAAAGAACAGAGACGTAACAGGAGGACGTCTCATTTCTACTGCTTCTTTGTGACTCAATATTTCTCTTGGAGAGTCTTTGAATGGACAATTATGAAAAATGAAAAACTTGAATCCCTTTCTAAGAAACTTTTGTAAAAATCTGTATAATAAATTGAGTAAGTAAAAGCTAAAATGCACTGTTTTAAAGACCCACTCTGATAAAAAAATGGTATTTTTAAACCCTTTTTTACTGGCATTTTTCTGATGATGAACAACATACCGTATTTTCCGCAGTGTAAGGCAAACTTAAAAGCCTTAAGGTGTATTCAGAGTGGAAAAATCCTTTGTACCGCATCGAGTCGGCTTAATTTGTTTCAGATCAAGTCCCGAACCTTTCGCTTGGTCTGCATTCAGACTGGCATCAAGCGGCCCACTCTGTTCCGGACCAAAGCTTGTAACCAAAACCACGTGACCAAAGATCTCGTCAATTATTGGTCAGGAATTACAAGAGTGGGACAAAACAACAAGAAAAAGACAAACGTGCTGCTCCTTACAATTCTTATCAGGTTAACAGTTAAAATTTACATTTCGATCAGTTTTGAATGTCGGAAACAACAGATTTCCCTTGTTACTTTGGGATGGCGGATGCATGCCGGCCGCAAGGCGGTTCCTGGCAAGGAGACGTGTGTGCTTCAACTCAGAGGATGCCAACAACTGCAGTGCTGAGGAGACGTCAGGTATGAAGGTAGGCTGCTAAGTGTTTATGACAAACAGATTGTCAGGAAAACAGTGTGAGAACCAATGTGTATCACGTTAAAAGTTGTTTTAATGAGTCTGAATTCATCCGACACATTTCAGTGAGTTAATGTGTCTCATCGTTGTGGTGTTATGGCATTGTTTTTTGAGAATTTTGTTAAGGAAACTACAAGGTAGCTTTAAGAGTGACATCACGTAACAAGACACAGAAGAAGTGTTTTCAGTGGTGTTAAAATAAACGTTCTAGCAAATAAACTGTTGGACCATTTTTTCTGTTTGACAACACGACAATCGTTGCTTTAGATTTGTCTGCGGCTCATCGGTTGCTACATTCCTATTCTGTTTAAATCGGCTACGGTGGCCGTTTTGGTTCAGTCGTTCCACTCCGAGGACGGATTGCATTCAGACTGAGGAACCTCAGAGCTAACAGAAGCTCAGTCCAATTGGAAAAGAAATGAGAACACCTCCAAAGTTGGGTCCGAGAGCGCTTCCTGGTCCCGGACTTGGTTGTATTCAGACCGAAAACATGGTTCCGGATTATCAGGGAAAACGAACTCAAGGTGGATCAAATGTGTCCAGTCTGGATTCACCCTAAATGTTTTTCAAATAATAAAAACACTAAATAACCAAACTATTACAAATACTGGACACTGATGATGAAAAACAGGTTTAGTAGTAAAGCTACTTTAGGAAGTGTTGGATGTGACTTTTTCCAAAGTTGATAATAATGTTTGCTTTAGTGGAACAAGTCTATTATTTTACATGTTACAAACAAGGTTGGGAGTTACAGGTATTGTAAATACTCTACCGCGGCTAATGTGTAGCATGTAACTGAACGCAGTTTAAAAAAAAAAGTGACTGACGGACTTGGAAATGCATTTTGAGCATTTCAAAATTAATATTTTTGAACACTACTCATTTTAGATTGGGGGTGTGAGCTAACAGGGAAGCAGGTAAACAAAGAGCTCTTAGTTATGGGTAAAGGGGGGGGGGGCTACATACCAACAGTCCCAAATTTCTGAGGAACTCTTGCCGCTCTGCAGAAACTGTCGCAGAGGTTTTTTTCCCCCCGCAAAAAACGACAATCATGATTTAAAAAGACCACTGGCAACACTTTTAAAAAAGATCAGAGTGGGTCTTTAACAGCAAAAATGTACTGTTTTTACACATAAACACGCTTTAGGTGAGAACTTATCTAAAACAGATAAATCTTTAAAGAAGTAAATCAGTAATCCTCACTTGTAATGTGAAAATAAACTCAACGGAAGCCTACATTTCTATCACCAGAGACTCAAATTGTATTTCATCCTTGCATCATAACTCTCCCCAGCGTTTAAATTCATTTTTTATTGTGTGCAAGTGTGTAGAGTGCATTTTCCTTTCGCACTCCTTTGTGTCTGCATAATACATCTGACTGTTGACATCCCTTATTGCAAATCATAAATTGTGTTTTCTCTTTGCAAAGTACGAGTGTCATCCCCAACCAACAAAATGGACACATGCAGCTCAGATTAACAACAAAAGCACAATTTGCTCACACACAAACAGCGGCATTGCTTGTATTCTGCAAAAAGGCGCAGGTCACTCTTTTTGAATATCCGCCAACGTTCATCATGTAAATGCAGCTACAGTGGGAAAGTCAGTCGTATTCATACAATTTAGAGGCCAGTTTTGAAAGGTTATGTTTAAGAAAACGATAAAAACCCTCCTGGTTTATACATGGAAAGTTGCCCTCGAGATACTTATGCTTAATCTAATATTTATGCAATGCAGATTTTCCAAGTCGAAGCTAATTTCAAAACTTGGGATGCAAAAATGAAAACCTTGGGGCTTGTTAACTAATTGACTTGCAAATGCATCTTTGTTACACAGCCATGCCAGCTAAATAGAAGTCAATAGGTCAGCTTAGATTAACCAGAATGATCTGTTCCGTCACCAAAATGAAAGATTTTTACCACTAGAATGCAGATCTGCTTCATGCAACTGGAGAAGGAGAACATGTGAGAAACACTATTGGCAGCATAGATACGTAAAGTGGCATGCTACGTTTGGTATTCAGCTTTTATTTTGTGTTTAAAAAATAAAAAATAATAATAAAAAAGCCATGTTTTTCCTTACTGGCGCTAAATTTAAACTCCAAACACATATCATAGTGGGCAAAAAATATATATTATTTTTTCCTAATAATGTATTTGCCAAATGTTTTGGTTATTTTACCCAATGTCATACAATTTCAACTTGGTTTTGATGCATTCAAGAGCACTTTACAAGTCTGGAAATCCAAGCACTCCCAACAAAACTGAGACAATTTACCGCCTGGTCAGTCAGTGTTGTGGAGAAACTTTCACATCACACGAGCACCACGGGGCACACGCCTCTGCGTGGAGTTCAGGTACCCAAACAGCTCAGCTCTTACCTCGGGCTAACGTGGCCACGACCCGCAGACCGAGGAGCACGAGGATGGGAGCACTCAGGTAGCATCCTCGTGAAAACTGTCCCATCACGGCTCTGCTGGTCTGCCTCCCCATCGGGTCCGGGGGCTCCAGCCGCGGGGCTCGAGCATTTGTGGCGAGCTCGAGGGACGCGTAAACACGTTTCCGTGTCCTCAAGAAGGAGAGGAGTGGTGGTTTTGGTCCGGGTGCAGGTCTGGCGCGAGGAGGGAGGAGACGAGCGCTCAGCTGTCCACGCTCAGCTGCGCGCGAGCGGAATGATTACAGAGCGAGCGCGAGGCAGCGGCTCAAAAGAGAGGGAGGAATAGAGAGAGGTGCAGTGCTGGACCTGTTGAGAGCGCACGCGCGAGGGTCTGATTGTGCGCGTGGTTGCATTAACTGCCATACGAAAGAAGTCGTCCTCGTCTTTGAGCAGATGCCGCTTGTTATTTTTATTTTGCATTGAAATCTACTGACACTCAAAGCCAGGGGCGACCCCAGAGAATTTTAATGAGGGGGCCTGCTGGTTCCGATTTAAGGTGGCACACCAATGTAGTACACCTTAACATATGAGGTCACAAGTGGAACACTGAAGTAAAAAATGAAGCATGAAGTCACAACTTCTTTTATTTTAGTTTATTATCTTTCAGTGTGAATAAAAAATATTAAGAATATATCTATTTATTCCGCCAAATTTAACAACCGTTTTAAGCTACGTTCTTTGACATTAAACTTGCAAAACATGAGTCCTTGCACTCAACAAGCAGGGAGGGGCTTCTTCCTTTCTTTTGCTACTGTTTACTAGCTCGTGTCTACCTACAGTTGGAATAAGCTTGGTGCGAAGTGTCGAAGTGGTGCAAATATCACCAGTCTCGCTCCAGGCTTCTTTTTTTTTAACCGCTTTATACCAATTTATGAAAGATTTAGTTTTAGTAATTTCTCCTTTAATTATATTGTCTCTGTTTTAGGACGGTTGGCACTTCCATAAATTAAAAGGGATGTCAAACGTCTCAACCAATTCCAAGTCCCTGATTGGTCAAAGTTATACCTGGCTTGACTTCCAGTACGCGTTCAATGACTGCACATTTTGTACGTAAAGCCAGAAAACAGTCGTAGACACTTGAGTAACTACGCCTGAACGCAGGAGTTGTGAAAGCAGAGGCCCAAAACACAAATTTACTCGCGTTTACATAGATTTTTCATTGAAAGTGGTCGCTTGAATGCGCGGCGCGAAAGGCAGCATGAACCTAGCGCAAAAGTGTGTTACAGAATAGGAAGTAAATAGTGGGATTCTGGTTAATCCACTACAGTGGCCCTAAAGTTCAAATCACATCAATAACTCACTCAATGCATAACCATATAAAATATCACAAAGAAAATTTAAAAAATAAAGCAAAAACAAGAAATCAAAACAGAATTCCAGAAACCAAAACATAAAAAAAATAATGTTTGAAACCCAAATTATTTTCCAGAGATTAAACGAAATGGAAAAAAAAAGTAACATATTATGGGACATCTCTGACTGGATGAATTTTGATTTGAATTTTGTTTTGTTTTTCAATATAATCAAAAGGACAAATGCTTCTCTATCAAACCAGCCTTCGGTGGTCATATGAGGGACTGCAACATTATATTCATCTTGTTTTTTGGTTGTTTGTGTTTTGTTAATATTATTGCCAGAACGAAATGGTAGCACATGTATGGTAACGGAATCAGTTTAGCCTAACAATGTGTAATGCAAAATCTGAGAAATGGTTTCAGATAAAACACACTCCAACTATTTTTATTTCCACTTAGAGGATTTGAGTTGTTTCTACATTTTTGCAGAATCAGTCTAACTGAAAAAAAAACTATTAATATTTAAAAAAAATAATAATTTAAAACTAAAATTTTGATTCAAAATTAGAATTAAAAGTAGATTTATGTTTTTAGAATAAATTCTATTTCATTTTTTTTTCTTCACCACTCCAAGGCTGCTGCAATTTCATTGTATCACCATTTACAATGACAATAAAAAGGATTCTGATTCTGATTTATGTTGGTTTGGAGGGTTCAAGAAACTATATCAGCTCTCATGGTCAAACTACTATTACTGAACATCAGTGATTCTCTGAGTAATTAGTTAGGTGACTACATTTTACTTTTATTTGAGCTTTATTAATTGAAATGGTAAATTTATTTAGTTGAAATTCTTTAGAGTTTAACCCCACAAATTACTTTTGCTGATTTGTAGAGCAAATGGTGCAAATAACAATGTGAATGGAGCAATAGAGTAGGCATTGTGTAATTATTCATAATTTTGTGCAACATTAAAAGTGTGGTGCAGTTCATGATATTACCTAAATCAGTAATTTATTTAAAATGACAAACAATAATGTTTCTTTCTTTTTTTTCCAGTCCGTGAGTGGGAAAGAAGCATAAATGCAAATTAGAGAAAATGTGGATCCTTACTGTTTTTGAGTTTTTTTCCTTTCTTTAAACTTAAAAAAAACAAACAGGAGATGAATAATAAATATCTTCAAGTTTCACAATTTCTTTAAACTTAGTTCCAAATGTTATAAAGCCTGTTTTCAAGAAAACAAAACTCAAACTGCTTTGCTTTGTCATTTCCAAGTGCCTCTTGCAAAGTTACATCCTTTTCCCCATCAAAAGACCTTATTAATGGAAGTTAGATCATAATGTAATTAATTTCGTTTTTTTGCCGTGGCGATTAGCCTAAATTGTCTAGATGAGCAGCTTTAATAAAATATTTATACTCTCCATTTAAGCAAAAGTAATGTTAAATCTTGCCTGAAAAAGATGGCGGTCCTTTTGTCTCAGCATTAGATAAGTCATAGCGCTAATTTCTGTGTAAGCATTAGAGACCATACACATTTTTAAGTCGTCTCTTATGCTGTATGGTATACAATTATACAATTACAAAGACATTAGCATTTAAATAGGATTTTAATGTGAGCTAGCTGAGGTGGAGACCAGTGCATTTGGTGTGCTTATTACAGACTTTGAAATATGAAACTGTAGCATCTAATTTGAATTATCTGAAGTGTCTAATTACAGCATTTAAAGTGTTGGTGCACAGATTGTTATTGTTCACTGAAATGGAGTGGAGAGACAAAGAAATAAGAATGAAGATATTCCAGCATTGCAACACAGTTGAGTAGTTTTTTTTTTTATATGAGTTTCTATGCATTCATGCATTTTCAATGAAGATATGATTTAAAGTCTTTGTCAGGTTAATGTGATTGGTTGCTGTATATTTAAAAAAAACATGTAATTATAAAAGCTAATTATCTGTTTATGTGTAAAAATATGCTAAATGTGTGCATAAAAACACACACTTACGTTTATTCACATCCCGCTGAATGAGCTGCTGGAATTTATTAAAGTATGCCTGCATTAGTGGATGAATAAGTGCTGAGTAAATGTAATAAGATACTACTTCTTTTTTCCCAGCAAATGAAGCTCCACCAATTATTTTCTCTCACTAGACTGTGTGAATATGCAATGCAACTACATTTATGCAAATCACTGGATTCCAACCCTCCGTATCGCCACGTTGACCATAAACACAGAGGTTAATTTCTTATTACTGTCAGATATGCATGCAACTTATAGGTGGCAAGATGATACTACTGTAAGAGCTGCTTTATGACAACACATGGGCTGGGATCTCTGCAAAGTGGGTGATTATGGGTAAACAGGGAATACATCCAACATCTGTCACAGAGCTCAGGTTGCACCTTCTGAGTGGCAAAATGTTCCCTAGACCAAAAACCGGACCTCTTGAAATGTACAGGAACACAGTGAGGAGGTCATTATGTTTTGAATGAAACAACAGCCAAAGACAAAGTAGTGTGCAACTTTGTGATTTGAAAAATGCAGAGCATTTTGTAAAATTAAACAATAAATATAAAAATAGGGTTTTCTGGCTGCTTTTTAATTTTTCATTTCGTATATATATATATATATTTTTTTTTTGGGGCTCTTGGCTTTGCAGAAAATTAACAGAAACCTTTAAGTAACCAAAAATGTATTAAAACTTCAGAAAAGCACAGAAATGCCAGGAACAGATTGATCACAACTTAAATAAAGGACAAGCACAACAAGTTATAATAGATCAGAACAATAGTTTGAGTCTGTGCAGAAAATCAGAATGTCTCTGCATTGATTTTTGTAAGCTGGGCAGCAAGATGAACGTAGACGCATAAATTCCAGTGTACATATAATAAAACTAACCAGAAAGGTGCTTTGAATTTCTCGTGTCCAAACTCAGAGGTCAAAGGTTGCCCTTGGCTGAATCAAACTCCTCTGGTACAATAACACTGACCTATTACCATTCTTTTTGTCCCATTATGATGAGCTCATTTATTCTATCATGAGCTCTGAATCATGACTGCAACTTCTGGAGAAGAAAAAAATACATAAAAGTAACAGAGCAGCGTTTTATTACTGCAAAAACTGCCTTGAGGAGCTTTTGAAAAGCACGAAGCTGCCCACAAATCCAAAGTCAAACTGAGGAGTTCCTGTCAGTTTTCCAAACCCCCAAATGAATAAGCCATGACCATATCAATAAATAAACAGGAAAATAAATAAAAATGCTTTCTTCTGTGGAGATGTCTGTGTTTTCAGCTTTTGAATTTTTCTTTATTTTGTATTTTAAACTACCGTAGTAAGAACCTATATGGCAACTCTAAGTATTCTGTACTAAAAGTATACTTAGCCAATACTAAAAGTTAGACGGTATACTTGAAAGTTACTAAATTTACAATTTATTGAAAACTCAAAATCATCTTGAAGAAGTATTTGGTTTATATACTTCCTACCGTACACATACATGGTCTACAGTAGCTAAACTTAAACGATGATGATATGGACAAATTTAGTGAACACCTATACCATTTTTACCATGGTGACAGGCGATCACCCACTGTTATTGGTAAATCTGTCCCTAAACACATCCTTGCATATATTCTATTTTTTTTGGTCAACAATCTAGTGTAAATCCTTCATAGGCAGAAGAAAATGTACCATTTTATTGTCACTAAAGTTAACTAAATAAACTAAAGACCAGCAGCCTACTGCTATAATTACTGCAAAGAGAAATTCTGACCTTTATGCACTCTAGCTTAATCATTTTTCCAGACTTTATTGTGTTGAATTTCAAAAACTTCAAATATTTCATTTTGCTCCAAACATTCCAAAAACTTTTAGTTTTTTTGAATTACAAAAACCCAGGTCATTTTCTTGTCCTTAGTACTTTTATTTTAGAAATTCTTTTTCTTGTACACAAAAAAAAAAAAAACATAGCAGCACAAAAACCTTGTCTTTGTGTTGCTATGCCTTTTTTTTGTTACATAAGATCTTCCTTAGAAAGGTCAACAACAGGTTTGTTTAACTGATTACACCTTGGAAAATAGCAGATAAATGCCATAGTGGTCTTGTGACCCTCTGGAGGAGGACTGCAGCAGATGACAGTTGAACCAAGTCAAGGACAAATAACCAAAGACATTTTACATTGTTTTGTTTTCTATAGTTAAATTGTTCACATATTTTGGCAGTAATTCAAATGTTTTTCAGCGATGTCTTTCTCCTTGAACTCTTTCATTGAGCCATCTTTGTCAAGTGTCTTTCTGACTGTTAATTCATAAACTTTGACCTTAAGTGAGTCAAGTGATGCCTGGGCTTCTTTTCATCTTGTTCTGCCTTCATGGTTAAAAAAAAGCATCAGGTCAGGGCAAATATTTCCTAACATTGGTGTAAAAATAACCATGAATGTTGTTGCTAGGTTCAGCTTTTTACCTGTGGTTAAAAATGGAACTTTTTCAGCAAAAATGTGCAAAACCAGCAGTTTTTGCTTCCTTACTGTGAGAAAAAATATGGACTAAAGAAGATTCACAGCTGTCGTGCTGCAGTGGAAATTACTATCAGAGTGATTGACAGGCACAAATATTCCACATTTGTCTTCTGTATATTGAATTTGGTGTGCATGAAGGGGCGCAAATTTTCCTCGGTGTTTATGTTAATCAGCACATCTAGAGTCTTTTTGCAGCTTTGCAACGTCTCCACTGAGCAAAATCAGTCTTTCGCCCAAGCCTTGTCTATTAGACTGATTCTGTTCTGATCCATGAGACATTTCTGCTGAGGTTTCATACTCTGGCATTGGCCTCATTCTTCTTGTGTTGCATAGTTGGATTCAAAATCAGGCCTGTCTCACCCATTTATAGAGGAAAAGCATGGCAACAGGTAACAATGGAGGGTCCTGTGTGGAGTCAAGTCTAAAGTTGCATTGATAATAAAGAAATGAATTTCAGGAAATGATAAATTATGACATGTCTCATAGCTTTTTAAATATTACACAGATGCACATTTCACAACAATCTTTACTGTGCAAAAAATAAAGTACCTTTTACAATATGTCTATTAGCAAAAAATAGTAGTCTTGAAGTTTTTTTTCACTTTTTTCTAAGTATACTTAAGTATAAGTATGACAGATATACTACACACTATGTATATGTATTGTAGGAAGTACACTAAGTGATTACTTCTTCAAAAGTAAACATCAAGACTAAGACTAAGTACACCAGTAGTACAATTACATAGACTACCAAAACAGCCACTGTAGCCGGGCTTTACGGGATGCAAACAGACTAGGAAGGTAGTAACCATGACGATGACACAGCAACTCATTAAGTTGTGGTCAGATGACTGCAAGCTCCTTAAAACAACTTTAACATGATTGACGTTGCTTCTGTTTTCCCGACAACCTATATTTATAAACTTCATCAGCATACCTTAGTGGTTGTCTCCTCAGTAACCTCGTAATTCCTGGCCAAGGTTCAAGGACTCGATCTGGACCAAATTAACTCTTGTGCTATCTTAGATGACCCCACCCTTACATTGACGTGTTCTCCCTACCTTGACAAAGGTGGATAAAGGTGGAAAGATTTCATGTAATCCATGGACACCAGTGAAGATCACAAATCATTGAAGAAAAAAGGTTCAGAGCACTGTCTAGTGGGTCTAGATGACCCAACTCCCAATGTTAAAGTGCCTAGGATAGCACAAGGGTTAAGCAGACTTGGCTTGGACCAGTCTGAATTCACCCTAAAGCCGTCTCAGAAATGTACTGGTTTTATTTTTGCTTACTGAAAACTGCAAGCATTGATGTTTTTCTGGAATTTTCTCAGTATGCTGGTCATTTCTTTTAAGGGCGTCAATCTCATGGGGGACAAGATATAATGCGTTAGATTGCAAAAGTCCCTCTTTTTTTACCCTGACTCTTATTCCTGTGGTGATAGATTTAGCAGTGGCACAATTCCAGATGCATGAGCATAAAAGCAATCTATATAAAGATGGCCATAGACCATTAGGGCAGGAAAAAAAAATCACCACGTTATTTGGATGTAGTTTGATAGTAACGTTCCATCACATGCATCGCTTGCCGTCCCACTCTTTTGTTGTCTGGAACCATCAAGTGTCCTGCTGCTTTTGTGCAAAACAACCTTGTGCTTGCTTGCAGCTCTAACATTGTGACCTTCACTTTGAAATTCAAAAGCATTTTTTTTGTTGTTGTTGTTTGCAGGCTTTAAGGACATGAGTGGCCAAAAGATTCAATTATGTTACAAAAGAGTGGAAAGAAAATCAATATCCGGAGTGTTTTTTTCTTATTCAACAGCTCACTTTTCATTTATCAGGAATGGCAATCAATAATGGAAGAGGAAAGACAAAAGCACAGCGTTGTTTATTGAACTAATTCCTCACACAGTGCAAAGTTATTCTGCACAAATGTTTTTATGCCAGTCTTTGTTTTCATGGAAGTCACATCCATACAATATTTCTCTTTTGGAGTTGCTGCACACGCCACGTGCAAGGAAAGAAATAAGACATTTGGTACCAAATATGCTGTTCCTTTTAATGTTAAGTAAAACAAATTCATACAAAGCAGACGTTCGCTTATGAATCAGAAAACGGCGAAGATGTCCGATGAGGGTAAAGGACTTGTTCACAGTTGCTGTATGATACACTGAGAGCTGCTGTTGTCGGGGAGCCGATCGATAAAAGATACCAGAGTTCAGAAGCAAACGTAATGTATTGGGGAGGTCAGACAGTAGCTTCTCCCAGGAGGTGATTCGTGCTCTGCAGGAGGTGTAGACCAACACCCCCCCAGATACTTAACGTGGTACCAAAGATGTGAAAGCTCCAAATGAGAAAGTGCTGCAAAGATGGAGTCAAATCAAATCCTGTTTTGCTAAGCAGGAAAATCGTTCAAGTATTGATATAAAGCTGGTGTTTTTCTCAACTTTTGAAGCTTTTAAGAAAAATACATTTTAGCTTTTGATGTAGAAAGAAAATTAAAATAATGTGGTATAATTGAGAATTTTGCTAGGACTAGATGTTTTAAAGCTTTTTTATGTAAACTAACCCTCAAGGATTAATCTCCTGCTTTTGCTCCTGCTGAGAGTCAAAGTGCACTTGACTGTTTTATCTACAGGCATCATTTCCAATACTTGTGATTTTGATGTATACAAAATCTTTGACGCATTCACCTACTGAACTGTTTGATGTGAAGAGCTTAACATTTTATTCATGTCTTTTTTGTATTCTGTTTGTAGCTCTCCATGGAGGGCTCCATTTGGAGAAGATTCCCACTGATTATATGGATTATTTCAACTATGCTGCAAATTAAAAATGATTTCCTACTAACATGGAGCACGGAAATGTGTCTGATCTTTTGTGACTCAAGTAATAATATGCAAAAATGTTACAATAATCAGTAAATATGCAAACAAAATGATTTGTTACATGGAATCACAAACCTCTAAAGAAAGTAAGCCCAGCTTTCATTTGGTCTCCATACATGACCTGTGTGATAGTCAATTTTTGATGTAAATAAAAATAAATGAAAAGATTTAACCCAGGTTTACAGTCAGTGTTTGGTTGGCTCTGACTGAGTGTCTTCTCAAATACACTAAAAATCTCCTCATGAATGCTATGAGCAACTTGTTGCCAAGTTTCACAGCTTGCTACTACTTAGCAGATAAACTTTGAGAACAAAAGCAAATAGACAAAATTTTCACTTGTTTTCATGCTAAAATGGTTATACGGTCTTGTAAGATACATTTTCTTTAACATTTGGATTCAGTTTCACCTCGAGTTTACAAATTTGTCGTATAATCATCAATAACACACTTGAGTGGCAGTAAAGCCTTATAGTCACAACCAGTGTTGGGGGTAACGGATTACAAAGTAATGAATTACTGTAATTTAATTACTTTTCAAATTTCAGTAATTGATTGCAGTTACTGGACTATAGAAACCCTGGTTACTTTGTTACTTTGTTACTTAGGTTTTGACATTTTTCGCTCAAATAAATGAAACGAAACAGAGATTAATATAAGAAGACAGAGTTACTGGCGCTAACGCGCACACATGTACACGCAGATTTGGGGATCGGTCAAAGTACAGGCCTGCCCTCATTGCTGACTCAAAAACGGTTCGTTCTGTTGTCATAAAGTCCCCTGAGATGGCCCTACGTGCCTCAAAAGCAACCGCAAGACACACCTGTGCTCCCCCTAAGACAGATCAACCCCTGTATAGATGCATGTGACCAAGGCTTTAGGCCACGAATTTACCTTATTTTTTTAAATTAAATTGTGCGAAAAAAAGAAGGGGAAAAAAAAGAATTTTAGGCTGTAAATAAAATGTAGGTAAATGAGATTCTCGAAAATCAGTTTATGTCAGGACTACAAAAACCTGCTGTATGGTTGGAAATGTAATTACTACCTTCTTGGTTTGCAAAGAGGAAATTGAACTTCCATTAAAAGACTCACATGTAAATTTAACAAGTAAACAGTTGGGATTTTAACCAGCATTTTCTGGAGAGTAAGCGCCTCACCTCTGTGCACTCTAGTTACTAACAAGTGTATAATTACAATCAAGCTAATTACAGCTTGGTTGGGATTCCCTAATTTTAGGCTAGAGATGTATTTTATTTGCTTCCTTTTTGTTTTACAGCATATTTACTTTTTGTTTGTCTCCGTTTATTTTGCCATCGCAATCTTTAATTTCCTTCTGAGACAATCAAATAAAAAAGAAGGGTCCCAACTGGTGTAAATTGGCAGATTACAAAACGTTTTAACACAATTCATTTTTTCCTAAACAGATTAACTTTTAATATAATTATTCTTACCTAGCCTTTCAATGGTGCTTAGTTATCCAAGCTCAAGCATTTCATATCATTCGTTGCTTTCATCCCAGCATGCATCACTGCATCACTGCCTCTAAGGGTGAAAAAAATTATTGAAAAGTTGATAAGGTTTTATTAATTGCATTTGCTCCATTAATAATGACTGTGTCATTCTAGAATTTTGTAAAATTTACTGTCTGATAAGCACAACAGAGTATTAGGGCCACCAAAAAAAATAAATCTTGAGAAAAAAGGTGTAAAATTATTAGGAAAAGTCATAGAATTAAGAAAAAAATATGCTATTTTACAAGAATAAGGTAGTAAAATTGCAGTATGAGATAAAAATTGAAAATTCTGCATGAATAGACTTGTAGAATTATAAATAAGAGTAGTTAATATTGCAACTTATTATTGTAAAATTTAGGTTTTTCATTTTTGTCTCAAACTATTGCGAGTTTATTCTTGTAAAGCTTACTTTTTTCTGTTACAACTTTCTTCACAAAACATTATGATTTATTTCTCATAATTGTAGGACTTTGTGTTAGTAAAGTTTTCTTCTTTTCTTAAAATATTACAACTTTATTTTCTTTCAAGTTTTGACTTTTTTCTCATATTATGATTTTGTTCACACAAAATTACAACTTTTATGTCATGATTGCACAACTTCATTGTTGTATTGTTTAAAAATTCTGTCTTAAAAAGTTACAACTTAATTCTTTGTAAAATAAAACTTTTTTTTTCATAATTTTACCAATTTATTTATTTCTTAATCTTACAATTTATAAGGAAAAAAAACTCCAAATTTTAAGACGACATTCTTGTAAAATGGTGACTCTTCCCTTAAATTTTCATGACTTTTTTTTTTTTTACCTCAAAATATTATGACTTTTTCTCATAAAGTTGTGACTTATTTTCTCATAGTAGTACAACTATATTCTGGTAAAGTTTGAACTCAAAAAAGGCAACTTTATAAACTTGTAAAATTATGACTTCTTTCATAATTTTACAGCTTAATTCCCGTAGAATTACGACTTTTTTCACATATTTGTAAATTAAGAAATTATTTCATAACTTTATTCTATTAAATTATGACTTTTCCTATAATTTTATGACTAGATGTTTGTAGTTATAACTTTTTTCCTTATAATAGTACCACTTTGAGTTTCCTTGTTCTGAAGAGGCTCCGGTGCTCTAAAATCTACAGGTTCATGTTGTATGTGTTTATTTGCTGTCTGCTGCTGTCGTTTGCTGACAGTAACACCAACAGACTTCACTCACCTGTCAGGAAGGTCAGTAATGTTGTGAGGATGATGATGACGAAGACAGTTGCACTGCATACAATATGTTATCGAAGATAGGAGGGATTCTGGACAAAAAGTTCACTTAATGGAGACACAGCAACATTTCTTGTGTGAAACTTCTCTGACCTGACGCCACAGAAAAACTGTTCCATCAGCAGCTGTTTAACTTTATAACCTTCTTCCTGTCAGGTACGTAGATATCACATTGTGGATTTTATTACCACTGTAGTTAATTCTGATTACCTTGGGTCCTGTGACTAAGAAATAAATAAAGGGGATTTCAAAGAAGAGCTCAGGTCTCAAGAGGATAAAAAAAAAAAACTTTTGGACTCGCTACACCTTCAAATGCCCCTACATTAGAGCCAGAGGGGTAGGGAAGCAATTCGGATTTGGCCAAAAACAGCTAAAGCCAAAGCACACCCCAGATTAAGACACATTACATGACTTTTTAAACGACAGGCTTCCAATTACTTAAGCAATATATACTTAAAATGACATTTTAAGTGATCAGGGATAATTGAACTAATCAGCACTAAGACAGTGACATGGCACATTAGCTCTCATTGAGATGAATGGGCTCAGTGACTGACAGGCGTTCTGAAATCCCGGTTGGGAGTCCCATCATTAATCTTTGTTTCAGCTGGTGACAGTCATTTTATTGTTAATGAACGTGTTTTTATCTTTACTAAACGCTATTGTTAATTTTGATGACACAAACAAAAATATATGTACTTTTTTTATCGCAGCTATTTCTGGTTTCAAACCTCAGAGAAAGGCTTATTTCCAGGTTTTTGAGTGGGAAATCACTGCTGACTTAACCCTTTTAAATCCCTGGAGCAGATTAAGGGCAAAATGGATCCTTCATCGCTTTTTTCCTCCTCATGGAAAGTGTTGCCACACTTTAGTGGTTGCTTTATTAAGTCTCAATGTTTCAACATAAAAAAATTTTTTTTCTAAATTTATCACACAAATAGACATTCCATTCTATTTCTATGAAGTCAAACTAAAGGTTTTGTTTAATAAAACAGCATCTCTCATGCCAACTGAAGGAAGCAAATTTAGTCTTTTTTTGTTGTTGTTTCTTAACATAAAACTTTCTCCAAAGTCCATCTTTCCACTCAGCGCCTGTGCCTCCTCCTTCATTCTGTCCAGCTGTTTTCCCTGAAGGCCAGCAGTGCTCAAAAGCAAGAAGATGCAGAATATTTCTGTCCCGCCTGCTTTATAATCTTTTGGTGTTTATAAGGGCACAGCAGTTGCTGTGACTTGCTGCGTTATGTGTTTACTGCTGCACTCAAATGAGATGTCTCTGCTAAGAAAAAGAGATTTCAGAGGAGGTTTTTTTTTGTTTTTTTATAAGAATAGAATGCTTTCTGGGTAGTATTTTTCCTGAAAAACTCAAATCTTACCTTAATCATTGCAGTCCTGTGAAAAAGTATTTGCCCTCTCCATCTTTCTTTTTAATCTCGATATTTGGTGGTTTGTTAAAAACATGAAGGTGGGAGACTTAGAAGCAGATGGATGCTAACCTGATATATTTAAAAAGAAATCTAGAATAAATGACCAAAGTGTCATGGTGCCTCTGTCAGACTCCTCCCCCCTCTCCTCTCCGCTTGGTTCCTGATTATTCCCAGCTGCTTCCACTCACCTCATCGCCACACCTGCCTTCTTAAGGAGCTCCAGGATCTTCTTTCAACGCCAGTCCGTTGCCCCTGATGGTGCATATTTGGCCTCACGTCAAGTTCACGCTTTGCTTCCTTGCCTTAAGCCAAGCAATTAGCATAAACTGTCTTACCTGTCTCCAGGAAACCTCAGCCACGAGTGGTCGCCCACAGCAGCCGTAATCTGGAATCCTCTTCTGGTCTGTTCCCTCCATCCTCACCACGAGCATCTGCCGAACCAGCTGCCTCACGAGACGGGACCACGCTGTCGACTCCAGACAGAGCATATCCACCAGTGACGCCACGAGCCGCAGTTACTCATTCTTCGAACCTCTAGGAACTGTATCCTACATGTCTTGTCATCATATTAAATCCACCTTCTCGCCAAGACATCTCTGTTCTGTGTCTCGTTCCGGGTTTCAGCATCTGGGTCTCAGTTGTTCTATAGCCATGACACAAAGAAAAAGAAAAATTTATCAAAACACTCGAGCATTTGAGTTAAAAAAGAAGATGTTTTAGAAAAAAAAGACTGATTAAATGCAGACGGGGGCAGTGCAGAACACTACGGAGCCCACGTCCTGACATTAAAAAACTAAAATATAGCTCGCTCCCACAGATTTATATCTTGTTCCCACAAATTAATATCCTTCTCACACAAAAAAATCTTCCGTTCCCACGAAATACTATTTAGTTCCCTCGAAATAATTAATTTGTGCAAACGAAATAGCATCTTGTTCCCATAAAATAATATTCCGTTCCGACGCATTAATTAATTCGTGCAAAAAAAGTAATTACTTACGTCATAAGTCATTCGTAAACACGGATTGCTCCTTCAGCTAGCCAACATAGCTCCTAGCTTCATAAACACGGATGTGAGCAACAGTTGGATTTACAGCAGATACATGCACATTTCTGTCTGAGGGTGTCTTCTTACATTGCATTGAAGACACGGATGATGTTTAGAGATCAGATTAATTTTAAAAGCTGTCGTGACGAGCGTAACGGATAGACCCAGACGCTGGAACCCGGAAGAAACACAGGTGAGTACGTGGTGGAGTGAAAAAAAGTTTTAATATTGATTCTTGATTTGGGGATTGTTCTTGGCGGAGTTGACGTCCTTGGAGGAACCCACGGCGAGGATGGTTCGGTCCGGTGGCTCGTGGCGTCACTGGTGGGTCGGCAGAGGCTCGTGGTGTTCCAAGAGTTACGGCAGAGGCACTAGGCGTGACAGGAGGGAATGCTGTGGCTTGGATCCGTGGATGAAGAAGACTCAGACGACCACTCGTGTTTATGGATTCCTGGGAACAAGGTAGAGAGCGAGACTTAGACCAAGGCTTAATAACGAGAGCTATGAACATGACAACCATACTATGCACCATCAGGGGCAACGGACTGGCGATGAATTCTGGTCCAGGAGCTCCTTAAGAAGACAGGCAGGTGATGAGGTAAGTGGTCGCAGCTGAGTCGCATCAGGAACCAGGCAGAGAGGGGAGGAGTCTGACAGAGGCACCATGACAGTACCCCCCCCCCTCAACGACCGCCTCCAGGCGGTCAAGGGCGGCGATCTGGGTGGGCCCGGTAGAAATCCTCAATGAGCGAGGGGTCCAAAATAAACGAGCGAAGAATCCAGGAGCGCTCCTCCGGACCGTAGCCCACCCAGTCGACCAGGAACTGGAACCCACGACCCCTACGACGGACATCCAGAACCCGGCTGACGTCATAGGCCGGAGCGCCGTCGATGATCCGGGCGGGTGGTGGGGAAGTGGACGCGGGCACAGAGGACTGTCCTGAACTGGCTTGACCTGCGAGACATGGAAAGACGGGTGTAGCTTGAGGGCCTTGGGCAGACGGAGACGGACGCAGGTAGGATTGATGACCTTTTCAATGACATAAGGTCCAATGAATCTGGGAGCCAGTTTCTTGGAGGATGCTTGGATAGGTATGTTGCGGGTTGAGAGCCAGACCCTTTGACCAGGTTGGTAATCGGGTCCCACCACCCTGCGGCGATTGGCTAGGCGGCAGTTGCTCTCCTTGGTGCGGAGGAGAGCAGCCTTCGTCTGATTCCACACACGTTGACAACGTTGTAGGTGGTGTTGGACGGAAGGCACTGCCAAGTCCAGTTCCTGAGATGGAAACAGAGGTGGTGAGTACCCAAGGGCGGCCTCAAACCCACGGCGAGGATGGTTTGGTCCGGTGGCTCGTGGCGTCACTGGTGGGTCGGCAGAGGCTCGTGGTGTTCCAAGAGTTACGGCAGAGGCACTAGGCGTGACAGGAGGGAATGCTGTGGCTTGGATCCGTGGATGAAAAAGACTCAGACGACCACTCGTGTTTATGGATTCCTGGGAACAAGGTAGAGAGCGAGACTTAGACCAAGGCTTAATAACGAGAGCTATGAACATGACAACCATACTATGCACCATCAGGGGCAACGGACTGGCGATGAATTCTAGTCCAGGGGCTCCTTAAGAAGACAGGCAGGTGATGAGGTAAGTGGTCGCAGCTGAGTCGCATCAGGAACCAAGCAGACAGGGGAGGAGTCTGACAGAGGCACCATGACAAAAGCTCTACAAAAGCATCATATTTGTTAGCAGTCACTTTACATCTGAAGGCCATACACTCAGTTGTTACAAATATTGTTTAATGTCTGTTTGCCCTAGTCTCAAAGATATGGGCTGTTCTTGTACAAAAATTTGTTTTACCTATTTTTCTCGGGGCTAATGTGCTTTTCTGAAAGAGGGGATCCTAAGTTTCATTTATGCCAAATTTGGTGCTTGTGCCACAAAATACAGGATTGTTTTAATAACCACTTGAGGACACTCCCACATTTCGGAAGTTTAAGTTGAAAAACAAATAACAAAAAAAAGCTTCAATATCACTTATGTGAACACAAAACTCAAGTTGTGAAAGAAAACTCCTCTGTACAAAATAATTTTGAGCTTGGAGGGTCTTTTGGGGCAACACGGTGGTGTATTGGTTCGCACCTTTGCTTCACAGCAAGTTGCCCTACTTCAAATCCTAGCTGCATGGGATTGTTCTGTTTCGTGTTTGCGTCTTTTTCTTGTGCTGTTTTGATTTTCTTCGGGCACTCCAGCTTCATCCCACAGTTGAAAAACACACTTCATAAGTTAGTCTGTGATCCTAAATTGTCCCTTGGTGTGAATCTGAAGCTGCGTTCACACCGGCCTCGGTAACGCACATTCTAGATGCTACTTCTGATGAAAAGTCGCGTTTCGGACTTTTGCATTCAAAACTCCAGTTCAAATGTAGCTGCACAAGTGTTTATGACCGGTTTTGGGCCCAAAAAGTTCATCCATTGAACACGCATTGAAAGTTAAACCAGGTCATACTTCGAACAATCAGGGACTCAGATTTTGTAGAGATGGATCAACGCACCAACTGTTTGAAAATTGAACATTGAGGAGAAATAAATAATTGAGGTTTGTGCCCAACTGGAATTATTTGATTTTTTTGATTATTTTCTTTGCTGTAATAACACACGCGTTAGTTTGAGTTTAAGTATAACTATCACCAGACATTCCAGAAAGTTCCTGTTTTGTTAAACCGATTCATAAAGAATTGTTCAGAAGTTTATTAAATAAAAACAAGCATGTTAAAAAAATGTTTAGTAACGAAAATTCACAATGACACGTATTACAAAAAAAAACTAAACTTTTCTTATTTTATTCTGTAGTTTTTTTTGTCTTTTTTAAATAGCCAAAATCAGCTACTTTGTACTTTAAGCCATCGGAGCAAAATGTTCTCTATCAGCTTAGGCTGACAAGAAATCTTTTTCTGATTAATGTTCCCAATGAGACCACAAAGGGATGCTGAGAAAAGACACCAAACCGTAGAGTCCGCTTTGATCAATTTTAATCAAGACCATTTTTGGCCACAGTGAAGATCGTAGTTTGTAGAAGAATTATCACTGAAATTTACTGTAGAAGATAAAGAATCTCAGTCAAAGTTTTTTTTTTTTTTTGGCTTTGAGGCAGTTATAAAATGAGATTTTTCCTGTGTTAACTAATACACATTTCTAAAGCAAACAAGGCAACATTTAAAACACTTTCCATTCAATAAAATACCAAATTATATTTTTTATACATTTTGCTAAGCCATTGAACTGACAGTTTATAGCTTTAATTGTAGATTTTTTTCCAGAGGAAAATGTGTCAGAATAACATCCGATTGCGAAAAGTAAATGTTTAAAGTTTATTTTATTAAGTATACTTCAGTATAAGCAAGTGTAGAGTAGACTATACGTGAAGTGTAGAAAGTGTAATAACTAAAGACTTCTTCAGACTAAAGTACACTGTCTCACTTTTAGTTTAGACTACTTGTAGTACACATAAATAGACTGCTGATTTGTATATGTTTCAAGACAGCAAAACAATACATTTGTAATTTCTTGATGAACAATTTTTACTTAAAATGTGTACATTAGATGATCTTTTCGAGGTTTTAGGAGAAAGGGACATAATACGCTCAAATGCATACTTTTTTTATGGTACTATAGTTGAGCTATTCCTTTTAGTAGGAATGAAGCAAGTGGAGAAAAAACAGACCAAACCATCCTGTCACTAAAACACAGAAGACAGCAAAAGTGTGTTCAATTTCTCTTCTTCTTCCTATAGTTTAAATAGCGGGAGGAATCAACGTCAAGGTGTATTACCTCCACCTACTGTGTAGGCGTATGAGTCAGAGTAGGAGACAACCTAACGAGCCCAATGGAAAACAAACAAACAAACAAACAGACGAACAAAAAAATACTTCATTCTCTTGAGCAACCTGGTCCTGGTAAAAAAACTAAGAACCACTCCATGAAACTTCTCTACAAGGTTGAAACCACTATGTAGAACACCCAGCAAACCCTGTATTACCTTTTCAATTGCCTCCAGCAGGTGTCTTCTTTCTTTTTCTTACGTATTTGGTGATTGGCAAACAACTGGTTGGTGCATTTACCGCCACCACCCGGTCTAGAGTGTGGCTCAGGAGAACTCTGCCACGTCCCATACTACAGTTTAGGCCTATATATTCCACTAAGGCATATCATACCTTTCAACCCTGTACCTAAATACTGCCCACTAACATGGTTGTTCTAGAAAAAAAAAATAAAAAAAAATGATAAGCAGCTTGCCTACTTAATATAAACAGGTGCAGGTGAGACACAGAAACAAATTACCTAAGACCCACGAAGAAGATTAAAATATACAATGTAGCAAAAAAAGAGAAAAATGCTAAGAGATAGAGATGCTAAACAACATTTTCTGGGGAAAGTCACACAAAGTTAGATAGTTATGGCACAACAACGAAATTATATATTCATATAGTAATCAAGTTTTCAAGCAAAGGCCGGCAACAAAACTACAGTAACAGCAGGTTACAGTACAGTTTTTCTTATTCGCTCTTGTACAATTCTCAGATCAGAATTGAAGTTTGCAAATACTTGTGTGCATTTCTCAAAACAACTTGTACAAACAGCAAAACACTATGGATTTCTTGCAAAAGCCTGTAACTTGCTCAAAACCTTTAGTTCTCTCAAAACTAAGTTTTTATGTCATTGAACATGTCAGTGCCATCAGAATGTCAAGTCCTTGTGTCATTGTCTACGAACTTAACAGTCAAATTACTTAGTCATGTTGTCAATATAAGTGTGTACTTTTAAGGGAGGTTCTGATGTAAAGTATGGTTAAAGTTTTGATGACAATTATTGTAAAATGGAAGTTACACCTTTTTTGTTTGATTGCAAGAGACTGGACAAGATTCACATTTACACTTTTATTGTTCATATTGTAATTTGTTGACAGACCATGTCATACCAAAATAGAAAAAAACCCAGTACAAACAGTAACACAAAGGGAAAAAAAGATAGGACAATATTCTTTACAACAGTACAGGCAGTGCAGTAGGAATTGGTGTGGTCTTCCTACACGTCTTGTCGTTCCTGTAGGTTAGGCCACAAATTCTCATCCACTTCACAGCGAATATCCTCTCTTGCAATGCAGCGAAATATGTTTGTCACATTAACAACTTGGTCAACCATTTTGCAGTTAATGACTTATACGATGAACTAATGACTAGGTGTTTTGAGGAGTAAGACTATTGCACAGGGAACTATATAATACATTTTGATCAACGTGACATAAACAATTGATAATGTAGCAAAGAGCAGAGAATTGAACATAATCATTTGCATGGATGTACCAAAGCAGAAGTGAGAAACGGCTTATATGATGTGCACAAGTGACATCATGATGTGAAGATTGAACAAATAGTTTTGGGAATTTCATTCTGATCTGAGAATTGTACTAAAGCGATTGAGAAAAACTGTAATATCCCCTGTTCAAATTTAGCTGTTCACAAAACCAAAATAACCCTTGGGGGCACGGACATTTTCCTTTTAGATATCATTGCTGTTTTCAAAGCTGTAGATGTGCATTATGCATTCAACAGACATCTATTTAAAAAGGCCTATTGTTGCAGATAGATAGATAGATAGATAGATAGATAGATAGATAGATAGATAGATAGATAGATAGATAGACTTTATTTATCCCGCAAAGGGGAAATGTTCTTGTCTTCTGCAGAACGGTATTAGCGTTAAGATCTTTTTTCCTCCAGATAATGGTGACGCAATCCCATCATGCCTTCCGCAAAAAAAAAAAAAATATCACATAAAAACGGGTAAAGAAATGATAGATGAGTGGTTGAGTAGCTATTTTGGGATTATTCAGATTCTTCACATCTTTTCTAGAGATTCTAAATATGAATGGCAAAAAAGTTTGTCAGTGTTTTATTCCAGAAAAATCAGATCTGTTCTATCAGAGCTGCTAAGACACTCTCACTAAACCACCTTAAAACATTGGAGCCAATAACAATTTCAAACAGTTATTTTGCCTCTTCATGTCTATGGTAAACGCTTTTTTGGCTATCAACTCAAAATAATTCAATTGACATTTACTGTCATGTCACCTTATTTATTCAGTCCTCTTAAACTCACAACAAGAAGCTCATTTCACATGTGATTTTCTCCCAAACTGTACAGTCATTTTCTGGGACATATATACTTTCCTTTCCAAAGATATGTAATTGAATATTCTCAGATTACATCCAAAATCCCCAGATTTCAAAAAGTATTCTCAGATTACATCTTTTATTCGCAGATTTTGTGCAATATTCTTAGACTTCATTCAGTAAACTAAATAAATTTAACAGTCTCAGATACATTTTGTAACCCTTGTGCTATCCTATTCACTTGGGCACTCACAGTGCGCTGAACCTTTTTTCTTCAATGATTTGTGATCTTCACTGGTGTCCATGGATTACATGAAATCTTTCCACCTTTATCCACCTTTGTCATGGTAGGGAGAACACGTCAATGCAAGGGTGGGGTCATCAAGATGGCATAAGGGTTAAATACTCTCAGATTTGTTTGTTTGTTTGATTCTTTTCATGTTTACCGATTTCCTTTTTTATTCTCAAATTTTCTTCAATACTTTCAAGACTTTATTCAATATTCTCACATTACAATCAACAATCCCAGACTCAATTTACCAGTCAAAGATTTTATTCAGCATTTTCAGATTTATTTGAACACTGTCACCTTTTTTCCCCCAATAGATTAGAAAGATTCAGTAGATCTCTTATAAACACTGTTCCAATTTTTTCTTTTTGTTCAATGGTTTCTGATTTCATTTAACCCTTTAACTGCCTGCTCAACCAAACGGTTGAGCAAACTTTGAGTCATCATATTTCTATTAGAGAAGTTCGTAACTTAACTCAAACTGATTTAGTCATCTCAACCAATTGGTAGAAGCATGCAAAGCTAAAGAAAACCAACAGACGGCACTGTGTCAGTCAGTGGTTGCTTGCCCAACGTCTTTTACTGACAAGCAAGTCACAACTTGAAAATGATCATACACACTTTCTTCCTTTTTATGAAAATTTGAAAGGTAGGAATATTTTTCTTACTTGGAATTACTAGTAAAGGCGTTAATCTACAGAAATATGTTCCTAGATAAACAAAAATAAACAAATTTCTGTTTGTAATAATTTTTTTAAAACCTGCTCTACCAAACAGTTGATTTGTCACTTTATGTTATAAGTAGCAAAATCAAGCCAATGTTAAATAAAGGGACTGTTTGTCATAAAATCAGTTATAACAACCTTCTAAATCATCCATTAATAGAGTGTTGATAATGTCTAAATTGATTTTTTATTAAACATTTTCTTATTTCATTTAAGGTTCTAGGATTTTCATTTTTATTTTCATCAAATATTTTTAGATTCACTGGCACATTCTCATTTTTGTTTAATTTTTAGATTTTCCTAGATTCCTTTCATATTTATTGATTTTTATTGAATATTTTATGATTTCGCTTTATGTTCTAAGATTTATCTCCAGATTTCTTGCAAAACCTCATCTAATATTCCGGGGATTTATGTCCTATATGGAAACGCCATAATTCCACCAAATAGAGCTCACAGCAAATGACCTTTTGGTTCATGTTTAGCTCAACAACTTGGACATAAATCCCAGCTTTCTCCTCGGTCATGTGACTCAGAAATTTCCACATTGACACAAAAGAAGAGCCAGTCATTATGTAAGTGTGGGGAAGTCTCTAAGGCTGTGTGGTTTTGTGGAGCCAGCATACACCAGGGACTACACAAAGAGTCAGTGCCCTCCAGCAGTGGGCTCAAGTCTCACAAAGCTGTGGTAGTGATTGTGGCAGGGGTCCATGGACCTAATCAGACCCATGGGAGAAGCTCAGACAACAGTTTCTGTTGTTGATACTTTGGGATGCTCTTCACATAAGGACAGAGGAGAAAATCAGTCTGAAGGTCTCCCTCCTCTCTGCTAATCATCCACCTTTAGTGTGCAACAGGACAAGGCTGAATTAATGAATTGGTAAGTGAGTGGTTGAAAGCTTTTCCTTTTTTTTTTCTTTGCTAACACTTCCTTGTCCCATCTGATTGGCTGCGTGCGTTATCACTTGAATGATGCAAGTGTTTCATAAAACATTCAAACATGGCTTCGTTCAGTGTAAAACCTGTGCTGGCGAAGGACAGAACAAAGAAAACATCCCTGAAAAAAATGTAAGTGCCTTCAAAGTGTTTGGACTTTGTGCTTGTCCGGCCAATGACAGTCCAGTAATAGCATCCCCCCCCCCCCCCCCAAGAAAAAACCCATTCCCCTGAGACGCGCTCCCAGGCTGCTTTATCTATTGATGATGCTAGAGATGCTTGACACCCAAGGACACAGTGGGATACAGCTGGGCTGAAGGACTTTCTTTTCAGTATTTGTGGACTAAATGAGGCCTGAGTGAGGCTGGATTTTTCTTAAGTGCGCACTCCCAGCTCTGATGGACTTCATCAACATTTCTACGCAGGTTTTTCATGTCCAGGCCTTCCAAACCTGACCGCTAATTGGGTTCCATAATTTGTACTTGGCAGATATTTGTGTGTTGAAGGAGTTGGGGGTGCTTCGGGTGGTCAACAGCCTTTGGTCACTATGTCCCCCCCCATGCACACAATTGCCAGGAAGCTTGATTTCTGTGTTTGTGTTTGGAGGTGAAACAAGTCAAATTTAAAACACCTTTTAGCTGAAGAGAACCTTTAAAGGCTGTGACATGACTACTGGACTTATTTGGACACTATTTAGGAGAGGAAAATCAAATCTTAGCCCTGATTGATTAAATTGGTTATAACTTAGAAGAAGATGTACACAAAAGTTAGCAATTCAGTTCTCTCTGTTCTAGATCAAAGTCAAGGGTTTCAATTTAATCTGAACCTGTATTTGCCTTATTGGATTGTTTTAAATCTGTCTACCAAATCCATTTACTAAAAATGTAACCAACAAATGCTTTCATAAACAAAGGAGAAAACTGCATTTTTTCCCAAAAATTATGTCATCCTGAGTTTTATAATTACAGTTTTAGGGCATTTTTCATGTTTACAATATTTACTAAATGTAATTTTCTTCTTGCCACTTCTTTTTGAGCACTTCATCACTGTCTGTCTGTCTGTCTGTCTGTCTGTCTGTCTGTCTGTCTGTCTGTCTGTCTGTCTGTCTGTCTGTCTGTCTGTCTGTCTGTCTGTCTGTCACGTTCATTCAACTTTTGAATTTTGTGTTTGGAAATCAAATCAAACAATATCAAACCGTTAACAAATCTAGACAATAAAATAGAAATAAAAACTTGAGCAATGAGCAAATAAAATTACCAAATTTCTGAAAATTAAAAAATAAAATTTCGACATTATTGATGTACATTTTTGTGCACAAGCAGTTTAATTCCAGCATGGTTAGTCAGAGTACTAAATCAGATGTATCTTCATATTGTTGTTTTTATGAGGTGACCAATGGGCCGATCTCTCGGGCAAAAAAGTAGTTTTTAAATCTTCAATCTCCCTCAAATAAGGTAAATAAAAAAATAGAACTGCATGGATATTTATGTCTCTTTAAACATCAGTTCCAGAACAATACTTTGGTATGTTTTAACTTAACTAATGTAGAAGCCCTTACTTAATGATGCAGTTTAATAGAAACCAGACAAACCGGACAAAGCATAAACATTTTTATTTCAACCAGAATAGTGATGCTGCATTTGGAGGCAGAAAACAAAAACAAAAAAAACAAGTACAATCAGTTTTTGGTATTTGGGATTGGGATGGATCAACTGTGCATGCCATGACAGAGGAAAGGAGCAGCGAAAACTTATGGTTAAATCAAAAGTAAGAATGAATTGATGATCCTGTTTATTAAACGTGTGCAGGTATCTTCTGGGATGTTGTGATTTGGTTTGTGGATGAAAAAATGGAGCAAACAAAAAGCTTTCAAAAGAAAAGTTCAATATCTTCAGACGTCATGTAAGCATCTTATCAATCCACACTTGTTCATGACCTTTTTAGTTTTTTTATTTATCACACCTTAGTGGTAAAAAGTGAAAATTGATATCATTAGATGATAACTTTTATATAATATCTGACTTTTTAGAGGTTTTACTACACCAGCTGTCAGTACATCCTCTCCCAGGGGTTCAATTTAATTTGATTTGTTTTAAAGTTCGACAGAGGTTGCCTCAAAGCACTGAGCAAAAGAAAAGAAAAGAAAAATCCGACAGAGCTTTATTGATTATGATAGTTATAATCCCATTTATTCCAGATCATTTTAATAAAGCCAGATTATCTTCATTGAATGCAAATAGCATATCTAAGAGACCAACAGATTAATCTGAAGTAATCCCTGCCCTGAATAAGCAAAAAGGATGGAGCCAGTGTGTTTAACAACAGGAAAACTACAAATACATCTTAACAAGAAAGTCAAAATATGTTTTGGAGAACAGATTGCCTTCCTCATAAGGAGAAAAAAAGACTTTCTGTTGAGACTGCTTTCAAAAGTTTTACTCAAGCTTGCCTAAAGTCATAAACTACGTCTTATGTTTTATGGAAATTATTGACAAACTGGACTCCCATGAAAACCTCTCCAATACTTTTGCCCTCAAGCTGCTGACACTTATGTAAAGGTGAAGGCAAACTGTCTAACATTGGCCTATGGAAGAGCGTAACTGCCAATACGAAGCAAATGAGTTTGACTTTTTGCGCCGTCTTCAACGGCAAGAAAAACTCAGAAAGACACTGAAATGAGAAGTTCACATAAAAGTTTAGTCATTATAAACACAAGTCAAATGTATTAAAGCTGCACACAGCATGGTATGGTTCGCAGGCGCTACCTGCCCTTTCCACCCCCCGTTACCCTCTTTTTACCTGTCCTCCCTGGCTAAATGGCTGCTTTGTGCGACTCACTCACCCCCTTTGCCCCTCCCACCCCGGACAAAGCTGACATAGCAACCATTTTATTTTTTGATCATCTGGTAATGAAAAACATATTTATGTCATTTTTAGAAAATGAGCTAAAGTAATTTGGGGGATTTTTAATTTTTCTTTTAATTAAAAACTTTCAATGACTCATTGTGTTTTATTGCGTTCTGCAAACCTTTACATAGTCTTTTCAGCTCTGAAATCCCTCAGTAAAGTGCTTTATAAATAAAGATGGACTGAAGTGGAATCTGAAAAAATAAACAATCTGTACGCATGTTTTGTGCTTGCGGCACCTAACCGAGAAGTGCAGTCACTACTGTCTGAATGCTTCTAAATTCCCACAAGCCACACAAATGAAAGGTTTTTTTTAAATGTCTTTTGAACGTTCAAAGTAAAGCTCTCAGTATGTATGGAATGTCCACAAGTGCAGAGAAAAAAAAGAAAACTATGAAAATCTGTAGTTTTACTCCTACAAAGAAGTGCAACACACAAATTCATTATGGATTCTACTTTTAGTGATACACATCACTGTTAACACATGTGGGTAGTTTTGAAGTTTGCCAGTTGAAGCGTTAGAAAACCATTTAAAAAAGATATATCAATCTGGGCTGAGTGCCAACTGTGCCACTGGCTGTGAATCTTCAAACAGCATGGAGTTATCTCAGAACAAAGTTCAGATCATGTATCACGTCCTTGGAGACCAATTATCTGTTTTTTTTATTTTATTTTATTTTATTTATTTTTTTCTCAACCACACAGCTTTCAATTTCCCCTTACTTTAAAAGACTAAACTGTGAGGGGAAATGTGAGCAAATTATTATGTGAGGTAAAAAATGAGTTTCTGTTTGGAGATGCAATATTTATGAAAGGTTAGCAGTAAATAAACACAGGATAGCATTATATATGAAAAATATATTTATCAAGTTCAAATATTACTTTGTGGCTCCAAACACATCATCTCTGCAATCAGCATTTGTGCAGAGGAAAATAAAACTTAGTTGCAAGGAGGATCATTACCATAATTGAACATATGTGGATGATGCATACTTCCTCTGCTGCTAATGTTAACAGACATGATTGCAAAATGAAAAAAAAAAAAAAAGTGTTCACCCGAGCTGTATGTAACACCTGCTCAGGGGCTGCGAAAAGTTGTAGAAGTGTACAGAAAGTGCATTGCAAAGTCTTAAATCAGTGCTCGACAGCTCAGGTGTTTTGCTTGTCTGCCACTGTGAATTGCACCTCAGGGAGACCAATTGACACCTCAAGTCCTCCTTCCAATGTCGACCTTGAGTGGGAAAAAACCAGAGGAAAAAAAAAAAAAGGCTGGGACTGGCTCCAGCCCAAACGTGAATAGTCATCTGTCCACCCCAATCAGTCAGCTTTTATCTCCAGAAGAAGGGCAGAGTACTGTGTGAAAACATGCAGATTTAAAACACAGGTGTCAGCGTGTAACAAAAGAGAGGCTTCATCTCGCTGAAAGTGGCAGGCTGTGACAGAAAGCCTCTGTCCTTGCTCCGCGCACCATCCCTGAAGAGAAGAAATGTGAAGTCATTTGCTTCTGGCCTCATGTTGAGAGTCAAAGTGATGGTTGAGGGTGCTGTACATTGGTGCCACTGAGTGGAACGGTTTACAAATACATATTTACCAATGCTAGCATGCAGGTGGCAATCTGAGACTCAACACAAGTACTTCATGGTTGGTGTTGACCTTGAACCACTGAAGTTTACTCATTTTCTTCAGTTCCAGTAGCCTTTTTCAGTTTCGATATCATACTTGCTATTATCTTTCATGTATAAAATTAGGTAAGAGACTATGTGACATTTTTGATTCAATTTTAGCATTATTATAGCGCCCAAACCACAGTTCAGCAAAGAAAGATAGTAGGACCCACTACAATGAAAATTGTGTTTTTGGTGTTTTTACCTTGTTTTAGTGACATTTTTCTCATAAAGGAGGACATTGAAAAAGAAAAATAAGCTCAAAATTGCATTTCTGAGTTTTTCTTTATTTAAATAGTTGTGAATCCGAAGCAGATAAAAATGCAGTTGAAAAGGCTTGTAGATGTGACATGGGACCCACATTGGCAAGCCACAACCTTCCTGCTCCATTCCATGATCTAGTTTCAGATCCATGTTCGTCCTTGTTTTCAAATCATTCAAGCAGGTTGTTGGCTTAAAAACTGTTCCACTGGACAGCTCCAACATTGCAGACCACTATTTTTGTTGTACCGGTAATGTTAGGTTGAGGTTGTGTTAGGGCTGTAGGCTAGTGGGAGAGTTGAAAACAAAGGGATGATGGGAAATGGGGACAGGCTTGTTCTGCGCCAACAGTCCCACCCACAACTCAGAGGTGCATTAGTAGTATATACCCCCTGGTTTTGCGCGTGTGCGTGATGTGCAAAACCGAACAACAGGTTTAGCAGCAATTGATCACATTTTTATTTCAAATATTAACATCTTTTTTTTGATCTTGGCAAAAAAAACCGGCATAATCCTAATTAAAAGACTACTGGGAATGATGGAAATGACGTCTTGCAGGCTCGGGATGAACTCGGACCGTAGATGAATAAAGCTCAGAGGCTGACGGTGGTTAGAAGCAATTAGAAACCGAGCCTATGTCTTGCACCAGGTGGAGAACAGGGTGGAGCAGGGCCGGCGAACCATCTAGAAAAGAGATTCCAGAGCTTTTTGAGTTCACGGACCCACACAAACTATGCTCACATTGTCTAGTGTTCTCATTTCTAGCAGTCAGGCTGCACTTATCTCTTGAACAGCTCTAACAGTTTTTTTTTTTCGTAGAATAAAAAATCTGTATAACGTGCCTGCGTCTCACCTAGTTCACCTTTACTTACCCTTGCGTGTTGTGTAAGAGTTTGCCACAACCTGTTGTCAGCAGCATGCCTGTAGAGAAAATATTGTTGCTTTATGGGTTCACCAAACGGTCTACGACTTTATTTTGAGCAGACTGTTTGCATACCACATCTACCCATTTTTCATCCCGCAGACAGCCGTTATCCACTTGTAAGGGCAGTTGTGACAAAAGCTTAAAAGGTCATAAACACTGACAGTACAACCCAACCCTTAGGCCTGGACACTGCACACATGGAACAAAGCATAAGTGGGACCTGTTCGGTCCATCTCCTGCAAAACTTTGACTCATTCGCAGCTAATTCTGGCTGATACAACAGCTGCTGACGAGGCCCCCAGCACACTTCCAAAACAAAACCCTACAAATGTGTTGCGACCAAACTCATTGAACTAAAAGAGTCCTTTCCTCTGCTGCTTAAACTTCCTGGCACGACTGAGCTCAGTGTGTCTGGACTTTAACACACATCTGAAGACAGGCAAGCCTCTTCTATTAGAGGCCTTCAGTTTCAACCCAACAAACAGACCACACTTTTTCTTTTTTGTTTCGCTGGTGGGTATCATGTCTAAGACGGTAGATTTAACTCTACGTTAAGAAGAATTGGATAGAACAATTCAGCAGACATGGCGGTTTGCAGTTTACAGAGATTTCATTTGTTTGTTTTTTTGTTGTTATTTGACTGTTCTTGAAATAAAATCCCTGGTGCTTTCAGTCTGGAGCTCAGACAGACAAAAACAGCTTTTACAGACCTGTTTTAATCCTCATCCTGGATGTGAAGCATTATTATGCATGATAATTAGTGGTGGATCCAGCCTAAGATTGTGAAGCTGAAACTTTTATGGAAATCAGTCGGCTTGGAGACCACTTCAGGCACACTTTGCTCCATCTGTCATATTAAAAATGCTCTAACAACTGAACAGAAAGCATCACTTGGAGCAGGTATGAGATTAAATCTTGAAATATGATGATAGTTTAATAATATATGACCAGGTTTTAAAAGATTAACACGATGTGAGAGCAACCCAGCTTATGGGTTTATTAGTTTTCTCATGACTATTTTATTAGGAACATGAATTTTGTGTTAAGCATGTGTTGCTTTTTAGCAGCTTTTGCCATGTTGACTGATAAAGTCATGAACACAAGATTATCCACATCCTGGCAGTTTTATTACTATTTAAAAAAGCAACAAAAAAAAAAAAAGAAAAATTGAGAAGTAAACTCAATGAAATAAAGTCACATTAACTCAAATTCCTGCCGTGGGACTTGGAGTTACTTCACTGTCTCCTATCTGGGCCCACAAGTATATTTGGTTTGATCCACCAGCTTCCAGCTGAATGTTTAATTCCTAGACTCTTGTGGATCAATCAAAATCTGTATTTTTGTAAGGACATCTGGCTATACGGAGACCAAAAAGGCGGTTTTTCCTCAACAGACCATAAAGATTATAAAGAGAGACAGGCTGCTAGTACACATTAGAAACCCAACCATAAAGGTGACTCGCTGTTTTTAAATTCGGGGGCATTTTTAAGCGCGAGAACATTATAGCATATCTACCCACAGCTGAAGTCCTTGAAGTAGAAAAAAAAGGCTGCTCTATCTTGTTTCGTGCTCACAAACTAAAAATCAAATTAAATTAAATTCAAGCACAGTTTATTAATTTCTGAATTAATTAAGTCATTAGAAGCTGAAGTGCTGTCTTATTAAAACAGTCATTATCAGAAATCATTGTATGGAGTTATTGCTCTTGGCAGTATTTTCCTTTCTTCTTGAATGTTTTTTGATTGACTGGCAGCTTATTTGGGTCGTTCCCGGCTTGTTATTGGGAAAGCACAAACACCCCACTGCAATGTTGGAGATTTTGCTCTCTATCTCGTCTGCCACACATCCAGCTTCTACATTATTGTCTTCTTGCAGTGCATTCTTGTCTGTAAACTGAAAAACACCTCCGCAGTGTTTCTTTGCCACAGTCACCTTGCTGCATTTGTTTTAGCTACAGGTTTCTGCTTAACAGTCAATATGTAGGTGGAGGTGAGAAGTTCCAGCTCATTCCGCAGAAAGAGGACAGGGAAAATGAGCCTCATGCATCTTTGAAAGGGGCCATTTCTTTCATGCTGTTTTATGGCAACGGAATCGTTAATACCTTTACACCAACAGTAATTCCTGAATTGATTTAAAAAAAACTATTTTGATGGACAAGTCATGCTGCGCCTTTCACATTCTTCTATATAAAATAAGAAATGTGGGTTTGTGCCACCCCGCATTAAGATCAATTTCCTCCTGAATGGTAAGTATGAGTAAAACAGCCAAAACTAACCATTCTATTTGAATGCTTTTAAAAATATATTACTAACGTACAGCAAAAAACGTTATGCTTTAAGTCAATATCACACAAATGAATATGAACATACATGGAAAAAGTGAGTAAGGTTGTGTTTTTAATGAGAAATTTTCACAGATGTAACACGAATGAACCACGTTAAATCCACGGAAGAAATACAAATAATCTACGCAGAAAACACGTAAAACAACGTAGAACATGAATACTGCGTGATTATTTATGTGCAATTTATTAGTCATTTGTCTGTTAATTTCCTGATTTTACCGTGATATGTGCGGAGCAAAGGAGATATAAAAAGTTATCCATCGGTGTTTGCATGTGTGAAAAGTGGACTTACTTGAAACGCTCGTGGAAAGCCACAAATTTGCGTATGCATCTTGCAAAAATCACACACCATTGTGCAGTAATTGCATATAAATGAAACAAATCTGCACAAAGTGTGTAATTCTCAACCGACCCAAAATTTCGAACAGCTCAAAGACAAATTCATGTAAAGACCCTCGACGGACATCTGCGCACAGCGACGAATGAAGAAACACTCACACATGTATCTCGAAAATGCCCAAAATGTGCGTAGTGGCTATGTGACACCTATACCATGAAGTTCCTTCATCAAGTTGGACACGTGCCGAGGGGGGGGACAAACATGGCCTATTTCAAATCCACTATAACAGAATGAACTCAGAGGAGGTTTGAGGAGCAGCAAAATCTCCTAGAGAAGACAGAAATCAGGCAGGAGCAGAGGCCGGCCTGTGACAACCAGCACCAGTGAGTCAGGAGTTCATGGACTGAGACTTTTTGAGAACAACAAGCTCAAGCTTTTGGGAAACAGAATTTTAGGCAGTGACTTAACACTGCAGGTCATCCTTACAATGGATACCCCTTTTTGAAATTTCTATTCTGGTGGAAAATATTACAAGAGGTAGAGACAGCAGAACTGGGGACAGAATTGTTCAACCCAGACTCACAAAACTAAAATATCAGGATTAATATTGTGAATTTAAGCAGACACTCTTAGGGAGGAGACTGCAAATGTTAGGGTGGTGGAAACTGAACCCAATACATTTTGGTGGAACCTGGACTGGTAGCTTTTAGTGGATCTTGGATCAGGTAACTGCTGGTGGAGCCTGAACCCAACATAGACCTACATACATGTTAGTGTATCTCATTGGTTTCAGGTTTCTTCTTTAATACCAAAAGCCAGAATGACTGTCAAGTTTAGAAGTTAACCCTCTGACCAAATGATTGACAGTTTTGGCTCTGGGTTTGAATTTGTTTGGTTTCTATAAATAGTTCATCGTGTTTAGGTATTTGACTTTGGGTTTTGTTCAGCCCTGCTTGATGTTAATTTTACACCTGAGCTGAGTTTCATTACCACGCCTGCTGCTTTTGTCATCCTCTCAGTTAGTATGATATTAGTTTTCACCTGTTCTCTGCCAGATTTCCACTTTTAAAAAAAATTACACGTCTCATTCCTGCTGTTTTTTGCTTTGTGTTATTTTCCACCAATACCTTCTTAATTTGTTTACTCTGAATGTTTAATCCGGTTTTGTCCGTGTTTACTGATAAAATTTCGCTTTTTTGTGCATTACTTTGTCTCTCCAATATATAGGTTTGATCTCCTGCATATTAATTGTCTGCTTGTATTTACCTGGCAGTGGCAGGTAAATAATCATAATGGTAAAATTAGACATTTAGTCAAGTTTAACAGCATTTTTCACATAAAAAGCAGTGCAGCATTAAGTAAGCATAGCATTACATTAAACCGTGTGCGATTAAAATGTTAGAAGGTTTTGATGTAGTCAAGAATACAACTGCGAGGAACCTTTTTCCTCTTTTATTTGATTTTATGGTTGATTCAGATCGAACCATGAGTCACGCTGGCATCCCATGACTAATGGTGCACTTTTGAAGAATGCGGCGTGCCATCACAATGCTTCAAACCTTTGTGCCACGAGGGAAAATTCAACACTCCAGGCAGTCGAGGCAGAAGAATGGAAATATGAGGGTGCCAATTGTGCTTTCGATAATGGCACTCAGCTGTAATGAAAAGAATGTGACTCTATACGTCTCCTGCTGAAAACACACAAATGAACACAATTGTGGCTTTATTACATTTGTTAAATATACATGCATTTTTCATAGGTTTTGGTCATATATTTATAATAAAAAGAGACATTGACATAATAGCCATGCACTCCAATCGTCTTTTGATCTATTTTGCATTCTCAGTGGTCTTTTAATTACAATTTTGTCATTTTTAGGCAAAGTCAAAAAACCTGTGTCGTTTTCAAGGACATAGCATCTTTAGAGCGGCAGGAGTTCATCAGAAATTGCCTCTTAGCTGTTGGTGGGGCTATTGGCGTCTTCTCTCCTGCTTCTTACAGTCTTCTCTCCCGCTAGCTTACAGTCCCTCACATGGCCAACTTAACATTAGCGGTGCAACAAAATGGGGGGAATTTGGCAGCAGACTAGATGGCGCCCAGACATCATTAATTGGAAATGGTTTAGTGTGCAAAATGAGCTTAAAATGGGTCAAAAAAGAGTAATTGTTTTATTCCTATCAGAAAAGATTTAGGCAAACTGCTAGATTTTCAGAACTGTTGCACCAGAGCTTAAGCTGCAGTGTTTACAATCCTTTGACAATCATTACTTTTTAACTCTTAATGGCGATTGTCGTGATTTTGCATATTCATGGCACAAAAAAGCAGCTTTGTACCAGTGTGCAATACTTTTTATCAGAAATGTGTTGAATATCTGTGACAAAATGTTGCTTACTGGCACAAAGCCGCTTTTCTCTGCCGATCAGCAGATTCACGTCGATGGCTTAAGGACTCAGAGCACAGCAGGTGACATCTCAGGTAAAAGGTTTTAAAGGTTTAAACTGAAAAAAACTATAAGTGTTAGGGCCGCCAGTGAATTGAATCTTTTTGGGCCAAATAAAAAAAATGTTGTTGTCCACAGCCAGGCCCTCTTAACAAAGATAGTGAACAATATTGGAGCTATCCAGTCGTACAGTTTTAACCCAGATCCCAATTTGGACGAAAAAAATGAAGAAGTACGCAGATCTTTTGTTCTGCAAGTGGGTGAATTGGAATAGAACTAAGAAGGGAGCTTATGGCCCGCCAATTCTAGCGTCTACAGATCAACTGCAGGGTTTGTCCAAGTCAATTTTATGTCTGTTCCTGATTCACAATGATTTAAGGAAAGAAAAATTCCAAAATACAATTTTAAGCTTGATTTTCTTTATCTCTTGTGCTGTTTTACGGGGTCCAGATGACCCCCCCCCCTTTACATTGACGCGTTATCCCTTCCATGACACAGGTGGAAAGGATTTCATGTAATCCCTGGACACCAGTGAAGATCACAAATCACTGATGAAAAAAAGGTTCCGCGCATTGTCTTGTGGGGTCCAAATGACCCCACTCCCAACGTTAAGTGCCTTGGATGGCACAAGGGTTAAATATGTTCTCCATCATAAGAAAAATGCTACAGAACATATGAAAAATACGCAAAACACGATTTTCTATGGAGTGGGTCTTTAAATCTGTTGCTAAGAAACATTGATACCAGGCTTGACTATTAAAAAGAATCCCTGATTGATAATTGCGTGCAGGAAGGGGGCCTCCGGTAGCCATCTGTTGTTGTGGCAGACCAGGACTGCCTGAAGTTTTAGAGGTCATTATCAGTCTTGATCCATATGTGCTCCTAAACACCTACAAACAGTTGCATCAATCACCGATCTTCTCCACAACGAGAACTTCCCGTCTGTCATGCAATAGTTAACGCGCTCAGGTAGCAAAGCCTCTGGGAATAGTTACAGATTTCACGCTTTATTTCTTATCCCAAAACACTGCAAGGTGTACAGCCTGTACCTTCTCTGATCACTCTCTGTGCTGTCACCTTCTGTCGTCAGACAAACTTGGCAGGTTTCACGCGGAAGTGAGAAGCGCAGAGCTCAAAGGACCGAAGGATGATCTAGTAAAACATCTGTTCAGATGTTGTGAAGCTATACTTTGTGTCAGAACGTGTCATTAGCAATTACATGAAATTGCATCAGTGGTATGGGTGATATGAAATGCCTCACTGCCCCAGCTTTTCAGTCAAAGCTGACTGTTAACACGGTGACACTGTAGCCGTTACCTCCAATAGGTGGAAGAATTTCATGGAGCTCAAGTACAAATTCCTGGTTTGTGTCTGTTATTCACAGATGTTCTTTAAAATGGGTTTTCATTTTTTAAAACTCAATAGCTTATTCCAGTTATTTAATCAAGAGCCTTTGGTGCAGTAGCCTTGTTCAAATAACCTTTACTAAAAGAAAAACATTTCTAAGGTCTGAACAAGACTTCTGTGCAACCATGAAAGAAAACAAGTGTAGAAAATAAAGGAGATGGATTGAAATATATTTAGCTCATCCATCATTATAACAGTTATTAGCATGACGCTTTGGATGAAGAGCCTTATTATGAAAATTAACCTTTAACCTAAACGTGAAAGGTTACAGATTTAATTTATGATAATATTCCAGAAGAACATGCGAACATAGGCATATATTAATTACACAAAAGTAATTAAGTTACAGAGGATTTAAAGTAAAAGTTTGTCACATCTGAATGCTGAAATAGGTGCCAATTGTTAAGAGCATTAAAAAAAAAGGAATTGAATTGTTTCTCTCTCAAAAAAACAAAAGACTGAACATAATTGCTGCAAATGGCAACAATGGTTTCCTGCTTGGCAAGTGATGAGTTAGTGACTAAAGCTGAAGTTTTTTTTTTCAGGAAAAATACTTAATAATATATATTAATTAAACAAAAATGACTGATATTTTTAAAAAGGCTACAAGCTAAAATTTAAGTGAAGCTAAAACTATTAAACTAACTGAATTGTGTGTGTGTGCATATTTTAGACATGTTCAGAGAAAAAAAAAAAAGAATGTGTTGGCCTTGAAAAATGGGAGTGAGTTGTTTCAGAGGATCATAAAAATATAATAAATTATACATTTATGCTAACTTATTTGTGGTTTTGATTTGCATGAGGATATTTTCACAAATACATTCATGGGGGCAGCAAGTAAGAGTAGGACATTAAGGTTATGCAAATATTTTAAATAAATTTCACAGCTGAATTCCTGACTTTTGCTTGTATTTTAGCCAAAGGCTGCCTAATACTGAGCCACCTCTGCTGATCAGGGCTGATCCCTGTCGAGGCAACAATCGTAGATCATTTAGCAACATCAGCATTCTAGTGAAATTCTTTGTATTTAACAGTTTAGAATAGACGCTTCCAAATGTAAAGAAAAGAAGCTTTTGCAATTTTAGCTAAAACCCCTTCAAAGGGAAACTAAACTATAGAAATAATCACATTAGGAATCATTCATTAGTACCAGACTTTTATAGCATTTATTAATAGCAGCCAAACATGACTGCTTGAAAATATACCTTTTTTAATAAAACTACAAGTATTTACATTTATGTTTTGAAAAAAATGCTTTTTTAATGATCTACTGAAATGCTGCAGGTCTCACGTAGCGTCAGTGTATTGTTAGTGATTGAAAAAATGCAATGAAGAATACATGATTTTTCTTTCAATAATTAAGATTTTTAAATCCAAATATAAGTCAAAGAGATAAAAAAAATAGCCTTTGCAGTAAATTCTATATTTAAAAAAAATAGTAACTACCGGTTAGTATTTTGAGTGTTTTCTGAGAGGTTTTTCCTTGTTTTTAACCTTAGTATACTCGTTTTTGTTCTCTTTTACCCTGTACAAAGTGCCACAACTTCAATTACAAAATTTAACATCTGTGATTGTTTTTTCTCTCCTCCTAAACTTTAAAGTTCTAGTAATGAGACCCTCAAAAGCAGTTCAGAGTCAGAGGTTCTTAAGGTCTCAACTAACTCTTCCCTTCAATGATTATCTGTTAAATAAAATCAAAATAAATAAGAACTTCCTTAAGGGTAAAAATAAAAGCATAAATGGAAGAACAACATTCTTTAGATCAAGCAAATATGTAGTAAAAAAAAGTGATCTTTTTAGACCTCTCCCCCTTTGCCTGATCTACAGTTATGTCTTTTATATTCATTTTAATATATGTATTTTGTATCAATAGGTATTGTAATTGATTGCTTAATGTCATTCTTATTGTATCATTTGTATTGTTGACAAATAGCTGGTGGGCTGATTCTGGCCCACTGCATGACATGCTTTTAATGAAATAAATACATTGAAATAGTTTTTTTCACATGATGATACACAGTTTTGCTAGTTGCACAGACTAGTATGCTTTCCTTCCCTTGCGCCAGTCTTAAGTGCTGACAGTATTTACTTTTCCCCCCAGAAATATTCACACATTTTAACAGATGCACAGCGTTCTCTGTTTTACAGGATGACTTTCCAAATAAATTGTATTTATACTAATTTGGAAACGTTTCAAACACTTTTCAAGATAAAGTGTGAACAACCACAACTACAACCTGAAGTAACAGCATTGTCAACCATGGGTCGGAAATGGCATTAAAATGTGTTGAAGTTCTTCAGAATGTAACAGTGTTTGGCTAAACCTATCCTCTCCTTATGACCATGCAGTACAGCTTCAACCAACAACCTCACAATAGGATTGCTGTTGTTTTAAAACTGTAGAACAAACAAAAACTCATACAAGAGGAGAGCAGTACTAATCAAACATGACGAGTGATGCAATAAAAGGAGTCAAACATTTCTCACACATCAAAGAAAGAAAGGGGTTATTAACAGAATAGTTCCTCATGCTAAGACAAAAACATGAACATGTAGATTTCCAAGTCTTTAAAATTAAACCGACTTTGCAGTATAACAGCTTTACAAAAAGGGAACTTGTCCTTGTGGAAGAAAATGTATTCAGGCGGTTGCCTGTATCCAAATGAATATGTAATTAAGTTTGAAAATTGAACTTGAAAATGAAAAAAAAAAAAAAAAGCTTAAATTTTACCATGAAAAGAGCCTAAACAAAAATATTTTATATGAGCCATGTTAACAGTATTCTGGCTTGAAAACGGAGGCGTACCTGTAGCTCCACTCAGGGGCTGAGCAGCCTTAAAGAGTAATCATGGAAACGTTAATGTCTTTAAGGATTCGATTTGATGGAAATCCTATTTGTCAACAATGAGTTGGTGCATTCTTTGAGAAAAATAGAACCAAATTCACATTGATGGTTGCTTTTTTTCTGCACCATGTTGATGCTGTGGTGTTAAACTCAAAATACGTTGTTTTATCAGTTGCACCCAAACTGTCAAACGTTGCAATCTTGTTTACAAAAGAATAATGAAAATGTTAGATACTAAGATTCTGACTTTTATGTCAACAAGATGAGTATCTTGTTCATGCAAACGTGCGTGCTCCTGCATGAGAGCCGGGCTTCTCATGCATTTAGGAGTTGAGAAAACAGACCCGTCTTCTCTGCAGCTGTCCAGAGTTTTAATGACACCCATTGATTTTCTTGCTCTTCTTGACCTAAACAACACACACAACTGCACTACTTTTCAATGAAACACACACACAATGCTAGCTTAAACACCCACTCCAATGAAAATGTTATTTTTAATATGTTCTTGTTGCATTTTTCTCATGGCGGAGGACATATATGTATAAATATAAAAGAAGAGTCTCTCTGCTGAAACTATGTCCTAGAAAACAACACAGGTTTTTAGATTTTGGCTAAAAACGCCTAATTATATTTAAAATATCACTGGGAATGTTTTGGAAATAGATCAAAAGACATTGTACATTTTTGGCAAGAGCATTAAACAGATTACGCTGTGATAAAAATATTAGGAAAAAAGAATAATTTACATTAAAAGTTTTAAGACATTCCATTTAATTCAATAAAAAATATATCAGTGTTCCAGAGGGGCAATAAAAAGCAACAAAAAGCAGGTCTTTGTCACAAGAAACAGAGTTGACACTTAGAAGCAACAAACCATGAAATTCATTATAAAAAATTGCTAAAATCCATCCTGATGCATTTATGATGTATGTTTATATAGCAAGAAAGTGTACAATAAAACAGATTTCAATGAGACAACTAAAGAGTATAAACAAAACAAAAAAGAAATAACAGTACTCTAAATAAATTAAGAATAAGAGAAAAAGAGAAGAACAGGAAACGCAATTGTCTGAGCAACCTACCTTAAAACAGACAGATGTGTCACAGGAACGCCCTCAGAATAGATGGAAAGAAAAGCCCCTGGCAACACCTGGAACATTTAGACAGGATATGTTATAAGCTGAAGAGCGAGCTGAACGTTGTGTGGTGTGGCGTGGGCTGAAGTGAAAGGCAGGAAAACCAGAAATTTTGTGACAGGAACCTTTATGAAAAAGACAAACCAAAAAAAATAAAAAAAAAATAACAAAGAACTGATGTGGAATTAAACTAAACGGTAACTGATTCAAAATGCAATATGGGAGATTGTTAAAGCCACGATTAAAGATTAATTCATGAAAAAATATCATAGATCTATCCAAAATACACATCCATTTAATACTGAAACTTATCATTGTATTAAAGTCCCCCTCTGATGATCTTCTGATCTATTTAAAAGTGCTCTCAGTGTTCTTTTACCTATGATGATTCCGTTATACACAAAACTAAAAAAAAGTGTGTCGGAGTTCATCAGAAATTCACCTGTGAGTTTCTGGTAGGACCATTAGCGCGAAGTAAGCCTGGCCTAATTTCCCAGTATCACTTTGTTTACACTCTCTCCCAATAGCTCAGAGCCCCTCACCACCCCAAACCTAACATTACTGGTGAAACAAAAATGGCGAGCAATATCTGAGCTATTCAGCTCTACTGTTTTGATCCAGATTCCAGCTCAGACGAGGAAAACCATGACGTACATGGATCTATTTGTCTACAAGTGGATGCATCCGTGGATCGACCACCGATTGTAGCATGAACATCACTGTTTACTTTGACATCACAGCAATTTGAATGAAGAAATGCAATTTTAAGCTTAATTTTCTTCATGTTCTCCATCATCAGAACATGTTTACAACAACAAAAACACGATTTTTATAGGAGTCGGTCTTTGTAATAAGTGCATGTACATTGTCATGAATAAATGTGCAAAATTGAATGTGCAGAAACAAAAATGTATTACATTTTATTGACAGAAAAAAATGTGTTTTTGGTAAAGAAAGCTAAATGGCCACATTTCTAAATCCGCTGAGTTCTTGGGGCTGCACAGACTGCCAATCTAAAACAGTGCTCTCTCATTACCCTTCAGTGCTGTGACTGGCAGTGACAGCTATACGTTTCAGGCTTTTCCACGCCGTAGGAGTGGCAATTTAGAGCAATGAGGTAAAACATTTCCCAATACAGTTCCTGCTTTGACTCCCTCCCTTCCACCGCAGATGCTGTACCTTAATAATTTACGTTTCTGTCATTCTCTCTTTGAGCCACAACTGCATCACGTGTCGGCGTGTCCACATCAGAGGCTGCAAATCCCGCTGCTGCAACCTCCCACTTTGCCCATCCTTGTTCCGCCGCAGTTTTCCACCGAGCTTCGATCGCCTTTAATTAAATCCAGAAGCCTTAACACGATCATGAATTTCAAAGTGTGCGAGTCTGTGTGTCTGCATATGCCAAAAAATTACTTAGGCTTGGTCCCCACAATTAAACGTTTGATCATTATTAGTTGACATGCATGCAGTGCACACCAGAGGTCTTAAAATTGAGTCTCACATTATTCATTATTCCTATGTACATCAGCATGCATATTAATCATAGAGGTTTTATTATGAGCTGATTTGGGGAGTACGCCACAACATTATCAGCTTCCTTAATTTTCCTTTCTCCTCTCAGGTGCTCATAAGCCGATGTGGGACCGTTAATTAATTCACTTACTTTGCACCAGACAAGGCCATTGGTCAATGCAGGAGACAGAAAGATTAATTTTACCTTTTTATATTGATGACTGAAGCTTAATATTGATGCATTAGATAAACTGTTCAAAAGCACTGAGACGGCTTGTGTATAATAAATGACTTCTGGTAAAAGGAGAGCATGTATTATTTCTATTTCTCCTCAAAACAAGCAGGATAGTGTTATGTATGCAGGCTTTATTGAAACTCCCTTTTATACCAAAGCTGGAGAAGATCATTTTCCTGAAGCCTCCCCCCCTTTCACCCTTGGGAAGTTTCATCCATCCCTGTGCTGACTTGTAAAAGGAAGGAGTGATTTTAAGCTCAGTGATGCCGAACACTAATTACATTTTTCAGCTTTTTTTACTGTGGTTTACATTAAGTCTTACCACGACCATAAAGGAAGTGGAGGTACCTTACTTTCATTAGGAGGATCTGTGAAGCGGAGAACGTTTTTACACATAAACTGTAGGTTGAGGTTTATGTGTGGTCTTCTAATGTACAGCTTTGGGTGAGAGTGCTGTAGTAACTGGTTTACTAGAGTGTCAGGGATTATTGGAGGCTGATCTATGCCTGCCATCATGAGGAAATGTGAACTTTCTATCCTGAAGAATCTGGCCTGTCCTTTGTTGAAGGTTGATTTTTGCACAGTTGCAGTCCTGGGATGCCTTGACACTTTAACACTGGAGCTTTGATGCTATTTGAATTACGATTACTTCAAACGTTTGCATAATTAACTGACTCTTAAGCTGCGTTCACACGGAAAGCGATTCCTGTGACAGAGGCGGCCAGTTTCAATGTTAATGTCAATGGTACAGACGCAATCTGAGGTCCTGCTGCGCAAATATCTGGCAGCAGCACTATTTGAGCAGTGTGTCCACAGTTTGAATATTTGAATTTTGTCGAGGTTGCTGGGTCACGTCTACCAATCAGAGACACAGCTTTGATCATGTGACGCTTTCAGTGAGTAGTCGTTCAGCGAGTAGAACACTCATCCAATGTGAGCTGTTTTGTCCTGAACTTCTATCTAATTTGTTGACCTGCTGGGGCCACGGGGTTTGCTACAGCCTATTCCAGCTGCTGTTGGGCGAAGGTGGGATACACCCTGGACAGGTTGCCGGCCTGTCGCACCAGCTATCACTAAGTTCAGGAGGCCCGAGCAGGCAGCCGGAGAGCTGGTTTGTATTTGTTTTAGTGAGTAGAAATAAAAGTGTACCCGCCAGGATTTGTGTTTGCTTTACGCCATCTTACCAATTTAATCAAGCAAAACATTTCTGAGTTTGTCTCGGAGCACAATTTTTAAGCATACTACAACATGCATTCATCAGTTGGCTGAATGTTGACTTTAGCGTAGTGTGGCACAAAGGTGGGGCTTGTTTTGAACATTTTACTCCAAGCAAAAAGATTTCAGTGGTTGAACAGTAAAAGAAGCTGTAAACAAAAATGGAAGAGATGTAGTAGAGTATGAAAACAAACCAAAAAAAGTGGTAAACTAAAGAAAAAGAGGCGTTTAACCAAGAGCAGCTTTCCGGTCATCAGTGGCTGGAATTAGAGCAAGAAAACAACAGCTTTTATTGTAAGGAAAATGTGAAAGGAAAATCAAACAGTTTAGTTTTTTTCTGGACATTTAAATTGGAAAGAATGAAAGACCATAAAACTGTACATGAACACCAGTAAAGATTGTGAAGTGTCATGGATGGCCCTGCTGCTCAGCTGCAACCCTCCTGCTGGCTCCTCCTCCTCACCTGTCCCCGGTGTTTTCACAGCTGGTGCTCATGTTCTCTTTGATTAGGTTCTCTTCTTAAGTTGCCCTGTTTGTTCTGTGGTTGTCGCAGCGTTTTCGTTCATGGTTATCTTCAAGTGTGCTCTTGGCATTAAAAGCCTGCTTCTACGTTACGCCGACCTGTTGTCGTTCCTGCAATTGGGTTTCTCCCTTGGTTCACGTAACATTACGCTGCGACCATGTCCAACCCAGCAGGAACTTCTGATTCGAGGCACTTACCTGGGTCCTCCGCCGAGGCTGGCTTCGTCTTCGGAAAGGAGATGCAGGAGGTCAAGTCTGGTATGCAGCAGCTCCACGCACGCCTTTCTCAGCTGGAGCATACACCTTCATCCCCGACTCGGCAGATTAGACTGGGTCATCCTGAGTCTTTTGATGGCTCGGCTGAGGACTGTCGGGCTTTTCTCACCTCCTGTCGTCTTCACTTTGAATTTAACCCATGTGAATTCCCCTCCGAGCAGAGCAAGGTGGCATTTGCTCTGAGCTACCTCACCAGAAGAGCCAAACGGTGGGGACTGGCGGAGTGGGAACGCGGATCGGAGCTGAGACGCTCCTTTCGTGACTTTTCCGCTCGGCTACTAACGGTGTTCGACCCCACCACACCTCACCGAGCCGCCGCTTCGGAACTTCTCAGCCTCCAACAGGGTCCCCGCAGCGTCTCGGACTACGCGGTGGAGTTCCGGACCTTGGCTGCCAGTACCCGCTGGCCGGAGGAGGCTCTTACTGTCGTTTTTCTTCGGGGGCTGTCCGACGCTCTGAAGGATGAGCTGGCGGCGAGGGAGCTTCCGGAGGACCTGGAGGAGCTGATCGACTTGGCGGGTCGCATCGACCGGAGGATGAGGGAACGAGGTCGGGAGCGACGCGGTCACCCCGGGCTCCGCCCATCGCTTCCGGAGGAGCCGTCTCCGCTTCTATCCAGCTCTCCGCGTCGGTTTTCCACCCCTCCCCCGGAGCCCATGCAGCTAGGAGCAGGCCGGCTCTCCACGGTTGAACGTCGGCGCCGCCAGCGAGAGGGTCTATGTTTCTACTGTGGACAGTCTGGACACATGGTGCGTCATTGCCCGGGAAACGCCAGGGCTCCCCAGCAATGAGGAAACTGGTGAGCCGCAATACTGTTTTTTCCTCGCCCTCTCGTCCATCAACCAGTGTCTTAGTAGCATTTGCCGGGGCCCAGGAGGAGTTTGAGACTCTCATAGACTCGGGTTCGGATGGGGATCTGATCTCCCTGGAGGTGGTGGAGAGACTTATGATACCCCTCGAACCTTTGTCTCCAGCATTGGAGATCCATGCCATAAACGGGTCTGTAATACACAAGGTTTCTAACCGCACTGTTATGGTTTCAGTGACTGTCTCGGGAAACCACACGGAGACTATGACTTTTTATGTTGTTGAGGCTCTTTCACCCCCTGTAATTCTTGGCTTCCCCTGGTTATGCAGGCATCAACCGCACATTGATTGGGCTACAGGGCGGTTTCTATCTTGGAGCTCCTTTTGTCTACTAAACTGTCTTTCTACGGCTGCAGACCGAGTTTCTGTTGAGGTACAGCGGTCTCTGGATCCCCCAGACCTTAGTAAGGTTCCATCCGTGTATCATAATTTAAGTCCTGTATTTTGTAAGGTTCGTGCCAAATCTCTACCTCCCCATCGCCCCTATGACTGTGCCATCAACCTTCTGCCAGGGACCCAACCCCCTAAGGGTCATATATACCCCTTGTCACCGCCTGAAAGGGAGGCCATGGACACGTATCTGCGGGAGAGTTTACAGGCGGGGCTCATTAGACCTTCCTCCTCGCCTGCTGGGGCGGGTTTCTTTTTTGTGGGCAAAAAGGATGGGGGCCTGCGGCCCTGCATTGACTACAGGGGTTTGAACAAGATCACTGTGCGTAACACCTACCCCTTACCTCTGCTGCATACTGCGTTTGACCTGCTAAGCGGGGCACGTATTTTTTCTAGGCTGGATCTCAGGAACGCATATCATCTGGTTGTGTGAGAGAGGGCGATGAGTGGAAGACTGCGTTTAACACTCCTAGCGGACATTTTGAATATTTAGTCATGCCCTTTGGACTAACAAATGCTCCGGCAGTGTTTCAATGCTTGATTAATGATGTTTTGAAGGATATGCTGAACAAATTTGTGTTTGTGTACTTTGACGATATTTTGATTTTTTTTCTTCTGACCTAGATTCACATGTGCAGCACGTCAGAGCCGTCCTCCAGCGCCTCCTGGAGAACCACCTCTACTGCAAGGCAGAGAAATGCGAATTCCACACTACGCGGACTCGGTTCTTGGGGTATGTGGTTTCTCCGGGCCAGGTCCAGATGGATGACTCCAAGGTTCAGGCCGTTCTGGAGTGGCCGGTTCCCTCTGGTAGGAAGCAACTTCAGCGCTTCTTGGGGTTCGCCAATTTTTATAGGCGTTTTATCAGAGGTTTCAGTGGCGTTGCTGCACCCCTTCATAGGATTACGTCTGATAAGATGCATTTTGTTTGGGATGAAGAAGCTGAGAAAGCTTTTTGTGAGCTGAAGAGACGTTTCTCTGCAGCCCCTATACTGACTCAGCCTGACCCCTCCAAACAATTCATTGTGGAGGTGGATGCGTCTGAGTCAGGTGTGGGGGCTGTGTTGTCACAGAGGGCGTCCGATAATAAAGTTCATCCCTGCGCGTATTTCTCCCGCAAGCTCACTCCTGCGGAGAGAAATTACGATATAGGGAACAGAGAACTGCTGGCTGTGAAGGTGGCGCCACTGGTTGGAGGGGGCTGAGCAGCCGTTTCTGGTTTGGACGGACCACAAGAACCTTGAATACATCCGGTCTGCTAAACGCCTCTCTCCCCGCCAGGCCAGGTGGACTCTGTTCTTCGACAGGTTCGATTTCACCCTCTCCTATCGACCAGGGAGTAAGAACGTCAAACCGGACGCACTCTCCCGTCAGTACCAACTGGAGGAGGAGGAGAGACCTGCTGAAGGCGCACCTGTACTTCACTCGCACATGGTGCTAGGGACCACCCGCTGGTCGCTGGAGCAAAAGGTACAGGCATCCGTCCCAGATCCTTCCTCCATCCCCGCGGGCTGTCCGGAGGGCCGACTCTATGTGCCTTCAACTCTTCGCACCATGGTGTTAAAGTGGGGGCACTCTTCCAGACTGGCCTGCCATCCTGGTGTTACGAGGACTGGGTTCCTTATTGCCCAGCGTTTCTGGTGGCCCTATATGTCCTCTAACATAAGGGCTTTTGTGTCAGCCTGTCATATGTGTGCCAGCGTCAAGACCCTCAGGACCCCCCCAGCTGGGCTACTTCACCCTCTACCTGTGCCGTCTAGACCTTGGTCCCACGTTTCCATGGACTTCATTACCGGATTACCTAACTCACAATGTAGTACGGTTATTCTCACAATCATTGACCGGTTTTCTAAATTGGCCCACGCCATACCCCTGCAGAGACTCCCTTCAGCCAAGGAACTGGCTACCCTGGTTTCGCGCCACCTATGTCGCCTTCATGGACTTCCTCAGAACATCACATCGGACCGGGGCCCACAATTCATCGCCGCCTTTTGGAAGGAGTTCTGCAACCTCCTAGGGATCAAGGTCAGTCTGAGTTCTGGATTCCATCCTCAGACCAACGGCCAGGTAGAGAGGTACAATCAGGACCTGGAGACATCGCTGCGTGCCATGTGCGGGAGGAGCCCCAGAACCTGGTCTTCGCAACTCCCATGGGTTGAGTACGCCCATAACTCCCTGGTTAACTCTACGGGGTACTCTCCCTTTCAGGCCGCCTATGGTTTTCAGCCACCCTTGTTTCCATACCAGGAGCAATTGGCATCCTCCTCGGGACCGGCGGCGTTCGTGAGAAGGTGTCGTCGCACCTGGAGCAAGTTCCGGCTGGAGCTCCTAAGGAACCAGGAGCGTTTCACTACGGTGGCCAACCGTAGGAGATCTGCCGCTCCTGACTACAAGGTGGGAGACAGGGTGTGGCTGTCCACGTCTGACATCCGTTTGCGGGGTGGCCCTAGGAAACTGCACCCCAGATACATTGGTCCGTTTCCCATCACCCGTATCATTAATCCTGTGGCTGTAAGACTGGACCTGCCTCCCTCCATGAAGGTGCATCCCGTGTTCCACGTCAGCAAGTTGAAGCCTGCCCAGGACTCCCCCCTGCAGCCCGCTCCCGCTCCTCCTCCTGCTCCGCGGATGGTGGGCGGTGGTCCGGTTTACACTATCCGAGAGATTCTCGCCTCCAGGAGGGTCGGCCGGGGTATTCAGTACCTAATCGACTGGGAGGGTTACGGTCCGGCTGATCGGCAGTGGGTGCCCGAACGACACATCTGTGACCCCTCGATGATCGCCCGTTTCCATCGCCTCCATCCGGATCAGCCTCGTCGGGGTCCGTCTGGTAGCCGGACTTAGGGAAGGGGGTTCTGTCATGGATGGCCCTGCTGCTCAGCTGCAACCCTCCTGCTGGCTCCTCCTCCTCACCTGTCCCCAGTGTTTTCACAGCTGGTGCTCATGTTCTCTTTGATTAGGTTCTCTTCTTAAGTTGCCCTGTTTGTTCTGTGGTTGTCGCAGCGTTTTCGTTCATGGTTATGTTCAAGTGTGCTCTTGGCATTAAAAGCCTGCTTCTACGTTACGCCGACCTGTTGTCGTTCCTGCAATTGGGTTTCTCCCTTGGTTCACGTAACATGAAGTGGGTCTGAAAAAAATAGCTCTAATGCCACTATTATGGACAATTGTATTTGAAGAGTTATTTTATTTTATTTCTTTTTTATTTATTTATTTACTTTACTTTTACTATTTTACTTTACCTGTTCGACAGCTGAGCAAACAGATGAGAGCAGAAAGCCTCTTGTGTTAGACATATTTTACCGTTCCAATAGGGGTTATGAGTCTTTTGGTGTATATTTGAATTCACACCTTTTGTAATTTATACTAAACTTTATTCATCTTAGTTATATTTGTAACATTTTTGTGTTGGAGCAGACTGGAAAAGGGGCGGGGCCTGTTCACACACACAAACACAAACGGTGTATAAATGCCTTTTGTCTCCAAAAATGTTAACACAGTCCACATGTGCACAATACAACTCATTATAGTTTTATTTTAAACTTCGACTCATATTTTAGTTATTTGTACATAGAATGAAATTTTCAAAATTCAAAGTTAAAACAAGAAAGACAAAGCAAACTTTCCGAATAGATTATTTCTAAAGTCCCAACAACAAAAATTACTTAGTATCTCTACAAAATGGGATTTATTTATCCTCAAATACATTTTACTTGTTGAAATTTACAAGTGGTCAATAGCTTTAAGAATTTATCATCAACATTTTTCCGGACAAAAACATTTTTTGAAGAAATAACACTTTTAAGAACTGAGCACTGTATGATTATTTACTGCAAGATGTACAGCAACATTTGAAGTTAAAACAGACATAAAAACCTTTTGATGGATTGTTGGAGCATTGTAGGTACTGTAGTGAGAAGCCTTGTGCAGTGATGTGTACTTTGCTTCAATATAATGAACTGAAAAAGTGGGAGTGTTATTTTGTGTTTTATGCGTTACAACTGAAAAATGTTGAGAGTTATTGTGAAATAAAATTTGACTTATTTGTTGTGTTGCTTTCTCTGCAAAGGCTGATTATTGCAGATAAAAGAGGCAAACATAAATAAAAACATAGTTTGCCAGAAAAACTTCCCATCTTCTTTGCCCTTCTAGGCTCTCTGGGTATCCATACTGCATAAATACTGTGTTTGTTTATTTATTTACTTATTGTTTATTTATTTATTTTTACATAGTCATTATTCATTGCTTTAAAAGTTATGTATGTATGTATTTACTATATGTATGTATACGTACATACATACATACATACATACATACACACACACACACGCACGCACGCACACACACGCACACACACGCACACACACACACACGCACACACACACACACACACACACACACACAAACACACACACACACATACACATACATACATACGTAAATACATACATACGTACGTACCTACGTACGTACGTACGTACGTACATACATACATGCATAAATACATACATGCATACATACGTACATACGTACGTACGTATGTATGTGTAAGTGTATAATAATCTAATCAAATTTTCATATCTAGATTGTGATAGTGTCTTCTTTTGGTGGTAAAATATTGTTGTGAGAGCTCCATAACAAATTTATTGTAGTAAATCCACCATTAAAGGTGATAAACAGCTGAAATGAGGTTTCTTCCTGACACATTGCATATCCATCACGTGCTAAAGTGAACTTTCCATCAAAGATACTGGTCTTTGATGTATGTAATTGACTCGTATTTTGCCTTTGATCAGTAAAATGCTTTGAGGCCACAATTGTTCTTTAAATCTTTAAGAGACCATTGACAGCCCGTGTTCTTAAAAGCATTGTTTTTTTTCATCTGACATTGGAGGTTATAGGGTTCATCACTTTTTGATACGTGTGCAGAACAGATGAATCCAGAAAGAGGTCCTGATCAGAGTTTTCTTCAAACATTAAGAGACAGGTGTAATTTGCAGACTCTCCACTTTGATTTGAGGCTATTAACATCTGAAGAAACTGTGTTACTGGGGGGTTTGGTATAAATGATTATCCGTGTAGAGGTAGAGCTCAGTGGTGGACTGCCCAATTTTTTTATGCAGTTCTGCTGAAGCTCGATGTCTTCCCCGTCTGACAAAAAGAGTTCCAGTTCCTGACCGTCTACCTCGCCTTTGCTCCACTCCTACACCTGGCTGTGGTTCCTGGTTCCTGTCTCTGGCTCGTCTCTGCTCTGTACCTTGCTGTGTACCTCGTCTCTGCTCCTGCTCCTGGCTGTGGTTCCTGTCTCCGGCTCGACTCGCGCCTTTGACTGTCCCCACAACCACGACTGGATGAAGCTCGTCTGCTGGACTTTAAATATGTAGTTGTAGATTTAGATAACTTAACTCTTCTCTAAGAGTTCTGGTACATTGCCTGTCCGTCCTGGGGGAGCATCCCTCCTTCATGTGGGCACCCCTGAGGTTTCTTCGTTTTTTCCGGAATCTGTTTTTTTGGGGAGTTTTTCCTTACCGCGAAGGGGGGTCTAAGGGCAGGGATGCCAGTATAGCTTAGTCAGTTTGTTAGTTCATTTTTGTATTTTCCTATTGAACTCTTTGTATTCATGATCCTTTTGAGTTCATGTTTTACTTCAAAGCCCATCGAGACGACTGTTGTTGTGATTTTGGGCTATACAAATAAAATTGAATTGAATTGAATTGAAAAACAACTTGAGAGCAACTCAAATCATTAGACTCAAAAAAGGTAATTCTTAATTTTCGTTCTCTTTTAAAAGATATAGTTGCCCGCAGCAAAAAGTGACAACACTCAACTTGGCGGGCATTAAATTGCCACAGTTTCAAATGTGTGGACGCTTAGTGGCAAGTATTAAAGCCTCGCTCCAATAAAAAAACCTGTTCTTGTATATCATTTCTTCTGATTTATGAAGAAAAATAATGTTTCAAATTAAGCAATTTTTTATTCAAATCATTGATAATCAGGAGCAAATGAAAAAAATGCGGATAAAAAAAGTTCGGCGGGCCACCAGCTCCTTAAGACTTACAAAAAGGATATGAACTGCCAGATAGGAAGAGCTGAAAGGAAAATAGAAATGCACAGATGTGCATATACAGTAGGTGAGTCAAAAAACAGTGTATCATTTCTTCATGAACATCATAATTTTTCTTTTTACCTGTATGTTGTGTTCAGTTGTTCATGAATCATGATGCGAGCAGAGGTCTCCAACCATCAACCAACGAGGAGAAATGGTTGTAAGTTGTATAAAAAACAAACTTTCGTTTTTTTAGCTTCATTTCTGCCCCTTGCCCTCACATCAATATTTGCGCTTTAGCACTTAACCTGCTGAGATTCTCTTACTATTTGCAGATGCCTCTCCTGGCTTTACTATATGAGAAGAAGGCCAGCTTCAAAGGCTTCTCCTGCAGGGTCGAACATTTTCGTTTCAATGACTGTAAACAGGAGTGTTGCATGTTTCATAAGATGGTACATTTTATCAGAAAATAGTTCACTTAAGCCCAGCAGATATTTGTAATTCTGCTGCAAAAATATCAACACATCCTTGAATTGACTTGTCATAACGAATAACGTTTCGTCTCATACAATGGCGTATTCACTTTAGCTGTCTGTGTTGATTAGGAGCAACTTCTGAAAACTTTTGAACGAAGACAATCAGCCATGACTGCTGGTATTAAACTAAGACTGACAAGGCTGTTGTCATCCTCTATCAGATGCCAAAGCTTAGTCAACACACATTGAAGGAGCTCTTTTGCCTTTGGTCGTAATGCAGCACTAATAATATCTGCTGCTTAGACTTAGGAAGACAGCCTTCATGACACAAGATGTAACTTTGAGTTTCAACAAGTTTGTGGAACAGCTTTTTTTACTTACCATGAGATTCTTCATGGAACTCAGGACCTGCTACTTCAACACCACCCTTAGCAAAAAATACCCCTCTTAAGTGCACTAAAAATGAGGCAGTGTGCTTGAAGTTTACTTTTTATACACTATTCATATATTGTAGACTTAATATGCTCCAATTATTCTGAAATATTCAGTCAGTATTTACAGATTTACAAACAAATGAGGGTCCTGTAGAGTTGGAGAACATTTTATGTCCCACCTATCAGATCTCCAATAATCCACAAACTAAATGCTAAAAGCATTTAGTTTCTGACTCAATGTACATGTCTTTAGACCAAAATCTAGAGAAAATAAGAGAAAAGAATGCTTGAAAATAGTTTTTAGAATACCTAATCAGTCTGGAGTACCCCTAAAATTAATTTTTTCCCCCTCATATGCTATGTTCTCCTTGTGCATGCATGAGTTTTCTATGAAAACCCTGGCAAAAGAGCATGCTTCATAGGGGAATTGGTATCTCTAAATTGTTTCCATAGGTGTAAAGGTGAGTCTCTGGAAGGGACTGGTGACCTGTCCAGGCTGCCTGTGCTCAACGTTGGATAAGATAGCAACCATTTGATCCTGAAAGGGATTCAACAGGTTTGGAAAAGGGATAGATGTCTTTACATCTAAACTTAAAGACCTTATGGAGCTACATTTTTCTAAAAGAGTCTTTTACTCCTCAGTTTTTTAAGAATTTCCTAAAGTGCTGTTTCTTGTTATGCAGCTTCTAGTTGTCCGACAGTTAGAATCCACTGCGGTGATGCTCCCACAGTTTGGTTTAGCTTTGCTTTCTATACTCCTACTTGTAAGTGCCACTGTTGCATCCATTTATTTGACACTTCCTCTCTTTCTCGTCTCCTGACTCCTGCCAGTCATTGGTTTAATCAATGGCCGGGCTTTCCCAATGTGGTTCTGCTCTGTGTCTCTTTCGGAAAGAGGGGTGTGGAACCTTTAAGCGTGCACAGCATTGAGAAAAAAAAATATCAGTGAAATTGGTAAAGCAGGATTTACAACTTTTTTAAAGCTACAATTAACTTTATTTTGTTTGATTTCTTTCTAGTTCTTTTATTTTGTAGCTCCCTGGAAAGAAACACTTTTAGATCTTTGCACCACCACAGACCAAAGTGAACTGCCTTCCTTTTGTCTTCAGCCTCGGTTCCTGGTTGAGAGGCAGTAACAGATTAAACAGGTGCTGACTGAACAAAGAAGTTGTAAATGACAGTGTGGGCAACCCAAATAATGAATCACCCAGGAGTTAGAATTGACTGGGGCTCAGGTAAATGTGTAAGGAGATGCGGTTCACTTAAACAAAAAGGTGGCTGCAGCCACACCTGATCACTCCTACAGGATCACTGAGCCCCAGAAGAGGACACAGTCAGGTTATAGTGCACATAGTAATCAGGAAATGCCTGTCTGACTGTGCTGATTACTTTTGAATAGTCTGGGGGACTCTCTAAAAGAACTGCATGCTGGGAGGTAGATTAATGATGGCAGATGAAAACAGAAAAGTGTGGAGAGTTTTCTTGTTTCTTTTTTATTCTCCAACTTCTTTTTTGTTCTCCACTTTCTTCTCTGAAAGAAAATGACTTAAAAATCAAATTATTAATGAACATGGACATTCACATGAATTTATTCTACTGTTAAAACAAGCTGTAGAGAAACAGGAGGATTGAAACTTTTAACCAAAACCTAATTCAGAGACAGGAAGGTGGAATTTATGACGTGTTTTCAGGGAAATGCTGCTGGTAAAAGCCAACTATGGAAACAGGAAGTAGATGGAAAACAAGGGTGTCAAATTGATAGTAAATTGTAAAAGACATCTATGATGAGGCTGCTATTCATAAATGGAATTTACAAATTTTTACCCTTAAAGACCCACTTAGATGAAAACAGTGTTTTTGGTGTTTTTTACATGTTCTTGTGGCATTTTTCTGATGATGAATGACATATATAAATAACATTAAGGTTAAAATTGACTGGAAAGCTCTGATATTGCTCACCATTTTTGTTGGAGCAGTAATGTTTGGTTGGGAGTGTGAGGGGCTGTAAGCATAGCAATGTAAACAGAGGGATAACGGGAAGGGTGGTTACTCCACGCCAATGGTCCCCTTCCAACACTCAGAGATGAATTTCTAATGAACTACTGCCACTTTGCAGAAACTATGTCCTAGAAAACGACACAGGTTTTTTTTTTTTTGCTAAAAAAAAGTCATAATCATGAATAAAAGACCACTAGAAATGATTATCAAAAAACTATTGGAGTTGGTCTTTAAATTAATGGACTATTTATTATATAAATGCATTTTATTATTTAATCCAAAGCTTTATTTCCCCTTTAAAGAAAATCTAACCCCTCCCGATCCACAAAAACGAGTGGGTTCTCATATGAAAGTGAGGAACAGCCCCTTCCAGGAAGAGTCTGCACTGTCAGCACTGTCCCCCAGCTAACACACACACCCACTTTCCCCGCAGAGTTAGCGGTGATCATCGTTTTCTTTTATATGCACAATATTCACATCCATCTTTGCAAAAGTTCTGATATTGTTTGTTTTCATGGGTGAAATCCAGACATGCTGTCGAGGCCGACTCTAGGATGACATCATGAAATGGCGGCACCCACAAGGAGTGAAAGGCGGTGTCTCAAAGATCGAGCCATCTTACTTCCTGGTAAGAAAATGAACTGCGAAAATAAATAGTATTTAATTTAAAAAAATCGTTTTTGCCAAAGGTTATATATTATTATATCTATGGATATAGTTTACTCTGAAAGGCTTAAGAAAAGCATGATATGGGCCCTTTAATATAACATGGCTCAATTTAGAATAAGATAAAAATTCGACTTTTAAAAACCAAGTTGAAATTGTTTTTAGGCTCCAAATGACACCAACAGGTAAGGAGCTAAACCACCCTCTGCTTCACCGTACAATGAACACACTCTTTCATTAGATCTAAAATCTGACCAGCAAAACTAAAAGGCAAAGAGGGTTGAGCTATCCTGCACTGAGTAAAGTCGCACATAACCTGCACAGAGGATGCTGTCTCTTCATATGGTTTCTGGTCGGGGTTGTGGCGCATTTGTCAGCCTACTAGTGTGATTTCCAATATGTGTATCTTGTTTTGCTGTGTACACTGCATAATTCTGATGTTGGTCATTAATAAAAAATGGCACCATCTGCTCCCTGCCTGTGCCAGAGCTCCACACTGAATATCTGTCTACTCCAGCTTCGAAATGACTGACAGCAATTCAATAATCAACCGCAGAATAAGCGCTTGCAGCCCAGCAACAGGAGGTGCCTCCTCCGTCCACTGACACATTGTTCCTGCCTCGCGTCAGTCCAACATCATGCAATCGATAGTATCACAGGAACATCTAAAACCGACTTCTGGTCTGCTGGGTTTAACTTAGACTTCAATTACTCAGCATGCCAGTAAATTGATTTGCCATAATATGCTAAACAGGTGAATGGAGTTGTTCTTTTGGAAATGATTTGTTAGTTCAGAGGAAGAACTGAATTTATTTGAAAAACAAGTTAAACAAAGACATAGGAGCAAGTGGGTCATTCACTTCAATGCAGACCTCCATGACAGGAGGCCTCATGTCTTATACCCAGCTTTCCTCGCCAATGAAAAGTGTCTTTCTTCCGTTTTAGTGACACATTTCCCATTTCCGTGCTGGACATCCCAGTGTTTAACAGCGACCTGACATTTGACAGTACACTGCAGTGAGAGAATATCGACCTCCAACACTCAACATCAGGCCTGTGTGAAAACAGCCACATAAAAATACAGTGTCATCAGTGTCAGCCACAACAAACTCATAAGTGATGCCATCTTGGAGCTGCATTAAAAGATTGTTTTGGTTGTCTTTAAATCTATTTCTGCAGCTTTTGGTTTTCTTTTGTTTAAGGGCACCACAAAAAGCTGTTTCTCTTTTTCAAATTTATACTGGTAGCAGAAATAATGGTCACATGCAACAATAAATTATTATGTAAGATTTATGAATTAAGACATTATAACCCTGGTCTATATAGAGATAGAGATAGAGATAGAGATAGAGATAGAGATAGAGATAGAGATAGAGATAGAGATAGAGATAGAGATAGAGATAGAGATAGGTACTTCATTCCCAAGGGAGAAATTCAGGACCATTAAGACAAATTCATAAAAAAAAAAAAAAATTGAAATGGTGGCTTTTCTGTTGATTTTATCTCCATTTATCTCAATTTTTTGTCCCCTGAGAATGACAAACGGTTTCATGCAGTTTTAGAAGAATTGCCAAACATTTAATTTTTGAATTTCCTTGGAAACAGAGACTTGTTGTTAGCCATGCCCACATTCCAAATACTTTTCATATTGTATGTCATATTGTTTGAAATTTTCACAATATTCCTATAAAAAATGTGCGAGCAAAAGGGAAAGTTACTTTTGTGAGTTCTCCAATCTAATATCGTTAAAATTTTACAAACTTTAAAACCAACATGTTTCTCAAGGACTTTCCCAAGGATTCTCAAAAAGGGAAGAGGCAACACATCAAAATCCCATCCCATCTCACACTCACAACAGGAAATAAGTTAGCTATAAAGTCATAAACATTTATGTGCATGACACAAAATGTACATAAATTCATCCTTACTTTATCTGTATGCTTTTGCGCATACACATGCACCACCATGCTGTGCACCATCTGTCTCTGTAAGGCATTTTAAAAAATGTAAATGCTTCAAGACAAGTTTTCACCTTAATTACGTCGGTTTTAACCACGTTATGAAGCTCTTTCGGTTTTGTTGGGAGCAAAATCAACCTCCGAAAGGCTCCTGGCCCAGACGGCATCAGCCCCAGGATACTGAAGTCCTGTGCCGCACAGCTATCCACTGTTTTCCAGCGCCTCTTTAACCTGAGCCTCAGTCTGATGAAGGTGCCGGCCACCTGGAAAACCGCATGTCTGGTTCCTGTTCCCAAGAAGACTGCACCCTCTGGACCCAGTGATTACCGTCCTGTTGCCCTCACGTCCCATGCAGCTAAAGTGCTGGAAAGGATTTTGTTGTCCCACTTGAGACCTCTGGTGAAACCATCTCTGGACCCACTTCAGTTTGCCTACCAGCCACGCATGGGGGTGGAGGATGCTGTTATTTATCTGCTGCAACGTGCTCACTCTCACCTGGATGGAGGGGGGGACACTGTGAGGGTCACATTCTTTGATTTCTCCAGTGCGTTCAACACCATCCAGCCCTGGTTACTGGGTGAGAAGCTGCAGCGGATGGGTGTGGACAGCGCCTCGGTCTCCTGGATCATTGATTACTTGTCAGACAGGCCGCAGTTTGTCCGGCTAGGCAGTGTCCTGTCTGACGTGGTGACAAGCAGTGTGGGGGCCCCACAGGGAACTGGGCTCTCTCCATTCCTGTTCACTTTGTACACCAGTGACTTCCAGTGCAACTCAGAGCCTTGCCATCTTCAGAAGTTCTCTGATGACTCTGCTGTTGTTGGCTGCATTAATGGTGGGCGGGAGGAGGAGTACAGAGAACTTGTGGATAAATTTGTGAGATGGTCTGGAGAAAACAACCTGCTGCTGAATGTGGAAAAGACCAGAGAGATGGTGATGGACTTCAGGAAGAAACCACCAGCTTCCCGGCCACTCAGCATCTTTGGCAGAGATGTGGCAGAGGTAGAGGAGTACAAGTACTTGGGAGTAACCATCGACAACAGACTGAGCTGGAAGAACAATAGCACTGCTGTGTATAAGAAGGCCAGCAGCAGACTCCACTTCCTGAGGAGGCTAATGTCCTTCAACGTGTGCAGCAAGATGCTTGAGATTTTTTACCAGTCTGTTGTGGCCAGCACTCTGTTCTTCTCGGTGGTCTGCTGGGGGGGCAGCATATCTGCTAGGGACAGTAATAGACTGAACAAACTGATCCGAAGAGCTGGCTCTGTAATTTGTTGTAAAATGGACAAATTTGAAGCTGTGATGGAGAGGAGGACTTTAAATAGGCTCGTATCCATCATGGGTAATCCTGAGTATCCTCTCCATCCTGTACTGGATGGTCAGCGGAGCTCCTTCTCCAACAGGCTAAGGCAGATTCGCTGTCACACAAACCGCTTTAGGAGATCTTTCATACCTTACTCCATTGGACTCTATAACTTGTCATCCATGTGCAATAGATAAAGTCATTTATGGTCTGTCTGTTTTTCTCTCCTGATGTGGCATGCAATACAACTGTTCTTTTTCACTGATGTTTCTTTCTGATTGATTGTTCTGGTTCTCTGCTGTCGTCTATTGTGTGTATGTCTGAATCTTGAGCCTAACGCCGACGCTGCAACAACTGAATTTCCCAAGCTGGGATCAATAAAGTATCTTTATCTTATCTTATCTTATCTTATCTTATCTTATCTTATCTTATCTTATCTTATCTTATCACGTATGATTTGTTTACTTGAGTGAATATGTAATCCCATAAGAGCAAACTTACCTGAACTTTGACAACACCTTGAACTGTAAATCAGAAGCTCTAGCTTTATAAACTTTTTTATTGAAAAGTTTTTTCATTAAATATCCTCCGCCGACTACAGTCACACATACACAACGCTTACGAATTACACAGAGGTTTGCAGGTTAAAAATTTTGCAGCAACAGAATGATCTTTTGACATTGGTCGGTGGCCGCCCTTTCACATTTGGAGGTAGTCCAGTGATAAGCGGGTGGTAGGACGGCAGAATTATGATAAGTGACTGATAGGAGGGGCTTCAAGGTCCCCAAAATCGTCTGATGATAGGCCGATTTCAGACTGCCACCCTCCAGTCACCTCCTGGTCCCCTGCTGCCATCCCAATGCTATCGGGTCCAATGTTAGAAATCGCATTGCAGCAGCTCTCTCCTCGATGTGGCCTGTTGACATGGATGACTAGACCTCAATCTGGTGATCCCAGCCACCGTGGGTCAAATGGGGATATGGCATTGATGCTTCACGAAACCCATCGTGGCGTTGATAGATAGCACCACAGTGACTCCAAGACCGAAGTAATGACAAATCATGCTGAAGGCGCTTAAAAGAATGTGAAGAAGACAGAATATTATGCTTTTTTGCACTACTTCATGGAAGAGCAATGCACAAGAAGGTCAAAGAAAAAGAAGAAGAATCAAATGACCAGTGATGCAGAATGGCCCGCTTCTTATATACCCCTGGGCTATCTGGTGGATGACGGCCGGTGGCACTTGATATGAACAGCCACCATCCGGAGACATTTACACATCATCCAATCCAGGTCTGACCGCCCAGCTGTCGCCCGGTTTCGTACTGTGTCATCCCTGCTTGACTGCCGCCATCTACATTCATGATCACGGCGGCATGAAATCTTGAAGATTCTGCCTATACCTCCCCATTACACGGGTGTAGTTGTAGTTGTGACCATAGCATCACATGGAAGAAACTAGGCGCAAACCTCTATCTTATCTTTCCATGAGCAGTTTTCTGATTATTGGTGTTTATAAACTCAAACCCAAGAAAATGCATGAAAGTCATTTATTCTTCTTTTGTGTGCGCCTTTTGCACCATTTCCTCACTGTTTGCTTTAGGTAGCGGGGCTGCCGTGCCACTTCACACTAACATGAGATACCTGAAAGACCTGTTGTTTTGTTTGCACATTGTACAGACAGAATACACTGGACAAATACCCCAAAATTTCCAGTGGGGTGCTTACTATGCTAAATCAGCATTGTGTGTCTGGCAGGAAGTCACTGGGCTGTGCTACATAATTCATGGAGCTGCCGGACTCACTGCAGTGCTGCTGGGCTGCCACCCTGCAAAATATCAAGTTATCCCAAATGATTTATGCGTGCTGATCTCTCATAACTCCACGCTATCAACTTCTGTGTGTCTCCACATTCATCTGCATGTACTCAAGCTTCTAGGTCTTCCCATCTCTCCTGCTGCACACTCAAAGCATCAAATCTGAAAATACAAATTCTCCCATGGGGCTTTGGGGATGTCTTCACCCAAAAAAGCTTTGATATTTAAGGGGTAAGGCTTTATAAGAATGACTTTACTTGTCCTTTGAACTTCATTCAGTGAAAAAAAGACATCTGCAGTACAGGCTGTTGACCTAAATATCAAAATGTCTGAAAATAGAATTAATTATGTGGTGTTGCTTCCAAATAAATTGAATTACATTACATTTAAGGTAGAACATCTGTGACTTAGCTATTTTTACAACTGGGAAGATGGTTTGATAGCTTTGCAGTATTATTTTTGACACACACTTCTACTCAGCAAAATCACAAAGAAGTATTTTGTGTACAGTAGTTAAGGACCTTAATACTAAAAGAGATTTGGACTGTTTCTCACTGATCAAAACTAAGAAGGAGCTACAAAATCTTAAGTCACCCATTTCAAAATGTAGATACTGGTTTGCATTTATCTTGTCATTACTGTCAATATATATATAAAAAGCCTTTTTGTTCAAATGCGAAAGTGTTTTAACTTTTAATACAGGTAAAATTCATTTCCTTTTAATTAACCGACATCCTGTGTAATTCTACGAAAGGTTTCGAACAACGGGAATGAAAAATGTCCTTTACTCTTGTTAATATGTAAATATCTTAGGTCCACTTCATAGGCTGTCATCCTTTACTCATCTTCTAGCATTACCATTGTTAGACTGAACTGGTTGAAGATTCAACAGAAATACTATAAACAAAGTTAAAATGGATTTTTTAGCAACTCCTTTTTGAGTAGCAAATAAACATTGTTGTCCTGAATAAATAAATGTGCTTGAAATTCTTAAATTCAAAAGAACAAACTGATGCTTTTTTTTTTTTTTAAACTATCTTGACGATCAGCATATGCATCGCTTTCCTTTGCCACTGCAGTCGTGGTCGGTGCTGTACCAGCCGCGATTATGTTACCGTGAGCAACATGCCCGCACCACGTATCAAATTAGTCTGCTTTGTGAGTACATTCAAGCACCAAAAACTGATTGAACATTTATCTCTTCGTAGGCGACCAGCACCTACCGGGTTAATGGCCGACAAAGGGCGCAAACAAAATCAACCGCCGGACGCAAGGCTTCCATGGCGTGCATTAGTATCTGATAATGCACACTTCGTCGGCCATCAACGTATACGTAACTGATAGGAAGATTTCATATCATTGCTTTATTTTGCTGACAATTTATTAAATTCAGAACATTTTCTGGCTTCTGTTTTGACCTAGTCGCAGAAAGAGATGCTGCTCTTGTACAATGTACAGATGCTAAATGAACCTGCAGAATTATCACTACCACATTTTAATGTTTTCATCTATTTGTTATTGTTGAATCTAAAAAGTGCTTGCTGTTGAATTCAACGTTTAATGTCATTTCTTGGCTGCTTGCCCTGGTGCCAGTGAAATAGTATTTAGGCTGTACCCTGTACTTGCTGTAGTGATAAAGGTAATTAATCTAGTCTCAGCTGATGTTCATCTTTGCACTTTCAAAATATTTAATAAATACTCTCTTTTAGGTATTATTATATAAAGTCAGATTTTTCCAGAGTATGTTAAATGTATGTGGGTGTTCGTGGAGAAGACCTCATCCATTAATCAGCAAGACAGCCTCTAAAAGAAAAGCTGTTCAGCATCTGGCTAGTCCAGCAGTTGATGCCTAACACCTCCTTCCAGCAGGCATGGGGGTGGGGGCTTGTGAAGGTCTTTAATGATAATGAGGCTCCACCGTTCTGTTTTCGTGTTCTGGTTCTTTTAACATCTTCTTGAAAACATGGAAAGGATCATCACTCTTCAGGTTTTTTTTCATTTGGGAGAACGTGGTTTCAGAGAACCGCAATGTGAGATGAGAATCGGAGCCTCAAAAAGGTCTTGAACCCTTACAGGACAGGAGTGGTTGGATTGTTTAGATAGGAGCACAGTTTTTGTTATTTATTTTTGTATTGCTTCTGATGAAGAAGTTTCTTGATTTTAGCAGGCTTGAGGCTCAGATGGAAGTGGCTGAGGACCCAAATGAAAGAAATCCAGGGAACCCTTATAGGGACATGGGAGTTAAAGAAAAGAGATATATATATATATATATATATATAGTACCGATTTCACGAGAAAGCATCTGATGCGGGCAAAAGAAGAACAAGAAACTAAGGCCAAATCCAAATTGCTTCCCTACACCTACGGCTTCTCCCTACCCCTACATTTATCCCTCTAAGTGTAGATAAAGCTATGACAAAAATAGTGTCTTCAAAGCCGGACGTTACTACCACTTTATGACGTCATCAATAGTCAGTAGTGAGCTACGTTAGCTGCGTAGCTGCCAGCACACAGGGAATACACAAAATCAGTTTTGGAACTTTAAAAATTCCTGCATGCCAAAGCAAGAACTCAATATATAGTACATTGAAGTGTAAACTTCTGTGTTTCAGAGCACACTAAGAAATCAGTTTCTACTTGGTCACCCTATTGGCAGCCATCCTTAAGACTTTACGGCTACTCCTTGAAAAAAACAGTTCGGACACCACTACAGCTTCAAATCTCCTCCCCCCAAGTGGGGCAATAGGGCCAGAGGGGCAGGGAAGCAATTTGGTGTTCATTTGCGAACAGAAGATCTTTTTTTAGAGTCAGTTATCTGAAAACGACAGTACATGAGCTGATCAAGTTTTATTTTATGTTCAGACTCACCTACAAAGACAGTGCAGCTTTGCTTGCACAGCATAACTGCACTAGATATGGTGCACGACTTACTTTCTGGTGCCAACCAGATACTTTCTCATTAGAAACCAGTAGTTTTTTTTTAAACTTCAATGTCCCTTTAGGGGCTCTGTAGAAACCCGCTCTTTTGGATAGAAACTTTATTTAATAAATCTAAATCTACAATAAATGAAAGATGCAAACTCATAAGTGAAAACCCCAGAAACCTGAAGATGACAAAGCAAAGGGACAAAGAAAGAAGAAACATGGTCATGAATATACAGTAGGATGAATAACCATGATAAACTAAAACCTGGAGTGTGAGTGGGGAAAAACAGAAAATAACTAAACAAAATGCAGGAATTAATAAAAAACAACTAAACAGCACCAACTCTCACCGTCTGTCAGCAGTAGTGAGGTCTGGCTCTTTCCAAAAAGTGTTGCTGATGGTGATAAATTTGCAAAAAAGAAGCACAGAGTTTTTTTTTAAACTACTGTATTAGAGGGTTCTGCCTTACGGTTTCATATTTTTCTTGCTGACCTCTAGAAACATTAGTATTTCATCGTCTTTTATTTCAAAGGTAAACTTACTTTAAAAGTTTTAGGCTATTTATTGAGCATCGATTGTCAAATGTTGGGGTTTGTGTGGAACCCAAGTGTAAAGATATAAGATGAAAAGTTTGAAGCAAATTTAAATAACCAGAAATCTGAATTTAAAAGACAGATTTAAAAGATGAGAGAACGTAAAATTTTGGAATGAAGAGGTGATATGCAAGAATTGAGACAGAAACCATGAACCTAAACACACTGTGGAAAATGTTTAAGCTGAAACCGCTGTGGTGACTGGTACTGCCATCATCTTTTCCTTTCTCCTTCTTTATCTTTTCATTCATCTGTTCTTCTCCTTGACTGTGCACTCCAACCATCCATTCATCCCTTATACTCTATCTTTCTACACAAACCTTCCTTCTTATCTACTCTTTCTTTAATGCATTTGTTTCCCTCATGTGTGTTGCTTCTTCCACCCTTTCCAGTTGCTCTTAGCCAACATTCATCCCTCATAATAGAAGTTCTCATCCATTCTTCCATTCCTTCCTCCAACCTTATCATTCTTTCATCACATCCATGCCGTCTCTCTGTCCATTTTTATTTCTCTCTCATTTTTCTAAAGATTCCGAATTAAGTTAAAGGAAAGAACCTCCCTTAATTGGAGTCCATTACCATTCACTGCATGTGCATTTTGCCACATATGGAACATCTGTAATTCTGTAATATTATATTTGTAATTCAAAAGTGTTTCTTGTGTATGCACAGATGTCAGTCAAGGGTTTGCCTCCATGGGTCTTTAAGTGAATTTGGTTTTGAGCTGTACAAAATTTTTGGTAAGTTGTGAATTATGCAGTCTATGAGTATTTAACACAGCTTATACGCTCATGTAAATCTTACACAATTGTGCGTAATTTTTGCAAGGAGCATCCTTTTGCATGAGCTGGTCAGACAGATAAGTTGTGCATTTGGAGATGCGGTCGGAATGAGTGACCTGCGGTAACGCTCGTTTCTACACTGCGGGCAACTGAGTCTGTGGCTGAAGGAACTTGTTTTGGGTGACAGATGGATCTGAGCTTGGTCAACATCCTTCTCTTACCCACCTCCTCCACAGAGTCCAATGAGCATCCCGGGACAGAGCTGGTCCGGTCAGCTAATTTAGTTTCTCCTTGTCCTGGTCGGTGCTACTCGCTCCCCAAGGTAAAGCAAGGCGGAGGCTACCACAGAGTCATGTAAAGTTCGGAGCAGAGGTCTGCACACTCCATAATACCTCAGTCTCCTCAGAAGATGGAGGTGGTTTTGGCACTTCCTGTTGTCTTCCGTGTTGTGGGACCAGTTTTTTGTTGACGTCAACGTCACTTCCCTGGATGTTCACCGGTCCGTGGGCCACCGTTTTTCGTCTTTGGAGGTCAATCACCATATCCCTTGGTCATGCTGGTGTTATAGCAGAGGTGATTGATCTCACTCCAACTCACAAAGTTCTTGATGGTTGACCGGTACTCCACATCTTCTCCTTCAGACACACAGCCCTCAGTGGCTGAGTCATCTGAGCTGCAGACGCACATACTGTGGACAGTTGATGGACCACCCCACTAAAGACCATCCACTCCTGCTCCTTCCAGCTTCCCTCGCCACAATCCCGGCCTGATGGTGTTTAACATGCTGAAGAAGTAAAAAAAATATGACTTCTCAAGGGGCATGATGAGTAGAGAGCTGTTAGACAATCTCTCTTGAGATCGCAATAACTCAACGAAAAACGCTGGCTGATAATCACCTCAAAATCCTGAATCAACATTACCAGAGTATTTATAAATGAAGGAAGACATCTTACATAAATACCATGAAACAGATTATGCTTTAGGGATTAGGTCGGTATAGAAACAGTTCAGGAAATCTTATTACCCTCTCCACACACGCATACTGAAGAGTCTACGTTGAATTTATGTTTATTTGAGGCTAAGTGGACACACAGGTTAAAAAACCATGAAGTGAGCACTCTGAAATGAGCTTGCACTGCCAAGTCCTCCTTATTGTTTTTCCAGATTTGCATGCCGGCTTCTCCGATTGCTATGAATAACTAATTCTCCTATGCGCGAATATTTTAACGCAGATTAATATGTCAGGATTTAATTGCAAGCGCTCAATAATTTGTGTCAAGGATGTTTTAAAACGCATCCGCGACATGAGCATAAATGTCCTCATGAAAGGACGTTTTAATTGATGTGGGAAATAATCACAGGCGGTCATTAGTTTGTAATTCCTGTGTGTTCATTCAACTGTGTGTCATTTCAAAGAGCTATGACTAAGACTTCATCACTGGACAAGAGGACTATTAAAAGAAATGTCAGCCACACAAAAAGTGCTTTTAATGTTCACATCATCCATGTGTCCATGTCAGACGGACTTTTTCCCTTCCTCTTTTTCCTTTTTTCTTCAGTCTTTATTTCGGGCTAATGGTACATTGAGGTTAGGGATCATTAATCCGCTCCCTGGACTATAGCAGCACCTATTTTAGTGCTACAGTACAGATTTTTTTTTTCTTTTCAATTGCCCAACCCTACTTTATCACTGCTTACTAAAGACCTTTCCCGGAAGGTCAGGCTTTTCTAATGGCTCGTGACTTGAGTCATGAAGACGTGAGAAAAAGCGAATGAGGGGAAGTGCCCGCTGAGAGAGAAAGAATAGACGGGACATGAATGAAAAGTAAGAAAGAGAAATAGAGGGGGAGCAAGGAAAAGGTTATTGGGGGTGAAGGACATATCACAGTGCCAACAACAGGTCTAATCTACACACAGGTTGGTAAGAATGCGTCATCACACAATCGATGACTCACCTGTGCTCATTTTTTCTCATTGCATAATCAAATCAACATTTGTAAAATGTTTATTTTCAGAACAATTTTTTACAATTCTTTACAATTTTTAATGATAAATTACATAAAACAAGTTTTTCCCCCCCAGAAATGTATTGATCACGACGATTTTAATACAAACCAGTGCAATACAATACCAGGAAAAGAACAAGCTTATTATCACATTATGCACAAAGACATTGAAACTGACGCACAGATCGAGTGTTTAATTGTTTTCTTATTGACAGAATGTTTTGTAGTATTTATGTAATGTTTGACCTCATTGATAAAGATAGAGATAAAGATAAAGAAACATTTGGATTCATGAATATACCATTTGCATAAAATCTTTATGAGATTAGTTATGTGTATTTGTTCTTTTTTATGAGATGGACAATGGGCGAGGCCAAACAGTACATGTTCTAAGCACAAGCGGAAGTCTGAGTCTATGTGCGGAAATTAAGTTACTAAACTTTAGATCAGAGTTTAGTGGAAAAAGGGCTTAACCAAATGAATGTATAGCATCTTCAGGGTGTTCTTGACAAAAGTGTAGGCCAAAGTCTTTTTTACATAAAACAAGTTGCGAATTCCTCACAAATTGATTTACGTTTTTCTCTTCAGAGGTTGTTTCATTCATTTGTGGCAGAAAAATGGAGACATTTGTGGAAAATGTACCAAAATAATGTTTATGCCTAGCGAAAATTGCAGTTTCCATTGGTTTGCATGAGAGCAGGTCTCTAGGGTAGGATCTGTGGAGTTCACAGACTGTTATTTTGCTGCAAAATGGTTGTTTGTGATTTTCTGTGTAGAGTTTCCACCCCCCCCCACCCCCCACTCCTTTGCAACCAGCCGAAGATCCAAAATTGTAGGAAAACATTCAAAGTAGTGTCAATTTGAACTTTGAGATACACTTAAGCGCACAAATGTTGCACAGACTTTTAGTCGACGTTTAGCTGATGCAGCTATCGCATGTCAAGAATGTCATATTAAATCATTTTCTTTTACTTTTGAAGATTGCTAGCTTCTCACAAGTTCTGTCACACTTTTTTCTTGTGCTAAATCTAGCTCATTCAAACGTGATGAGAAATGGTTGGAGATGTACGTTGGTCCAGAAGAGCAAATCACACAAACAAATCGCTCAACGCAAAAACAGTAAAGATCCTAACAGATAATAAAAAACTACATTACATTTTGGAAATCTAAACATTAAAAAATTAAAACAATAAGAAACGGAAAAAGTTACTATGGACATCACTTATTGGATGAGGTGTTATTTTTAAGTTTGAGCTTTTTCAAATGCTTCTTTGGTGTCCGCAGACAGATTTATGATCAATGCGGAGAATATCCAGGATGCCAAATAACGTTTGGTTGAAATGATGAACAAGCATCATCATCCTATCAGTGATGTTTCATAAACCTACCTTTTTCAGATTTCTTTTTGTTTTCATTTTGATTTCTGGAAATTACTTTTGTTTTCTAGAATGTTTCAGTTTTGTGGAATTGTGTTTTGATTTCGAAAATGTAACGTTTTATTTTTTTTACTTTTTTATTTTTGGTGTTGATCTTTAATATGGTTTTGCGCTGAATGATTTGCTGGTGTGATTTGGACTTCTGGGCCTATGTAGAGATACGTCCTGAACATATTCAAAACGAATTGGAATTCATACAATTTCTTAACCACAGGAAGAAAATCGAGAGGAAAAAAGTTTGATTTCAATGACAAAGTTGTCTGGCACTTATTGCACTGTTTCAAAGAAACTAAATTGAGCTTAAGTTGAGATGGGTTCGAGAGAATATATGTTACCAAAACATTTTTATCACATCTTCACAGCTGAACCTTTGAATGAAGTGTTGCAAGAGCAAAAAAAAAAAGAAAAAGTGAGAGGGAGAAGTTAAAGGGTCATTTTAAAGTCAGCATAAATGTGCAAAGTTATCAGTTTGAGTCCAGTTTATGACCCCCTGAACGTTGGAATGAATTCCAGCCCCAGCCTGACCCTGAACAGGATAAAACAGCTGAGGGGAATAAATGAATAAATACTTTCAAAGAGCTTACATTTCATAGTGAAGTTTTACAAGATGTGAGTTATCAGTTTTGGCAGGCTTGCTAGTCTTGGCTCTTGCTGAGGTTGATCACAATTTGCTGCCTTCATTCTCTTCCTTATGGGTTTATTTTTTTCACTGTCTCCATAGGGTGTTCAGGTTGCTGCTGTGTCAAGACTTAATTTCAGGGCCTGTAAAGTGAACTTGCAGCATCAGGTCTGCCTAATAAAACAGCATGCTTTTCTTTAATTGTGAATGTGAGAAGACTGATCCACACTGAGAAATGCTTTCATGTTTATTAAATATGATCATACTGATAGAAATGAGCCTTTATTTCTTTTTAATTGAAAATTAAGCTGCACGCCTGTCGCTAAATGGCAACATTTGACAAATAGAAGTGCAATGTTAATGCTGCACTTCAGTTTTGCAGTCCACGAATCAATATATGCGTATTTATAAGCCCTTATAGCATGTTCTAAGTGGATAAACCAACTCATAATGCAAACAGAAAATACTTAAAAGGCAGATGCATCAATATTAACCAAGTAAACTGTATTTATTTCTTTGATTTGAAATTTTTGTTTGAAATGGTTTATTTCAAGCAATTAAGTAGAAATAATACACAAAAGCAATATAATCATCAGTTATACATTCATACAGTCTCTAATCAAACTTAGGATAATTAGACATATTAATAAATATTGCTTGAAAGGGAGTGGAAGGAAGCAAACTTATATAATCCCACCCCGTTATACTATAACCATTTTATTACATGATTTATCAATTTCCGTTTTTATCAGACAGAATTAAAAATCATAAGGTATCGATAAAGCACATGACAAAGATGAATTACTTAAGTATTACGTCAAAAATAACTATTTTAGAAATCAACATGACAAATGCAGATCAGTTTTCTGAAATATATGCAGATTATGTTACTTATAAAAGTCATTCATATGAATAAAACATAATACTATATCAGTAAAGTAGACACAACACTGTTTCAGGAATTTTCATAGCAAAATTTCATCAAGTATCAAAAGTTAAAAACGTGTGCAAAATTATGCTACATTAGGAAAGATTCGAGAGAGTCGACCCGGTTTTCTCGCTGCTCGTTTTGAGCCCGAAATCTTCGGAACTCTTCCATCATTTCCCAAAGTGGCGTCAGCTTAGCGGACACTTGTTCTATAAAACTTTTCAGCGTTTCTTGAATAATGTCTTTTTGAGGTCTTCTTATTCCTGGGTTTTCTTCGGGGCCATGGTCAGCTCTCTTTTTTGGATAAAATCAACTTTTTAAGTAATTTGAAGATAGTTGTATTCGCAGAGAGGCACGCCATGCGTCGTTTCTTTTATTTGTTTCTTCTTTGTCTTTCAGTTTTTCTCTTTAGGGATCGCCACGGCCAATCCTCTGCCTCTGTCTAATCTTCCTCATTATTGACACCAGACCTTCTTCTTTACATTATAAATCTCCTTTTTCCTGGTAGCTCCAACCTCAGCATCCTTCTACCAATGTCATGACTGTTCCCCCTCATCAAACCTCTTCATCTTCATCTCTGCTCCCTCCAGCTCTGCCTCCTGTCTGTTTCTCAGAGTCTCTAACCAACAACATGGCTGCTCTCAGCATAGTCTTCTTCACCCTTCCTTTCATTCTTGCTGACTCTCTTTGGTCACACATCACACCTGAAACGTTCCTCACCAGCTCCACCCATTGGTACAGAATCATTCCCGATTGAGTTTATTTAAAGTAAAAATTATTAAATGCCTTGAGTCACAGGTCCACCTACCTGTCAATCAAAAAACGACCCCTCTAATCATGCAAAATCCTACCTGTTCTCATAAATGCAAAGAACAACAAAACAAAGTAAATAAATTAGGTTTATTTTAGTGTAATGTTGGGGGTTATTAGAATTTAGGTGATCCAAAAAATAAATAAAATAAAATAAACAGGACAAAGAAATAAAACAACATTTTTGTAAATAATATTCCATGAAACTTCAGTGTGACAACATTTTATATTTTCTTGCACTGGTTTAAGTGGTTTGAAGTCTGTTTTTTTAGCTATGAGAGGCCGCATCATTACATAAGACAGGTCTTTCCCAAAAATGTTAAAAAGAAATTATAATTAAAAAATGGGATGGTTACAGAAAAAACATACATGGGGCTGTGAAAATGCAAAGGTTTTCACAGTGACCTCTCAGTCAAAACCACATCCCAGTTTGTGTAAAAAATAACTATTAAATATTTAGAAAATTTAACAACTTTTAAAATTTAACAAGCAATTTTTTTTGTGTATTTAACAAACATTACATTTTTTATTAATTTTATGTTAAAGTTTAGCCATTTTACCTTGAAGTAATTGAAAACCTGCCTTTCTTATGCCAAAAGCCACCTAGTGGTAACTTAGTAAACTGCATCTGGCTCCAGTTAGTTTTACATTTGAATTATCAGAAGTTCTGACAGTGTGACATGAATCCGATGAACCGAATAAAAATATATTCACTATTGTTGCATTAAGGAAAGCATAGAAAATGACACACTTTGTCACAGTTTTGAGCAAATTATGGCAAATATGTCATAAATTATGTCAAATAAATGATGGATGTTCTAAATGAACACAAATACATAAAACAACATTTTATATAAGTGAAATGTTATTTTTGACAAAGGCTTAAATAGTGTTTTAGAACTAACTTAATGCGACTTCGAATGAATCCTGTCACCTTTAGATGTTAAATCCTTGCAGCTTTGCAGTCTCAATCAAGCTCTTCAGCCTCATCCAAATTCAAACCCACACGCTGCACTTCTTCAGAAAAGTCTGGGATTTTTCTTGGCAAAATGCCTCTTATCATTTTCTTGTTTAAATGGAAACCTTTGCCTGGGAGACCGCTCAACTTAAAAGAGGTTTAATGACAGAAATATCCAAACTTTTCCCCATTCATCTTTTCGATGACTTCCACACCCGCCAAAGATCCAGAGAGAATGATGGTGCTGTCACCATGTTTGACTTGAAGGATGACCAAAGTGACGTGATAACAGATAAATAGAAGACACGCTCATTTTTATCAAATCAGAGGTCTCTACTTCCCCTTCAAGGAGAGTCATTCCACTGATTTTAGACACTTTTAACGGTCATGCGCTTTTTTTTTAAGAGGAATTGCTTCTCTCAGGCTCTTCTACCATGAAGGCCAAAGTGATGGAGTGCTGCATTAATGCCTATCCTTTCGCAATGTTCCTCCATCTCCGCAAAGTAACAGAAGAGCTTATTCAGAATGACGACTTGCTTTGTGGAAAGTCTGCTCTTTCCAAAGAAAAAAAGTCTGCCAACGTAATGGCTTTGTTTACACTTCACAGGTCAGCCTTTAAACCACAATAACATGGCAGAACAACCGTGCACTTAGAGATCTTTCTCACCGGAAAAAATCAAGCTACTTGAATTCATCAAGACAAAGACAGAGAAAAAATACAGAACTGTATTTTAACATCCTTGGTAGAATGAAAACATCAAAATGTACATATTCAAGTTTTAAATATTTGCAGAAAGTATGTAAAGTTAAAGCTAGGAGGCTAATGTGAACCTAATTGTTGAAATTTGCTTTTAACCAGAAATGACTTTTCTGTTGCTAGCTGGGTTTGCTGGTAACAAAGTTTACCAGCCAGATTAGATTTCTACTAACCAAACATTTCCCAGGAAAAATAAATGAAATATTTGAAAGCAAAACAGTTATTTACGTCATTCATAACGTTTCACTTGATTATTCTCTGGCAAAAACATCACTTATTATAATTGAAGGTGTCGTCTCATGTCAGCTTTTATAACATTACAGAACTGTAATGTTATATTAACAAAAGACACTTCTGATCTCTGAACCTTTTTATGACTTTTCATCAAAGCCCTAATGTTTATTTTTAGTCATGGTCATTTACAACTTGAATTTTTTTTTAACAAATTAAATTTGTTCAAATCACAAATATTTTTTGTATTGTTTTTTTTCAACGTAGAAGAGAGTAAAAAATTAAAACTAGTGATAAACAATAACATATTTACTATACTTGCTTTTCTTCTAAAAAATGTTATGCATAGGAAAAGCATTCAATCTTCTCCCAGTGAAAAACAAAATTAAGTATTATATTTAGAATATTTCTTTCATAAAAGCCAGCCCGAAAACCCGAACAGATGTTTACCCGATTTTAGTCTCAGAAGCAGCACTTTAGGGTGCCCTGACCTCCTTGGAGGACATTGAGATGTCCTGGCCAGCTGACAGGATTTAAGCTCCAGCATGTCTGGGGTTTGCTACAGGGCCTGCTTGCTCCCAGTGTCTGGCTTCATTTTACCAGATGTCTGAACCACCTCAACTTGCTTCACTGGATCTGGAGTAACGGTTTTACTCTCAGTAAAGCTGAACATCCCACCAAAAGCACTTTTTGGATCTGAGATCCTAGCTGTTTGATGGTGAACCCTGGCTCATGGCCGAAGGTGAGGCTACAAACAGCACAAAGTCTTTTGCGGCATCCATGCGTTATCTTCCCCTCACTATTGAATGTAACAACCCAATGCTGAATATCCAATCATTTTTTTCAGCTAAGGACTGGACTTTTGATGCTAACATGGAAAAACATTCATCTTCTTAAACAGGTAGGCAGCACTTTAGAAACTAACAGCATTTTTAGAACTGATCCGCAGGTTTGTAGAAGTAAGTACAGTCGGAAAGGACCAGCAAACACGCACCGTTCACACAACCACGATGCCGCCGAGCCAAACGAATTAATAAAAAACCTTATCACCCAATTAGTATTGAGCTCGCAGAGCGCCGTTGACGGAACTTGACAACCACAGCATCTCCTTTTCATAGCAACCCTCATGATAGCCTCCGATGCAAAATACTCCACTAGCAGGGTTTAGGTGGGAACAATTTACAATCAAATGAATACAAGCTGTGAAAGGGTGTGTGTTGTGTTTGACAGATGAGAGAGCTTGAAACGTTTGCAAACAAATTGCAAGTGAACCTTGGTGCGCTTTGTTACAGTGTGAATTCATAAAAGGTGATCCGAAAAGAATCAGTAGCTGAAGCACAGGCTGTTATAAATGTGGAAAATGAATACCAGCTGTCAGTAAGAATCATCAATGGTTAAAAAACATTTCATGGGTAAATGTTGTGTAGTGAGAAGTTGAAAAACCTTTATCGATAGGATGATCAGAAGATGCTGTTTAAATTCCTGATGTTTTGTTAACTCTGTCTCATTTTGAAAAGGTTCGATTTAATATGATTTAAACCAAACCAAATGAAATTGTGAACACTTTCTGTAGACTACTTGTTTATCTATAATCACCAGAAATAAAGCAGTTGGAAGACAACAGCACACAAAATAATAGCCCCTATATTGTCATTATGATAGTACCTGTAAATGAATACATTTTTCTTGATTCAAATCACAGTGAATTAAATATATGTTGAATTTGTGACATAGAAAATATGCTGGCTGGGCCACAAGCTCCCCGCTCCTCTTTGTTCTGATGTATCTAGTTGCAGATGACTAGATCCATACGTGTCTCCATATTACTCGTCTGAGATGGCAACTGGCTCAAAGCTGTACGTCTGGATTGCTCCAATATTGCTCTCCATCTATGTTGCACCACTAATGTTGGGTCGGGAGTATGAAGCTATTGGGAGAAAGTGTAAACAGAGAACTAAGAGGAAGTGGGGGCGGGGTTGCTTTGTGCCAAAGGTCACTTTGCAGAAACTACATTCTAGAAAACAACATAGTTTTTGTTTTTTTTTTATGTTGTCTAATAAATAGCATGATCATAATATAAAGGCCACAGGGAATGCTTTAAAAATAGCTCCAAAGATGATTGAAGCGGCTTTTTGAAGCTTCAGGAAAAGCTAAAAACCAGCAAAGTGAACCTGTCTTTTCCATAGACTTAATGATGGCATTGCACAAATGAACTGCAACAAGGCCGTGCGGAAGCAAATACCGTGGGAGTTTGGGGCAAAGCTCGGAGGAATAAAACCTATGCAGAACCCACAACTGAATGGATGCTTGTTATATTCACTTGTGGAGGATCTCTGCCTGAACCCGACTTTCTCTTTTTTTGCCGAGTAGTTTCACAACTTTCACCGGAGACTCAGCAGGGATAAACGGACCCACGGCTGCCACAGTTAATCATCTCTGGATTGGGTCCCTTCTTCCATCTCTAACCTTCTCACCCTGTCAACAGCTGAGCTGCCTCGTTGGCAAGAAACCCGCGACACAAATGTGTAGGTAGCACAGTTCAGGGATGATAGCAGAAAGACAGCTGGAAGATGACTGAAATATTTGTTATTTCAGATCTAAGCAATGTGGTTGGCAAAAAATAAAAAATAAAAAGAAGTGTCTCCTGTCAGTGTACTTGTGGTGTTAACTGGCCTGCCATCTGTCAGCCAGCTTTTTCTGCACTGACACTCTTTTATTCATCATTTTAGAAACAAATGCTTTAAATCTGCCAGGAGTTTTAATCACTCAGCTTTGTAGAAGGACATTTGTGATTTGTAGCACAAGCAAGAATAAATTAAAAAAAGAAATGACAAAAGGTTAAAAGAAATAGATGGAGCTAAAGAATACATTTAAACAGATAAACAGGAAAAAGGTGCAAAAGATGGATAAATAGTCTTTGAAGACCAAGTTTGTTGTCAGGTCAGCCAGACTGTGGGAGTACGGATATGAAAGGAAGGTAAAAGCCAATTTTTCCCTGAAGGTAAAGAGATGGGACTTGGTTTTTGTAAATGCTGGGTTTTCTTTCAGGAATATACAAACATGAGGTGAAAAGGTTCCTCTCTAACTTTTACTGCATACGTCGAAAAATTTCCATAGATAGATCAGAAAAAACACACAGCTTTAGAAAAGATAACATAAGACAACATATATGTTTATGGATTGTGTGTTTATTTCCAGTCTGCAGGAATGTGCCTGTAAGAAGATGCATTTCTCATTCATAACATCGATTTTGTCAGTGACTCACATTATTACTAGAAAAAAATAAAATCACGTCATGTAAAAACAGATTGACAGCATCAGAATCTGTTGATTTTAGAATAACATTAGATTGACAACACGACACTTCCAGGAAAACTGAAGCTCTGGTGCTACGAGTTTGGACTACTACCCAGACTTATGTGGCCCTTAACTATGTATGAGGTCTCAATTAGCCATGTCCACCGTCTGGAAAGGCTTGTGAACTCTTACCTGAGGAAGTGGCTTGGAGTTCCCAACTGCCTCAGCAGTGTTGGACTCTACAATGATGGAGCCCTGTCACTACCAGTCTCTAGCCTAGTGGAAGAATTTAAATGCGCCAAGGTGAGGCTTGACATGTCACTCTCCAACTCCCGAGACCCAATGGTGAGAAGTGCAGCTCCAGTCCTAGCAACAGGGAAGAAGTGGACCCCTGCTGTAGCAGTGATACAGGCAAAGTCTGCTCTGCACCATCGCGACATAGTGGGCCACGTCCAACAAGGCAGAGGAGGCTTTGGGTTAGGGGTGGTAAAACCTCTCTGGCAAAAGGCATCTGCAGCAGAACGTCGAACAATGGTGGTGGAGGAGGTACGTCAACTGGAAGAAGCGGGCAGACGATCCACAGCTGTCGCTCAAGCAAAACAGGGCTGATGGGTAAGGTGGGAGGGAGTAGAAAGGAGGAAACTCACATGGAGCGAACTTTGGAGCATGGAACCCAATAGGCTAAGCTTCCTTGTTCGAGCCACCTACGATGTGCTGCCCTCCCCCACAAACCTGCAGCTTTGGCTTGGGAAAGATCCATCCTGCCCCCTTTGCGCTGCAACTGCAACGCTAAAACACATCCTAGTGGGCTGTGGGACCAGCCTCACGCAAGGCAGATATACATGGAGACACAACCAGGTCCTGAAATGTCTTGCCAGTACACTTGAGTGCAGGAGGGTATTTATCAACGCCCAACCCAGCAGCAACCTGGATGTGCGCCGACACCCACCACCATTTGTCCGAGAAGGGGAGAAACCAAGGAGTAATTCCTCCCTCCGTGAGCTGACCCCTCTGAATGCAGCCAGGGACTGGCAAATGCGAGTCGACCTTAACCAGAGGCTTATCTTCCCCTCAGAGATTGCAGCAACCACGCTGCGTCCAGACCTTGTCCTCTGGTCTAATTCGTGCCGACTTGCCTACATCATAGAGCTGACAGTCCCCTGGGAGGACTCGCTTGAGGAAGCTTATGAGCGTAAGAAACTTCGCTATTCCAACTTAGCTGCTGAGGCAGAGGATAGAGGCTGGAACATCAGGGTGCGCCCAGTGGAGGTGGGATGCAGGGGCTTTGTCGCCAGTACGACTACTAATCTCTTAAGGGAGGTTGGAGTCAGAGGGCGGGCACATAAACAGGCTTTAAAAGAACTGACCAACACCGCTGAGAGGGCGAGCCATTGGCTGTGGCTGAGGAGAAGTGACATCACATGGACAAAAATGACCAACTTGCAGTGAGACACACACCCAGGCTTGATCAACCTGTGGTGGGCCTTCCTCAGCGGAGGGTGTATTGTGATAAATGGCCGAAACACCCTAAGATGTTGGGGTGCACAACTGATGATGTGTCTCGCTGGCAATAAACGGAAGTTCAAGAACCTAAAGAGCTCCTGAAATTGAAAGTGGTAACGTTAGGGATTGTAACATCTAGTCCTTTCTGCAACATAGACAAAACTGCATTAAATAACAGATCAATGAAAACTATGAACTAACTCAGCATAGAATAAAAACTTGACAAACAAATTAAAATTCATTTAATTAAGTAAATTGTTTTCCTGAAATTCATGCGAGTTTTCCTTAGTCAGAAAGTCATTCTTCCGATGATTCCAGCGGCACACGACGCAGCAATTCTCTTTTCCCAGAGTGACATCAACCCAATTGGCACTAAAATGAGAAAAAAGCCTCAGTTTAGGATTGAAAAACTCCAAATTTTCCTGTATCAATACCCAATATATTTAAAAAAGATATCATTTTTTATCAAATTTACAGCATTTTTTCGTCTAGATTTCATGTCATTTCTTTCTTACACAAGTTGGGTTACCAAAACACTAGAGGCATCTGCTCCCGGTCGAGCCCTTCGGTCAAATCTTAGAACCTTTTGTGGCCCGCAAATCAACAAAGTTTGGTATAGAGGGTTTGTTTGTTTGTGCCAATTCATATTTATAATTAAAAAAAACAGCCTTTTAACATTATTTTTTTACATAATCTAGATTTGACTGAAAAGAATCTTAGAGTATTTGGAAGAATAGGTAAAAACCCCCACATCAGGACACATTAGAAATATCACAAAAATTGTGGTGCACTGTAGTTTTATTTCATAGAATACTCATCTTATAAGGCCTTTTCCAATTCATTGCAACCTCCATAACTGTCATTTTTTACTATATGTCACTTTTGTCTCTCTTGGGATTAAACGAAAGGTATTACTAGGTGTTAGCTACACAGAGCATAAAAAAAGATAAGAGCAGGAGACAGATCAGGAAAATGAAAATAAAGAAATATGAAACCACCTGTAAAAAACATGAAGTCAACTTGACTGCTTTAGTCATTTGATGTAGTAAAACTCAGATCTCTGTGTTTAGAAATTGTAATGATAAAATAATAAATCATAAAATATAAAATTCAGGGCCCTATAAGTCCATATTTTCTTTTTTTAAACCAATACATTTTGGTGACTTGTTCATTATCAATTATTTTTGGCTTCAATATAATTCCTTTTAACGCATTGTAATCTTTCTCAAATTGAAAATTTACAGTTTTTATAGCTACACCAAAACAGTTTTAGTAAAGAATCTATGAGAAGAGCGTTAAACCTCTTTAACCTGACTTAGTTTTTGCTGACATCTCTTGTCACCTAGGAGTCAATATTGGGAAGATAAAGTATGAAGATTTAATCCCCAGGTCTAATTTACATACATGTTTTAGAGTGGATTATATGAGTTACATCAGTGAGTCTCCTAGAGGATGAGCTGAGACATGAAGGTGACAAAAGCCAAACTGAGGTGCATATGTTACAATGTTTAAGAGATGGGGCACAGGCATCAAAACTGAACAAGCACACAGATTTGCTGAAAACCAGTCATGAACGTCTGGAATCAGTGGACATGAGACTCTAAATGCAAACTCAGAGCTTGACAAAACCGTAAGCCAAAGCAAGAACTAAACCTGATGACAAAGCAGAAGACCAGAAAGCCAGACACTTAAATACACTGATGAGGAGTCACCTAAGTTAGAACAGCTGTGGATAATTAGAAACTTGAACCTGGTGTGATTGTGACAGGGAGAAACAGAAGAATACAGGAACCAAGAAAACTGAAACCAAACCAAACTTAATGATACAGTCTTCACTAAACGCATTTATACTGGCTTTTATGTAACTAGAGGAAGAATCTGCTATAGCCTTTAAGAGTCTTCCTGAAGGAAGCTTCTGTGGAATATTTAGATCTTCAGAAAGCTGAAATCATGTTACTAGTTTGAGTTAAAGTATTTTTCTCCATCTTAATCATAGCTCTCTGCAAAACAATCACTTTTTTTTAGATGATTTACATAGGTGTACTGTACAGCTGTCTGTACAGAGTCGACAAAAGTGCAAACAAAAGTTAAAAAAAAAAACAACGGAATGAAATCGGGGATGCTGTCATTGCTGGTTGATGAATTCTCCATGGTAGAAAAAGCAATTACTTTGATTTTATTGAGCAAATAGGGATAGGCTCCCCCTGGAAAGGGAAAGGAGTGTTTAGCATCTTTTTACGTGCAAAATAACACAAGAGCAAACTCAAAAGTTAATTTCTTCCCCTTTTTTAATGCATAATGCATAGGTTTGAGGTTTACAAAAAAATAAATAAATAAAGATAATACTGGATGATACAAATTTAATGTTAGCTCACAAATTTACATACACTACAGACCAAAAGTTAGGACACAACGTCTCATTCAAAGAGTTTTCTTTATTTATATGACTATGAAAATAGTAGATTCACACTGAGGGCATAAAACTATGAATGAACACATGTGCAATTATATACATAACAATAAATGTGTGAAACAATGCCAAGAATCAAAGCAAAAGGTGTCTACTATGAAGAACCTATGATGTGACAAATTTTCAGTCGTTTCATACTTTTTTGTTATGTATATAATTCCACATGTGTTAATTCAGATTTTTGATGCCTTCAGTGTGAATCTACTATTTTCATAGTCATGAAAATAAAGAAAACTCTTTGAATGAGAAGGTGTGTCCACAAATCTTTTTAGCATGTGAGCTACTTTCGAGACAACAATGTCTTAAAGATCTACCTGCACTTTGGTTCCCTATGAGCCTTACCGCTGTTATCCTGCTATTAGGATGATCAGTAACGACACACTAATGACCAAAATGTTGTCAAAAAGTGAAGTGGAGTGAAGAGCTTCCAGGAAAAATTGACAGTTTTTTTATTTCGACAAAGCTGAATGCAAAACCTGCATTTGACACCAAATGAAGGAATCCAGTCATTTATTGCATTTTTGGTTGCTATTCATGAAACACCAACATCACAGATATATACTACTCTTCATATTTATTACAGATGTTAAAGAGACCATCACAGCTGAGTTTCTTGAGATAATGGACACAACCACAGTTGATGACATGGTCAGCTCTCTAGTTACTGTGCCAGACGATGTTGGACTAAACTGGTCACATTATGTCAGTCTGATCCCTGATGGCGCCCCATCAAAGGTCAGGAAGAAGGCAGGTGTTGCCACAAAATTCAAGCAGAAACCAGGAAAAGATTTTTGGACATTTCATTGTCTTTTGCACACTTGAATGACAGTAAATGTGTTTCTGCACAGGATCTGAATCCTGATATTGACGATCGGGTGAAGTTTAAGGAGAGAAAGGGAGGTTTAATTTTTATGTTCACAAATGTTAGCATGTTTGTTTAATTTAGTTTAATTTCTAATGGTTTGGACATTGACATTTAAGGCATGGTGTTTTTTTTTTTTTTCTGTAGCCCCTCTTGAGTTTATTATCAGAATTGCTTCAGTGTCAGATGTCAAACATTCAGTCTGTATAAAATTGAATAGACCAACTTTTTTTGAAGTGAAATTAATTTTATTTGAGATCCATTGGCCCCAATTGATTATGCTGCTATGTTGGTTGAGGTATGTTTTCTAATTTAGTAGAAAAAAACTAAAAGCTGTTATTTTGCCTGTACGTGACTGGTCCGGCCCATTTGAGATCAGACGGGCTGAATGTGGCACCCGAACCAAAATGAGTTTGACACCCCTGACCTATACACACACACACACACACACACATGAGGTATTTCCAGGTATCTGTTGTAGCCACTCCTCCAGCTTGGGGGTTACTGCCCCGAGTGCTCCAATTACCACAGGCACCACTGTCACCTTCACTTTCCAGGCTTTCTCCAGTTCTTCTCTGAGTCCCTGGTGTTTCTCCAGTTTCTCATGTTCCTTCTTCCTGATGTTCCCATCGCTTGGCACTGCCACATCCACCACAACGGCTTTCCTCTGTTCTTTATCCACCACTACAATGTCTGGTTGGTTCGCCATTACCATCCTATCAGTCTGGGAGGGAAGTACAGGCCAGCCTGTTCAGGTACTGCTGATTTGTGTTAGTTAAAGCGCTTTTTTAAATGTAATTTTTAGATTCGTGAGGGTTTTTCCCTTGGAGGAACGCCCACAAATGTTGTCTCCTGCTTCGACTACAAGGCACTTACTTTTGTTTTCGACGCTGTTATATTCAAAAAAGTCTCCCAACTTTTAATGCAGCCATCACGCTCATGTAAAATGTCTATGACCACGCTTAGCCCGCAGGGTCTGACAGACATCAGGACGTCACAGACTATGCGGATGCCGTAAAGTTCAGATTAAAGCACCCCCGCGCTGACTATTTTCTTCATCCCGCGCTCGCTGAATATCTGACTAATCCCGCTTGCTCCAACGACATGCTACATTCCCGCCACACCCGCACATACATGTATGTCCACTCTCGCCGCACCAAAACCTGGTAGAATTTAGTCCCGCACAGCAATAGAGATGCATTGATTTTGTATCGCCTCCCGCCCCGCAGGAAAAAAACACGTATTTGTATTGATATTATTAAAGAGATTCAAGTGTCCCTCCTCCAGCCTAATCTTTTCATGCATTCCTCTTTTGTGTAATTTGCAACTTAATTATTAAATATATTTTCACAAATCCTGTTCGGTTAAAAGTGTGTGTGTGTGCGCGCGCAGACAGACGGCCTGAAGCGCGCTCTTAGTAAGAGGCGGGGCGGGGCGTTGCACACCCCCAACAACAGGTTGTAGGATGACAGAGGCCACATGCCTCTACCTGGTGCCTTCACGGTTTCTCAGTACATAAGAATCCAACAGCCGCTCAGCCCAACGTGAGCCCGGCTAATATATATTCACGAGATATCTATGGCAGCACTGATCCTGCTGGGTTTTTTCTACGCTGGCCCCGCCCGCAGCACACTTCCCAAAAACCGCCCCAACTCGCGAGATTTGGGTGCAGCCCTCTAGTTCAGATACAAAGTAAAACTAGCAGGTGAAGTAAATAGACTTTATTTCAACTCCAAGAGACTTGGTATTAACAAAGACGAAACAAGTATTTTTTGAAGTTAAGACAGCGGTTTGTGCTAGTTTTATACACACAACAAAAAGTTTTAGTTAGTTTCAGTTTTTTTTAAAACTCGTTTTATTTTTATTTGTGTTAACGTAAAATGTTTTTTTTCAGTTCTAGTTTTAGTTTTTTCGCTCAGTTGCTAACTTTTGCACAACTCTGGCGCCACTGGTCCGCCCATTTGAGATCAGACGGGCTTAATGTGGCCCCGAACTAAAAATGAGTTTGACACCCCCTGACCCATACACACACACACACACACACACACACACACACACACACACACACACACACACACACACACACACACACACACACACACACACACACACACACACACACGAGGTATTTCCAGGTATTTCCAGGCACTCCTCCAGCTTGGGGGTTACTGCCCCGAGTGCTCCACCACAGGCACCACTGTCACCTCTACTTCCATGCTTCCTGTTCTTCTCTGAGTCCCTGGTATTTCTCCAGTTTCTCATGTTCCTTCTTCGTGATGTTCCCATCGCTTGGCACTGCCACATCCACTACAACGGCTTTCCTCTGTTCTTTATCCACCACTACAATGTCTGGTTGGTTCGCCATTACCATCCTATCAGTCTGGATCTGGAAGTCCCACAAACATCTTGTTCTCATTCTCTATCACTCGGAGGTGTTTCATTTTGACCTTGGGGTTTCTAGTCCATATTCTGTACATGTTCCTGTATATTATTACAGCCACTTGATTGTGGCGTCCCATGTGGCGTTTTCCTGCCAGAATCTTACATCCTGCAGTTATGTGCTGGATTGTTTCAGGCGCTTGTACAGCCTACACTTTGGCTCTTGTCTGGGTGGTAGGATCTGAGCCTCTATCGCTTCTGGTGCTCAGGGCTTGTTCCTGAGCTACCAGGCCGAGCTACTGCACTTCTGGAGCCCGAATGACATCCCCAATGTCGGGCTACCGTAGATCCTGTGGTGTGATGAGGGAGTCACTGTCACGTCTCTTAGCATATAGCTTGATGTCAATCCATGTAGAGGAGGTGGGATTGATGTTGGTCATTTCTCTAAGTCGCATCCACATATTATTTGGCTGAGGGGATTCAGACTCATGCAGAACAGCAGTGGGACAGAGCATCACCTTGGTATATCCCACATTTGCTGGGCACTTGTGCAAGTATTTCCCATTGGCTTCAAGGGTGGCTTTCACAGTCGCCATTGAGTTTCCTATGAAGGCTCTTAGAGTCCTGTTGATGTTGTACAGCTTCGGCGCATTCAGTGATCCATGTGTGTTGCATTGAGTCATAGGCTTGTAATCAATCCAGCTGTGCACAGGTTGGTGTGTTGTGACTTCCAGTCTAGAGCGACTGTTCTGTCGACCAGGAGTTGCTGTTTGGCTCCTCTGGAGTCTCTACCAATGCCCTTCTGTGTGCTGCTCATGTATTGATCCATGTGCCTATTTATCTTGGTTGCAATGATGCCTGATATGAGCTTCCATGTTGTGGACAGACAGGTTATTGGCTGGTAGTTGGATAGAACTGCACCCTTTAGGATCCTCTGGATTAGGACCGTTTGCCCTTCAGTTAGCCATTCGGGTGAGTCCCATCTCTTAAATGGCGATACTTATACTTTTATAGCGCTTTTCTACCTACAAGTCCCAAAGCGCTTTACAGTCACAGACCTATTCACCCAGTCACACACATATTCACACATTAATTATCATTGACACTGGTGGCGGCCTGCAGAACACAGGCGCCCAACCTACTACCAGAGGCAAAGTGGGTTCGTGTGCACAAGGGTGTGCAAGGTGGACTGAACCTGCACCTTACAATCATGGGTCGCATCGCCCTACCGCTGCACTACACGGAGTATATATATACTTGCATAATACATATATATATATATATATATATATATATATATATATATATATATATATATATATATATATATATATATATATATATATATATATATATATATATATATATATATATATATATATATATATATATATATATATATATATTCATGTACAGAAGTAGCTTAAAAATGCAGATTAATTCAACAAAACCTTGATTTTTTTGCCTTAACCTTACATCTCCTTTGTAAACAAAACATTGCAGCCAAAACCAATAAAAAAAAGCAACAGAGCAGGGAAATAAAACAAGAAATAGAATGAACCTACAGTGAAAGAGTACATAAAACTAACAATTTAATTCCAAATTAACACAATTAGAGATAGGACAATAGAAGTTTGTCTATGTTTTGGTAGTTGTGAAACTCTGTTCACAACTAATCCAGTCTTTGTGACTCTGGACGACTGCCAGAGAAGGACGTCAGGTCATCTCTCCATAACTTGCTGCCACCACAACACAGACCTAGATAATCGCTGGAAAATACAGTGGAAGGATAAAAAGTAGATTCAGCTACATAAAAAAACAAGTGAGGGTGGCCAGCTCTGGCTTATCAGCCATGAAGCATTGGGGCCATGGTGTCTCATAAACCTCTGTATTTGGGCAAGCAGGATAGAAATAGCAGCCAGACAAGCAAAAGGTGTGAATGAGATACATAAAGGTCATTGTTGGTATTGCCTTCAGAGGTGTGGTTTATACAGGCTTGATAATAACTGAGACTGGAAAAAGTAATTGCTTTAATGAATTCTTACTCTTTCCCAAAATACTGTCTGACCTGTTGCTTTGGGGGATATGAAAATTCATTCCTGTTCTGGGCTTTTAAATAGCAGAAAAGAAATCATTTCAAGAGCAAAGCTTATTATGCATTCAGGCAGAATTATTTTTGCAGAATTCTCGTCTTTGTCTGGCAGTTATGGAGCATTATCATGAAAACAGTGGGGAAGATTTACACGCACTTTGCGTTGCTGTTTTTTTTTGTATTGTTTTTAAAGCAGAATAGACTTTACTTTATTATTATTCCACAGCACATTTAGCCAGTATATTAAAGAATGAAGGATGGGGTCAGACCTGTTTTTTATTTTTGCCATTAGTGTTTCCAGAGCGCTGAAGTTTATGCCCCAAAAAAAGTCCCCAATTTGATTATTACCTCTTTTTGTCGAGAAACAATGCTGGCAACTTTGCCTTATACAGTCATTAGCTGATTATGAGGTAAACAAGAACAACATTTTTTCACAAAAAAGAGTCCAACAACATCTGCATACCTGGTAAAAGCACAATAAGGTAGCCATGTGTGTTTATTAAACAAATGTGCTTTATTCAAGTTTAACATTTTGAGGTTCAAACTAGTTTTTTGGTCTCACCCTAGAGCACTACTTTCATGCAAAACCAATACACTAATCTAGAAACTACAAAAATCAACTATCTAAGGTCCATCCCTCCAGAGATGCACAAAACAAAGCTCATCAAACTGACATCCTTAAAGACCTACTCTAAAGAAAATTGCTTTTTTGATGTTTTTAACATGTTCTTGTGGCATCTCTGATGATATTAGACATGTTTTGAGAAAATTAAGCTTAAAATGGCATTTTTGAATAATTTTTACATAAAACGTTATCAACTAACTAACTACATCAACGGGACCTGTGTGGAGTTTGCATGTTCTCCTGCGGTATGCGTGGTTCTCTCCTGTCTCCGCTTTTCCCACCGGCCTCCAAAAACATGCTTCAGAGGTTAATTGGCAACTCTAAATTGTCCCTAGGTGTGTCAGGAGTGAATGGGTATGTGTTTGTGGACATCTACCCACAGAACGAACGAACGAACGAACGAACGAACGAACGAACGAACGAACGAACGAACGAACGAACGAACGAACGAACGAACGAACGAACGAACGAACGAACGAACGAACGAACGAACGAACGAACGAATGAATGAATGAATGAATAAATCGTTATCCGGAGCAGATGAAGAATTGTTGTTGGACAAAGCTTAGAGGTGTCGTAGGGCCCACAGCTGCAAGCCACACAGTAAAAACAGAAGTGTTAATGCAACACATGAAGAGTTGATTTTAACTCTGAGCCAGATAACATATGGTCTTTATCTACACAGTGTTAAAGTGGCACTGAATTTTCAGAGTTAACATAAGTCTTTTGGGCGTTAATAAATGCTACTATCTGTTGAAAAACCCCAACAGAGTCATTTTTACTCTGCACATTTTAACTCCGAGCATCAACACCAACACTTGGAAAATGGCGGTGGGGCCTTACATTTTGACTACGAAGATTTGACTCTGGTGAATTGCCTAAGTACTACCCAATCTGATACATCCACTTGAAGACAAATAGATCCATGTGCGTCTTGGTTTTCCTCGTCCTAGCTGGCACCTGGCTTTAAACTATATGTCTTGAAAGCTCTGCTATTGGTTGCCATTTTTGTTGGGTCGGGGTTGTAAATTAGGGGCATAGAACGAAAAACATAGAGATGATGGGAAATCGGGATTGGCTTACTCTGTTTCAAAGGTCCAGCCCACAACTCAGAGGTAAATTTCTCATCAACTACTGCCGCTCTGCCAAATCTATGTCCTAGAAAACAACACATATTTGTTTGATTTTGGCTAAAAACTGCATAATCATAATTAAAAGACCACTGGGAATGCTATGAAAGTAGATCTGAAGAGGATTGGAGTGGGTCCTTAAGTCCAAGATCAAATTCTTGGACAAGCAGTATTGCAAAATTAGCATCAAGTGACTTATTTCTTCGTAGGAGATTTCATTGAAGAATATATTTGGTGTTTTTTTCTAAAATGTGAGAGAATCTATTATAATATAATATAATAACCTATTTTAAGACAAGTTTGTCCTTGTCGAGTTATGCTTGCACCAGCAATGAAGCTGCCTAATAGAGTCATGGTTGTGTGTTTGTCTATGTTGACTTTCTTTTGTTCAAAGCTTTTGGAAAAAAAAAGCTGATTAAAGTGTGAATGAGGAGGCTGATTTCCACCCACTGTGGACCAACAATGCACAGGATTAATCAGACCCGGCCCCAAACCATACAGGTTAATTAGGGTTAAATGATAATTAGGACACCATTAAAAAGGCAAACAGCCACCAAGGACCCTTAATCCGCACAATGCTGAGCTGCTGCAGGGAAGTTTGTTTGTTGGTGAGGGGGAGTGTTTGCAGACAGAAGGGGGTTTAGGAAAATTGTTGGTTTGCACGCTGACATGTCTGTGAAAAAGCAAATGAACGGGTTTCTATTCTAGTATAGTAAATATGAAGGACTACTTGTCTTGCTTTGAGACATCCTTCAATATAGTGGCTGTCTCAGAAACATGGATAAATGAAGACAAAGGTACTGATTTTCAAATGTTTGGCTATGAAATGTTTTTTAAGAGTAGACCATGCAAGAAAGGAGGTGGGGTGGCCATATATGTTGATAAAAACATGGATTGTCAACTTATAGAAAATATGTCTCTTACTGTAGAGGGAATATTTGAATGCATTACTGTTGAAATTATGCTACTGAAAAGAAGAAATATTCTTGTAAGTTGTGTTTACAGAGCACCGGGATCAGACATTAAGGTATTCAACGAATGGATGGAAAAACTATTTTCTATTAAAAAGTCAAAAGATACCATAATTTGTGGTGATTACAATATAGACTTATTAAATCCATACAAACACAAAAATACGGATGATTTTTTGGATGTTATGTATAGCAATAATTTGCATCCGTTTATTACAATACCGACCAGAATAACATCACACAGTGCCACTTTAATTGACAACATATTTTCAAATATTTTTGATAGTAAAGTGGTTAGTGGTGTATTACTAAATGACATTAGTGATCATCTTCCAATCTTCATGATATATGATGTAAGACATAAGATACGTAATCAAAATGATTTTGTATATCGTAGGATTAAATCAGAACAGTCACTTAAAAAATTAAAGAGTGACCTATCCTCTTCTAATTGGGATTCCATTTACAATGAGTCAGATGTAAACACAGCTTACAACTCCTTTATAGAAATTTTCATTTCATGTTTTGACAAAAATTGTCCAATCAGGAAATGTAAAAAGAACAAAAATGTAAATACTCCATGGTTAACAAATGGATTGATAAATGCGTGCAAAAAGAAAAATCACCTATACAAACAATTTTTGAAATACAGGACCACTGAGTCAGAACTGAAGTATAAAAAATACAAAAATAAATTAACTCATATTTTGAGGGAAAGAAAAAAAGAGTACTACTCTCAATTACTCGACAGTAATAAAGGCAACATTCAGGGTATCTGGAAGACATTGAATAATATAATTGGGCGTAGTAAAAACACTTCATCTTATCCAGAGTATTTTGTGGACGGTGGCATGGTTATTAGTGACAAAGAAGAAATTGCAGATAGATTTAACAGATTTTTTGTTAATGTTGGACCTGAACTAGCCAGAAAGATTGAAACTGTTGATGCATCTCCGTGTGATTTGATTGAGACAAATTCAAATACAATGTTTCTCATGCCTACTAATGAGAGTGAGGTATTGGACACTATTAGGACATGTAGTAATAAAAAATCTCAGGATGCGGATGGTGTTGATATGAAAACAATTCAGAATGTTGCTGAAGCTATTAGCAAACCACTTACACATATCTTTAATTTGTCATTTAAATCTGGGCAGTTTCCCAATAGAATGAAAACGGCCAAAGTAATTCCTTTATTTAAAACAGGGGATAAGCAAAGTTTTACAAATTACCGTCCAATTTCTTTATTGCCTCAGCTTTCAAAAATTCTAGAGAAATTATTTAATCTCAGATTACTTAACTTTATGGAGAAAAACAATCTGCTATTCAACAGTCAATATGGCTTCCGACAAGGAAAATCTACATCATTTGCCTTAATCGAACTTGTGGAAGAGATTACCAACTGTATTGAAAAAAATAAATTCAGCATTGGAATTTTCATTGATCTACAGAAAGCCTTTGATACGATTGACCATCATATTTTACTAAGGAAACTGGTGAAGTATGGAATCAGAGGAGTAACACAAAACTGGTTAAAGAGCTACCTGGAAGATAGACAGCAGTTTGTTCAGATTGGTAATACAAAATCTCGAAATAGGAATATCATATGTGGAGTACCTCAAGGTTCAATTCTGGGACCAACTTTGTTTTTACTTTATATTAACGATATATGCAAGTTGTCAAACATTATGAAATTCATACTTTTTGCAGACGATACCAGCATTTTATGTTCAGGGCAGAATCTAGAGAAACTTCTTAGGGACATAACGCAGGAATTTTACAAGTTAAAATTTTGGTTTGGTAAGAACAAATTATCTTTGAATCTAAAAAAGACTAAATTTATGCTCTTTAGCAGGAAAAGCAAGGAGATGCCAGTGGAAATTATTATTAATGATACACCAATTGAGAGAGTGCATAAACATGTGTTTTTGGGTGTAATTATTGATGACAAGCTTTGTTGGAAACCTCATATACATAATTTACGTTCTAAAGTGGCTAAATGTGTTGGTTTGATGAAGAGATGCAGCTCGATGCTTAACCAATCCGCTTTATTTATTTTGTATCATTCCTTTATAATGGCATATCTTAATTATTGTATTGAAGTGTGGGGAAATTGCTACAAAACTAATTTGCATCCTTTAGTTATACTCCAAAAGCGAGCCATCAGAATAGTTCACAAAGTTAAATATAATGAGCACACCAATCCACTTTTTCTTTATACATTTAATTTAAAATTGCAGGACTTGGTAGATTTTAAAACGGCCCAAATCATGTATAAAGCTTCAATAAATTCTCTGCCGACTAACATTCAATCTTTATTTCAAAACAGAGATGCTGTTAATAAATATAAATTGAGAGGAATCAACAAATTCTGTCAACCTAAAATAAGGACAACATTAAAATCGATGTGTATCTCAGTAAAGGGTGTCACACTCTGGAACAATTTATCGGACAACATGAAAACTTGTAAAAATCTTGTTCACTTTAAAGTTATGTTTAAAAGATATATAATGAATGTTTACCAAGATGCAATGTAACAATGATGAGTATGTGTATTCTTGGACTTTGGAAGGATCATTACCAAAGTGGTTGTTTTGTTTTATTTAGTTTTATTCTGTTATTGTTTCCTTTATAGGGGGTTTGGTGTTTGGTCAGAGTTTTTGGGCATGTCTGTCTGTCGTCATCAGGTGTTTTTTGTATGTTAGCGTTATTATGTCAAATGTTTAATTTCGTTGTTTTGTTGTTATGAGTGTTGTTGAGTGGGGGTTTGGATTTTTATAAGCTTTTGCTTCTTCCATTCCCCTTTCAAATCTTATTTTCCAAGTCATGTATTGACTTATATTTTCTTTTCCAGGTAAATGTTGATTTGATTTGAAATAAACTTGTTACTACTACTACTACTAGAGAGATATTCTTTTATTATGTCATTTGAGAAGCATGACTAGAAACTTCATTTTGAACTTTAAGAAAAGGACGTTTGTGTTTCTTTTCGGGGACAGAATGACAGTGCCCCGTGTGATTTTATGTCTTTGATTTAGCCCAAAAACATCACTTCCAAGAAATACCACATCTTAATATCTCCTGGAAAGTTTACTGTGGAAAAAAAAGCAGAATTGGACACTAATCTTCAAAATCTTTTGCGCCAAAGAAAATCCTCTGTATTTTCTATGCAATCTTGATATTTGCTCCCAGTTTGTCTTTGGTGATGTGACACAAGGAAAGACTGGGGTTTATCAGATGCGTGGCTAAAAAGTCTCAGGATGTGACCGCTCAGGCTTTGAAGTATTTCTCACTATTAGTATTCTGCACCTCACAGCTTCCACCTTGCAGTCAAGCATATAGAACATCAATGTGGCTCTGCAGATGTCCAGATTTGTCAACTTGTTTTAGTTATTTATTACTATTTTTTTGTGTTTGCGCAGTGCAATGCATAGATAGTTCCTGTTTTTATAGTTGTATCTTGCCTACTGAGTTCAGCTAATTATTCTTGTATTGGTTTTCTTATTTGCTTCAGATTTACACTGGACTTTCTGTTCTTGTGAAACTGATGTGGAATCTTCACAGCTGTTTCTGGACGTCCAATATTCCTATGTAGTTCTCAAGTTTCGGAAGCTCTCTGAGTTTCCTCTTTGTGTAAATATGGTGCTGCTCTCTGGGCCTTTTTTAAATACCCACTTTGATAAACACGAAGTTTTTGTTGCGTTTAACCCTGTTTAACCCTCCTATGGGGTCAAGATGACCATTGATGTGTTATTCCTATCATGACAAAGGTGGATAAAGGTGGAGAGGATTTCATGTAAACCATGGACACCAGTGAAGATCACAAATCATTGAAGAAAAAAGGTTCAGCGCACTGTCTAGTGGGGTCTAGATGACCCCACTCCCAATGTTGAAGTGCCTAGGATAGAACAAGGGTTAACATGTTCTTGGGGCGTTTTTCTGATGATGAAGGACATATGTAAAGAAAATTCAGATTAAAAGTGCATTTCTGAGTATTTCTTTGTCCAAATCATTTTAAATCAGGAGCAGAAAAAGAAGAATGCTGTCTGAAAAAGACCTTTTTTACTTTGTAGAAATTGCGCTGTGCCGGCCTGATCTCAGCAATAGGGAGAGGGGAAGGGGGACGGGGTTGCTACAGGTCAACATCCTGCCCACAACTCAGACGTGAATTTCTAAAAAAACTTCTGCCGAAACTATGTCCTGGAAAACAACAAAGGCTTTTTTAATTTTGTGAATAAATATATTTCAACAATTCAATTCATATCATAATTAGCGGTTGATGATAAAATTCCTTATTTGATATTAGTTCATTTTGAACGATTCGATTCACCAACCTTACAGTGCCGTTCGACTGGACTTGATTTAGCAACTTGCTGCAGACAGATCATGGATTGGATATACGGATTCATCCATGAATCGTGACACCCAACCAAAAATGACAGATTTTAAAGATTAATATATATTTACTGTTCATGAAAGGTGCATTATGGTGGCTTCACAGCAATAGGGTCTGTGGTTTAAACCCGGGTTGCATGTTTTTCTAATGCATGTGTGGGTTCTGTCCGTCCTCTGTTTTTCCCCCACTGTCCAACAACATGTTTTATTGGTTAATTGAGGATTCTAAATTGTCTTGAGGAAGCTTAGTGTGTAATTGTGTTGCTCTGAAAAAGACTTTCGATCTGTCCAAGAGGTTTACCCCATCTACACACAATAGTAGCTGGAATAGGCTCCAGCAACCCCGAACAGGAACAAAGCAGGTTTAGAAAAAAAAAGCATGATGTTTATGATGTTGGTGTAGAGGAATAGATATACATCAGAACGACTCATCTGGAAGTGCTGCTTTCTCTGACCGAACTCTCATTTCCTGTTTCCATGATTCTCGCTAATCGACATGTTATTACACTATTTCTTATCAGTTTGGAAACAATCATAAACTCCCCTTTAGCAATTCTGATCATCGCTTTAGAATAATTTTATCTGCATTGGCTTGAATGAGAAAAGGTGTTTTATGGTTTGTTTTGTTTTTTAAATTGAGTCTGTTGTTGAAAGAATCTGTTTCTACAAACTTCAGATTAATATATATAAACCTCAGATTTTGCAAATGCAAATTTTAAAATTATGGTTGTTAGAAAACAAAATAAAGATGCAAAAGATGATCACAATTGATTTTTGAATTTAGTAATTTACACTTTGCAAGGTTTAGTCATAGTCTGCACACATCCTCATCACTCTGAATGTTAGTGAAAAAGACTACAAAAACGAGTGTCTTTTCATAAACCTGTAGGTACATTAAATGTATGAGTAGATAAGCATTTTTATACATAAAAAAGTAAAAATAATGTATTCTGTTAGTTCTGTGATGTGGTTCATCGACATGTGAAGCTGAAAGGACTGACTCTCAGAAAAGGCACACTTGTTGTCTATTCAGTTCTGCTGAATGATGATAAATAAATCTTAAATTGTGAATACAAGTTAAATATATATGTTGTAAACATAGAATCTTTGGAAATAATATTTATTCTTGGGTTATACGTGAGATTTACAATGTTTTTATAGAATCTGTAATTACAGCAAAAAACTGGACTAACATTTTCAATATTTTCAATGAGGAATTTGCCTTAAAGAGAACTTTAATCTGTTCAAATGCATATTGATGTTTCTTTTTTATCATAATCAGGAACAGATACAAATTTCAAAAATAAAAAAAGGTCATTTTTTTGATGATTATATATTTTTTGACTATAGTCACATTAAGCATTACCTTAGTTGTTACGTTCTTGCAGTCTCCTTAATAGAAAGCTGCAACAGCTGTGCTTCTGGTCTGTTGGACTGTGTCTAATTCAAGTAACAGCATGTAGAATATTTATTTTTGTATTCAATCCCATGAGTTCATTTAAGCAAAAACGTCTGCCTCCACGTTCCATCTTTTCTTGTTGCCTTATTTTTCCTTTCGTTTAGACAAATCTAATCACATTTAGTGTAAAAGAATGTATTCTTTCACTGAAGTGCTGTTTTTTTTTTACCTGTTGCTATGGAGAATCCTTCCCTTTCAGCTTGGTTGAGTTTTCCTGGTCAGGTTGACCATGATGGGCCTTTTCTGAAACTGAAAACTTACTAACTTTTCCAGCTGAGTTTATCTTGGAAAAGGTCCTCTGATTGAGGTTAAGGTTTTTGTCGTGGTCCTCCTAAAAACCTCCTTGTTCTTTAATTGGAGCTTGTGTCAGAATTCCTTCACTACTCACTACTTAGTGCACTATAGAGGGCATTTGCCTGTGCCTGAATCTACAATTCCGAAATATCCAAGAAATTTCCCACAAGTCTTTGGAAAAAAACTGGAGTGCATGGATGCTCACCAGATTGGCGACTATAGACCTTTTGAACAATTGTCATTAAAAAAATAGATGACATCATGTTTGCTGTTTAAAACTATTTTTAATCATTTACGTTAAAATCCAGGGCACTATAGAGCCCCACTCTATATAGAATTGTAGGAATGAAGGAGTAGTGAGACAATTGGAACACCACCTGAAGGTTGTTCTTTTGTGAAGAAACTGAGATAAACAAGTGATTTTTGTTTGATCTTTCTCGTAGTGGTGACTTGATTCATGTTTGACGAGGTATTTAGTGTCTTGTGCCACACCTGAGTCTGGTTTGTTATCGCCCCAGCTGTGGCACAGTCCACTTTGTTTTCAAAAGGAAGTTTCCTGGTTTCAGTATTTTTTTTTATCTGTTTGGGTTCCCTCACCCCATCCCTCTGTACTTCAAATCACATTTATTGTTTTTGGTTTGTAGAAACATGAGAGACATGTGAGTTGAGTGGTACTAAAAAGTTTGATTTCTATTTCCTTTATTTCGTTAAATAGTTTTTTTCTGATTTGGGGATACGCTATTAACGCTTTACACCTCAGGCATAACTGTTCTTACGGGTGGATACGGTTCTCTGCAGGCAAAAGATGGTCAAACCATGTGACATGTACTAAATATCAAGATTCAAAGACAGTTGGGTAATGTCATGGAGCGGAAATTGTTAATGCTAATTTTTTTGGGCAAGCTTGCTTGGTATACTTGGTGTGTGTCCAAACTCCCACCCCACTCCTTAACTGCAAAAAGCTACAGTGTGGGACTATCTAGTGCCTTGAATTTTAAAAGGCAATTCGGACACCATGCTCACTTTCTTTTTCTAACTGACAAATATGATGTCACCAATTTCATAAGTGAAAATATAATCAATACGAGCATTTTACGACTATTGAGGAATCCACTGTGTTCTGATGATACAAATTAATTAATTAATTAAAATAAAAAAAAACCACAAAAAAACTGTTCAAACAAATTTGATTTGTAGTCTATTTTTAACAATCTAGTGCACATCAATGCACACTCCTTTTTTCACAGAGACGTCTGGGAAATTTGTAGGACTGGATTTTGGAATTTTAGATTTGGACACCACTATAAAATGGAGAATGCACTATATAGTACACTAAGAAGTAAGTACTGGTTTGTTTAACCTTACACAAAACATTTGCACTGTTCACATGATAAGTGTTCACTCATTGTGTAACCTGACAATTAGAAATTAATCCTTTAATCTTCCAAAAATGTCATGAGACATTTACCTCACTCTCAACGAGGGTATTTTCCATTTTTACGAAATCCCTTCTGATGGCTGTACAAGCCTCAAGGGAATGCAAGACACATCTGCGTCCCCCTAAAGATGTGGTCTTTCCTATGACCCTGTACGAGTTTGCACAACAGGGCTCGTACAGGTCAACCGCCTGTACAACTATCATGTTTATATGCAGTCTGTCCAAATTCTCTGAAGTTAATTACCTCTCTGTATTTATGTCTCTGTTTTATTTACTTTCTTTTATTTCTTGTTTTATTCATTTATGCACTGAATTAGTTCATTCTGTACGATCACAACTTCAAATAATATCAGTAGTGAGCAATTAAGAATGTGTGACCTCAAAATCATCTAATGTCGCCTTTCTACATTCATGTATTCATAGCATTTCTATATCCTTGGCCGTGGTCTTGCAATCCCCTTCTGGATCTTTTAGCATCCGGACTTTTTTTTTTTTTCCATGCTGCACCCATATGTACGCTGGGTACATTTATCAGCGCAGAACACCCTCTGCGAACTTGAGAGAAAGCCAAAGCCCAGATTGGATGGCTGTACAATAGCGGAGGGCATTTTACTCCATCTTCCTTTAATTTCATTCCTTTCATGGAGAGCTATATCTGGGGTCTCCTGTGATCCGACTGCAAGCAGACTGAGTAATTCCTGAGCCACGATAAGGGCTTGGATAAGCATAATGATGTTTGGAAGTGCAAAGTTTTCGCTCCCTTTAAATAGAGATGGTGATTTTCTCCTTACACCTCTGAGCTTACTTAGAGCCTTGACTGTGGCTCAGAATTTCAATTCAAGTTCTGATTCACCGACGGCTTTTTCTTGTGTGTCAGTGTGAAGGCGCACGTTGGCCCGCGTGTGTGACCTGCATTCTTGACAAGGCTTACCACCCAAAGGTGCAGAATCCTCCAGATGAGTGTCGAACAGGCAGCATGTTATTCCTCTGTGGAGTCGATGGGGTCACTTCTGTTTACTTGTTTCTGCAGTCAGCTGTTTTAACTCAGGCTGTGTGTGTGCGGTATACCTTGAATATCCATAGAAGCACTGACCAATTTATGACTAAATAAAACCATTCAAGTGAAATAGCTGTACTGTTATTGCAATACAATGTTTAAAACAAAAAAAATAATCAAATTTTATACAGAAAGACAACACTGATACATTAAACAATCCATGGTAAAAACATACGACATACATAAAATGTGCACTATTCAGTCACTAAAAACAAGAGATAATAATTAATTTGTTGCCAGATAAAAGACCTGGAAAAAAATCCAAGATACAGGGTTGATAAGTATTAACATTTTTAAAACCAGAACAAATAAAAAAAAAAAAAAATTAAAAAAACATCCACCGTTTCACAATTTAGTTATTATAATAAAAGACGTTCAGGTTTAAATTGAACATTGTACAACCTTTGATTTGGTAGTGACATATGGGTGCCGTTTGAAAATTGGTCATGAAGGAGAAATTAAGTATTGCGGTTTGTGTGCGACCGGAACTAAATGACACCGAGTCTTTCATATATTGGAATATAGCTGTGAAAGATAAAAGCATCCAGATTTACACCGCTTTGACATGTCACACCTAGCCTTTTCTAACTGTGAGTACATGCGCTAGTATCAGGTAGCGACAGTTCCGTGTGAACACCGTATACTAAAAGTGCGCTAGGGAACCCGCGTTCACCACGTTCTTGCATCACATGCCCAATGAGTACATAGCGTTAGACCCTAGAAGACACGAATTTAAAACAAGTAAAAATGAGAGAAACTCTAAAATAACATCTAAAAATGATTCTGCAGTGGCTACAAAGTTAAGAATAAAAAACTACAACATGGTACTCAAATTAAAATCAGGTGAAAGCAGACTCTAGGATAAATCGATAGATATTTATAACCTTGTAACATAATTCTGTATTTTAATTGAGAAATGAAAAAGATGGTGTCTTTTTTAAAATCTCCCCGGAACAACATTTCCTTACATCCAGGTGGAGGCCGATCCAGAGAATAGGGACATCAAGATCAAGACATTAAGGTTGTAGTCAAAGGGCAGGTCAGATATAACACAGCCAAATATCGGTTTGACCTTCCAACAACTGCATTCATCTTCACCACATCTGTGGGTTTTTTTTCTGAATGCTTAAATATTAAAACCTTCTGTGAAAAAGCATGGGCAGATTTCTGTTTCTTTCTTTAAGCTCTTGTTGAGATTTAGATGATTGATGGGTCAATGTTCTCTAATGGTGCCCAGCTGTTGTAAATATGGAGGAGAATAGTTAAAAAGTGAGCAATTAAGCTGTGAAAATTACTTAGGGGTTTGTTACAGAGGCATACTGGAAGTGCGCAGCAGTCGTTCATATGCAGACACCGTCATTTAGTGTCGTTCGGTTGGATTGTTGTAAATTTTATGTTTTTATATACTTGTTCTCCAAAAATGTATTAACGGTTATTTTGTTTTCAGTTTTTCACCTTTTCTTTTAAAGCATCAATTTAAGGAAAACACAGGAAGTTGCTTTTTAATGATATTCTGATCTGTCAACAGAGTCATCCGCTTCACACCAGGGTTTCACAGCGAATGCGATTTGTGTGTCAAATTTGCATCTGCCGTCTGTCTTTAAATGCATTGAGAATTCACTCCTTGATGCTAACATGTGTTCATAAGCTACTGCCAATTGTTTTTGCCTGTATGTAGCTGTGTCTGTGTATATCTCATTTACAATGCATGGAACACAGAGATTTTATTGAGAGATCAGGTTTACTTATTTTAAAGAGTTCTACAAAAACCTTGGTAATTACGCCTCTATGTCTGGGTTCATGAGATCATTCAGAGACTCTCGCAGTACGTTGAGTTTCACCATGTACTGCAGGAGCTGTGTCTGAATCACGGCTGCCTTTTATGGTTCTTTTGTTTCTCTGTGGCCCGCTTTGACGAGATTTTGTCCCTCATTATTCCAGAGGAGAGGAAAAACTTAAAAAAGAATAAAATTAGAGGATCTTTTTCATTATTTTCTTGATGAAAAGAAGAAAAATATTAAAAGTTGAGGATGAAAAAGATAAGATTCTCCCTGTGTTGGATTTGGACTCCACTCCAGTCACTGAACATGTCTTGTGCCCAAAGCTGAGTCCCTGATTGGTTGACAGGACACGTCTGTCATGGTTTGAGTTTGTTTTGTCTTGGTTTTTGCTTTTGTTCTTGTTCTGTCTTGTTTGGTTCTGTTTCCTGTTTTATTTTGAAAGGGTTCCTGTCTTGTCGTGTCATGAGTTGTAGTTCCTTTGGTCCCCATCTGCCCTGATCGTGTTCACCTGTGTCTTGTCTGCCCTGCCTGTATACAAGTCTTGTCTCTGCCTTCCTCTTGTGCTGGTCCATTAACTTCTGGTCATGGTGTTAAAGTCCTTTTGTCTTAGCGTCCTTGTTCCATGTCCCTCGCCACGTCACAGTAAGTTTTTGTTTTGTTTTGTCATCCTGCTCGGCAGCGCTTTTTGTTAAATAAACCCTCTAGCCCTGAACCCGTTGGCCTCCCGTCTCTGCGTCTGGGTCCTACCGGCTCTCGAGCCTCCCCGCACATGACAACGTCATCCACAAAAAAGGGCAGATTGGAATTTTGGATGCGCTGTGACGCTCAAATTGTGCCGCAGGATGCCTCTGCAGCAAGAATAAATGTCTGTGTGAACGCACCTTCATAGATTAATGGACTCCTAAATTACCACCAACCAACTTGTAAACCTGTTTTGATGGGCTGTCCCCATTTTTAATAATTTTTATATAAATATGGCTTATCGACAGCTCACTTTCTTAACAATGAGCAAAATAGAAAAATGTGAGTTAAAAAAATAAAAGAGATATAAAACACAGGCAGGAAACTGGAAATCATCCCACGGATGGCTGTCACTGAGATAACTGCCTCCTCTGACATGAAGCTTCATCAGCAGAGTTTAAGCTTCCAGCTGCTGTCAATTCCTCCACCAAAGTTGCCACACTCTCTTTTGTTCATGAATAATATCATTCTATTTGGTCCAATTGAGTTTCAGCTAATGACTAGTAGTAGTGAGGACAGTGAGTAGTGAGGACAAAACTATTGCATGACTCTTTGTGCACATCTTCAAAGTCACAAAATAAAAAAAACAAGACAAATAAAGATATCCTACAGAAAAAATTGATTTTAATATGTGCCACAAGATATGTGTTAAGATGTCGTGTAACAGTTGTTGAACAAGTAGTAATGATTGTTACCTGGTGGTGTTAGTTTTTCTTTTTTTGTTTTAATAAGTAAAAAATGAATTTAGTCTGAGGTCTTATTACAACTGCAGCATTTCAAGTGCTTAACTTCTGAATGACCAAAGGAAGAAATGGCTGTTCAGTAAATTGTTTAAAATACACCAAAAACTACAATTCTCAGAGACCCACTCCTATATATTAGGTATGTCTGAAAAAGTCAGATGTCCTTTGTAGATACCAATCGGAGTTAATTCACTAGTATGCAGTGGTTGGGAGTTATTCAGATTTATAAATGTCATCTACAGAGGACATATAGGAGAAAATGATTTGGTCAGAAAAGAGACTCAGATCAAAATATTTTTTTTTTGTCAGATAAATTTCCAAATATGCTTACACCATTGAACAAAGGAAGAAGAAATACAGAGGACGCCACAAAAGGCTGATCGTGTAACAACTATTATTTTATTGCTGGACAAAGAAAGGGGTGATACATCTCTTCCCGTGGTACAACCATCTCTAATCTCCTCTACTTTATGGTGGTTCAAACTGAACAAAGATGATCCCACAAAGTTTAGTTTTTAAAACTTTGCTCTCAAGAGGAAGAAAGGTTCGATTTTTCAGGGATCAGTGAAACAGTCAGAGCTCCCTGGAAGACTCAGGTGTAAGTTTAAAGCAAATGTTTGGTCCTTATTCAAAGTTTAGTTTGTATTTTAACAGAATCTTAATATATATATGTTAATATGTTATGTTGCAAAACAGTATTGAGACATCAAGGTTCTTGATAATGACAAGCTGTTATCGTGTTGAGTATTTTTATTGGGTCAAACTAAATTAATTTTATTCTTTATGGGCTAGTTAAGCCTTTCATATTTTTTTAAATTACATTAATCCTTGTTTTGTGTTAACATATTTTTACTAAGTAAGGTTAAATTATTAAAAATAAGTCAGTGTTTGTTTTTCCTTTGAAGACCAACTTCGATCATCTTTTGATCTATTTTTAATATGGTCCTAGTGGTCTTTTAATTAGGATTATGCCATTTTAAACCAAAATAAAAAAAAAAAAAAAACATGTATCGTTTTCTAGGACAGTGTTTTTCAACCAGTGTGCCGCGGCACACTAGTGTGCTATGGGAGATGGTCAGGTGTGCTGTGGGAAATTGCCCTTGGTAATCATTAACTTATCTAAAAACGATCCATCTCCAGGATATCAGCTCTGTGTTCATCCCAACAGACCTTGATAAAACACTGAGTAGTTAGGAATATGAAAGATCGTAAAATACTTTTTCTTTGTGTTTATTTGATTCAATTAAAGACATTTTGATAAGAATTACGGTACCGCGATATAGCCGTAGCATCAGCTGTTTTGGGAAAAGTCCCGCCCCTTTAAATGTCTCTACCGATCATTCATGGAGGCTTAATCACACGTCATCAGTCTGACCAATCAGAAGTGGTTAAAGTCTTCACTTCCTTGTTTCTATTCTGCTCATAAAATTGCTTAGTTCCAACAAAAAGACCAGCTAAAGCTCGTATTTAGTGGTGTAGCGTTCCACAGAATCCGGTATCAGACCGTGGAAAAAGTGAACAAAACAATGAAGCTCAGAGACGTCTGTCTGGCGTTCGGCGGCTGTTTGCACTACATCTCCCATGAGGCATTGGGTTAAAGTGATAGCATCTCAGCACACAATGAGTCTTCCTTTGACGTCTTGAAACCGCAACACACATCAGACAGTTTATAATCTTCTAACTTAACTTTTATAACATCTTTTAGAAATTAAACAGCTTTCAGCTTTTTCTGCCATAATTATTACAAAATGCATGCGAGATTGCAGAGGGGCTGTAGATCAATGTAGACTATGAGTTTCTCCTTTTTTTCTTTTTCTTTTTTTTATGCTGGTGTGCTGTGAGACTTTTGTCAAGGTTAAAGTGTGCCGTGGCTCAAAAAAGGTTGAAAAACACTGTTCTCGGACATAGTTTCAGCAGAGCGGCAGGAGGTAATCTGAAATTCATCTCTGAGTTGTAGGCGGGACTTTTGGCGCCAAATATATATATAAAGAACTGGACCCATCAGAACCCATGGAAAATGCCTTACTTCCGGCTCTAGTCACCATTTCTAATCATGAAAAACGGCATGTTTGAGCTAGACGACGGTGATTGGTCCGAGTCAACTGTCGCCACGCCCCATCCACCGAAAGCAAGCTCGGAAGAAATCTGTCAATCAAACGTTTGAGACGGGGGCCAACAGGCAAAACATGCTTTTACAGATGTACCTGATAGTTTATAACTAGAACAACTTGCAATCAAGAAAAAATAAATGCGTTCCTATTTGGAACGCAAATGGGGAGGGGTCACTGAGTCCAATTCTCTACAGTCTCTGTTTACATCCTTTCCCAGGTTTTGTCTCCTGAGCCTGCTAGGCAGGCATTGAGAATGAGAAAAATAACTGGACAAACGTACACAGATTTAGTTTTCTACTAGTGGGGCGTTATGGGACGAAACAGGGAGTTTGTGGCCTGCCCAGCATGTCACAAATACAATCTTTTTCCATTGGCATTTTTTTTTCAACCCTTACCCTAACCCTCCTGATTCACAACTATTTAAAATACTCAGAATTGCAATTTTAGGCCAATGTTTCTATATATATATGTCCTTTATAATCAGAAAAATGCCACAACAATATGTTAGAAACAGAGTGGGTCTTTAAAGAAACTCATGTTCTAAGAAAAAGAAATAATGACCTGCAACAGCAATGCAGATGTGAATACTTTCAGGAGCCTGTTGTGCAAAAAAAACACTGCAGCTGCACACCCTGGAGTCAGATAGCTTTTCATCGGAGAAACAGCTTAATGTCAATAAAACATCTGGAGCGATAAAAGCAGAAAAGCAAGGGAGAGGCTATAGAAGCCATTATAATGCTGAGGTGCAAAGGAAAACACAATTACTGGCCGAGGAGCGTTTGAGAAGCGCTGAGTGATGTGCATCGCTGAGAATGTTTGCCCCCTTTTCACTGGGCTGACACAGAGGCTGAAGCAGGCAGGAGTGATTACAGCAGATAAATTGAAAGCATGCCTCACAGTAACAACTGTCACTTACTGGTCTTTGTAGCTGCTCTTATAATTAAAAGTGAAACTTTAGGAGCACAGTTGTTCCAAATGTTCCTCGGGCTTTCATGCAATATGTGCCATTAAAATGCAAATGTGAAGTATTGGTTGGTCTTTTGTTTTTTATGCAATTAGTTCACAAACCTTTAGGCTAAATAAACTTTCAGACAGGTTATAATGACACTATCACTGCTGACCACAGCTTCTGTCAGCAGCCAAAGTATCTTAGCTTAATTTAGAGTTTTTTTGTTCCAATATGGCTCTTGACGTTAATCTTTTTAGTTTATTCCTCTTCTAATATCATCTACCTACATTTCTTCTAGAAAGATAGAGAGACCTTTTCAACTCTGACAGGAGCTGAACTGCTTTAACTGAATAACTGGAAAAAGAGAGAACAGCTAAGGTTTGTGGGAATCTTTTTAAGAGAACGTGTGATCCATGTGATACCAGTGAGTCTGAGAATGTAGTTACTTAACCCTTGTGCCATCCTATGACCCCACCCTTACATTGACGTGTTCTCCCTACCATGAAAAAGGTGGATAGAGGTGGAAAGATTTCATGTAATCCATGGACACCAGTGAAGATCACAAATCATTGAAGAAAAAAGGTTCAGAGCACTGTCTAGTGGGTTTAGATGACCCAACTCCCAATGTCAAAGTGCCTAGGATAGCACAAGGGTTAAAGAATCACTCCAATTAAAATTACGTTTTTGGTGATGTTAACATGTTCCTGATGCATTTTTTCTGATGATGGAGGACATATATTAAGAAAATTAAGCTCCAAAATGCATTGAAATTAAAAATTCTAATAAACTACTGCCGCTCTGCAGAAACTATTGAAATTAAAGTTTTTTTTTTTATTATTATGGCTAAAAACGGCATAATCATAATTCTAAGAACACTGGAAACAAAAGATGATCAGAGTGGGGCTTTATATTGATATTTTTTCAAATTTATTTCATTTTTCTTTTTATTGCAATTACAGTCATGTTCTATAAGGTCTATAACATTAATTATGTTCATTATGACATCTTTAATAAATGTTTACATGTTTTTTGTGTGGTGAACTGGAATATGCTTTTACAGAAACATTAAGTTAACGTTTCTCATTCTTTTGTTTTATTTTATTTTCTTCCTGATGGCTTTTAAAACAGCTGCAGTTCTTTGGAATAAAACAATCCAGCATTTTCTTGCTTTCCACTAAATTAGACCACGGGTCAATCGGGCTGCATTTGCTGTCGGAATCGCTTCTCTTTGATTCACCGCATTCAGAGCATCCACTCAGGGTGCATTGAATGCCCTAAAGTATTGATTGAATTAGACAAAGAACCCTCATGAGGAGAAGGAAGACAGAATGCAATCATATTCCCATTAGCAGCAGGCTGGATGGGAGAAGCGTGTGATGGCCTTTTCTTCCCACCTTCCTTGTTCGTCATTAATTACAGTTCATTTCACACGTTATGTTCTCCCACTTTCCTGCGCCGCACACCGTTTTTAACCCCTGGCACATCCGGTCGGTCAGCCTCCACTCATCTGAATTAAAGCCTGAACGAGGCATCAGACAGCGACAAGAATTGTTTAATGTGAAGCTTCTTGAATCTCGATCTTAAATTATAACAGGAAGTCAGAAATTAAAGTACAAAAGGTTGACATTATTTGATGCCTAATGCGCATCATAAATCCAAAATCCAAGATCTGAAGTGGTTTCTATAAAAGTTGAAAATTACAACAGGTACCTCTTAAGAATTTTAGCAAACACCAGTTTATTTCATTTTTAAAGCTGCCGTTTTAAAGCAACAGACAGGCACGCTAAAATTGGACATAAAAAAAAAAAACATTTGGTCAGATGAGTCCCAATTCGTGGTGCGACATTCAGATGCTAGGTTTAGAATTTGCTTTATTGCCATGACAGCATAAGATCATTCTGCCTTGTATCAATGGTTTTAGCTGGTGGTGGTGGTATAATGGTGTGGGAGATATTTTCTTAGCAAAATTTAGACTTCTTTGTACTACTGAGCATGGTGACAACACCACAGTCTGAGTATTGTTGCTGACCATGTCCATCCCTTTATGACCACAGTGTACCATCTTCTGATGGCTACTTCCAGCAGGATCATAAAGCTGGAATCATCTCAGACTGGTTCTTTGAACATTACAATGAGTTTCCTTAAATGGCCTCCAGTCACCAGATCTTAGCACAATAGATCACCTTTGGGATGTGGTGAAACGGGAGATTGGCATCATGGATGTTCAGCTGACAGATCTGCAGCAACTGCGTTATGCTATCATTATTTTTTTTATTTTATTTTATTTTATTTTACCAGGAAGTTCCATTGAGATTGCATCTCTTTTTCAAGGAAGACCTGGGCCAAAAGGCATCAATAAAAATAAAATACAGTTAAAACAACTGAAATATAAAAATACATTACAAAATACAATAAAATGCAATTAAAATTGAAATGAACAGTAGGACAATGACTAATATGTTAATTAAAAGTGGTACAGAAAGGTCAAGGGTGACATGTGCATGTTTCTTTTAAAAGCTCAGAAAGTTTTGCTTTAAAACAATTCAATGGAATAAGGTCACTTAAATGCAGAGAGTTTTGAATATTATTCCAGGAAAGCGGAGCAGCAATGGAAAAGGCTGTTTTTCCTAATTCACTGAGGAATCTAGGGACATAAAGAAGCAATTTGAGTGAGGAACGAGAGTTATATATGTTGTTAACAGGAGAAAGAAGACGGCATAGATAGTGAGGTAGTTTGCCGAGAATGGCCTTATAGGTGAATATTAGCCAGTGTTTCTGTCGCCTGACTTTGAGTGAAGACCAAGAGAGCAGAGAGTACAGTTCACAATGGTGGGTTCTGTATGCAGAGTTTGTGATAAAACGTAGGGCACTGTGGTAAACTGTGTCCAGACTACGGAGAGTTGACGAGGCAGCATTCATATACAGAATGTCCCCATAATCCAAAATTGGGAGGAAAGTGCTCTGAACAAGTCTTTTCCTCACACCTGGGCTTAGACAAGATTTATTTCTGTAGTAGAAACCCAGAAGTGCTTTTAGCTTTTTTAGCAAGTGGTCAGTGTGAGAGGTAAAAGATAGTTTGTCATCAATCCACACACCCAGATATTTATATGAGGACACTTTTTCAATTTTCACCCCTTCCAAAGTATGAATATCAGCCTTCAGTACATCGTGTGAACGAGACCTGGAAAATATCATGAATTGTGTCTTTTTAGCATTTAGGGTCAACTGTAATTGATGAAGAAAATACTGAAGTTTATTGAAGGCTTCCTGAAGCTCGTCTACAGCAAGATGGACTGAAGAAGCAACTGTGTAAATGATGGTATCATCTGCATAGAGATGGAATTTAACATTTGGCAAATGACTACCCAGGTCATTTATAAAGATGGTGAACAGGATAGGAGCTAAGATGGATCCCTGTGGGACTCCACTATTGATGTTCATGAAGTCTGATTTTACATCTTCAACAATCACACACTGGGTTCTCTGTGAGAGATAGTTTCTAAACCACCCAATAGCAGAATCACCTATACCAATAAGACTTAGCTTTTGTAGTAGAAGCTGATGGTTTACAGAATCAAAGGCTTTAGATAAGTCCACAAATAGGGCTGCACAGTGCAATTTCTTGTCTAGGGCATTGATGATGTCATTTGTTACAGATACAGCAGCTGTTACAGTACTGTGGCCTGATCTGAAACCTGACTGAGTTTCACATAGAACCGAGTTAGATGCTAAAAAGAGTTTTAGTTGAGAGTTTACATGGGATTCTAGAATTTTTGCAAGAACTGATAGTTTGGAGATGGGTCTGTAGTTGTTTAGCTCGGATTGATCTCCACCTTTCAAGAGAGGGAGAACATGAGCTGCCTTCCAGACTTTGGGAATTATGTTTGACTGAATACTTAGATTAAAAATATGGGCGATGGGTTCAACAATAAAATCAGCTGCAAGTCTTAAGAAGTAGGGGTCTAGATCATCTGGACCAGGAGATTTTTTTGGGTCAATGGCTTTCAGAGACTTTAACAACTCTGAATTGGAAATTGGTTGGATGACAAATTTGATTGCATGAGAAGATGCAGAAGATGCTGTAATAGAGGAAGCAGGTAGAGGATCTGAATGACCAGACACTGGTGAAGATAAAAGAGGAGCTAAGCCGACTGAAGTAAAATGTTTGTTAAATTGTTTTGCAATTTCCTCTTTCTGTTGTATGGCAACAGAGTTCACTACAAGGTTTGCAGGTGTAGTTGATTTCACATTTTGTCCAGTTAGCATTTTGATTTGTTTCCAGAATTTAGTGGGATTTTTAAGATTTGTTGAAATAGAATGTATGTAGAAGTCAGATTTAGTTTTCCGAGTCAAAGAGGTGCATTTGTTTCTCAGGGCTCTGAAGGTGATCCAGTCAGAATTTGAATTAGTAAATCTTGCTTTGGTCCAGGCAGCATTTCTTTCTCTGAGCATGTGTAAAAGTTCTTTTGTGATCCATGGATTATTTCGCCCAGAAATCCTACATTTTTTGACAGGGGCATGTTTGTTACAGATTTTTAAAAAAGTCTTGTGAAAATATTCCCAGGCGCATTCTACATCTTGAATTAACTTAATGCGATGAATATCACAGTTGTAAAGATCATGAAAGAAAGCTTGAGGCTCAAAATTTTTAAAATGTCTTTTAAAAATAAAGCGGACCAAATATGGACCAAAATCTATGAGGAATGTTTCCAGTACCTTGTTGAATCTCTGACACCAAGGGTTGAGGCAGTGTTGAAGCCAAAACATGGTGCTAGCAAGGTGTAGCTGAAAGTGGCCAGTGTCTGTAGAGCTTCAAAAAATATATATTGTTTTGACACATCACTCAATGCATGGGATCAAGTCTTTTGTGTTGCTGTTAGATCTTAGTTTTTCAGTTAGATATTCTCTGATTTAGGATTTTTTGGTAAATCTGCTTCATAGGGACTTTCAAGCTCTCTTTTGTAAAACAGGAAAAACATCCATAACAGATGTTTTAAATAAATAAATAAAATAAAAAAAACTGCATCCACTGCTGCATTTTGCGAGTTCTCTTTCATAATATAAGCCTTCATTGAGACTAATGCATCCCTTCGCATCTTAAAGAATCCAAAACAAGAGGGTGTTCCTCCTAAAAAATAAAGCAGAAACAAGTTTTAGTTGGTAAACAATGGGAAAACAAATCAAGCTATATAATGTTGTCGTCGTCCCCCCCGTGGCTTGGTTTGTTACAGTCCTACAGGAAATCAGTCACAATTTGATTATTTAGGCTGTTGTAGGATATTGTAAGACATTAAGTTTTCTCAATTATTTTAAACTTATAACATCATAGCCAGGTATTTAGGAAGTCTCTTTTTTAATGACAGTAATGTTTTTTTAAAAATGTCTTGCAGGTTTTCTTCTTTAAGTGAGTTACAAGTGGCAAACTATATGCTAGCAAAGGGGTGACAGCTAAAGACGGCCGCTTTACCTTAAATTTTGTAGTTGTTCTTTGTCTTTATTGGATCCAGAGTCTCTTAATTTCCCACCTGAATTGTACAAGAGTTGCACTGAAATAGGGATAGTAGAATTTGCTTTACAATACCCAATTTACTAAGTATCAAAGTATGGTAAACTTTGCCACACTGCTCTACACCAAGATGGCTCTCACAGTGTACAAACTGACTAAGGATTGAGTTAGAGCTTATTTGTTGCGTTTTCTAACACAGTTCATTCTGCTGCTATCTCAATGCCACTTAGCAGTTGTTCGGCGGTGTCAATCACCTGAAGCTTTTCACTGCATGCTCAAGAGTGGTGGCTTGATTTCATTTGTCATTTATTCAGCCACAAGTCGGGAAGCTCCCTCAGTGAAGTGAGGAGGTCTTTAGACACTTGAGATCTAATACAGCTCTCTGCAATTCAGTCATTTGGCTTTCTATAACCTTCTTTCCCTGAACTTCCCTCAAGGATTATGTCAAATTTATTTTTCTGGTGTAATTCAAACCACCTCTTTGTACTTGTCATGTCGCCGTTTTAGGGGACATGATGATTAATCTACTTAATCCATGAATGGTTTCATATTCTTTGGATCCAACCAGATTGATCCATCTGAGGCAAATTATTAATTCAATCTAATCAACTAAAAATATTATAAAATTGTTTCGAAATGAAAAAAAAAATTATATTTGAAAACAAACACCATTTGGATTGAAGCATGATATGTTTAATTTTTACTTAGTGTTGTCATGTGATTGATTTTCTTTTGCAATTAATTAAATATTACCTGTAAGTAATTAATTTATTAATCTATTTTATTTTAGCCCAATAGTTGGGGTGAAAAGCCTCATTTTGAGGTATTTAAATTTGTTATATTGTGCCACAGTAAAAGATTAAAACGCAATTTTAAAAATTCATTTTATGAAGTATTCCTGTTATAACAGGCCTCCAACTAGAGGGCTGCATTGGGATTGGGTCCTGCCGGGTCCCGCGGGACCCAACCCAAATCTCCCGGGATTGGGCGCTTTGAATTGTGCTGCGGGCGGGAGCGGGCGGCTAAAAAAAACCCCGCGGGATCAGTGCTGCCATGAATATCTGATGAATATATATTAGCGGACTACGTTAGGCTGTGCGGCTGTTTGATTCTTATGTACTGAAGCTCCGTGAAGGCACCAGGTAGACGCCTAATGGCCTCTGTCATCGAACCTGTTGTTGGGGGTGCGCCCCGCCCCACCTATTACTAAGAGCGCGCTTCAGGCCGTCTGTCTGCGCGCGCACACACGCACACTTTTAACCGAACAGGATTTGCGAAAATATATTTTTTATTAAGTTGCAAATTACACTAAAGAGGAATGCATGAAAGGATGAGGCTGGAGGAGGACATGAATCTCTTTAATAATATCAATACAAAAACGTGTTTTTTTTCCTGCAGAACGGGAGACGATACAAAATCAATGCATCTCTATTACTGTGCGGGACTAAATTCTATGAGTTTTGCGGGTGCGGGCGGGAGTGGACATACATATTGCGGGAGCGGGCGGGAGTGTAACGCATACGTTGCGGGAGCGGGCGGGATTGGTCAGAAATTCAGCGGGCGCGGGCGGGAGCGGGATGAAGAAAATAGTCCCGCGCAGGGCTCTACCTCCAACCTTTTCTTTTACACCACCAAGGGAAATCGTATTAAATCCCAAGCAATTAAGAAATAAAATAACATCTGGTCCAGAGCGCCATCAGACAGTAGGAACATATTTGCGATCAATCCAAAAAATGTTGATCAGAAACTTCTTATTATTCCATAACACACATGGTAACATTCTTAATTTCACAGTTTATCGTTTAATCAGTACTCCGCATATCCCAATATGCTATGATAACAAACACCTCCTAAGGCTTCGTCCCATGCATCATAGTTAATAGTATTATAGGTATTCTAGCATTGTTTTGAGTTAATTCTGTCGTGAACTACAACGTCCCGCATTAACGGGCGCAGGCAGCGTTCAGGGAAACCAAGAGTGATGTTTTCAACTGACTTCAAATTACACGGTCATGCAAGTAAACAGGTGGACCTTTATTTTATATCTAAGAACGTGACACTAGTTATAGATTTAAAATAAGATCAACTCAATCAAAATGTTACATATACACACTAGTATATGCTCCCTGTAAACTTCTACATTTAAATCATGTTAGCAGGAAAATAGTTATCGTTATCATCATTCAGAAGTACAAACAATTATGGTTTTGATCACAAAAACAGATACGTTTGTTTTTCTTGTTTGGCCTTTGGAACTCTGAAGGTCAACTATTGGTGGTTGCCACAGGTTTACAACGGCTTATAAACCAAATTTGGCTAGACACCATCAAGAAATTGTACACGCAGTTCTTAGAAAGTGCTGAATATTATGGATTTTATGGCAGGAACATGCAGGCCAGATTTGACCCCCTGACCGGACTTTGGACACGCTTGTTCTAAAACCTACAATGGCCAAGAACCTTCCTAGTTTGTATGGGGCAACAAAACTCAGTCTTGCTCAAAGACATTTGGACATGTAGACTGCACCACCATGTCTCTCATGTACTCTCATCTACGAGGCACATCTCACAAACCTCCATTGGATGGATGGCCAGCAGCTGTACTCATTTTGGCAATGACAGTTGATAAAATCCTTAGTGTCAAAAGAGATGACAGTCTGTAAAGAAGCACCTCCTAATGGACAATTTTCTCACCATGGCAAACAGTAAGCTGCAAAATTAGTTTCCAAGAACTGTAAGGAAGTCACCACAATTAGTATGGATATAATGTTTGTGTGTGGGTGTTTTTTATTTTTTTGTCAAGGTTTGTCGTCATTATCGTTGCCATGAGGCTTTTCATCTCAGGAATGAGACATCTGCTGTTTCAGCTTTCACTCCAACTGGAAATTATCCACAGTAAAATGTTTCAAACCAACATTTTTCATGCAAATGCTTTTACCCATCATGGCACATTTATCATTGCTACAAGTTTATTGGGGCCGTATATCAGCACAATGCCACAGATGTCAGTAATATAAAGCATGTGTTTGATTGTTTTATCTCTTTTGATTTGGCACTCCTGCACAATTCAAACGGCTCTGATGGCTCATGTGGCAGTTTTATGGTAAACAGCAGAGTGATTTGCAAAAGACTTTAATGACTGAGAATCTCATTACAGTAAATTCAAATTTGTGTTAGCAAATGTGACAAATAGACTCATGATTATGCCAGGAGCTCAAGTTAGCTAAAAATGTGACCCAGCATTGTGACGTCTTTCAGTTTTTTTGTTTTTTTTTAAATTGTACAAAACTTTAAGAAATCTTCAACCACCATACATTTAACTTGTATTTTTTAAGGTCACTTTTCTTTTCTTTTTTTTTCTTGTCGTCACACCAACCCTCATCAAATCATTCAGTGACCCTTTGCGGCCTACTTCCAGAGACATTGCCATTCTGAGAGAGCCCATTAGGATACTAATGCATGGGATCAAAATGACATTTCATTGATTTGTAGTGACCCCTCTCTTCAAAGAACAAGTGGGAACAAACCATGTCAGGAAATGTCGCTCACAGAGCAATCAAACCATGTCCAGGACTCTGGATTCTTTCATTGTTTTTTTTTTGTACTTGTCACCTTCTTTATATAGCTGAGTGAGCTGTGTGAATATGGGGGATTTCATAAGCATTTGATAAGATTGACCGGAAACAAAATAACTTTTTTTTTAAATTTGGTTGTAAGTATCCAGAAATACCAGCACTGAACTACAAAGTCAGGTTTAAAACATACTGAATTTAGAAAACTGTCATTATCTTTTGTTGTTCAACAGTTAGGTTTAGATACAGTGTATGTGTGGGTCCTTCAAGAATAAAAATAGTCACTAAAATAGTTATTTAAAAAAATACTCAAGTATTTTAATTGTATGTGTTTTTGCTTAAAAACCCGCAATGGCAAGAAAAAAATAATAATAACCAAAGATGTTTTCACTTTTTTCATGGTTTTTGGTCATCAGAACCTGACTTTATTATTTGATTTAGTCACCTTATGTGAAAACCAATTAATACAGACTAAGGGTGTATTCAGACTGGAAACATTTGGTTTGCGTAACCCTTGTGCTATCTTAGATGACCCCACCCTCACATTGATGTGTTCTCCCTACCATGACAAAGGTGGATAAAGGTGGAAAGATTTCATGTGATCCATGGACACCAGTGAAGATCACAAATCATTGAAGAAAAAAGGTTCAGCGCACTGTCTAGTGGGTCTAGATCAGTGTTTTTCAACCAGTGTGCCGTGGGAATTTTGCCCTCATTAACTGATCTAAAAACATTTCCCATCTCCAGGATTTCAGCACTCTGTTCATCCAAGCAGGCCCTGATAAAACACTGAGGAGTTAAGAATATAAAATATCGTAAAATACTTTTTCTTTGCGTTTATTTTATTTTATTAAAGACATTTTGATAAGAATGACGGCACCGCGATTCAGCTGCAGCTCCGGCTGTATTTTGGAAAAGTCTCGTCCCTTTAACTGTCTCCACCAATCATTTTTGGGGAGCTTAATCACATGTCATCAGTCTGACCAATCAGAAGTGGTTAAAGTCTTCACTTCCTTGTCCCGATTTAGCTCGTAAAGTCACTCAGTTCTAACAAAAATACCAGCTAAAGCTCGTCCTTAGCGGTGTAGCTTTCCACAGAATCCGGTATCAGACCGTGGAACAAGTGAACAAAACAATGAAGCTCCGAAAAGCGATCTCCGCCGGCCGTTTAATGCACTACATCTCCCATGATGCATTGGGTTGTGAGAGTGACAGCGCACAAGGAGATCTGTTGTTAAACGTCTTGTAATCAACGAACACACATCAAACTGTTTTTACATCTTCTAACTTAACTTTTATTGCATCTATTAGAAAAAAACAGCTGCAGTTTCCAGCTTTCTCTTCAACAATTATCTCAAAAATGCATGTGAGATTGCGGAAGGACTGTATATCAATACAGACTATGAGTTTCTCCGTTTTTTTTTTTTTTAATTTTTGATCCTGGTGTGCCGCGGGATTTTTTTTAAGGTTAAAGTGTGCCGTGGCTCAAAAAAGGTTGAAAAACACTGGTCTAGATGACCCAACTCCCAATGTTGCCTAGGATAGCACAAGGTTTACAGTGAACCAGAGTTCATTTCCCCTGATAATCTGTAACAATTTTTCTGCATGAATACAACCTGGTCAGAGACCAGGAACTACTCTCAGACCCATCTTTCAAGGTGGTCTCGGTTCATTCACTATCAGACTGAGCTCCAGTTTGCTCTGAGTTTCCTCAGTCTGAATAGCCTCCGTGCTTGGAGCGGGTCAACTGAACCAAACTTCCACCATGGCAAGGCATTTTGGGATGCAAAACAGATTAGCTGCGGAACAAAGGAGGAGCAACAAGGAGACAGAGCAACTCATTGAAATGTGTCGGATGAATGCAGGCTCATTAAAACGTGTTTAAACGTGAAACACATTGCTTCTCAAACTATTTTCCTGTCAATCCATATATCATATACACTTATCAGCATACCTTCTTAGCCGCCGCCTTACAGCATGCCTTCATCCTACCAAAGTAGCAAGTAAAATGTGTTGTACTAAATGTTCAAAATTGATCAGCTAAATATAATGTTTAAATCAGTGAACAATCCTGAAAAGGATTGCAAACCGTAGGACTTTGATCATTCTCTCACTCGTTTCTATGACCCAACTTCATAAATCCTGGCCAATGAATGAAGAGTTCTTTAATCATGTGGTTTTGTTAACAAGTTTTAATTTGTAACAGGAAATTCTACAGACCAAACGCAAGGTTCAGGACTCGATTCAGATCAAAATAAGCAGAAAAGGGTCCGGACCAACAAACTTTTCCAGTCTGAATACACCCTAAACAAGCAAAAAATTCACTAAATTCAACTTTGTAACTGCATTTACTGGAGTGGTAACCTCAAATATTGCATACATTTGACATTCAAAGCCTGATTGTTTATGGCCACAAAAAGTTGGTGGGCATGTAAAATGGTAAAAGTGGTTAATGTTGTATACTTAACTAGGGCTTTTCTACTCATTCCTTCACTACTCACTCATTAAGTGTCTTCATCATTTTGTAAAAAGTTCTAGAAATCTCCCAGAAGTCAGTGTGCTTATACTAAATTGGGGAATAACGACCAAAATATTTTTTTTAATAAAGCAACATTTTCATCATGAGATCACAGTGGTTTCATAAATAGTCATCGTAAAATGCTCATATTGATTAGGTTTTCCCTTTCGTGAAATCGGTGACGTCATATTTAATTTTTTTTAAAAAATAAAAGATTTTGGTCTGAATTGCTTTTAAAATTCAGGGCACTAGATTTTTTTTTTTAGTAGTTGGGAAGCAGGGAGGAAATTTGGACATAGCCAATGAAAATTTGAATTCTGAAACCAACACCAGTGGTGATCTGAGGACCTGCAACATTTGGTGCTTCCAGAGGGGCTTTAACCCTTGTGCTATCCTAGGCACTTTAACATTGGGAGTGGGGTCATCTAGACCCCACTAGACAGTGCGCTGAACCTTTTTTCTTCAATGATTTGTGATCTTCACTTTGTCCATGGATTACATGAAATCCTCTCCACCTTTATCCACCTTTGTCATGGTAGGAAGAACACGTCAATGGTCATCTTGACCCCTTAGGATAGCACAAGGGTTAAGGGGGTTGGTTCACTTGCAAATTAACTCTCGTGTAATTTACCGGAGTCTGAATAAAGATTTTAAATCCAGTGGACGAGAAGAAAGTCAAAGAAAAGAAGTGACATGGTGATGTGCAGGTAAAAAAAGTGTGGCACAATTCCAGTAGAATTTGTCTCGGAAGGGTTAAATGTGTATCTTTTTTTTCTCTTTTCTTTTTGGTAATCGAGCCCCTAAAGAAGAAGTAGTAACCATACTACATTTCTAGTTGGTTTGTTTCACTCAAACTGAAGGCAACCAATCAAAAAGAAAGGTGTGAAATTCTTTGGCATTCAGTGTCAGTTCAAACTAAGTCTTCCAGACTGCAGTGTGGAAGCACCCTGAAGGTTAGAAATGTCAACTCCAGTCTGAGACTTTGACTTGGGTTGCATTGATTTAAAACTTGACAAACAGATGTGAAGTCCAAAACTTTTGGTTCTAAAAAAAAAGTGGGTTGTGATCCAGGTGTGTATTTTTTTACCCAAGGTTGCCCCACAAAAAAGCAACATTAAAAAATTGTTACGAGTAAGTTTATGGCAAAAAAGTTTCTATATCTTTGCAGCCTGGAAACTCATAAGTTTGTGAAAAAAAGTGCAAAATGAGAAATGAGTATGGTTTTACTTCAGGTTTTAGTACCTTTTAATTGATGGATGCTATTGGCAAATTGACGTTTCAGACATGCTTTCACTCATGAAAAGGACAGAAAACACTTTTGACCAAAAGGGCACTTTGGGCGTCTGGGCAAAAGGGGCAAGTGCCCCCCCCCCCCCCCCCATGGTTATTTTAACCTTTCTATGGTTGTGTTGGTTGCATTCAATGTGCCACACAAGGACTTTTCTTTTTTAGAGATTGTCAAATAACACACAAAAAAACAACAAAAAACAATTGCAAGGAAATGAAAAACAAACCCAAATCCAGCAGTTCCCTTAAAGAGAGCGCCTGGCAATATTGGTGTAGGAAAAAAAACGGTAAAGCAGACTCAGTAGGGGCAGTTATCTGCTTTGACCAGTCAGGGTGAAAGGAAAACAACAGAGACAAGGACAGTAAATCAGAGGGATGGAGGAAAAGACGACATAAACACAAACGCTGGGCCAGTAAGTGCAGCGCTCGGAGAGATAGCACGGACTACAGGACTGAGACAAGCCAAGTCAATGACATGTAACAGTGGTGCACAAACACAAGCCTGGCTTGTTCCAGATGAACTGCAGATGAGAATAGGCTGACAGTGGAAGCTGAAGTTAAGATGGATGCTTTCCAGCAGCGTTGAATCACTGCAGGAACTTGACTGAAGCCCACCTGTCCGTACAGTCACAGTTCTGAATAAATCTTTTCTATTCAAAAGCACAGTCAGAAAAACTCTGTTTAACTACACTTTTTTTTCTGTCACAAAGCTATCCTTGTGACCAAGTAACTAATTATTATACCATGAATACCAGACTCGCATTGAAAGCAGGGTGTGGATTAAAAAGGATCTATCACAGTAGCTGCATTTCCATGCGCAAATTGGATTTGTGATAATATATTCACACAACAATTTTGAAAGAATTGTGCATTTGTCGGAAAAAAAAAAGTTTTTGTGCTTGGAGGTGGGTGGTTTTTGAGGCGTGTCAAAATTGACATATTTTGTAAAACAGCAATGGAAACACCTTTTTTCAAATGAAATGAGTCATGTGACCAGTAACCTGATGGCGATGCGCTTCTTGGTAGGAACTGGCTGCCTAAGGCACTGCAGAGCGGGCAACGCAAGATGTCCCACAACATCACACCTCTCATCGAAAAGTGAGCATGTCATTTGGAATTGTTAGATCCACAGCTCCTCTGTAAAATCAGCGGCCGCCATTTCCCAAAATGGCTTCATCCGTTTCCGCTGCCATGTGTAAGGAGCTTGTCAAATGGTCAGAATAAGACGCCGCCGTCTTTTTTGATAGATGATGAGTACTAATGCCTCGATGATGAGCGCATCGCATGACATATCAAAAAGTCCGCTTTTAGTGAAAAACTGATTTATACCTCAAAAATAACAGGAATAAAGTACTAGAAATGGATTAAATACAAATTTCTTTGGTAGGTGACCCTGACAAAAATCCTTGCCAAACAAAAAAAAAATCATCATCATTATTTGGATCAAGTTTTCCTCATATTTATGATTTGTTAAATTAGAGCACAACTGATTTATTTTTTGTAGTCTTTTTTTTTTTTTTGCCTAATCGTTTGAGATTGAAAAAAAACCCTGGTGGTTAAAGTAAAGATTAAACTTCATAAATCCAATTTTTTAATTGCATTTTGAGCTTTTACTGTAGGATAATATCACAAAACGCTCCTGATTCACCATGAATTGAAGAAAAACTAAAAAAGAAAATTGGTATGTGTCCTCCATCGTCAGAAAAAGGCCACCAAACGCGAAAAAACGTGAGTTTTATTAGAGTTGGCCTTGATCTGCAAGTCAAAATTTTTCCCACCTAGGTGAAATTGAAATTACTAAACAGACTTTGAAAAAACAAAGAAATTGCATTATTCAGAAAGATCCTTCATAACTATCAACATCGTTGCAACATATCTATTCCCTGACTCATACATCCAAATGATTGACAGCATGCAATGAGTTTCAGGTGATTTGGCGTCATAAATTTCATAAATTGCTCAAGTTATGAAGTTTAGTATTCCAAAAAATTACACAGATGAAAAAAAGAGCTTTTTGTCACGTGGCTGTGTAGCTGAAGAATGACGATCCCGCTTCACAGTGAAATGCTTTAAATTTCAGGATGATAACAGAGTGGAACCTGGACTGCTTTTACTTGTAGAAAATTACCTCTTGCCTGTGTCTAATGTGTAGTGTAATGTTAAAGGATATCTCTAACTAGGAGATAATTGTGCTTTTGAATGATGAGGGCACCCAGGAATAAATGAAACGTGCTTCTGCTATTTTTACGCTTGCAGTTTATGTGATCTTAAGTTCCCTGGGACGCAGGCGGCTTGTGTGACAGTTGAGCTAACTGCTGGTAAAAAGGAGAGTCGTTTTACTTCCATAACAGCCCTCAACTTTTATGACAGCCAATGCATGATTTCGGTTCCAGACTTTGACCTTACTTCGTGTCATCAATGTGTTTGGTTGTGTATGTACTGGTAAGTATGTAAAAGTGCATGCAGAAGGAAGAGACACTTGGAATGGTTTTGACACCCATCTGGTGTAATCTAAGATGTCAATAAAAGGTTTGTGCTAGTATTTTAAGAAGAAGGTGACTTGTACATGTGTAAAAATAAACTGAACATGGAGTATTTTTGTACTGCAGCAGGAATAGCTTTGAGTCACGCTTGTACTAGCTATTAGTAGTAGGCTTTGTGATGATTCTCCAATCTGAGTAACCAGTTTTTATTTAAATCAAAGAGTAAATGTTACAATCTGATACTGAATACAGCAGTTTCTGTTGACTTCCTCCTTGCGTGTTAAATGTCACGCAACTCAACTGCAGCTTCAAGTGCATGTTTACCAAGAGGGCGCTGCTTACATAAGGTTTAAAGATCTTCTCTAACATGAGCAGTGCTGTGCAACCCACTCCCTGGAAATCCCAAACATGACCTTGTGAAGTCCAGGGTGACTCAGCCTAAAGTTCCCATCAACCACCTGCTGACTGCACTCCACCGCCTGCATTAATATGCTCCTGCGAGATCATGCCTCAACTCCATGCGGCCACAAATTCGCAAATATCCTTTTTCCCCACCAGTGGAGTCTAATCATCTTTTTTTTTTCTTTTGTGAAAAAAAGAGCGCCTACATTTGAGCCACACTAAAAGCTTTGTTTTAAATGAAAGTATTCGATTCTTGAGGAGTCAGTGGTTTTTTATTAGGAGAATAATTAAACTGTGATCAAACAGAGACTTGAAATCTGTTTCTGGGATGTCTGCTTTACTTCTGATGTTAGGGAGGCAAAAGAAGTAACACCTATTCGTCTAGGTTTTTTCTGTAAAACAAGATGGAGTGTTGTCTTGTAATGTTTTTGAGATTATTTATGGTGAGTTACTGAGAAACTGCTACTGTTTGTCTGGGGTGTTTTTGTGTACTTTATTGATGGTCCCTTCCTGCCTCTGCAGCTTCACATCGAGGCAAACTCCGGCTGTAACTCGTTTTCTGTATCACCACAGACAAAAATAAACAGTCAGGTCAATGGTGCTACATCCAACAGTACTGTTCATTAAACACGAGGGTTAAAAATGTAGAAAACTCTTGGAAAACTATCATGCAAATCAAACATTTGTTTTCACTGTACAAATAATATATAGAAAAGACTATAGAAAACAGTTTTTCTGAAGGTCTTTTCTCTCAGGAATCATTGAGTTCTTACAAATATCAGAATGAAAATCACAAAAGATATTAGAATGAATTTCACTTTTTTTTTATTGAATGCAGAAGGTTTTCATGCGCCACAGCAGTTTCCTCTATACCAACAGAAATGACCATTGATACAGCAGCTGCAATCTTAACGGCGAGCCAGACAAACTTGTATGTATCAATATCTCTTGGTTTGATTTAGCTGCACCGACTGCAGTAGTCCGACTTAAATGTGTTTATTTTTGGTTTTGGCCATTCAGTGAAAGGTTATGGAAAACCATTGCTAAAAAAGTATACAAACCCTATATAAAATTCTCATTTTGCTGCACAAAGCAGTTTAAATTGGCACAGACCGTGTAATGATGAGCACAAGCACACAGAGTCTGTTATAACAAACCCACACATGGTAGAAGGTGCAGGATTTTCAAAACTCCGGAGAGGAAAACGTTCAGGATTCGAATAGGTTTCAAAAGAGAGAATCTTGCTGAACCGGCTTTTTTTCTGGACTTGATTTTTATTTTTTTCCATGACTCAGCTGAAAGTTTCCATCACCCACCTGCTGGTTGTGTTGCAACACCTGCATTAATACGCTGCCGCAGGATTTTGGGATGACTTCAGGTTGAAGTATATATTATAGAAGCAGCCTTATAAGTCATTGCAGGAAAAAAAACAAAAGTTTATTTTGATCAGTTGGATGCTAGACCTTTATTGTCCTGAGAAAGCATTGGAAGTTGCATATTTTCTATGCCTGGAAAAACACACATATGGTCTGAATTGAACAATACAGTTCTGACCACTTACAGTTGTACAGAACTGCATAACAGGTCTGTGATTTTGGCTAAAAACTGCATAATTTTAATCCATAATTATCTTCACCCGCACCTGCGCTGATGTACACGCTGGACGGGGCAAATTGTTGTTGAGTGTTTGTGCAATGGGCATGTGAATTATGTGCTTAATTTAAACAGTTCGCAAAAGTTTGATTGACAGCAATTTAAAAAGGAGAAATACTTAGAAATGCAAAAATGAAATTATCTTTTAATTACATGTGTTGTCGTTCGTAAGAAAAAGGCCTCATGATTTTCATGGGAGGGGCACTTTGATCAATAAACCGAATCATGTTCCTATGATCCAACCTTATCGATCAGTCTTGATGCAATTTGTTAATCTTACATTTAAATATTCAAAACAACCATCCCAGTAGACACCAAACATGTGATGTGATGTGTGCAAAAACGGATCAGTCCATCATTCCAGTCCAATGTGTGGAAACACTTTGGATTTAGCAAAGACATGTCCATACAGTGTGCTAGAATTTTCCAATAATTTATATTATTTGGATGTGGAAATACAACAGTGGGCTGAACTTTAGGAAACTAAAATGTGAATGGGTTTGGCATTAATTCTTGTTCACTTGTTCGAACTGTACACTTATTTATTTAATTTAGACTTGATTATCTAGCCAGACATGCACCTGCATATTTATCTCTGAGTCACACTGGTTGAAGCTTTGGCTAAAGAAGTCCAGGATCAATTTCTGGTAAGTGAATTTTATCGCTCAAAGTGAACCAACATCAACTATGAATCGTGTCATCGAATCGTTGTTCTGCAGAATCCTCCCACCCTATAACCCTTGTGCTATCCTAGGCACTTTAACATTGGGAGTTGGGTCATCTAGACCCACTAGACAGTGCTCTGAACCTTTTTTCTTCAATGGTTTGTGATCTTCACTGGTGTCCATGGATTACATGAAATCTTTCCACCTTTATCCACCTTTGTCATGGTAGGGAGAACACGTCAATGCAAGGGTGGGGTCATCTGAGATAGCACAAGGGATAAATTACAGATTAATGTTTGTACCCCTCACAAATGTCATGCAGTTAGGGAACTGAGACCATTTGTTTTCTGGGTCAGAGAAAAGGGCACTGAAAGATGATAAGCCATGCACAAACTAGAGGAAAAGTTGAAGAACACAAACCGTAGCGCCTCTCTGCATCAGTTTTAGTGTGAAGCGTTTGCGCAACGGCTTCTTCCTACTGTTTTTGTGCTTCTCAGACAAAACCTTTGTTCAGTTTCAAGCTTTCGCTCAGCAGCCGTGTTCCATAAGTGTATTAATAGCCTCGACTCGCTGAATGTCATCTCTCACGTTCAGATTCCAGTCTCCGGTCTCTGCCAGATTTGTAATGAGGAACATCCTAGCATTTCCCTGTCATTTTCCATTATTCCCCTCTTTTTTTTCTACATTGGCTGTTTCTGGTTTTTGTTATTTTTGCCTTCACCCTGCCCGCCAGGTGCACCCTGCTGACTTTGACCGTGTTTTCTGGACGTAAACCTCTGGACTTGTCAGTCTTTGTTGTTTGGCGTTGGAGCTTTCCCCGGTCATCCTGGCAGCAACACGAGCTAGGACAGGTTTCCTCCTTCTTCCTGCGGACACAGCATCAGAGCTGAAAGCTCTGTCCAAACATGATGGGCTTTCTAATGTAATTTCACTGAAGATAAAAGCTCATAATGTATCCTCAACTTCACCGAGGTCAGTTTAACACAATAGACTTTTTCATTTGCTCCCCTCTCTGTTTGGTGTCAGTAAAAGCCTGTGAAACGTCACATAATGAAGCCATGCTGAATACTTTTCAAGGCCCTGACATTGGGTTCCTCTCTTCATTTCCAATGCTTTCTAGTTGTATAAAAGGCTTTTCATCGCCTTACTCATTCTAAAATCTCTAGGATTTTGATGGAATTCTTTGAAGCTATTCATGGGTGTTATAACCCTCCATATTTCATTTATTCTGTTCATTTTGGATCCTTTTATTACTTTTCAAGTTATTCTTCCCTTTTTTTCTTTCTGATTTAATTTTTTTGTCTTAAAATAGATATGTGCTTTTTAAATAGGATCTTCAGGCACACAGAGGTCCATTAAAGGCTGCAAACACTTACTGATATAAAGCATGTGTCTTTGTCCTCTTCTCTATTATTACCTAAATGCACACCTCATTAAATGTCACATTTATTTTTACAGTTACTTTTTCAAAACAGTTTTTAGATGTGGTTTGTGAGGATAAGACTTATCGGGGAGAAACATACTTCAAAGCACTGTGAAGATCTCCAACATTTGAGTTTTTTTGGTTCCCTTCACTATGGGTGCTCATGAACATTTTTTCTCTTTTTACTGTACATGTTTATTCTGCAGAGGTCCCACTCTGACACTGAAATACAGGACACAAAATAGAATATAAAGAAAAACAAAACGAATGTGACCACAGCCGTAACACTGATGGATAAGACATGTACAGTGCTCCGAAGAAAGACCAATGTCGTGGCAATGAGCAGTGAAATACGTGTTTACTTTGCAGGCCGTAAAAAAGAATGAACTAAACTGATTTAGAGACATTCAAATGCTCTACTTTTTCACCCTGTGATGCTGCTTTATCATACTTCATTTTTTATTTATTGGCATGTCTTTTTTTCTTTTTGAAGCACTAGTTGAAGGACCGTTTAGGCCAGGGATGGCAAACTCCAGATCTGGAGGCCCAGCTTCCTGCTGGTTTTCCAAAAATCCTCCCTTATCTACTGATGATTACCTGGATCAGGTATCTTTAGCCAATAAAGGAGCTTTAATGACCGGTTGGTTGGTTGGACGACAACCCTCGAGGCCTGGATTCTGATACCCGTAGTCCGGCAGCAGATAAAATCTAAACGATACCCATCACTACTGGTTTGGCCAGGCCCAACAGGATGATCCCAGCACCCTAAAAGGTATGCCAGGACTGCTGTCATTAGCTGGAGTGAAGGAAGCCCCAATCAAAAAGGCAGGAGGCGGGGTAGGGAAGCATGTAGAACCTTTCTGGTCCTCCTGTAGGCGGATCCCACACATGCAGCCACACTTAAACAAACAGAAACGCTCCAAAGGAATTATAGCTAACACTCCAGCCCCGTAACAGTTTCCTCCAGTGAAGTTCTCATTCCAGCCCGACTCCTGTACAGTTGTTTTCTGTCATTTCCCTCTGTATGAGACAGGCAGTGATGGCACGCACTGATGAATTGGCAAAGACAGATCAAACACTGGCTGTCAAGAGAGACGCCTTGCTCTGCAGAAGAACATCTATGTAATGCTCAAGCTTTTTGCCTCAGCCAATTCCAGCGGTTAGAAAGGATCAAACCTCTAATTGACTTCAGTTAGTGCAAAGACATGTTCAGGCTGCGTTTGATTATTAGAATGCAGACAAACTCTGACACCCAGACACTTACAGTGCCATAAAATCTGTTGGATGGCTTTCAGAAAGGAATCATTTCTCTGGCCCTGTGCCGTTAGCTAGCAGCTGGCCAGCTGTGACAGGGCACCAAACGAGAACCATGTGGCTGTGTTTACCTCTAAAAGTCTGCATATGCTAAAATATGCTCAGAACAACTGAAATGCACAAAGGAATTGTGGATGAAGCACACAGTCGACAGCAAGAAATATTTCACAATTTTATCCATGACTAGGTATGCAGTTATCAAAAAAATAATGGACCATGCTATTCAATGCAGAGCAGGGCTTCCATCCAAAGACTGGTTGAATAATAATAACTCTCGTTATCGCTTTTCTTTGTCCTCAGGAAGCAAGGAAAATCGGGCTTTAACAGCAGAGTTGTGCTGTGACCTGAAAATAATGCATTTCTTCTAGCCAATCAAATCCATCTGTTCTCTGTTGCCATGGCAAAAATTTGAGATGCTATTAAAGCCTTCTATTATTACAACCCCTTATTTTACCTCTATCTGCCATCACATTATTCACTCAAAGGTGTAAATGTATTGTTTTGTTTTTAAAGTTTATTTTCTCTTTTTAAAAAAACACCTATTGTTCAAAAAGAAACTAATCTTTATTTTATTTTTTCTAGATTCAAGAAATTAAAAGCTAAGATTGCACCATCCATCTGAGAAATTCTCCAACATACACAGTTAATGTTGAAAGAGTCTCCTTCCTATCATATTATTGAGATTGACTGTGATCCAAACCAAATGCTTCAGTGATTTCTTGAAAGAAAATACACTTATGGTGTAGCGGTATCGACATCCTGTCACTCGAAGCGGGGAAACGATATTCCCCAGAACGCCTGACCATTTCTTCCAAGTCTCAAATTTTTCTCTTAGGCTTTATAAATAGGACGCTTTTTGATATGTGAGATATATTATTAAAGTAGTGCACACATCAAACAGGATAAAACAGGATATACTCCACCAGCCCAGGCACTGCATTAGAGGACCTTTATATTGAACAACATTGGATATTACCACATGAAGATTTCATAAAAAGTTAGTTTTTTTTTTTTTTAAATCTGCAGGCTTCAGTTTCACCTAAAAAAAAGATCAGCTGAGTGTTTGACAAAAATAAAACAATGCATAAATCTATAAAACAGCTGGAATACATTTATAATCAAAGGGAGGAGGTGTAGTAAATAAAGAAAGGGATGAGAAATCCATTACCTTTTATTACTTTGTGCCACGACCCACGAGAACAAGCGGGTTCTCATGAGCTGACGTAGACCGGTGAGGAACACCCCTCAAAGAACATTCTGGTTGAGGAATCTGCACGACATTTAGGACATTTAGTGGATCCTAAACGCATCACAGAATGGCGCAAGCAGATGGATGATATTGAGAAGACGGCTGCAGACAAAAGAGCAGACGATTTCCTGGTGCACAGAAAGCGAGCAACAAATTAGAAGAATTGGTTTTAACGTGGATTATTGAGCAAAGCCGGAAATGTGAGCGTGCCTCCAGGAAAATGAAAGCAAAGAGGATCTTTGATACGGAGAAGGATGCTACAAAGAGAAAAGAAACGTTTGCAGCCAGGGCTAATCAGAAGATAATACAATGATTTTATCATTTCAATAAATCCTGAAATGTTTGTGATCAAATTTCATCACAAAATGAACCCATTAACCATCACCATTCTGTCTGTAATGGAATAAATGCAGAGGCACAAATACAGTTTGCACATCCACCTTTGCAAAAGTTTGGATGTTGTTTGTTTGCGTGGGATAAACGTAGACACGCTGGTGTCATGAAATGGGCGGCACCCACCAGGACCGAAAGAGCCTCAGAGATCAGGTCATCTTACTTCCGGATGGGAAGAGTTCATCAAAATTACATTACATAATTAATTTGTTCTTTATTGTGCGAAAGATAATATATGATTATATATTTGGATATAGTTTACTCTGAAAGGCTTAAGACAAGCATGAAATGAGCCTTTTGAATAACTTGCGAACATTACACTTGCTGTCTTTAACATATCATAGACATTGAGTTATTTTGAAAAATGCAATCAAACTTTTATAGTTTAGTTTAATTCAAACATATAAAAACAACAATAAATACATTTATACACATGTATAAATATACATACAGTCATTCAAAAGAGACTATTTGACAGAATAAAAATGATTCTGATGTGTTGTAAAAGTTAAATCCACTTCCTCTGAAAATGTAACTTACCTCTTTAAATAGCATGTCTTCTAAAATTTCCTTTTTTGCTTTGAATCCAAATGGGTGACCATGACGAGGTTGTCTGCACAGCTCACTGCTTACAGTAGGTTATGTAAAAACCAAAGAAAATGGTGATAAAGGGCTTCAAGGGAGATGAGAAACCACAGAAGACGCCTGACATTCACCAATGACATTTGGTGGTACACCATCTGAAGAACCAAAACCACAACAAGCCTGGAAAACATTCTAATGTGACAGACAGCCCTAAGAATGCTAAGCAATGAACGCCGGCAGTCGGTAGACGATGTTGCACAGCTGCTGTCAGACAAGTTTGTTGATTCTTTCAGGCAGTGAAATAAGCCCACATGTCAAGCACTGCCCCAAAACACAGCCGAATGGAAATGTTATACCCATTATCTGCTAGTATTTAGGATTTGAAACTGCTGGCTGTTGCAACACAGCTCTTTAAGACTGCAATCGTGGTGTCCATGTCCACAGGTTTCAACAAGCAGAACTTGTGCTTATGGACTTCAATTGTTCTGGAGCAGTGTCTGTGCAGTGACAAGTTTAAACACTACAACTTGTAGAGGGACCTTTTGCATACCACTTATGATGATTGTTTTGCAACTTTTTCTAATTATTGGAGGCAAAGAAGTTATTTTGTACGCTATGCAGCCTTTGAGCACTTGGAATGGTACCTGCAACTGCAATCAGACTCGAAAACATTCACAGTGTGTCCAGATAACAGTAATCTTTTACTTAAGTAAAGATTTGTGTGTGTACAATATCACCACGGGCTAATCCTGTATCCTGTTCAGTATATAAAGACATTGATTAAAAAATGTATTTAAATCAATTATACTAGTAAAATACAAATAATATAACTTATAAGAGTAACCTCTAAAAAACAAAAAAGGTTAGCAATCTAAAACAATGTCTTCTTTAACCAATGTAAAACTTATTTTTGAAGCATTTGGTGGCTTTTTAAACATTTTTACTGTATTGTGACTTGTGTTCTTCACAAGATAACAACTTCATATTTAACATGTGATATTTAACATGTGAACATATGATCCTACATTTTTCCGCTACAGTGCAGGCTCCGCACCTGAACTTGTAGTCATGACAACGCGCAGCAACACATAAAAAAACAGTCCGCTTTTTGTGAAAAAGTGATCTAAACTGAACAAAAAACAAGAATAAAGTACTAAAACTGATTGAAAAATATTTTTTTTTGTAAATGACCATGGTATAAGCGGGTTAATGGCCTTCGAAGTGTGCGGTTACTACTTTTTAACGCACTTCGCGTCGGACGGTTCAGGCTTCCACGGCGTGTGTTAAAAAGTAGTAACCGCACACTTAGTTCAGCCATTAACCCTTACTTATACCATGGTCCGGGTGAATACTCGATTCTGATTGGCTGCTGGGTATGCGTTAAAACCTGATAACCGCACGGTGAAAAAAGAACTTCCGGTCACATATCACTGCGCTAGAATAAACGTAAAACATACGTTAAAAGACGTTATTTCACAGTTTACAACAACACAGCAAAAGACATGAGTGATTTTGTTGTTTCTTTTAACTTGTTCGGTGAATTTGATAATTTTGATGACTGGGATGCAGCCACAGAGAAAGAGAGACAAGAACATCAAAAGAGGGAGAGGAGACAAGGAAGTGTCACCGGAAGAATTGAACTTTTTGGAAGATGACAAGGATGAGGTAAACACAAAGAAAATCACGAAATGGGCAGTTAATATATTTCGAGAATTCCTGGCTCAAAAAAACATGGATATTAACTTTGAAAACTACACTGCCACCACTCTCAATGAGAGTCTGCGGCTTTTTTATGTGTCTGTTCAGTCCACTAAGGAAGGAGGAGAGTACAGTGTTGCCAGTCTGAGGAGCTTGAGAGCCGGCATCAATCGCCACCTAAGAGACGTCAACATCATCAGCGACACCGTGTTCAAAAGCAGCAATGCGGTTTTTAAGGCAATAATGAAGCGCTACAGAAAGAGTGGGAAAGACACCAGCTCCCACCATCCTCGTATTCCTGAGTCGGACCTGGAGAAAATCAGATGCTCATCTGCGCTGTCTCCCGACACGCCCCCTCGGCCTCGTCAGAAAGGTGTGGTTTGACATCCAGCTGTGTTTGGCTCGACGTGGGAGGGAGGGGTGCCGTGAGCTGACCATGGCATCTTTCAGCATCCACAGAGACGAGGCAAGCGCGGAATACCTCAGCCTATCACATAATCCGGACACTAAAAACCACAAAACTCCAAACGACCCACACAAGCAAAACCTAAGAGGTTTTATGTTTGCAAGACCCGGGGATCCTCTGTCCCTTACTTAAATTATGTTGGCATTTCACAGCATCGTACTGTAAATTTTACTGACATTAACCTTGTAAGAATAAAAAAGATGTTTTTAACCGAAACTTTGGCCAAATGCTTGATTTTTCTTGGATAAAAATAAAACCTACTTTATTACGCTTTACAGTTTCTTTAAATCTTTATGTTCGTTAGAAACCTACACTCTTTCCCCTGCAGAATCACCTTCATGAGTTTAAACAAAAACAAAACAAAGTCCCAAAAATTATTTCTGACAATCTGCATCGGTGATCAAAAAAAGGCACATGTGGTGATATTTACTTTGCCTTCAATATAAAAACCAAAGTAAAATAAAATTTAAAAAAGTGCCTTTTATTATAAACAACAAAGAATCAACGCAGAGTCATAAATATGTAAAATAGATATTTTATTACTCACTTCTCAAAGGCCTAATGTAATCAGTGCCTTTATGGGAAATATATTAATGGAGAAAAATATATTAGATATTCTTTTAAAAAAATAAAGGCCAGTGGTTTTTAGTGTTTAAATATTCGGTAGATTTTTTTTGTTCCACTAACGGTTAACTTTGTCTGAAAATCTATATCTGAAAAACTTTTCAAAAGTTTTATTATATTAATTTATTTTTTTTACCTCTCCAATGTGGACTAAATCTTTTCCTGAGAGTAATTCCAATTACATCACTTAATTAATATGTAGTTTTAACATTTTAATCAAATGTTTAAAGGAAAGTATTACTTCCATCACAGACTGCAAAAAGTATATCCTTAAAACAAAAATCCTACTAGAATATATTGTTGATGTATATAAAAATGTCACATGTTGACATGTCTAAATATTAATTAATTGTAACTTTTTAAACATGAATAATTTACTCTTGTTAAGATAATAAAAACAATCATTTTCTAAAGTTCTAAAATCAATTTCTACTGAACTGAGTTTTCCTAATGACTTATTTTACAGATTGTTGTGCATTCACATATAAGTGAGTTCACAATATGTATTTGAAACAGTTTAGCTTTAACTAAACAATTAAAAAATGGCTCAACATTTACACTTTCAAACATAAACCTCCAACTGTTTTTTTTGTTTGTTTTTTTGCATGTCGATGAAGACTCTCATTCATCCAGGTTGATTCCATCATAGAAGTAATAGGTTTAGGGGATGTCATCTGGACTAGTTTTTAAAAGACGTTTCACCTCTTATCCAAAGGCTTTGTCAATTCTAGGAACCTGCCGGAACTTTTACTTTTTGTATTTGATGTGAACATTAGTATATGAAGTAAACACAACTTTTGTATATTTCTCTTGTACTGTCCGTACATTTTACTGGTTTTTGACATCAACAGCAGGAACCTACAGGTGAAAATAGCCTTCTAACTAAATCTGTTTTTATGTCTATCATGAAATTACATCTAAAAGAATAAATCTAACTCAAAGCTGTGTTTACACTAAGCGCAATTTGCATGTCAAATTCCCGTTGGCCGTCTGTATTTGGACGTGTGGCGATTTCGCTGTTCAACGCTTGTCCACAAATTTCTTTATAAGCTTGACGCCCCAGATCTATGTGGGAGGAGCTACCGCCAAATGTGTCTGTAAATGTGTCTGTGTCTATCTCATGTACAGTGCTTGGAAGACACAGAGGATGTTGAGAGATCAGTTTTATTTATTTTGAAGAGTTCCATAAAAACATATATGTAATCACGTCTCCATGTCTGGGTTCCTGAGCACATTGCGACGCTTAAATTGCACTGTTGCCAAAGCGACATGCAGCACCTGCCGCAGGACTTCAGATCGTATATCTCTTTTGACCTAACATTAAAGCTGGACAACTCGCGTTCAGTGTGAATGCGGCCTTACGCACACCGTAACCACTAGCGATCATGACCGCATAAAATAACATGATTTGAATTTTTGTAAATGTGAAAAAATGGCTTTTTTTATTATCAACAAAAACCAAATAACTAAATGATTACAGATTTATAATACTTTCTCAAAAAAGAAAAACCCTAAATTTCTTCTTAATAAACCTCATTTTCCAAATCAAACAAAGCACACTGCAGCTGAGCTACAAACAGTACCTGTTGATAAAAGTCCTTACTTATACTTTACAAGATGCATTACCAACAGGCCTTCCTGCGAATATGCGCGCTCGTTACAATCTTGTTTCAGCCTTTGCTCGAACATAATGTGCCCCCGTGGGCAGTGCATATGTTCTTTAATTCCATCAGAGTGTGACTGCTGCACATACAGTATGATGTAGACTGGGGTGATTGGTGATATTACCAGGCACCTGTATATTTCAGATGCGGAGAGCCACACTGATGCCACACCAGGAATACTGATGAGCTCTATCCGAGAATGGAAGCTTGACACGGATGCAAATCCAGTGCTACTCTTGACTGTGTCCATGCTCTCTTAGCACCTTGCAGCATTACCCGTGAAATGATAATAGAAGCTCTTTTTATTCAGCTAAAGTAATGATGGACAGCATCCATAACCATCAATGTTTAAGTAATAAGCATATTCACCTTGTCTCTAACCCAGAGAAGCACATTAGATTTGGCTTTTGGTTTTGTTTAAACCCGACGATAATGCATTCATCCAAATTGACGGGTTCCAAAAAAATACATAAACATACGTGGGATTATTTTATCAAGCTTTTAACATTTTTCTTGAGAAAAGGCTAGTCTGATTTAAATCACCTCTTGGACAAGCTAAGAGTTTCTCTAGGTCATTCTCCCTGTTCTAAAATTCAAACGAAGCTGCTCATGTGAGAAATTTAGCTGCATTACATTTGAGCGATGATCCTGGAGCTTACCTGTTTGGAGATGGCTGAACGCTTGCATCAGTGACATCAAGACCTGGATGACAATTAATTACCTCCTCTTGAACCCAGAAAAAACAGAGGTCATTATACTTGGACCTAAAAACCTCAGAGATGCTCTGTCTGCTCAGATAGTCTCCCTGGATGGCATAAGTATAGCCCCCAATTCCACAGTTAGAAACCTTGGGGTTTTATTTGACCAGGATTTATCATTTAAGGCTCACATATCTCAGGCGTGTAGAACTGCCTTTTTCCATCTGCGGAATATTGCTAAGATCAGAAATATACTTTCTAAGAGTGATGCTGAAAAACTCATTCATGCATTTGTTACGTCGAGGCTGGATTACTGTAACTCCTTGTTAGCAGCGTGTCCTAAGAGTTCCTTAAGAAGTCTCCAGCTTGTTCAGAACGCAGCAGCTAGATTGTTAGCTGGAACTAGCAGAAGAGATCACATCACTCCTGTGTTAGTTTCGCTCCATTGGCTCCCAGTTGATTCCAGAATCAAGTTCAAGATCCTCCTGTTAACCTATAAGGCCTTACATGGAATGGCCCCGTCCTATATTAAGGACCTCATAGTCCCTTACCATCCAATGAGATCACTTCGCTCGCAAAATGCAGGACTGCTTGTGGTTCCTAGAATTAGTAAAAGTACAGTTGGAGGTAGAGCGTTTAGCCACCAAGCCCCTGTCTTATGGAATAACCTCCCAGCTCATGTAAGAGAGGCCGACTCAGTTTCTACATTTAAAGTTAGACTGAAAACATTCCTCTTTGGACAGGCTTATTGTCAGACTAGTTAGTATTCAGAGATTATTTAACTTAATGTTAAGTTGTTTAAATTAAACTTAACTATTTCTTTTAAAAGGCTGCTAGAAGTTGAAGCTGGGGTAACTATGGTGCACTGGGGTTCTGTCTTCTTTTCTTTTCTACTTCTACCCTTCCTCTCCTCCATTCCTGATCATAATTTATCACTTAGTTCTCCATGCCTCTGTCTGGTACAGTGCGATTCATGTATTGTCCCTCTTTTCCTCTCCCCTCCTGGGGAGTGGGAGTGCTTCCAGACTCCAGTTGGCTCATCCGTGCTCCTGTTCCTGACCGTCTACCTCGCCTTTGCTCCCGCTCCTACACCTGGCTGTGGTTCCTGTCTCCGGCTCATCTCTGGCTCGTCTCTGCTCTGTACCTGACCGAGTACCTCGTCTTTGCTCCTGCTCCTGGCTGTGGTTCCTGTCTCCAGCTCGACTCGCGCCTTTGACTGTCCCCACAACCACGACTGGATGAAGTTCGTCTGCTGGACTTTATATATGTAGTTATAGATTTAGATAAGTTAATTATTCTCTAAGAGTTCTGGTACATCGCCTGTCCGTCCTGGGGGAGGATCCCTCCTTCATGTGGGCACCCCTGAGGTTTCTTCGTTTTTTCCGGAATCCGGTTTTTTTGGGAGTTTTTCCTTACCGCGAAGGGGGGTCTAAGGGCAGGGATGCCAGTATAGCTTAGTCAGTTTGTTAATCCATTTTTGTATTTTCCTATTGAACTCTTTGTATTCATGATCCTTTTGAGTTCATGTTTTACTTCGAAGCCCATCGAGACGACTGTTGTTGTGATTTTGGGCTATACAAATAAAATTGAATTGAATTGAATTGAAGAAATGCAAATGCGCACATGCAGAAACATGCACCAAGTGTCAGACTAAGGTGAAAACACACGTATGATACTTTAGTTCGCTTAGTAAATTTTTTTACGTGTATACATAAATAAAATTAGGTGATCTGTACAGTGACTTGTGACCACATTAATATTGTTTAGCTTCGGCTAACCCTGTCTTTTCTTTAAGGTAAGAAAGTGTGATTTTCAGACTGTAAGTTACCATGGAGAGAGTTGTAGCTGCCAAAAATTGCATAACAAAGAACTTAAAAAAAGGAGGCGCTCTGGAGAATAAGTTGCACAATTGGGAGAAAAGTGCAACCCTTCTGAACAAATCTGGTAAAACTCTGCGTTCACACTGACCGTGATTCACTTGTCATATTTGGGTCCGCAGCCTCTTTTTTGAGGCAAGTCAAATTTGATGCTCAATCCTTTTCTAAAAATGTGTTTAGAACATTCAGATTCTCCTCCATGTTTGTTTTGGTCTGTTTTTCTTCTGTGTTACTGATACTGATATGATATTGTCAGTAAAAAAATTCATTAGCCTATTTATGTTTTTGCTTTTTTGTTTTTTAAATCACATAAGTCGCTTTTGAGTAAAAGTCGCACTTCTGGCCAAACTATGCAAAAAACTGCAGCTTATACTCTGAATAACACAGAATGTACTGTATATATGTGTGTGTGTTTGTGTCTTTATCTTCTTTTACTTTGTTTACTTTTATTTTCCAAGCCATTCATGACTAATCATTTTAAGTTTGATATGTCTATATACAATTCTGTTTGCCTTCTTTAGATTTTTTGTTGTTGTTGCTTTGATGGCTTGAAATAAGCAATTTTTAATCCCAAATTCCAGGTGTTTTGAGCTGTTTTTTTACCTCTCAAGCTTGAAGCAGAGTTCCATCTATTTAAAAAAAATGCTTTTCCCTTAAAATCTTCTGTTCCGCAGCAACCCATTTACAATAAAAGCAAGGGTTCGACTTCCCACTATAAATTCACTTATTCTTATTTCAGTGAAGGCTGGCAGTTATTTAAAAAAATGGGGAAAAAAGCCTTGAGAATTTCAATGACTTATTTGAGCAAAACCTTGGGCGTTAATAGGCTACAGTGGAGTGCTTTCAGTACAGTACAGGGAAAGTCAACACGTGTCCTCTTCTGAAACTTGACTGTGCTTTGAAAACAACCACAGCTTTAGATGAGACTTCACATACAAAACCATGACATTAAGGTTGAGCAAGAAATGAAAGATGAAACACAATTCCTTTTTTTTTCTTTTGAAGGGCCTATATCATGCTTTTCTTCAGCCTTACAGGGTAGACTATATCCATATATATGATAATATATTACCTTTGACACACTAAAAAAACATTTTTTTATTTAATATGAGTAATTTTTTTTGCTTTTCCTACCCAGAAATAAGACGACTCGATCCCTGAGGCACTGGCTTTCACAACTTGAGGCTTGCCCATTTCATGACTTCAGCCTAGAGCTGGCCTCGGCAGCGTGTCTGTGCTTTGCTCATGAAAAAAAACAACATCGGAACTTTTGCAAAGATGGAAGTGCATAAAGTAGAGGGACAGTGTTTTGATGATCACCGCTACATCCTTGTGAGGAATAAACATTAAGATACACTTAAAAGCTCTAAAATGTTGATTGTGCATGATATAGGAGCTTTAACTTAACAAAGTGATGAGGAAATGAATGTGTAAGGAGGAACATTAGGCTACTGGAAGGAATCTGTCGACAAGGAAACACCACCAAATGACGGTGCTGTGTATTTATCAACTAAATAATCTCAGACAGGGAGACTGGTGTCTTTACTTTCACCATTTTCTACACGAATCAAAAAGTAATCCTGTTTTTTTATCCTTTTCTATGTTATTTGAATTAGCTGCACTTCGTTTTAACTTTATTAACTTGTATCTTTGCAGTTTAAGTGTAATCCTTTAAAAAAAAAAAAAAAAACACTTACCGTAGGTATTTGTCTTATCAGGAAGTCTCCCAGATGGAAATTTTATTAATGTTTGTTTTGTTTGAGTAACATGATTTCCTGCCAAGAGATGACAGAAAAAAAAAAAAAAAAACATAAAAAACTGGTTTTGGCTGTCAGAGCGGTTTCTGGTTGTAGTAACCCTTCCTGTAAAGTACATAGAAGACGTACTTGTTGAGGAGCAGTGCAGGGGGTGCAGAAAACACTGTATTTTTTACGTAACAAAGTTTTCAAACAGCTTTTTTTTCATCTGCTTTCATCTTATTCACAACAATTTGAATAAAGAAATAATCGGAAAGACAATTATAATTTAATATTTATTAAACATGTCCTTCATAATCAGAAAAATGCTACAAGAACATGTTAAAAACCCTCATTTCATCAGAGTGGGTAGCTTCATAGCTAAGATCACTTAATAACCCCATGATGATGACACGGCTTTGTAAAACATAGACAACATCGGTATACAGTGACAGCTAGAAGTAGCATGCAAAGCCTGCACACCAAAAGCTCAAACCTCCATACTTTGTAAATCAGACATCTTGCAAATTAGAAAATTAACCCCGTTGCAGAGTTTTGAACTGGGAAAATGACCCTCCTTGTGTTTAGAGATATAAAGGATATTGTTTATTTTTTGACTTTGAGACGCTTCATGCTACTGTCTAACTATGTTGTCACATGGGGGCCCAAGTCTGGGTCTCCCTGTGCCAGTCCCCAGCCCGGATAAAATACAGGGTTAGTGTCAGGAAGGGCATCCAGCCTATGACTCTCTAACAAACCACCTTTATGTAACAGTAGCTACGTTTCCATAAACTATGATATTGGATTTGCTGTCATAAATTTGCCAAATGGAAATGGAATTTGGAAAAAGCTCGCATTAATCAAAAAAAGGTATATACACTTGGAGGAGGTGGCGTATATTGAATCGATATTGAAATATTTAGCAAAACTGTTATGGAAACACTTTTGGAATTAATTGAGTCACGTGACCGACAAGCGAATGACAGTGCGCTTCTTGGTTGCCTTGGTCACTGCAGAGCGAGCACCGCAAGATGTCCCACAGCATCACACCGCTCATCAAAAGTTGAGTGTCTTGCCGACTTGGTGGATCCACAGCTAATCTGTAAAATCACCAACCACCATTTCCCAAAATTGCTTCATCGAAATGCGCTCCCTCGTGTAAGGAGCATGGCGTTCCATGGTCTAAATAAGATGCAGACGTCTCCTTTGATGGATGATGATGAGCACTAGTGCCGTGGCAGAAATTTGAATGAATCTGCTGTAAATCACAGTAGTGTTCACATCCGTCACCATGTTTTTGAAAGACGTATCATGTGAGTTGGTTTGTGTTTATTTGCATAATTATGATTTAATGGAAACAGAGTAATTGCAAAATAGTGTTTTTCTAAACCTCTCTAGAATTTCTATAGTTTTGCTCCAATGTTTAAGGGAAACACAGCTAATGGAAGCTGATTGGCTGTGGCCAACCCCTGTAGGGATATGCTGAAAGGTGAACAAGTATTTTTTTTACTTTCGATTTGAAGATAAAACGATTCGCATCATTTTAAGCTGCTCTAAACCACGGGTAAAAGAGAATCCAGAAGTAATAAATAAACATATCTGCCTAGATAACACTGATGTCATATTTAAAAAAATGGCTTTGTGCCAAGCCTTTGAAAATGATATTTTGAGTCATATTGTTAAGAAACTTTATATATTTATTCTGTATTACAATGTTTTCATTGAATTTGAATCCACACCTGAAAGCTTCATACATGCTGAATTTAAATCACACCGGGAAGCAAAAACGATTCATTAAAATGCAAACAAATGTTTTTTCTTTGTCACTGCAGCCTGCAGACAACAAAGAGTCTGGAAGCAAAAGCTTTGATGAAATCATAGAGCCATTTATTATTCTGCTTTCTGACTGTGACTGCTCTGTTGATTCCAGCAGACCTTTCCCTCTGCTACTAATCAGGTCTTCTCTGTGGTCAGAGGTGGGTTTCTGCAGAGGAGTGCTCTGCAGGTGGAGGCAGGCAACAGACCAGCTTCCACAGCCCCACACAAAGAACAGTCAAATAAAAAAACAGGAGGTACGTGACGTGTGAGGTCAGAGAGATGCACCCTGGATAAGACAAAAACAAGGCTCAGCTGGACACTTGATTTAAGGTCACGCCACGGAAGGGAGTTTATTATTCTCTGAAGTTTATCCACTGCTCTCTGTCAAGGAACTACATCAGGACTCTTTTTCTTCACCTGACAGCTTATTTCTTGTTGGATCTCTAAATGGTCTGTTTGGGAGAAAAATGTTAAGGAGACATGAAAGTTAAAAATATTTTTGGAGTGCAGCCCTGAAAGGTTTCCCCTCATATTACTCTGTGGATGATTGGTTGAGCCGCAGGTGGTGGCGCGGTCCACACAGTTAGTTCCTGCTTTTACTGTAATGTTTGGCGTCCCAACGGGGGCTGCAAAAAGCCAAAATGAGGATGCATCAAAAGGTTTTAGGTGCTTCAGTGTGCCAAGAAACATCTCAAGGTTACTCAGGGGCTTCAGGGCTTAAAAAAACAAAAAAGAATTTGTAAAAGGAAATGCATTAGAAAATTATTTTGTCTCCTGGACATGTATCATAAACGCAGAAGTAACTTTCTAGGTTGAAATATTTTGACTTCACTTGATTTTTTTTTCTTTATTTCAAGCAAATGAGTTATGAATGACTGCTTCCTGTGACGTAATTTCCGGGTGAGCCTTTCCCAGTTCGTGTGTGACTGCTGTCACACATCTAGCACCTTTTAGTAGCGAATACACTACTGTTAAATCGCTTGCTGTTCACTTTTCACTTTTCTCATTTTGCTAAATAAACCACTTCTCTTTACCTAAACACCGCTAGCCTTAGCTTAGAACCTAGCATGGCCACCAGTCTTTCCGCCTCTCCTCCTCTCTCCTGCCCCATGTGCCATATGTTTAGTGATGATCCTGCCTACTTTAGTGAAGATAGCGGTAGGTGTGTTAAGTGTAGTTTTGCGTTAGACTTGGAGGCCAGGCTGGAGCAGTTACAAGCGCGGCTCCGCACAGTGGAAGCTAAGTAGGCTAGCCAGGTCGTTACTCGTAGTGCGGGCCGCGCTACCAGGGCTAACTTAGTTAGCACCCCAGCGCCCTCCCAACAGCCGGGAGACAGTCAGGGGTTTGTACTGGTTGGGAGGAAACATAGTGCTAAACGCAAAAACTTAGAGCACCCGAGACTCCACGTTAGTAATAGGTTCTCCCCCCTCAGCGACACACCCGCTGAACCCTCAACCCTGGTTAAGTTAAACGTAACTTCGGTGTGTAAACTGGCTAAGACGATGTCCGACACTGTAGTTTTCTATGGTCCCCTGCCGAACTTAGTCAATGATGAAATGTACATCCGCTTTTCATCATTTAACCGCTGGCTTTCTAGATGGTGCCCAGAAAACGGTGTTGGTTTTGTGGATAACTGGAGCGCGTTTTGGGGGAAGCCCGGTCTCATGCAGAGAGACGGCGTCCATCCCACCCGGGACGGTGCCGCTCTTCTTTCTAGAAACATTTCTGCTAGCCTTAGTCTGTTAACCTGACAATCCAGAGACGAGACCCGGGCGCAGAGCAGCAGTGTAAAACGCTCCTCTGAGCCTCCCTTAGGGTTAGTGCCGGTGCAAAACCCATGCAGGGAAAGTCAAGCAGGTTCGAGCTTTAGCTTACGTGCTGAAAGACAAATGAAAGGAGCGCGTCATAGAAACCTTAAAGTGACAGACAGCAGTTCTTACAAGCAGAATTATGATGTAATTAAATGCGGTTTATTAAACATTCAATCCATTTCCTCCAAGTCCCTCTTAGTCAATGAGTTAATCATTGATAACAACCTTAGTCTTTTAGCCTTAACAGAAACTTTGCTCCAACAGGATGACTATGTTAGATTGAATGAAGCAACCCCCCCCACTTATGCTAACTATCAGAAATCCAGGATTTCAGGGAAAGGATGTGGTTTGGCAGTAATATCACAGTCTAGCTTACTTCTCAACCCTAAAGTTAAAAATGCTTATAATTCATTTGAAAAAATCATATTGTCTATAAGTCACCCAAACAGGAAAACTCGAAAACCTGTTTTACTCATAATTATTTATCGCCCCCCCGGCCCATTTTCAGAATTTTTAACTGAGTTTTCCGACTTCCTATCGACTATCGTCTTAGATTCTGATCAAACTATAATAATAGGGGATTTCAATATTCATGTTGATGACCCCAGTGACTGTCTAGGAAAGGCTTTTGCAGCTTTATTAGATGATGTTGGTTTCTCCCAAAGTGTGAATGAACCCACTCACTGTCATAAGCACACCCTGGATCTTGTTCTAACCCATGGGATAGAGATCAGCCAGCTGAGTGTCCTTTCTCTTAACCCCATCATTTCTGATCACTTTATGATTACCTTCCAGTTTATACTGGCACATCCTTCTTCCCCAGTGAATAAGAAACAGCTTAGAAGAACCTTAACTGACCGTTCTGTGTCTGAGTTTAAACACACAGTTCAGCCAGTACTTAGTGATATTCTGAGAAAATACTCTGAGACCAGCTCCCATAGCATCAGTCCTAGTATAAATGACCACTTTGTTAATGATGCCTTACAAGCCCTCAGGAGTACACTCCATGTTGTTGCCCCCTTGAAACTTAAGTTCGTCAGACAAAACCGAGTAGCACCGTGGTTTAACGCTGAAACTCGTTCTCTTAAACAAGAAACCCGTAAGTTGGAAAGAGAATGGCGCCGCTCCGGTTCAGAGCACTCTCTGGATATCTGAAAACATAGCCTATTAAATTATAAAAAAGCTCTGCGTAGAGCTAGAAGCCAGTACTATTCAACCTTAATATCAGATAATGGAATGATCCAAGATTTCTTTTTAGCACTATTGCTAAATTAACTCGCAGTCAGAGCTCATTAGAACCACAAGTTCCTGTTTCTCTCAGCTCTGATGATTTTCTTACATTTTTCGATAGTAAAATCTCAAATATTAGACATAAGTTAAATCAAGTTATTCCTACTATCAGCCCAGAACAGGCTGAAGCGGTAGAAATGGAGGCATCCATAGAAACCTCTGTAACATTAGACTGCTTCACTGCTGTGGATCAAGCGGAAATAACATCAATTATTAGGTCCTCCAAATCCTCAACGTGTCTGTTAGATCCAATTCCCACTAGACTTTTTAAAGAAACTTTTCCCCTAAATAATGATCCCATATTAACAATGATAAATACCTGTCTGCAAACGGGTTACGTGCCACAGTCTTTTAAATATGCAGTTGTTTAATCTCTTCTGAGAAAGCCCAGTTTGGATCCTAGCATGTTGGCCAACTATAGACCGATATCAAACCTGCCCTTTATTTCTAAAATCCTAGAAAGAGTTGTAGTTAAGCAGCTTTACTGCCACCTACAGGACAACAGCTACTTTGAAGACTTTCAGCCGGGGTTTAGACCCCACCACAGTATGGAAACTGCACTAGTTAGAGTCTCTAATGACTTGTTATTGGACTCAGAAAAGGGACTACTTTCTATTCTGGTCCTGTTGGACCTCAGTGCAGCCTTTGACACTATCGACCACAGTATTTTACTCCATAGACTAGAGCATGATATAGGGATCAGAGGATCTGCTCTCCAGTGGTTTAAATCCTATCTGTCCGATAGGTATCAGTTCGTTAATGTAAATGGCCTTTCCTCTCACTGCACTCGAGTCAACTATGGAGTCCCACAGGGCTCAGTCTTGGGACCGATCCTTTTTACGCTTTATATGCTACCCCTAGGAAACATAATCAGGAAACACAGCATTAATGTTATGCCGACGATACGCAGTTGTATTTATCCATGAAGCCTGACCAGAATGACCAGATAGAGAAACTGAACGCCTGCATCAGTGACATCAAGACCTGGATGACAATTAATTACCTCCTCTTGAACCAAGAAAAACTGAGGTCATTATACTTGGTCCTAAAAACCTCAGAGATGCTCTGTCTGCTCAGATAGTCTCCCTGGATGGCATAAGTATAGCCCCTAATTCCACAGTTAGAAACGCTGGGGTTTTATTTGACCAGGATTTATCATTTAAGGCTCATATATCTCAGGCGTGTAGAAATGCCTATTTTCATCTGCGGAATATTGCTAAGATCAGAAATATACTTTCTAAAGGCCCGTACACACCGGGACGAATATTCGCCAGGCGTTATTCGCCAGCGTTTTTCGCCACGTTTTTTGTGTTCACACCCAGGCGATTTTCGCTGACGATGAGTCGAGCGAACATGCAATTTCATTCCCTGACGTTAGATGGCGCTTAATGTAAACAGAAATACTCCTGTACACAAGGTGGCGCTGCGCAACTTTACGCTTCTCAAAGTCGCTTTTCACTCAGAAGAAGAGAGCAAGTATTTACGCGATTGTCAGAATCAAACAAAGAAAACATGAATATTTCAAGCACCAGTAGCTCCAACTGGTGCTTGGTTCGGGGATATTTTAGAATGTCCATCATTATTTCTTCGCGGCAGTGTAGACGCTACTTGACGTCTATCTTCTTCGCTGGTATGTGTGCTCAGCAAGGCAGTTTTGTGTTTGAGCGCCCCCAAGTTGTGTTTTACTGTAACTTCAGAAGCTCCAGACACGTGTGCAAAAGCGCCATTCTCATTGGTCGAGTAGATTTCGACGCGACGCGTCGAAAAAAAAAAACGAACCCGAGGCGTTTTTTTTTTTTTGACGCTTTAACGCGTGGCGTTTTTTCGCGTCGGTGTGCACACTCACATTGGTGCCCTTTGTTTAGTCACGAGGCGTTAAACGTCAGCGAAAATCGCCGGCGAAATTCGTCCCGGTGTGTACGGGCCTTAAGAGTGATGCTAAAAAACTCATCCATGCATTTGTTACGTCGAGGCTGGATTACTGTAAGTCTTTGTTAGCAGCGTGTCCTAAGAGTTCCTTAAGAAGTATCCAGCTTGTTCAGAACGCAGCAGCTAGATTGTTAGCTGGAACTAGCAGAAGAGATCACAGCACTCCTGTGTTAGTTTCGCTCCATTGGCTCCCAGTTTATTCTAGAATCAAGTTCAAGATCCTCCTGTTAACCTATAAGGCCTTACATGGAATGGCCCCGTCCTATATTAAGGACCTCATAGTCCCTTACCATCCAATAAGAACACTTCGCTCGCAAAATGCCGGACTGCTTGTGGTTCCTAGAATTAGTAAAAGTACGGTTGGAGGTAGAGCGTTTAGCCACCAAGCCCCTGTCTTATGGAATAAGCTCCCAGCTCATGTAAGAGAGGCCGACTCAGTTTCTACATTCAAAGTTAGACTGAAAACATTCCTCTTTGGACAGGCTTATTGTCAGACTAGTTAGTATTCAGAGATTATTTAACTTAATGTTTATTTGTTTAAATTAAACTTAACTATTACTATTTCTTTTAAAAGGCTGCTAGAAGTTGAAGCTGGGGTAACTATGGTGCACTGGGGTTCTGTCCTCTTTTCTCTTCTACTTCTACCCTTCCTCTCCTCTATTCTTGATCATAATTTATCATTTAGTTATCCATGCCTCTGTTTGGTACAGTGCGATTCATGTATTGTCCCTCTTTTCCTCTCCCCTCCTGGGGAGTGGGAGTGCTTCCAGACTCCAGTTGGTTCATCCGTGCTCCGGTTCCTGACCGTTTACCTCGCCTTTGCTCCTGCTCCTCCACCTGGCTGTGGATCCTGCCTCTGGCTCATCTCTGGCTCGTCTCTGCTCTGTACCTGACCGAGTACCTCGTCTCTGCTCCCGCTTCTACACCTGGCTGTGGTTCCTGTCTCTGGCTCGACTCGCGACTTTGACTGTCCCCCCAACCACGGCTGGATGAAGCTCGTCTGCTGGACTTTAAAGTGTGGATGCCATGCTTTGAACAACTTTGTCAAATAAAAAAGCCCTTTAAATGCTGATTCTATTGATACCAATAGTTGGCGTCGAAAAAAATCCGAAGCATATGAATAATAGACATCTTTCGAAGGAATCAGAGATTTGAATTTGCCGCTAAGAGCGCAGGCTGTAAGTGACCTCGATATGACCTGTGACGTCACGAAAGGCGTTGACTTTCGCAGTTCCGCTTCGGACAGCATGTAAACAAAACAGGTAGTCTTCGTTTCTCTCGTGTTTAAATCTGTTAATCATCAACATGCCAAGTCGTTGTGTTGTGTTGTGTGGCAGCTGGATGTAGCAATACATCTAGTGAAAGTGTATCTGTGTATAAAATTCCCAAAACAAGAAACGCTGCTGAAAAGGGGAAAGTTCAAGAAGGTGGACGGCGAAGGATTTTTCCCTCCAGATCTGCAGGAGAGAAGTCTTTCTGTTCATCTGATGATAAATCGCTAATAGGTAGCATCACTCTGTGCTTCGCTATCGGTGCTAGCCATGTTGTCTGCCTTTCGTTACGTCACAAACATGGCGGCGCGAAGTCGGCGGAATGCGTGAAGCCGGCGGCCGTCCTCGTTGTTTATATCGCGTTTTTCGCTATTTATTCTTTTTCGAAAAATATTAAAAACAATCGCAACATGAAATAGAGACTATTTACTATATTTTGGCTTATTAAAATAGGCCATGTCACCTACACTTTAAATGTGTAGTTGTAGATTTAGATAAGTTAATTCTTCTCTAAGAGTTCTGCTAAATCGCCTGTCCGTCCTGGGGGAGGATCCCTCCTTCATGTGGGCACCCCTGAGGTTTCTTCGTTTTTTCCGGAATCCGTTTTTTTTGGGAGTTTTTCCTTACCGCGAAGGGGGGTCTAAGGGCAGGGCTGCCAGTATAGCTTAGTCAGTTTGTTAGTTCATTTTAGTGTTTTACTATTGAACTCTTTGTATTCATGATCCTTTTGAGTTCAGGTTTCACTTCGAAGCCCATCGAGACGACTGTTGTTGTGATTTTGGGCTATACAAATAAAATTGAATTGAATTGAATTGAACGCTATAATAAAAAAGTGTTTCAAACCTATTTCAGATATAAAGTAACACATATATTAGAAAATAAAGAACATACTAATGACAATAATAGAAGATGATGCCATCTTTTCAACTGTCAACAAAGATTTAAAACCTTGTTTGTGTTTAAAACCTTGGCCGTTTGCGGTGAGGTTGATGGCTGGTGAGGCACTGACTCCTCTGGAGTCAGATTTACAATTGCAAGAATGAAAATTACACCATTCATCCAACAGCAGCTAGCAGCATATATAAGATACAAACATGAACATATTTGTCCTACAGAGAATAATTATTTTATAGAACACTGGGATAGAACACTCTTCTTGTATATAAAATTATTATTATGTACTGTAAACAAATTAAAGTATACAGATGTGTTCAGCACACATTTGACCCTCAGTAACTATTTCTGGTATTTTTCCAACTTCAAATTCTGGAGCTTTAATCAGTGTTATCAAATGTTGTCTGTAAAAATGATCATAAAAATAAAATAAACAATTTTACTTACATTTGTATCCACTTACTCCCATGTTATTTTTAAAAAACAAACATAGTAAAACGTGTTTGGCCTTACTTTTTGAGTCCATTTGTTGATCCTTCTCCAGAAAAATCTCTATGATCTGTTGGAAAAGTCTCCCTTATCTTCCTTTATTTTCTATGAGTTTCTCCCTCTCAGTCTTTTTCTACGGCAGCAGTGTAGCTACAAAGCAGCTGTCAGTTCACGTCTGCCCCCTGCTGGTGAGGCATGCCTCACCTGAAGCCTTTTCTGCGGGCCTACAGCAGGGCTTTCACCGCACGTCTCTGTTAACATTGAGCCTTGCCTTCAGATGTGAAGCACAGCGCTCCAGAGCCTCACCAAGAGTTTCCGCTCCGTTGTGATCGTGCAACACTCAACTGAACTGAAGAACTGTGGAAACGTGTTGATTTGACTGAAAATGTATATTTAACACAGATCAGTGGAAAATAATATTTACTTAATTTACCTTTTTCTATTTTATTACAATCATGAAAGGTCAAGCTCTGCCTCACTTGCCTCACCTGACCGCACGTCACTGGTCTATAGTGTGTCAAAATATTATGATGTTTTACTGGAGGTCTGTTTTAGTGCCAGCTTCTGCATTAATATTCCAGTTAGTAAACAAATCTGAACCATTTCCTGGACTTCCACATTTTTCTATGGGATTTCCTTATGGTCATTTTTAGTCCTTTTGGCTAAAAACCTCATTCAGCTGCGGAAAATCTTTGTTCTAACTCGCACTTCTATGAGGTACCAACGTAAATGTGAGAATTCCAGGAGGCAGAGTGGAAAAAACCTGCAGTCAATCATCCTGTGGTGTACTGGCATGACGAATTTTCTTTCAATGGCAAGACTCATTAAAAAATAACAGAAATATCCCAGCAACTGTTTCCCTCTGTTTTTGTACCAATTAGGTAACATACACACATTTTCTAGACTTAAAACTGTGCAACAAAAACACTTCTGAGGTTCACAGCAGCCTTTGATTGCTGTTATCCACTCCAATTATTTGGCTCGTAATAATAAATGACTCAACATTTATGGTTGCTGTTGGATCATGAACTGTGACAAGATAATACTACCAAATGAGATTGCAGTCAAACTGAACGTGGATGTAACGCTCATCTGCAGTCTGTTTATGAGACAGATTATGTGGTCTGTGTGTTGCTACAGAAACGGTGTCCCGGTTTTCAGCCGGTCTGCTGGCTTCCTCTAATCTGCTTCTGGTGGTCACTGTCATAAAGACATGATTTCAACAAGGTGAGAAAATCTGCCCATTTGCTTTCCTGTAGTCTGCTCAATTATCTTAACAGGCTGTTTTTATTGGACTTGTATTTATTTTTATTAGGAATAAAGTAGGCCGTTAATAAGTGAGACTTCAGAACACGGATAACCAAAACATTTACAAAAAAATACAATGAACTTAACTGCTGAATGATGTAAAACGTGAATTGTTGGGTTGTTTTCCTGGTGCAAAAACTACAGACACTTGTTAAATTGTGTGGACAGATTTGGCAAAGCAGAAAATCATTAAACTAAAAGAAATGAAGAAAAGGGAGCAGTAGTAGGCATTTTATCCTCATAAAAACCCTTATGAATAAAATACAAATGCAGAATTTAGCGACAATCATGGCCAGGAAGTAATAATGGAAAATAAAACTCAGGCTATGTGAGAATTTCCCCTTTACTCCCTAACTACTAAAAACCTGCATAGTGCCAGACTATATGTTGCCCTGGATTTAAAATAAAATAATAATACAGACACCATTCTCACTTCTTTTTTTTTAAAATAGCAAATATGACCACACCGATTTCCCAAAGTAAATACCTAATAACATTGCTAATATTTTATGAAGACTTTTATGAATCCACTGTGTTCTTACAATAAAAATTAAGATTGTTTATAGTAAAAAAAAAAAAAATGAAAAACACTTTTTTAAATGAAAAATCCTTCAAGCGCAATAAATTTCTGTCTATATTCACCAATCTAGTGGAACATTAAGGCTCACTGGTTTCTCGTGGAGACTTCTGGGAAATTTCAAGAGCCCTTGATTTTGGGATTGTAAATTTCAGACACCCCTAAAAAGTGGCGAACATCTTATAAAAGTGCACAAAGTAGTCAGACAACCTCAGTTTTGTGGGGGGGGGTTTATTGTGAAGACCTTTCATTTTATATTTCTGATAAATAAACTTGAATCTTTTTGGAAAAAAAACATTCTAGGCCAACATCTGAACCAGTTTGCTTATCCTCCGTTACTGCTGCAACACCTGCACACCTGTTGTGATTACTGGCCTTGTTTGGGAACCCAAGGGAGGCCCGAAATGGTTGGTTTGGGTGACCTGCTTTTGACAAAACAAAACCATTATTTAAGAAAAAGCTAAGTTATTCTCAGTGTGCATCATATATTTGCCTGAATTCATAAATTAAAAAAAAGAATTATTTATATATATGTTTTCATCTGCTTTACTACACTGAGAAAAACTGAACAAGACTCTTGTTTCAAGAAAAAAATGTATTTTTCTGAAAATCTTATGAAGAAAGTTTTTCAATAGCAAAATACAGTAAACCCTTGTTTTTCACGGGGGTTACGTTCCAAAAAGAACCCGTGATAGGCAAAATCTGTGAAGTAGAAACCTTTTTTTTTTTTTTTAACAATTATTATACAATTAAATACTCTATTATACATTGAAAAGAAAGATCAAACCATTTTTCACAAATACAAGTACTTTAGAAACATTTTTTCAACAAATAACTTTTGTACTGTACTGTCAAATAATAATTTTAATCATCAATGTGAACGGAAGGTTTCAAATTGCGGAGATTAGCCCCACCCCGACCCGAGTAAAGTGATTAAACGGGAGGAAATTTAAAACAATTATGAAAAAAATACAAAGTACAGTGGGACAAATAGGCCGCCTTTACACTGCAGGTCTTGATGCTCATATCCGATTTTCTGACTATATCCGATTTTTTTGACAACCCGCTTACATCATCTTTTAAAAGTGACCCGTATCTGATTTTTGCCTTTACACTATACAATGCTGAAACTATCAAACGTAGACGTTCTGAGGACTACGTAGCAGCATTTCCGCATTCCGCGGACCTCCTTCGGTCTTTTGAGTGATTGTGGTTGTCATGGAGGCAAGGCGGCGAAGGAAGGAGGCGTTGCCTTGGGCGCTCCTGACGGGATGCACGGGAGAGGAAAAAGGAGGGCTGGTCGGCCGTCTTATGTTCTCTCTCTGAGTTTTGAATGAGGACGTGTTGCAGACGTTGTGCTGTCCGAACAGTTTGATCCAAGTGTTGAACCTTTCCTGCGCGATGACTTCTCTTTTCCGACTGTAGTCAGAAGCACACGGGAGATTTCCTCTGGGTTCTATTTTCCGTTCTGAACCCTCAGCCTCCAGAGTGGGCTAAGAAAGACTCCAAAACTTTTGGGCGAGACACCTCATTTTTAATTTACGGTTCTCCGACAGTCCCCTGCTCCGCACTCACAATCACTCTCTCTCCTTACACACACACACACGCAAGCACGTGCGCGCGCGCTCATACACACACGGTCCCCCATCATACACGCCCCCCAAAGAAATAAACGGCTTCTAGCCTGTTCCATAGCAACGGTGTCCCGCTTGATTAGTTACCGTTTGCGTCCCGACCGGGACCGGACATAACAGCGGCTTCTAACTACGGTCTGAAGCCTGAGGCTGAAAGGTAACATGCTGACAGCAAAATCAGCGCACAAAAGCACCTTAATAAGTCATGTGATCTCAGTTGGTGGCGTCCTTAATTGACGTCACTGACTTACGACTCACATTTACTGGGGAATATCCGATTTATCTGCTTACATGGCACACGCAAATGCACGTATCTGATTCGTTTCCGATTTATTTCCACATATGAGAGAGGCCTGTATCCGATCTGAGAAAAACGGAATCCATGCGCTTTTGTCCTGCTTACACATTCACCGATCATATCCGATCTGTGCCAAATGAGAGGAAAAAATCAGAATTGGGTCACTTGAACCATGCAGTGTAAAGGCGGCCATATTGACTTAGGTGTATTTCACTGCTCTTTAGACTGAACCGCTGCATCCTGACTCCACTCTGCAGTGTTTTCTTCTTTTGAAGCCCGCGGTGCAGGTGTGTTTGTTGAGGAGAAGAACATAGTGATTGGCAGTTGTTGTCGTTCTTTTTCTATGGGTTTTAGAGAAACTTGAAATTGCAAGAGAATTTGCACGTACGTGTTGTAAATTTGGCAAGCAGATTTACGTACGTGTACATATTAAACTGCAACGTTAATGACGCACAGGTAGAGAAGAAGCGGAATGACTTTTTAGCCAATCAGAATGCTTCCATACAATACACTATGCAAATCCGTGACGTAGCGAAACCGTGATATGTAGAGCGCGTTACAGCGAGGGATCACTGTAATCTAATTTTAAATAAACATGTCTTAGTGACCAGAACGCTTTTTCATAAAACAAGAATACCCCATTTGCTTATTTAAAAAGAAAATCTACCACTGGGGGAATCTACCATTTGACTTATCTATAATAATGACAAAGAGCCAACGGAAAAAAAGTTGGTCATTTTCTGCTAACTGTTTATTTGACTACCGTGAACTCTCTGCTACCATCTCAATAAAAGCATGCAGCCAGTAAAAACTGTTGTTTTGGGGGTTAAACTCCAGTGAATGGACACAATTGTCTGTAATAGACTTGATGACAGGTGAAATCTGACGGGTGAGGAAACTCTCCCCAAAACGACCAGACGTTTAGCTGAGCTCACAGGGTCAGTGTGACAATTCCAGCCCAGTTCCCACCACCCTTTTTCCCTCAATTTCTGCACCCACAATCAGAAAGTTTACCTTGACCCAACCTTGCAGCATAATCTCCTCAAATTATAGTGAAAATTACTGCAAAAGAATTGGTCAAATCTTGGCATCCAAGGTCCAGTTTGACGCTACAGAGTAGGAGATAAGCCTTGATTTTAGGCTGCAGTACCAAGTTTAAACTCTGCTAGTCACACATAGCTCCTTAAAGTCAGTTAGAAATTATTTTAAAAAGCAAATCTTGATCCTCAGGTTTGATTATCTTTCTAGGAAATAATCAATGGGTGAGGTAACTGTCAAAAAAAATGTTTGTAGACAAAACAGTCCTGGGCCGTGTGGGTGTGTTCCTGGTGCCTTCCCCTTTTCTCTCCTCCTGCAAAGGCAATTGCAGAATTAGAGGGTGGGAATAAAAGCCCTGGGAGCTTTTTGGGGGATCCTGCCATGTCCAGATCACTGCTGCAGCCCTGCGTCGTATCATCAGGCTGCTCATCTACTCCCATGCATGCACTCTTCAGTTTGGTTCCAAACACCAACACTCCCAGACACTCATGCAAAACAATACCGTCACCCTTCTTGTTGTTTATTATTCTTTTATTCATTCATCTTCTAATGCATTTTGTCCTTTTCGGGGTCACTGGGCTGCCGGTCCTATCCTTGCCACTTGCGGGCGAAGGCAGGGGACATCCTGGACAGTTCGCCTGTCTGTCGCAGGGCCACTATCACACACCCACGCACACTCACATTCACACCTATGGACAATTTAGAGTTACCAATTAACCCATGAAGCATATTTTTGGATAGTGGGAGGAAGCTGGAAACCCAGGAGAAAACCCACACATGTACGGGGAGAACATGCAAATTCCACACAGAAAGGTCCCCCATTGGTGTTCTGTTTGACGTCCCCCAGCTTCTGGTTCTGAACCAGGGGCCCTCTTGATGTGAGGCAAGAGCTGCGCCACTGTGCAGCCCTATTATTCTTTATATTAGTCTAAATGTATTTTTTTATATTTGTATTATACAAATACATTCTTTATATTTATATCACAAATTATTCTTTATATTTATCAAAATACTATCCATGCTAAAACCGGCTTCTTTTTTCGTCTGTATGCGGTCAAGAGCCAATCGGATTAGTGCACATATGAATACTGTCTCACGGTGATGAAGTCCGTCTTTGTTTTGGGGGATTTGGTTCTGGTCGGTGCCGACCTTGTGGAGAGAGAAGGAAGCAGAACGACCTCCAGGAAGAAGCAGCTGGACTCTGAGGCTGAAGCTCGCTGCAATTGCCAACAGAGAACTGTCCCAACTCCAAAGAACCTGCACTTCCTGGAGTTTACTTTTTGTTTTTTTTTAAACACTGTTATCTGTTCATAATATAGCAATTTTTTATCATAAGATAAAGCTTTTCCAACACTTCCATTAAGCCATTATTTCTGATGGCTTGACAGGTAGCAAAAGGAATCGGCAGTCATCTGAAGTGTTTATCGCACCGATTGCAAAATGAACGACTGTAGATACAAAACATCAAGCAAGTAGTGAACAGAAAATGCAAAGATTAAAAGCCACACACAGGAAGAAAAAGCTGGTCCCTTAACCGAGAAACTGTGTGGGTCCTAATTGAAAGAAATGTAAGGTAAGGTAAATCTGGATTCAAGACGGTTTTTTCACAAAGAGGCTCTGCAGATCACTCACTCACTTCCTTAACACCTTCATAATGGGTCTAACCCTCTCCAATAGGCATCGTATATGAGAAAATAAACCCTTATAATTAGATAACTCCAGCTCTGATGCAGTGAAGGTGTAGAAGCGGGTGAGAGCTTGCAGCTCTTCTCCCTTTCAAACTTCTCTGGATTTTTTCATCCATTTAATTTAATTTGTCTCACTTAAACCTTCTGTCCTCAAAAAACGACCAAGACTTCAGTCACTGGGTGTAAGTTTTATCAATTTAAAGGGCTCATCTACACACCTGAAAATTACATTTTTTTTTTTCTATTTTAAATTTTACTTATTATTTTGGAGCATCTATTTGTTATAATTTAACATTTATAGCATGTGCTGGCCCCAAAGCTTCTATGTGTGATGGTGCAAATTAAATGGGCAAAATAATGACCAAAAAGAGTATTAATTATGCATTACAATGATATTTGAAGTGATTGGTTTTTCCTATTTAATATCCATCTTTAATAGTATTTAAACATTACTACAAAAGATTTTTTGTTTCTAACAATACGAAAATTGAGCACAGCTGGATTTTTTAACCAAACATCTGAAATTGAAATTTCACAATAAAACACATCAATTAAAGGATTAGTTATGGAGACAGAGAAATTAAGGACATTGGGGGAGAGAAGTTTGTTCCAGAAAAAGCTTAGCCTGATTTAATTCAACAAGTCAAAGCATAAATAAAACTAAACCTGATTCCTGTTTCTTAAATAAGATTGTTTAGTTTGTAAAAAAGCAGAGTTATTGTGGGATTTAAAAAGAACAGGCCAAAGTCAGGGGAAGATAATAAATGGCCATGTTTTTATCTGTGGACAGCTTTTGAAGACACGATTGTGGAGGTCTAGGGTTTGAAAGATGACGTCTAAATCGTTTTTGTGCCTTAAAAGTTAGCAATAGGGAAACATTTAGTAGAACGATTCATCCCAGTTGCTAATCACTGGTGCCTGGCTACAATATTGTCAAGTTGGAAACCAAAATCCAAACTTCACGTCACTTTCCTTAACATCCCAATAAAATGAATCAAAAACTAAATCACATCCAAGAGCATAATCTGCAAAAAGATTTTTTTTTTTACTGCAGACGTTTGCACTTTTCATAAAGCATTGACAGCAGTAAAATCTACCTCTTCTGAACAGATAGTTTGCAAATCTACCAAAACTCTATTTTCTTTCATGTGCTAAATTTATGCAGTTTATAGCCAAAATTAAAAAGAAAACAAAAAAAATGTAGTTTCTGCAGAAATTCACCTTTGAGTTGTGGGCAGAACTGCTGACACGGAGCAACCCCGCCCCCTTTCCAATCACACATAACTGAGCCAACTGTTCACGCACTCTGCAGGTAGCTTTACTGCCCCTCATCCCCTCCAAACTGGAGCTATCGTGCCGTACAGGTTTGTGCCAGGACCTGGAAAGTGAAGACATTCATGGATCCGTTTGTCTGCAAGTGGATTTATCAGAATGGAGCAGAGCAGGCACGTGGCCCACCCAGCGTTTTTTCTACGTACCAAATATACTTTTCCCAAAAGCATTTGTTTTGTCTGTCTTGATTTGAAACAATTTCAATAAAGAAATACTCAGAATTTTAGTTTTGAGCTTAATTTTCTTTATATAGGTCTTCCATCATCAGCAAAATGCAACATGAACACGTTAAAAACCCCAAAAACACCATTATCATCATAATGGGTCTTTAAAGGAAGCTTTAAAATGATCAGAATTGGTAATTGTGAAATTGAGAAAAAACAGAGAGAACATAAATTTGGGTTTCTTTTCTTAAAGAGCTGCAGCAGAGGCTGTACATCACTCACAGGCACATATGCAGCACTGCCTTACAGCTGCAGAGCACATGTTCAATTCCCCAAGTCCAGATAATATCTTTGTCTTTCATCCAAGGTAAAATGAGTCCCCCCTTTTGTTCACACTTACATGTAAATCAACAAGCTATAATGCCAGCTACTAACATTCAGCACAGCTAAAACTACTGTTCTCAGAAAGAAGCCAATGGATCACCAAAGTGTTCAAACCTGCAGCTGCATGATTTTCCTTTTACTTAACTCACATTTGCATCAAACTGGTATAGTCTTTCTCATGTATTTGGAGTTTTCTGTGCTTATGCAGAGCAATATGCAGTATTCATAAAATGCATCATCATAAAAATCCAAATTTTATGCATTTGGGAGTGTTTTTTATGGTGCATTTTTTATTTTCACTGTCAGCTTTTTATATACACATTTTACAAGCTGATTCTCTGAATCCCAAGTGGAAATGCCCATTTTTGGCTTCTTTGTATGACCTAGCATAAATACTAAAGCACATTTTCAGTCTATCAATGAAATCTTAGTCATCTGTAATTTATTTAACAATTGTTCTTTCACCCCATTGTTCATAAGACGGATGATTTTTTTTAACCCTTGTGCTATCTTAGATGACCCCACCCTTACATTGGCGTGTTCTCCCTACCATGACAAAGGTGGATAAAGGTGGAAAGATTTCATGGAATCCATGGACACCAGTGAAGATCACAAATCATTGAAGAAAAAAGGTTCAGCTCACCGTCTAGTGGGTCTAGATGACCCAACTCCCAACGTTAAAGTGCCTAGGATAGCACAAGGGTTAAAAATGCAACACAGCAGGAAATCGAAATTGTCTGCTGGTTTCCAAGAAGCGACCAGATTGGGTCCACATTCCTCTAAGATCTGTCGGCAACAAGACCTATAAAAAAACAGAATAGCAACATGTACGTAGAAGACAGATAAAAACAGAGGAACAAGGAAAAAAAATAACTTCCTAAAGTCATTCCAGAAAGCAACCAAAGAAAACACGTCGGATGCCATTCATAACAGAACAGAAAACATTGTCATAAAAACAAGGAAACAACAACTCAATTTTTTATTGGAAACTGTCATCAATACAGTTTAGCTGATAAAAATAAATAATACAAACAAACATTACCAGTTTGCTCGAATATTAAAATGATCATCTTCTTTTTTAAATTTTCAGTCTCTTCTGCCTCCTGCCTCAAAGAAGCGACAGCAAACTTCAATGAATGATTGAGGTCAGTGTAACTGCCGCTTGGCTTCAGTTTGTCGGCTCAAATGGCTGCGAAACCATTAACAAATCCGAGCTGCTCAGCCTCCTGCAGCATTTGCCAAGCTTTAATCAGCAGCACACAGGGCGGATAATAATTATATGATAATGTGGCTGAACACCAGCTAAAAACACCTCAGAAAAAAAATCCTCTTAACTCAGAATCAGCAAACTGGCAGAAATATTGTTGATCACATGAACCAAATCGGCATTCAGGGGTTTAAAAAAAAAGTGAACACAAGTTTAAAAAAAAAAAAAAAACATCTTCATTCTATGCTCCCAATTCTACAACTGAATCTCAAGAAGGGCCTCGCAGACAAGGAAACGTTTCCACTCTTTTGCAGTTCACTTGCATCATCTAATAATGCTGCATTTGCAGGAAGACACGGCCAGCAGAGAGTGCTCCTGCTGCACATTTGCAAACAATGATGCTGCAAAGTCTGGACCTGCAATCACTTAGTAAATAGAACTCAAAACATCTGCGTGAGGCCTATGCAACCTTTAACCCTTGTGCTATCTTAGATGACCCCACCCTTACATTGACGTGTTCTCCCTACCATGACAAAGGTGGATAAAGGTGGAAAGATTTCATGTAATCCATGGACACCAGTGATGATCACAAATCATTGAAGAAAAAAGGTTCAGCGCACTGTCTAGTGGGTCTAGATGACCCAACTCCCAACGTTAAAGTGCCTAGGATAGCACAAGGGTTAATGCTGAAAGAGCCATATACCCCAGTTTCAGTAAAGTTCCACTTTATATTTTGATTGATACAATTGATTCCTGTTTGTGTGACTATTAAGTCTTTAATTGAAAAGAAATGTGGCTTTCAAACTTTTGCAATAATAGAAATGCATTAGTGTGATTTTTTTTTGTCTTTTTTTAACTTTTGATAGCATGCACAAGTTCTTTTCAAAATAAAATACATCCTGTGTCAAATTAAATCCTGCAGCACATTTACTTTAATTAAAAATACAGTAAAGTCAAGCCAAAGGTGGTATTTTCTATCAACATGGTGCGCTGTCATCCGTTTTCTCTGAAATTTTTTACGACATTAGTGTAGAATTTAATTTATTTTAAAAAAAATCTATGGGTTACATGGAAATGCAATTAACTTTGCCTCTAAACAGCATCTAGACACATTTGTGAAGCAGAAAATATACAGGCAAATGAGCTTTAGGCTTATTCTACTAATAAACTACTCTGACAATAGATTAAAATGCTTAACTATTATTTCTGCTCAGTTATCTGACATGTTAAAAATCTAAACAGGGATGACAAAACGCATTTAACCGAAACGAAAAATGAAAAACCTATTGTTTATTTAAAATGTATTAATATTAATAATAAAAAGCTTTTGAAAGCCAAAGAGCCACAATAGAGGAATTGAAGTGCCAAATGTGGCTATAGAGTCTCAGGTTGCAGACTCCTGGTATATGGGAACAACATTTGTCTTCTATCCAGTTTCCAGGTTTGACACTACTCAGTTTGTTTTTAATATTACACTTTCTTCAACTCAAGATTTGGTTAATTTTTCTTTTGTTCTTCAAAGGTGAATTTTCTTTATTTTATTTTTTTTACATACTTTCCTTTTTTAAATCCTTACTGCGCTAAAGAAGTTCTTAGGAGTGAAGAAAGACATGTCACACATGTAAATTATCAGCCTAACACAGAGCTTCTTCTGGTTAAAAAAGGATCAAATCTAACAGTGCATAAGTGAAATATTATTACAAAAAAAGGTGCTGTGTTCACTACTTTTTTCCCGAGCTGTGTTTCGTGGTTGTCTGGAAAACAATCACATCATTCAGGTTCTTTGCTTATCGATAGCCTGGATTTTATCCCTGCATTTTATTTCCACATGGACTTTTGACCTGTTAACAAATTTAGATTTTATGTTAACATTCATCCTTTTGTTTCAGTGAGTCTATTATTTACTGCACAGAGTTTCATATCTTGAAGTATAATCCCCCCTTTCTGCTTGTTAGTTTTATTTAAAAGCAAGCAAAAAAAAAAAAACTGTTGTTTCTTTAATTACTGAAACAAATTTTTGGTAAAAATTCAAAACAACTCTGCAGAACAGATGGTTATTTATATTTGTGAACAATGTGAATACATCCCAATTAATATGCCATTTCTAGACCTTCACTGAAACAAATAGCAAACATTGAGTTAAAAAGTGCCGTTTGAAAGAGTGTGGATGGAGTACAAAGCATCTAAAAGCATCTTGTACATCTTCATATGTTATGGAAAGGTTTAAATGATTTGTAAACTGTAAGCCAGATAAGAGATTATGAAATAATTCCTAAACCGTAGGAAAAAAAAGACATTCTAACACATTAGAAAATAATCCGGGTTTGATTGAATATTTTAAGTCAGGGGATGACTTTTTCTTTTTTTCTTTTATCAAAGCGGTTATTTTTTCCACATACCATCTTCTTTTGTTGTTAATTTTAGACTTTAGTGTAAACCTTTTCTTTTCTGGTTTGGTGTTACATGCACAAGCTGTGTTTACCACCCAAATAAAGCAAAAAACAACGAAAAAACGGAAAATTGTTTTAGGATCTTTATTCAATCGTCATGTGACTTCATTACAAATGTACTGATTGCATGGAACTTAATTTCAATAACTAATATGCAAATTCAATATATTACCAAATTTCAAGTGCCCCCACACCCTGCCAATTCTTTTTCTTTTTTTACAGATTAAATTTAGGTGGCCTTGGGGATGTTGAGGGAACATCCTGGTTACAAACAACTAGAGAAAACAGTCAAATTAAAGTGTTTTCAGTTAAAAACAAGCTTCATAGAAGGCTCCAAGTGATTGAGCTTCTTTGGTCAAGACAGGTGCAGTCACCATGTTCACCTCTTTTAATCTGTAGTAGAAAGAACTCTTTAACAGCTTAATATTCAGATTTTTTGTGTTTATCCTCTAAACACTGGCAAAAATTTTGATTGACATGTCATCTTATTCTCTGACCCCCAGCATCACTTATGCACCTAATAATGTGAGCAGTGGCTGATAAGATTTGTCAACAATTATCTCTATTCCCTTTTGTTCTGCTTCCACTGTTCATTATATTTTTTGAACCGGTTTAGTTTTCCCTCTTTGCCAAGGTGAAACCAGAGATAATATTCTTTTAGGTAGGGAACTCAAATGCCAGAACTAAAAAGATGGAATAGAAACACAGACATAAAAAAAATTCAAACCAAATGCACAATGAAAGGACCCCTTCAGATAATAACTATAGCAATTAGCAACCAGTGAGGAAGTAAATGTAAGTAATGTCATGACACATGGCTGGGGTGACATGAAGTGAGGGCCTTTATAATCTCTTCAGTGGAGCTCCAATGAGAGGCAGGTGTGGCGCGTCACTGGCATGACTCTCACCTGAGTCAAGAACAGGGAGAGCACCCGACAACAGCCAAATCTAAAAAACCGACTCAGTGACTCAAAATTATCTGTAGGCCAAATTTTCTGAGACTTGAGAGTTTTTGTGCTTGGAGAAGGTGGTTTTTGAGGCGTATCGAAATTGAAATATTTTCCAAAACTGCAATGGAAACACTTTTTTTCTAATTAAATGAGTCACATGACTAACAACCTGATGGCATTGTGCTTATTGGTAGGAATTGGCTGTTTTGGCCACTGCACAGCGGGCGCCACAAGAGGTCCCACAGCATCACACCCCTCATCAAAAGTTGAGTGTGTCTTGCATAATTGTTAAATCCACAGCTCCTTGGTAAAATCACCAACCACCATCTCCCAAATTCTCTTCATCTGTAGATGCTCCCACATGTAAGGAGCTCACCGCTCCATGGCCTGAAGAAGACGTCAGTATCTCTTTACATAAATGATGATTAGGGCTAGTGCCGTGGCAGAAATTTGCAATAAATCAAAATATAAATATGTTAACATCCTGTGCTATGTTTTGAATGGCCTATTGATTTGCATTACATTGGGGGGGAGGGGGGGGTTGTTGACATCTAGTAGAAGTGTGTATTGGCAAGAGTCTGGCGATACAATACGTATCATGATATGTGATACATATCAAGTGTCACTGGTTTATATCTGGAGCCCACGACAAAGCACCACAAGCCGCTTCTTTTTACGATACTGGCAGCAACGTGGCACAGAGTTTCAGTTCAGTACCCATCTCAAGCAAAACCTAAGTAATACATTCCTCAAAACAAAAACTGCAAGGCTGACTTAACATTTACCAATTAACAAGCTGATTCTCGTGAGATCTTGTTTTTTCGTGTAGAGCTGCTCAAAAAGGCTCTGTGTGTTGTGCTGCCAACTAGCAGTCGGGGGGTTTAAGAAGAAGCCAAGAGTCAAATGCTGAAGGACGCTTGTAACTGAATATCGTCTTGACAGCATTTATATCTATCAATTGTAATCTTTTTCTTTTCTCTGCTCCCCAAATTTCTAGAATTTCAATCATGTTTTGTGCATATGTGTAATGGAAACGCAGTTAGTTGTGCCCGTGGTAATCGTAGCAGTCGGGTTAGTAACCCCCAAACTGGAAGAGTGGCTACATCCAATCACTGAAGAAACTTCAGACATCTCTGTCCAGAAAAGCACGGTGCTAGGAACAGCTGATGCTGCTCAGTATGTTAAGCTCCCAACCCTCTGGTAGAGGACCGAGTTTGACAGATTTTTTTTATTTATGTTTGACTCTAAGTTTCTTTATCGCAAAATGTCTTGAACACTGAGGGCAAAAATCTTGATGAAATTAAGAAGAGAAAGAAATAAAAAGATGTGATCACATGTCAGAAGCACCAAAAACGCACAAGCTTCATTCGAAAATTCTCGCTGAAAATGTCTCTCAGTGTGACAGTCTCGGCAAATTTGTTTTCCAGTAAATTGGGAATCATTTTAGCAACAATACATTTCTGCTAACAAGAACAGATTATATTTCATTGCAATATATCAGAAGACACTCTTCCACAGTCTCTTCTAATGTATAGAAACACTTTGTGATTGTGTTTGTTCATTCATTTTCATTGGCCTCAAGTGAAGTAAGTGCTTCATTTGAAGGGGAAGGACAAAACGATTTTCTTCCTGCTGTTTCTGAGGAAAAAAATGGATCAACTCTGAGAAAAGCTGAATGTATTATTGCACGGTACCTTCTTAAGTCCGGTATGCCGAGGAGGAAACCTTCAAGCCCCAATTGAAAACACTCTCTCCTTTTTTAAAGTGATTTCTGTGGTTTTACATTAGCCCGTTTGTTAGCAGCTTCGCGTGTGGAGACGCATTTTTCTCTGACAAACATGGAAACGCAGACATGCGCCACAAATAATAGTTGTGCTACAACCTGTCTGCTACGCAACCAACCATATCAGACTGGTCATTTACGTTCTCACTTAGCAGATGCCAGATTGATGTTTACCTCATTAAAAAATAGTCTATAAAGCACGAAAGCATTTACAAGCACTAGAAAGTATTTCCCCAAATTGCTGTTTTGCTTGTGAGCCACAGTCTTTTCCACCACGCCTGTCTGTCTTGCAAACCGACCTGTCTCAGGTTTACAAAGGTTTAGTTCTCTTGCTTAAAACCTGCTTGTTTGGTTTCCATTGCTCTAATTTAAGATCTGGCTCAGCTCCAGCTCATGATGGGTCATAACAACAGATGGTTTTAAATTGAGGTAAAATGGTCAGCACCTATCTATGCATGTGTAGTCATTTGTCTAATGGATGACTGTATCATTACCCCAATTAGGTGAGCCCTTAGAGACGGCAGGGGGAAAGCGTCGACGTCCTTTCAAATGAAAATCTTAAGAAATGCTCTTTTATTGGCAGGCTGGCTCAGAGACTCACCGCCACCCAAACAGTGACATTTGCCATATTACACATCCCTTCCCAGCTGTTAATATACCCTTTTTGTCTGTATAGGGTCTCAGGTGGGTATCACTGTTAGAATTGAGGTTGCGGTTTGAAAGAGCACCAAGGGCATAAAAAGGTCAGTGGTATTTGCTCAAAATAACTCTTTCATTGCAAGACAGTGCAAACAAAGAGGTGCAGTGGAGCAGGAGGGCCAATAAGGAGAAGGAAAGTTAGCCTCATCTCTATGGAGTCAAATGTATTTGAACCGATGGAGACTCAGCTCTGTTTTGCACTAGTTCTGCTCAGGAACCAGAGTCTGCTTTGATTCGTCGCCCTGCTATAAATGCTGGTTACAACAACCGTTGAAAAGTTCACGTGGATATTATCATTAGACGATTATGTAACAGAAATCTATTTTTGACAATGCTCTATTAATGTTTACTGGATTAATGGTCCACGCCTTTTTCCTACTGCCAGGCAAAGCCTCTGAAAGCAAACTTGCTTTTTATTTTATTGTAACGACCCAGCCGGTACGTCACTTTAACGGGGAGCAAAAGCAAATCTGCTAGCTCGTTGGCTTCATTGGAGAGGTGCCAGTGTCCCACACACCGCGCGACCCCAGACAGTCTCAAGGAGAAATAAACAGGCAGAGAACCAAAGCTTCCTTTTCAGTTTATTTAGGCACTTACAAAAAGCCCAAACAGCATGGACGTCAGTTCTGCTTCCAGCCCTCTCACTCAAGGTTTTCACACCAAGACTCCCCACTTCCCAAGAGTCTTAGGGGCTGAAGGCGGAGCTAACCCCCAGGTCGCTACATTATTTTTATCCTCGGGTAAGGATCTCTCTTGCTTGCAACTAGTTCAAGAGCCAAAATTGAAGGAAATATACAGTTTTAGTTGAGGCTGCTTTAACCCTTTAACACTAAAAATATAGATGTAAAACTGTAACTCTTCAATAGTGTACGCAAATAACGTAATTCCAGGGAAAACCAGCTTTGCGCAAACATACGACATTGTACAACAGTGATGTGTTTACATAATCCACATAAATCAGCTGTTTCTGTCGCGGATAAAGCGTTATATGACAGCACAAAGCTAATATGAAGCCGCTTTTCTCTACGTCAGAATCAGTGGATTTATGTTGAGCGGCTGGTCGAAAAGCTATGTTATTTTAACCATTGTGCTATCTTAGATGAACCCATCCTTACTTTGACGTGTTCTCCCTACCATGACAAAGGTGGATAAAGGTGGAAAGATTTCATGTAATCCATGGACACCAGTGAAGATCCCAAATCATTGAAGAAAAAAGGTTCAGAGCACAGTCTAGTCAATGGGTTTAGATGACCCAACTCCCAATGTTAAAGTGCCTAGGATAGCACAAGGGTTACAGATGTGTGTTTTTTAAGGTGTTGCCGGTGACAACTCCAGAGATGAAAAGTTAAAACACAATCATCAAAACATAACTTTCTAATTGACATGTTACTGTTTTAGAAAGATTGAGGTTTGAAGTCTTATCTGGACAACATGGTGCTGACCACAAACCAACGATTGCCATCCCACTTTCTCTGTCAGTGTAATCCAAAAATAGGGACATGAAGATGAGGGCTAGATTTGAGTTGCACATAAGTCTCTAGCTATGTTAACATCGGCCATTTGACGCGTGTTCAAGGATTCGCTAAATGCACAGTCTTGAACCTGTGCAGTTGGTGTTCACACTGAACGAGCAAGGAGGGGCTTCTTCTTCTTTTGTTTTACTACTGTTCACTAGCAAAAATCTGCCACCTAGAGTTGGAAGAGGTTTGGTCCAAAATGTCAAATCTGTGCAAATCTTGCTCCATGCTTTTTCTTTCGTAGCTCTTTTATGATATATGACAGATTTAGTGTTGTATCATAGGCCTGAAACATGAGCTTACATAGATTTTTACATTTGAAGTGGTCGCTTGTAAAAATGACAGAGGGTGGTGTAGTTAAGAGACTCAACCTAAAGGACTTGAGAATTGAGGTTCAAGACATGTAAACCACGATTATGAGTTTATTCTCATATGTTATTTCCTGGACACTTAGGGTGAGTTCTAAAAATCCCTGTCTGAAAGCTCTGTCTTTGTGAACCTTTTGCATTGGTAATACAGAAACCTCCTGTTATGGTTTCCCGACAAGTTGCCTAAAATAATATCTTGACAATTTTCTGAAAATGTAATAGTAATTTTAACTATGAATGATAAGGCTCAACTTCAAGTTCAACTAAAGAAATGAGGGTTGACTTGGACTCACTTGAACTGAAATCCAAAGATTTCCGACTTGACCTAAACTTGCAAAAAATGACTTGGGATAGTAAAAGTAAAGTGCAAAAAAGAAAAAACTTTTCACTTGGAAAATACTGATTTGGTGGAGAATGAATGCTCCTTAAACTCCCTGTCACAAATGTGTTTGCAAGCTCATGTACGTGTCACTCAAAATGTATGCTCCCAGAAATATTCCTGAATTCATTTTTCTTTTTTGTTGGAAGGCTTCACATTGCGGCTTCACATTGCTTGTTGAAGTAGTGCTGCACTTTTTTGTACATTTTTTAACCTCAAGACGTTTAAGCAAGAATACTTTGACCTTGGAACTGGACACATTTTTAGAACACAAACACGTTGATAGAAAATGTATTATTTTGTTGTTTTGGATGAGGTCAAAGCTCAGGCGAAATGAAGGAAAGACTCCATGACTAAATTTCATCATCCTTGATTTATTGTTTAACAGTTTCCTGAAAAAAAACTTTTGGAAACTTTGTCATTTGTAGCAAAATTTGCCAATCCTAAAACACTACTTAGAGGTGTCCAACTCCCACCCTCGAAGGCCAATCTCCATATGTTTCCTTACTAACCTGACACTGTATCATGTTATGGCAAAACATACCTGATCCAGGTTATCATCAGCATATAGTGCGGGATTTCTGAAAAACCAGGAAGAAGACTGCCCTCGAAGCCGGGAACCATTCTGGACACGTTGACCTGCAGACTGCATGACAGCCACCAACCAGACGAACTTCAGCCGTTTAAACTATTTTCAGTTTAGAGTGGTAAAAAAGTGAAGCATTACAGTAAAGCCATTGCAAATGAGGTTTTTTTCTAAAATGCTGTTGCTGATCATGAAAAAGAAAACAGTGAGAAGATAGTTACACTAAGTTGTACAAGTAGTTTGATGCAAGGTCAAGTTGATCCATCATTATTTGTGGCATATTTTTTCAGTTCTTTGGTTTCAAAGACTCGAGACCTAAAGCTTTAGTCACATGCACCCATATGGGTAAACCACCCCACTTGGATCATCTGTGATTCTTCTTGTAATCTTTTGCATTATCTGTGACTATTTGAGTGAAGGTAATTCAAAAATATTGCATTACAGTCATTTTACTGACAATTCTGAGTAAGTAAAAAAAGAAGATAATGTTTGTCTTTTTTTTTGTTGCATAACACATATTTTTTTGGCTAACTTATTCTTTTTCACGTTGAATCGGATCTGTGTTTACATGGTTTGTATCTAACTGGGCTCGGACTGTTGCTAACTAATATGCAGAAAACATTCAAGAGGGAGTTTGTAGACATTCTAGAGTCAGGGTAAATTTGATATCTTGCCGTGATCTGCTGTTTCCGCTCTTAAGTCCATCCAAGTGCCTCCCACTAGAGTCACTGGAATTTTAACAAGCATTTTTTTCAAAAATGTCCAGACTAAACTCATTTCACAGACGTCTTATTTCCATTTCTGCAACACAAATTTTTGGGACATGAGTCACAACTTGTAAAAGATTGATAACCTTTGGTAAATAGTGTTTACTTTTATAGCGCTGTACCTTCTCAGAAGGACAAAAGTCCCATACACCCATGCACACACACATACACCCACTAATGGCGGCTCTGTTGCTGAACACAGGCACCAGCCAATAACCATCAGGAGCAACATGGGGTTCAGTGTCTTGCCTAAGGGCACTTGGCCACATGGGCGGGCATGGTGGGAATCTTCACATCAATGGTTGACTGCTTAACTATGGCTGCCCGAATATGAATGGGCACTGCTGGTGAAAAGTTTGGTATGTATCGAGGAAAGTCTGTTGGCTTGATGCATATGTCCGAATTAAGTGGGGCTTTTCATTTGGTTTGGTTCCTTTACTCGTTGCACTTTTGCAAGTCGACTAATACCCTAACGACCCAAAGAACCCATGCCCAAAGTAAAAAGAAGAAGTCAAATGCAGTAAAGAATGCTCAGATATATACACTGGAAAAAAACGGCTATTACACAAGAGGATGTACCAACACATGAAAAACAACACCTCAGACCGGTTTTGGTGATTAATTCACACTTGAAAGACAAAGGATACTCGTTTGAAGACAAAATGTGCAGATTCTAGACAGAGATGACAAATAGTGTGATAGAGGGGTCAGAAAAGCATTACATGTATGTTTTAATAACCGTTCCCTTGACAGAGGAGAAGGCAGCAGATACAATTTGTCTACTATTTACCATGCTGCCCTTTTATTAGTTCCTAAATTCCAGTGCAACCATACCCAACAATCCTGTGATGGGACTAGAGGGGATTACAAGGGGAGAGGCGTATATTCTGGTTTATCTTTTTTGTTTCCCTTTAATGAGTCACCCAATTGCAGGAAAGTGGGTGTTCCACCTGGAGGATACAAATGTGGACTCACCCCTGTACCACTCAGACTGATAAAGCCACTTGGATAAGTGGCAAAATGTTTCAAGGAAGAAGATTTTAGTCCCATTGCCATAAATCAACTTTAAAAAAAGTGGACTGGCATTTGTACAGAGCAGCATGTGTGTGTTATGGTCTCTGCACCCATTGGCCATAAATCATGATTTTAGGGGAAAAGAACCTCAGAAAAACAAACATGAACCTATTGGGTGCTTTACTTGTCAGGTTAATTATTCCCTTGTCACAATAACATATTTCTAAAAATAATTAAAAAATTTCCAAGCAGCTGTTTTAACACGTTCTGCTTGTTTAGAATTTTCCTTCAGGGCTTAGCTTGAGTATGAGTTCAAAATAGGGCAATGACATTTCTAGATGGGTCAGATTAAGGCCAGTTCATTTTCACACTAAAAGCCAACAGTATTATAGTCGGTTTGGAAGCAAATCCAGAACACATCTTCAGGCTGGTCTCAGTACGCCTTTTTGATCCCCACCCAGAGGCTGAGCTACAGGGGGGCAGCCACACCCCCAGCAAAAAGCCTACCCCACAATTTTTGAGTCAATATTATTGTCATCTCTGACAAAGATTCAGAAATCTTCAATTGAAACTTCATTAAGCATTGCAACAATAACAGAATCCAATGAAATCTTGAGCCCCTCAAATTATTTGCTTTAATGATAAAACTGTTTGAAATACATACATCCTTTAATCCGTAATGGTATGCCACTCTGGTGTTGCTATTTGCCACCCTTCCAAAGTCCTCTGCCCTCCCCCAAAATAAAATGTTCTGGCAACACCAGAGTGGCCTTGAGCTGTGGTCCCCAACCCTTTTGTCACCGCGGACCGGTACAGCGCAAGACATGTTTACCGCGGACCGGGGGGGGTGGGGGGTGGGGGAATTGAGGTGCAGTGCAAGACTCGTTTACCGCGGACCTGTGTGTGTATGGGGTGGGGGTGGGGGGGAGGGGGTTTAGGTGCAACGCATGACACGTTTACCGTGGACCGGAGGTGGTATTTTCTCTTTAGTAATAATAATAACAATAATAATAATGTTTTTTGCTCATTTTGGTTGTTTGGGTTTAATTTTAGCGGGGTGTACCACGTGATGTTTGGTGTCGCGACATTGACGTGCGTTAAGTGTGACGGATGTAACAGAGAGAATCCGGTCACTTTTCAAAACAAAACGTTTTTTTCAAAAAAAAAACAATAAAATGGAAATAATTTTTTCTTTCTGTCGTCCTGGTGCCAAAATTTCCCGCAGCCCAGTACCGGTCCGCGGCCCGGTGCCAAGTGTCCCGCGGCCCGGTGGTTGGGGACCACTGGCCTTGAGGACTGGTGTGACTGCATGATTTCTAGATATCCAAGCCTTCCTCATAACTGATTAACTGGTTCAGGTGTTTCCAGCCAATTAAAACACCCCAGAGCAAGGTATTTTGGAAAACGTGCCGGAAAGTGGGCCTCGAGGCCCAGAGTTGCCCATCCCTGGAACTAACATGAGAACAAACTGAATAAGACAACATTATGTCAATACATCTAATTTTACCAGTTCCTTCTCAAAAGTTGTATTTTTACTCTTTCTAAACCAAACATTATACAGTGGACCCCAGTGACGTGCGGTGAGGTTAATGGCTGGTGAGGCACTGACGTCATCAGTCAGATTTACAAACATATGAACCATACTGAGTAACTTATTCACCATTTGATTGACAACAGTTAACGTGTTTTGTTTAAAATATCATTTCAACATGTTTTTTTTCATATACAAACTGCAGCATAGAAAAAATCACAAA